>OZ057398.1:123524355-124724355 GCA_964056695.1 Melieria picta
ATGAATGAATGTTATTTTCTGTTGTTGATGTTTTCCATCATAATTTGTTTATATATTTTGAGGTTAGGTTAGGATGGGAGTCAGCTCAAAAGGCTATTTTAGGGCCACTGTGTTATGACGGCCTCCCGACGTAATACCTACGGTGGTCCCGGGAGGGGCACCGTCTGACAGTGGGGAGGTTTTAGTGGGTGGAAGTCTCACACTATAATTCGCTTTCAATGTTTTCCTTCTCAAAAAAGAAAAATCGAAAAAAGGGCCTCTGTGCTACCATATGGAAGAAGTAAGATCCAAAAGCTGCATACCCATAGCTGGTAAAATAAATTGTCAGTTTGGTCAGGTCAACCCAAAAATGGGCCCAAGAGTGGTAAAGCTTCCTACGGGCCGGGGCCGCATATGAAACTTTAAAGTGCTTTTTTTTTGCAACAAACACGTTTAATAGAGAACAAGGAATGGTATGGTTGTGTACCGCTTAGCAAAAACATGCAAGATAGCTGAATGGAGAGTTGTATCTCTAAACGACAGTTCAACGAAGCTTTCATCGAGCACTGCACTACAAAAAGCACTCTTTGTCTAATAATATCAAACGAAACAATTTAAATGAGAATAGAGTGGCGGTTTAATATTTACGTGATTGTTTGATTCCTCAAGAATGACGACTTTATATTGTCTTTTTTAAGCTTACTTAAGAGAAGATGAAGTTAGCTTAGTTAGTAGGTTATATAAGCTAAGTAAAAACTTGCTGTTGATCTCTGAAAATGCGAGAGTTACTTACAATTTCAAAGAAAATCGTTTGTGTGCTTTACAAAAAATAATTTTCTGAACGAATATCGACAAAACTTTTTCATCTATTTTGTCATACTTCTTCGAAAGCTTCCACTAATATACGCCGGAAAATAGGTATCGTGTTGCAACAACCATGCAAAAGAGATCACAATTGCTTTATTACTTACTCGTATATCTTTTTTCTTTAAATTTTCCCAAAATTTTTCATATTCCGAAACTTTTCAGTAGGTTTTTTATGTACTTTAGCCAAGTACAGACTTGAAAAGGCTGTGTTAAAAGTTGCTATCTAAATGTGAACAGTCTGAAAGATGGTTCAACATATCACTCCGAGGGCCTAGGTTCGAATCCCAGCTCGGGCTGGTGAAAAGCTCATCTACTTCTATCGCTATTCACATGAAGCAGATGAGAATTACAAGAATCGCACAAGGACACTCTTGGCAGGCAATGGCAAAAACATCCAAGTGAGAAAGAAACAACTACCAACCGGCGTTTGGATTTGGTGTTAAACTGTAAATCTCCTAAGCCCTTCTCCCATCCTCTTCAAATGTGTGTTGTAACATATGTTGGAAAAAACAGTGTTGCATACACATTTCAAAAAACGGGTGAAATATGTGGTATCACAATGAGCCTTTCAGGCCTCCGAGTGTGTCTCTTACAGAGGCAGCCACCTTAACCTAACCTAACCTAACCTAACCTAACCTATCACTCCTTACGTGATTTTGGCCCAGGCGCAGAGATATTTAACAAAAACAACTACTAGCTTTGAAATCCTCCGGGAAGGCGCACCACTGTTTTTCAAACAGACATGTTCGCATTATTTGAAGGTGTTTACTATATCAGCGAACACGATTAGGTCGACCAGACAGTCAATGTGCGCAGTCACAACCGAGTTGCATTCAGTGTTCTTTTCAAGCCGGTTGTCACTTCCGATATTGTGAGTGAATGCAAAAATAGCATAAAACAGTTGTTTTAGCCAGACAGGGTTTGTTGCAGCATCTAATAAAACCCGAACCGAACCAGCTATTGGTTTGTTTATGACTTTAGTGACGAACAACGAACAAACACATGTCTGAGCGTTTGTTTCTAAATCCTAAAAAAATTTCACAAAAATAAACGTTCACCGTACATTTGTGCCAAATCGTTAAAATACCTCAAATTTAAGTGAAATTGCGCGCGGAAGCTTTTGGCTTCGACTTCAATAATCATTCGTTGAAGCGTTTATACAAAACACATTTGCGAAACGTTTGCATGCAGCAAATTTGTGTTTGCCGTCGAGTGTTTGTTGGCGGCTGCCTGTTGTTGTTGGCGTAACCAAATTCTGTCATTGCTGTTTGCTCTTGGCCTGCTCCAATTTGTGACGTAACTGCGACCGCTCAATCGTTTAGCGAAAGCCAACCTGAGCATCGAAAAGCGCAGAGCAGAGCGCTTGGAGCGCCATTGATCTTTTGCGTCTCGCTGCCAGCGACTGCGACCGCGAGCGAGCGTTTTGTGCACTTGTGCTCGTGTCGGACGTGTCTCTTTTTCCTAGCGCGCGCACCACATAATTTCTGAGTTTTGCTATTGTTGTCATGTGTCGTTTTTATGAAGCTGCAGGGGCGCGTCGGGGGGCGCTGCCGTGGCGCGCTTCGGCCGCGATAATGTGGTACAAGCAGAACTTGTATTTGGTCGCTATTGACTTTTTGTTTTTGCTTCGTCTTTTTATAGGTTTTTCGTGAGTTGTTGTTTTGTGTGCTTCGGTATTTTCTTGCCGCTGGTTTCGTTTCACATTTTGCGAGTTTTTCCTTTGTTGCTGCGGTTCGTTGTGCGCTTTATTTCAATATTTCTATGCGTTGTTTGTGTTTTCTCTATTTGTCTATTTGTGTTGTTGGTTTTGTTGCTGCCGTTGCTTACTTATAGACAGGCAGCCGCATGAAACATCAATGGAATGCTGACGACTGGCAGCTGGCTGCGGCCAGTGTGAGTGTGTGCGTTGGCGCACAGGGCGGAACGGCGGCGAGCTGTGACGGGGTTGGGGACGGGGACGGTTGGCGCAGCGCTGTCAGCAGGTTGCCCATAAAGAAACCGAAAAACGTGCAGACCACATTTCAGTTGTTTGTTTTTGTTATTGCAGTGGCTGTAAGAAATATTATAAAATTGCTGTCGGTGCGCTTTTGAAATGAATGTAGTTCAATGTCAGCGCGAGGTGTAGTGGTGCAGTGGCGCAGTGGGTCGGACCGTAGCGCCGAAGTTGGGCAAACGTTCGGCTGCGTAAATTTCGCCCACCGAGCTTTGACAACAAATCATTTCGTCAGCGAAACGCAAAAATATGCCTCAACGCGCCAACAACAACAACAACATTGCACAACAACACAATACAACTTCAATTTGCACTTTATTCGAAAACGTTCAACCAGCACACAGACAACCTGCACAGCAAATAAGTAGCGAGCGCAGCAAGTGTCGGCGGACGGGCGGTCGGGCAGCGCATTGCGTTGGGGTTTCAACTTAACCTTGAAATTGGAAGCGAAACTGCGACGACATGAAAACCGAATAGCAGAGCAGAGCGCAGACAGCGAATGGCGCGAAATCAAAACCGCTGCTGCCAAACTTACGTGGAAGCATTTCTTTGCGTGCGCCGCCGTTGCCTCCGTCACCGATACGCGCACTCGCACTTGAGCCTCAACGACGAGTCGTGTCTGGCTGTGTGCCGCAACTGTCGTTTTGTCTAATTTCATTTCTCACGTATTTAATTGTGAGCGCTCTTTCACATTTGATAAGTTTTCGCGTGCGTTTTATGGTTTTGGTTGTGTTGTGTGATTTTGTTGTTGTCTTTTTGGTTATTGATCGCCTGACATTGACTGCAATCTATTCAATATGACAAATACTCATTTGTCGCTTCCACTACAGTTCGTCAGCACATTTGGTGCTAACGCCAGTCGCAGTCACTGTCACAGTGCGATCAACGACAAAGCACCTAATTTATGCATTGAAGCGCTTTGGTTAGTTGCTGGCCAGCGCGGAGGCAACAGTTAACGTGGCTTAAATGTCATTGCAGTCGCATCAATTTGCAGACTTTTGACATTTCTGCATACGTACGGAAGGCATACATTATGTGATGTTCTTACTGCACCGTTGTTGCGTAATCGGAATGTTTAATGACTGTTTTATGGCAAACGAGAGAACTGGAGAGTGTTCGGCGTAGAGGTGAAGTTGCTCTTTTTTGCAGCAATGCATTTCGTGGATTCAATGAGAAAAAATATTTTTAGATTTGTTCATATTTGTAAGAAGTTTGGTATGAAGTTTGGTATGAAGTTTAGTATAAAGTTTGTCAACTGGAATAGCTTGTCGCACCCGATTTGGGAGAGTATATCAATTTATTGATCATCAGAAGAATTGATTTTGGAAAAAACGCTTAAAATGTTTCAAGAGTATTCAGCTTTGAAGTACATTTTGAAATTTCTTGGTATGTGGTTAGTGTTTTGAATCACAAATTTGAGGCTCGGTCGTAGGTTCAAAACTCTACTTAAAACTAAATAAAGACAGCGCTTGTATCTTCCAGCAGCTGTTGTCTGTGATACTGCTTCAGAAATTATGGGCGGCGCTTTAAATTCGTGGGGATAAAACTGTCCAGACAGACAAAGTTATTGACGTTATCAAAGCAGACAACTGTTGCAATAAAGCAGAAACTTGAGTCGATGATTTTTAATAATCCAGTGGGTAGCGCGCTGGCTTCTCATACCGAGGCCCTAGGTTCGAATCCTAGCTCGGGCTGGTGAAACGCTTATCTACTTGTATCGCTATCCACATGAAGCAGATGAGAATCACAAGAATTGCACAAGTGCACTCTTAGCAGGTTGCGGCAATAAATCGAAGTATCAAAGAAATCTGCCAACTACCAACCGCCGTTTGGATTTGGTGTTAAAGTGTAGGTCCCCACACCTTCCCCTATCCGCTTCAAATGTGTGTTGTAACACATGTTGGAAAAAACAATGTTGTATACACATTTAAAAAAACGGGTGAAATATGTGGTATCACAATGGGCCTTTCAGGCCTTCGAGTGTATCTCTTACAGAGGCGGCCACCTTAACCTAACCTAACATTGCTTGATCGTTGATCTTTCGATGCAGATTTGATTGCCTTGATGCTATTAGATATAGCATCGAACAAATAGGTCTTCCAAGTAGTTCTAATGCATATTCCTTCGGCAACAGTCTGTAGATCTGAACGCTTGGTGAAAGGATTTTGAGGTTAACAAATTTCACTCGCATGACACCCTTCGACTTTCATCGCCGCCCCCTTCATATTGTTGTATGTATGGTATGACCTGATTGTTTGGTGTTTACACACAGCACACACACACACACACATACATAACTCTATTTGTCTATTAGGTGCATTCGTTTCAATTAGCTGCGATTATTATTAATTTCAATTAATTTATGCGAAACAAGTTTTACTGCTTATTTTCATTTTTGCCATGTCTTGAATTTCTTGCTGTATGTTAGTTATTATATAAACATTTCTATATGGGGAGGTTAGTTAGTTCGTGTCTTGCTCAATGAAAATCAAATGCAAAAACTAAACAATAATTTCGTTGTTAAAGCAAAACAACAATAAAACATAACTGCCCAATACAACAACAGTGCAATAGTAATGCCAAACAACAACAGCCAGCAACTCCGAAAAGGTTGTGTCCAATTAAAGATTCATGTTAATCGCAGACAGTAAATTAAAGCTACGCTAAGACACACACATCAGACGATTATATAAGCGAGTGCAGGCGCGCATGCGCAGCTGTTGCTGCTATTGGTGGCACCGCAAAGATGCCGCAGTTACGAGATGCTGGCGCTGGTGTTGGCGTTGTTGCCGCACAAATTTAGCGCATGCCCAGCGATTAGTTTTGCTATTTTGTTTCTGAGCAAAATCGATTTTTAGTTTATGTCGTTGCGCGTTTGTTTTCATTTTCAAGCTCATAAAATCTATCGACAAGTTGATTCAGCCACTGCTGACGAGCTGTGCTTGAAGTCAATCGTTGTCGCTGCTGTTAATAATGTGTTGCTATTGATTATTGCTATTGTTGTTATTGCTGGCAAATATGCTCGCCAGTTGTTGAGCTCATGGCAAGCAACTTTGGACCACGCTCAGCTGCGCTGAGCTGTCGGCAGTTGGGTGCGGGCGAGGGAGTCGGCGAAGCTTAATTGTGCGCTGCGCACTTTGCTGCGTATTTTCGCTGTTTCGGCACAATTTTTAGCGCCACATTATTGTTCTGCAATTAATGCTGTCATGTGTGCTATTGATTTGTTTATATTGCCCACTGACCAAACATGCTATTCCGTGTTTGGCCGTTCGCGCATAAATATTGCCGCGCTGATAGTTTGTTCACGTGATAATGAAAAAATGCCCATGACCTGACAGGCGGAAGTGACTTTCGGCCGACTGGTTAGCTTGAGTGACAACATATACAATGCTATGTATTTGAATTTAATACCAAAAGCAAATTAAAAAATTTTGAGGAGCATAAAAGCCAAACATACTTATAGGAGCTATTTTTCGGATATTTTTTTTTATTATTTCGTACTCTGTTTTGAAACGATATTATAACTTAACCTTTATGAACTAACATAAGGTTAGATAAGGTTACCTACTACTTACCAAGCGGGTCATAACAACCCGTTGCCGGATTACGACCTGCCAGGCATTCCTGCTTTGCGTTCGGAAGTTAGGTTATGTTAATAAAATTCACACAGAGTTCGTCTAATTGGCTCTACTAAAACGAACTTGGTACCTTTTAGTTGGGAATCTGTTGGTGATTGCGTTGTATACATATTAATTTATTCAAAAGAAGAATCTTTTAATGCTGTTAGGAGTTCTCATTTTTTAAGCATAGACAACTCTGTGGATTCAACTAATATGCAGTTTAGTTTTTCATTTCCACTGTGACTTCCATCAAATGATACACAAGTTTTAGAGGTAAATAAAAGGACTTGAAATTCCACCAAACAGCACACGTTGAACTGTTTTTGTTTTTCATTTTGTAACTTCTGTCAAATGATACACAAGTTTTAGGGGTAAATAAAAGGACTTGAAATTCCGCCAAACAGCACGTTGAACTGTTTTTGTTTTTGTCATTTCCACTGTGACTTCCATAAAACTTCATTCAACGACTTGTTTACTCTATTTTTCGTCATAAAAGTAGCCAACAATAAGTCAACGTGCTGCCTCTTTCTACTGTCATAACTCATCTTTCCACATTGCATTTAACTTCTACAGTTGTTGGTGTAAATCACTGTTACTGCTAGTTTCATTAACGGCGCTGTTTGGTGCTCTCTGGCGTTGGGCTGCCCCTTAGGTCACCTTTACTGTCGGCAATGGCATCGATTGTTGTTGTTGCTGAAATTGTGGTACTTTTTGCGTCACACTCTCGCTTATTGTTCACCAAAATAAAACCGAAACGCCAAGCCATAAACGTTAATACGTCAAAACACAAAAGTGAAACAAGAGTCAAATCTAACCACAATAGTACGAAAATGTAAGCAGAGGTATCGACAACAGCGCAAAACCCAAAAAGATGATCTCATATGCGCGGCGCTGCCCGACTGAGCTCGAGTGTGCCGCGTTGTAGTTTGCTGCTTGTCAGAGGCAGAGCCCGAAACAGAGCTACGGCGAGTAATTGGCGATGGGATTCGACTGTCAGCTGTTAATAAATATATCGAAATATTCGAAATATTCACTCATATTTGTACTTAATGAAGCTTTGTACTATTTTTGAAGTTGCAGACATTTGTGTTGGTCATATTTGTAGTACTGAAGGACACTAAGCATTTAAGGAAGGAATTAACATTTGTTGGTATTGAATAAAATTTCGTTAGATCATTTTTTTTTATTTTTATAAATTTGTTAGAATTTTGCTGCTGACTGCATATGAATGAGTACCCAAATTTATAGATACCCAATTTTATAAATACCCAATATTTATAGATTTTGGTATTGTCAGAATTTTGGTACTAAAAGAAATCTTCTTGAAACGGTCTTTTCGTATTGAAAGAAGTTTTACATTAAAGAAATTTTGCTGCTGGCAGAGTTTCTTTGAAATATTTAATTATATTGTAGGAAAATTCGGATCAACATTTTTTTTATTTTCATAAACTTTGTTGGATTTATGCTACTGACAGAATTTGAATGAGTTTGGGTATTTTCAGATTTTGGCATTGTCAGAATTTTGGTACTAAAAGAAATCCTCTTCAAACGTTCTTTTCGTATTGAAAGAAGTTTTACATTAACGAAATTTTGCTGCTGGCAGAGTTTCTTTGAAATAGTTGGTTATACTGTAGGAAAATTCTTGTAAACTTTGTTACTGACAGAATTCTCTTGAAATGCTGCATATTTTGTATTTAAGAAATTGAAGTGAATTTTCACAGTGGCAGAGTTTTGGTATTGTCAGAATTGTGCACAGAGAGAGAATTTGTTTGGAAAGTTCTTTTCTACTGTACAAAATTTCAAGAAATTCCTATGAACTGTCGTATTAGTAAAAGTTTCATAGTAAAGTTGAGAAGACCGTCATTCATCTATTGGATGAGTTTTTGAACTCAAATAATTTGCTCAACTGTGTACAAGTTCTCTATTTCAGTTTTCCATAACATTGTCGCTGACTCTGAAATTGTTGAGTTGAATTTTTATTCAATTCCATGCAGTGAAATTTTACATTACTAAATATTATCATTAAATGAAATCACAACAATTTCGTTGAAATTGCATTTTGAGCTCATGTCTGCCCTACGCCAAATGATATTCACAATTTGCAAACAAGCCACGCTTTTCGAGCCCACTGTACTTGGCCAGCGAGCATCATGCGTCGCGTTGGCTGGAGCGCGTTTAATTTTCGTTTTAGTGGCTTGGCGTTCGGTGTGTGTGGATTTGAATTGAATTTGAATTTGGGTTTTGCTGTTTTCACTGATTTGCTGGTTGTTTTGTTGAGGTTGTCGTAGTCGTTGTGGCGATTGCTGTCGCTCTTTCTGTCACTCACTGTGGCTGCGGTTTTGCCGTGTGTGAAGTTTTTTTAGTTAACGCCAACTTGTGAGCCGACTGGCCGTTTGGCTGGCTAACTGGTTGTTCGGCAGGCTGGTCGCTTGGTTTTTTTCGGCTAATAGCGCTGGTTACAGTTCAGTACACACGCTCGTGACGACAGGTAGCTGTGGTGTGCGCGCGCGGCCAGTTTGACAATAACAAAAACGTTCAGCGCTCAACGCTTAACGCGCAACGCCCGGGCAGCGAAATCGATAGATAGCGCTGCATTGTGCAGTTGGACCAACGGTTTGGATCGCTGCACACGCCCGAAGTCAAAGTGTTGTTGTTAGGTTAGTTGTTGTGCTGGTGTTTGAAATTGTTGTTGTGATTTTCAAAAAGACTGCGTCGCATTAGGTGGAAGGGGGGGTAATGAAAATTCGATAATTGAGTGAATTCGCTGCCAATAATTATGTCATACATGCCTACATACGTGCATACATACATTTTTATTTGCGTGCGTGTGCGTGTGCGCTCCGCTTTTATTGTGCTTGTGTGTTTAACGTTTTGTTGTTGTTGTGCGAATATTTGTTATTAACGCAGCTTGGCGTGCACGGCCAATGTCAGCAGCGCGTCATCGCACCTGCACTCGCCTCATATGTAAGTCCAACTGTCCAACGATCAGAGCCAGTCAGCACATCACTCAATCGCACAGTCAGTCAAGCAGTCAGTTGGTCAGTCAACAGTGGTGGCGCTTTGTCTTGATTTTTATTTTCAAATTTGTGTTGCCTCCAACGCATTTTAGCTCCCAAAACGCACTCCCACCGTTAACAATGCATACACTGAGGAAAAAAATTTCGATCATTAGAAAATATTACAAATGATTCTTTCTTCTTTCCTTTTAAATTTGTTAATCCTTAAATTGAACATTAGAAACACTTCCTTTCTAAAGTTCTTATATGCAAAAATAAAAATAATGTTGATGCTGCACTTTTTCCTCCGTGTACACATGTGTTGGCTATTGGCATTTCCACTTTCATTTCCCCTTTTTCTGTATTATTTATTACGCTAATAGCGTACGGAAGAGGGCAATTACAGCAATCAGAAATGTTTTTATAATTGCCAAAACCGATATTTATGATTAAAATTTTACTAAATATCCACAAAGCACATCAGCAAAAATTGCTGAAAATTATTGCCAATAGCATTCATGCTAGACAAATTACAACAACAATAAAAAAACTAAACCCAAATACAGCAAAAATGTGTAATTATGAAAAAGTGAAAATACGATATTAAAAAGAAATTAAAACAACAAAACACGTCAAGCCCAGTTGAATAGCAGAAAAACTAAAACGATAAAAACGATGTATACTGAAAAACAACAACTACAAGAATAACCAACGAAATGTACCGAAAATGTCAATAAAGTGTGCTGTTGCGTTGTTGACGCGTCAGTCGTTGTTGTTGTAGCTTTGACACACCATCTCGCGCACGAAATTCCAACAAAATAATTGAAAAGAAAAACTCTACACCAGCACATAAATATATAATTTTTCTTTTATTTTGATATTTTTAGCAGCGCAACTCAGTAAATCATAAACGAAACAAAAACATTAACGCAACATAGACATAAAGACAACAACTAAAACAAAGCCAAACATGTATTAACGTACTTAAAACGTCTACATAAATTCATGAAAATGTGATAAAGTTGCAAACAAATATATTTATTATACATACATACATTCGAATGTGTATATGTAACGCAACGAAAGCAACCACATCTCACTAACTGCAACTTCAAATCAACGCCTCAATTCGCCAGCAGCTGCAGCATTCAACAACCTATAAACATTGCTCCGCATTAATCGCAAAAACCACAAAAAATTACGCAAAGACTAATCAGCACAAAAACGACCGCAACTTCCACAAACAAACAACTATAATAACAACAAAAAATCATATTTTTTACAACAAAGCGTGCCCATGCATGCCGCATTCAAGTCAATAACTGCATCATCAGCAACATTCGTCAAGTCATTGCAAGCGGCAGCAGTCACATTTGCCGCAATATCGACGCCTGCGCGCAGTTGCATCGCTCATACGCCCAGGAGTCCGCGCTCGACCGGAACCACGACTTGCAGTTCGACAGCGCATCGTTGAAAATTGATTCGCAAGCAAGCAGCATTGATCACACACACACAACTTGTTGGCAACACCGGATCTGTCCGCAGCAACAGCTGCATTGGCGCTGGTTGTGTGCCCGGACTTGTGGCAAGTGCGCAGCAATCAGCGACAACGCAACAGCAAACGGTTGTGTCATCAGCTGACATGGTGTGAGCGACAACGTGCAACGAATTGTTCTCATCGCGCACATTGAACGGTAATGGGGGCAAATTGCAAGCAGCACTTGATCACCTTTTTACGATTCCCAAATTTCCCCCTAAATCAACCATTCGATCATCATTGTCATTCGAGTCATTTGCCATTTGCCTATTAAAATTTGTTGGTATTATTTTCACTATTGTTGTTGATTGTTGTTGCTTTTGTTATATGTATTTATATTTAATTATTTTCTTTTTTTAATGATCAGCACTTGCAATGTCGTCATTTCGATTTATAAAAGCAAAAGTCATGAACAAATAATTTGCTGTGATCGCAAATTTGCAAATTTTATAGGGTTTTTAGAATTTCTATTGGAAAGCAAAAGTTAGAGAGCGCTTACAGGGCGAATGTTTTAGCAGAAGCTGCGTTTAATGACTGCTCCATCGATGAATGAACTTGAAGGAAATCAAAGAAAGGGCACTATACGAAATTTGTTTTATTGTTTGAGATATTTTATTTTAAATATATAAATAGTTAGTTTTAACTGTCAGGAAAATTCAAATTTTCTTCATCATCTGAAAAAGATCCTTAACACTAGAAAGTCCGGTTGCGGTGATTTTTACGGTTTTTAATTTTTTAATATCTATATTTTCTTTAGTATTTCCATCAACTTTTGCTTTGATGACTTTTATTTTGTTATTCGAGTTCTACAATTAGTTCTACAATTACGGTTCTACAATTACAATTAGCCAAATCCAATGTGTACTTTTCGAGATATCAGCGTATATAATATGTAGTCTTTCTAGGTATGGAAAATTTGCTGTCTTTCTAGTGTTAAAAAATATTGAATTGCAACTATTTCCTTACCATAACAGCCCAGCATGGAATAAATTCAATTAGACAAATCTTTTAGTTGCATTAACTTTTTTTTGCTTTTTCTAGAGTTTCTTTTAAAAACTAAAAACCGTGAAAAGAAATATTTAGACATTTAAAAAAAGACTTAACAATCGTTCGAACGCATTTTTCTACTCTTTCATACCATTCTGTATTCCCCACTGAACTCGCCGTTTAACTACCCCACTCTGTATTTCACTATGCAAAAACTATAACCATACAGAATTTAAAACATTTAATAAAAAGAAACGTTTGCCTTGTTCAATACTTAAAAAAGTCCTTGTCCCAATGCGCTGACTGTCAAAGAATTTCGAATTTGTATATCTCCGCAAAACAGTCATTACTGTCAAATATTGTCACCAAACAAACAGAACTGCTGTAAGAACTGCTTTCATACTTCCAGAGTGGAAATTATTAAACAACTCCACAGCTAGAATGTTTTGTCTATGAATAAAAACTCAATTAATTTTTTTAAGTCGTTAAACAAATTTTAGACGCACAAAACGAAACAGTTATTAGAATGGAAAGTAAATTGAAAGAAAAGAAAAGCCATTGAACTGAACTGTTTTCAAAGAGTTCCATTTTTTTCAAAAAGTTTGACCAGCTTGTCATTGACTTTATAGTTAGTAAGAAAGTTGTTTGTTAACTATTAATTATTATGAATTTATTATTAATAAAATTTATAAGAATTTATAAGGAACTAATCCATTCACATGGAACTGTAACCGATCTGAACTCTATTGATGACAGCATTGTGCAATATTCAACAAATTTGACATCACCTAAGCGAAAAGCAACAACAACAAGAATAATAAATTTATATTTTTTGCTAAATCATTGCATTATGAATCATAAAACAAAGAGTTAAATTGTTTTTTTATTATTAATAAAATGCGCATAAATAATTTCGCCGCATCAACTACACTGCTCGAAAATCGAGAACGCCAAATCCAACCACAAATATATATGTATGTAGCAGCCACCAATTCAACCACTGTTGATGTGCTGTTAACCATCCATCGTAACATCATCGCCATTGCAGCACAAATATTGAGTGCGTTTCAGATAAACAGCACACATTTTTTTTAAAATAAAACTGGAAATTAATTGCGCACTTTATTATCATCGACTCATCGACACATTTGAATGGCATCATGATCAACACCATCGTCATCTTCACCACTTTGGCTGCTCGCTTAAGCTTGAACGAATTCTTTTGCCACTTGCACTGCTAATCGATGTATTCACCACTATTAACGGTAACAAGTCTCATTAATCGGCATTGGCGTCACTATGCATCACCACCATTTGACAACACCAACACCATCACTACCGCTACTACTACTATTTCTACTACTAAATACTATGTACATAACAAATACATAAAAAATCGTCTATATATATAAATGAATCGAATTTTGCTGCTGCTGTTAAACGCTCACATTGTTATCGTTGTTGCTGTTGTTGTCGTTGTCGCCCTAACTTCAACTAAAACTAAAACCAAGCCATCAACACAACCACCATCGCTACAACTACTATTTCTACTACCATCACAAACTACTACCACCACCACCAACCACCAACCACCACCAGTTTGTTTCCATCAAAAGCCACCGCCACCACCACCGCCAAGAGCAATCAGCCATTCGCAATCAGCCGTACTAACAGTGACAATAGAACCGAAAGGCGAAAAGTACAACAACGCATAATAAAAACGCATTGATAAGCACAAAAAACAAAAGCAAACAGAGATAACAATAACCGATGCTTTTCAAGTGGGCAACCCATCAGAAAGTTGCAACAACACTCACCACAACAATCAGAAATCGAGACAGCAAATCGTACAACAATTCGCCTTCTCTTTCACTCTATATGTGTGTGTGTGTCTACTGCTCTCTGTCTCTCTCTCTTTTCCGCTCACTCGCAATCAGCTAAACGAACATAATCAACATTTATTTATAAATCAAAGTCACACTGTGCGTGCCACAACTGAATGCAACAAAAATAATTTTTTGTTTTATTTTCTATTTCTTTCTCTTTCCGCCCCCCCGAAATCGTTGATAAAAACGTTGATGCTAAAAACAATTACAATAACAACTCAATGTCCAATTCCAAAATCAACCAAAAACCTACAATTAACTTAAATTTACAACAAACAAACAACAACAAACAACAATAAATTACAACAAAAAAACCACCACAAACCCAAATGCAACAGATTGCAACAGTTCGACTCGGGCCAACGGCAATAAATGAACAGCAGCCGCGCACCGGGCGGCAACAATAACTGTTCCGAATTTTAGCACAAACTGTCGGTCGCCAGTCCGCCCGACACCAGTCAGTTCCTCAACATTGCCGCCGGCAGACTGAACGCCTGACCTAACCTCACTCGCTGCGTCCACACAGCATGAGCCAATCGAACTCGGCCGCCACACTGCAGCAACGGTTGCAATTGCAAGCGGCGAGCGCGTCCGCAGCGGCTGCCGCCTCGGCGGAGAGTCTCATGAGCAATGCGTTCGATTTGATTGGCGGCGCCAGCGCGGCTCAGCAATTTCTCAGCCACATGGATCTGTACGCACAACAGCAGCAGCAACGGCAACACCACCAGCAATTGAGCTATCACCAGCCGCAGTCGCAGCAACTGCAGTCGCAGTCGAAATCGAGCATCGCCTCATCGTCGTCCCCATCGTCGTCGCCAAATAGCAGCATTTGCAGCAACAACAGCATCAGCGCCATTACAAATATGCAAACTAGTTTCCATCAACCGCAACCGCAATCACAACAACCACAACAACAGCAACAACAACAACAGCAACTGCAATTGCGGCACACGCCCGCAACCGTGCAACAGCAGCATTTAGCAAAACATTCCATATCGTTGACATCATCGCCAATTGCATCGCCCACCAAATCGCTGGCGACGCAAATCGCATCGCCACATGCCACCACAACGGCAACAACAGCAACACTATTAAATAATTTAAATTCGCAGCAACAATTCAATCTGCACCATCAACTGCAACATCAACTACACAACCAGATGGACTCACAACAACAACAACAACAACAGCAGCAGCAGCAGCTGCAAGCAACTGCGGCCGCCAACATAGTCGCACAAAGCGTCCCAACGGCGGTCGGCGGCAGCAACAACGGCGCCTGCCTGCCCGCGACAGCAACTGTCGCCGCGGCAGCTGCCACGGCTGCGAGTGCGCTCAGCGCAGCAGCTGCCACACAACAACAACAACAGCAACCACACACGCATCAACATCAACATCAACAGCAGCACCAGCACGCGAGCAATACATCGCCGTATAAATCGTCGTCGTCCTGTTGGTGTTTTGGTGAGTTGTGAAAATTTTGTTTAGAAACATTTTCCACCATACTCCACTCCACTTTGTTGTTGTTGCAGCAACATCATCTCTGCCGCATTACATCTCATTTGCAAATAAAAACGAACCAAAATCAAACGTGTCTTAATTACTCGTACAAAACATCATGAAATTAAAAAGTATTATCAAAAAAAAAAAAAATACACATGTGAAAAGACAAAATATGCCGATACGAAACAGAAACAGAAAATGAAGAAGACGAAGAAGACAAACCAACAAAGAAATGCACAAACGTTCTCATGCTTTCAGTGTGTGGCGAAAATCTGTGCTTACAATAATCGCTGACCGGCCGAAAGCAGGTCACAAGCAAAAAGAGAAATTGCTGTTTGTTGTTTCGCTAATTCATTATTTTCGCAACACGCACACACACACGCACGCACGCACGCACGCACAAATGCACGCAGCACGCTGCCTCGTAGCTACAAACTCATTGCGCAACACCCAACACGCAACACGTCTAGATTAATGTTAGCCAACTAAGTTTAATAAATAAGCCTAACAATATTTGCATAGCGACAATTTGTGAGTTTCTTTGTATAAAAACTGTTTGTTGTTGTTGTGTGTGCTGATGTGACGTTTAGGTGAATGCAGTGAGCTGGCAGCATGTTGCCGAGTCGAACTGCCATGTAGCGGGTGGCAGTTGTTGTGAGTTGTTTTGTTTATGAGAAGCAATAACGCAGTCAATCAATATAGACAGCGAATCGGGTCAGCATATATGTAGCAAAGATCTGTGTGCATGTGTGTGGTGTGAGAATGGTATGAATGTTGAAAGAGAAACGCAATAGGCAAAAATATTGAACAAATGATACAAAAGTACGTATTCAAAGAATCCGAGTCAAATGTCGAAGAGCTAAAATCAAGGTTGCGTATACGCCGCCGTGTCGCCCAGCTGCCGTTGAAGGTACTTATACAAAGTCCGAAGGCAATGAAATGCTTAGTAGCGCATAAATATATTTAAATATGTTGATGCCAATAAATAATGAGGAACACAAGTATCGAAGTGAAGCAATGACACCCGAAACTATGGTCTTCAATAAATGTCACTCATACGACACGTTGCACCCACAGACAATTTATTACAAGATCGACAGTGGCCGCACTCACAAAGTAACGTGCAGTGTCGGCAACAAATCGTTGACAAATAAAATGCAAAATAGCCCCAGACTTTAATAGATTGATTAATGCGGCACATATGTAAATCTGTCGGAAATTCTGTACCTCTGCGTTTATGTGCACAAACAATTTCCATTTGTTCCACTTGCAAATGTTAATGCCGCATTGCCCATTCTCTGCCTACGGAAAATTTCCACTACCCTCTTCGCCGAGTGCGTTTTTCCTTTTGACTTTCCATTTCGCTGTGCGCTTTTGCGCGGGGGTTGCCACCTCCTCCTGTCGAGTGGAGGCCCACGAACAACTTGTCAACGACACTAAAATGCACAACTGCAACAGTGTTGCAGACAACAGCAATTGCTGTTTGACCCAATTCGCGTAAGCAGCGCTGAGTCGACGCATTTCAATTTTTTGGTTTTGCTGCTGTTTGTAAGTTTGTGCGTGTGTGTGTGTGTGTGTGCGCGCATATTGTTGCTGCAATGTCGCATGAGTGCGCATAGGATTTGAGAAACTTTGAGCTGTTAATTTGCCGAGCAGCTCTGTTCAAGTGTTGTTGTTGTTTCGGTTGTTCTTGTTGCAGTGCTGGTACTCCGTACATTTGTTTGTGTGCGACAAAGTGCAGAGGGTTTTGGCTTTTGGCATTGTGCTTTCGATTTGTTTGCAGTTTGCTGTGAATCAAGTGAGAATTTTAGCATATTTTTTATAATTCAAACATTTACATCTTTTGCTCTCACATTACAAAAAGAATGTAGTGCCAATTTCATTCACTTCCTAATTTTTTCAATTTGTGTTCAATGTATGTGAATATAAATAGAATATTTCCTATGTTTTTCATTGTGTAGGTGGGATTTTCTTGTCAAGTAGCAGCAAATAAGGTTGCACACATTTTGGCAAAATACTGTTTACACGGCTGATTGATTGCGTGTGTTCACAACACATTTAGCAATCAACCTGCCACCTGTCAGTTCATCTAATGCTTCCTCTCAATACTATAGCAATTCTATAGTCGTATACTATTCTTGGCTTTCTCAGCTGTCAACAAACGTACGCGATGCCAAAAATAGTTGGCACATGAAGCATGTCACTTTGCATTTCGGTTTCCACAAAAAAAAATATATGTTTTTGAAAAACTTTAAAACACAAAACACACAGTCGACAAATATTGTAGTGATTTATGTATTTACGTCACTGTGCTACACTGTACTATGAAACAACAATAAATTCTATGAAAATACCGCAGAAAATGTGCTAGCTTGGTGATTAGCCAATGAAAAATTTCGGAAGAATCATTAGTAGTGATTCTTTCAATATTTCATTTATTAAAGTCAGACCTTCACTCATTGTTTTTTAACAGTTTGCAGTTTGATGTTTAAATTCAGTTGGTTCGTTACTGGAAAAAATTAAATAATGGAATATTAAAAAAAAGGTGTATGTTTAATATGTCCTCCAAACTGACAACACTTCTTCAAACATGTTTCTAATATTAGATACAAAAATCGAGCCTTGACTGCCCGAAACATTGCCTCTATTTCATCATACTTTATTCTAATTCTATTTTCCAAAAAATCTACTTTTTTGTATACAACATCCAAGCATTGCAAAGGGACAAACCTTAATGTTGTCGCCTACGGACATTCTTGTCCATCACTTTTTAATCGCTTCGCTCTGAAACAGAATTTGGCACTTAATATTATTTTTAGTCCTCCCACACTGAGAATAAATTCCTTTCTGGGTGTAAATTTCTCAGAAAGGACATCTGAGTGAAAAAGAAAAAATCTTAAAATGAGTTAAAACCTCAATGGACTACGATCCGCCTCCGTTTCCGTGTCAGTTAAATCTTTTCACTAATTTCATTATGTTTGACCCCATCTATGCGCGAAACAGCGCCATCTGTTGCCACAATGATGCCACCGCGGTAAAAACTCATTAGTTAATTGGTTTCATTGGATTTCAGCGCAGTTTTTCAACATTGTAGCGCACTCGGTGGGCGTCTAATGGCAGCACCGCTTGCAATTAGCTGCCATTTTTACCCATTCCTGCTTTCGTTTACAACTTTTTACGCCTCACTACATCAGTTTTTTTTCCTTTCTAATACTTTTTAACTCTCAGTTTTCAGTTTCGTTTTCATTTTCTGTTGCTGTTTTATAGTTTTTGTTTCTGTTTTTGTGTTTTTCGTGTTTGCCATGGCTATTTGTGCCATTTCGTTGCGTGGCGATTGTTCGCTTCTGCTGTGCTGTGTGCTTCATTTGTTGTGCGATTCACATCGAGCACGAACAACGCGCTGACTAAAGCTCTGCAATGTCACGCTGTCTATGCATTTGAGTTCACAGCGCGTATCTAATTAAAAACTAACGACGCAGCGCAAATTTTTTTGAAGGACGCACAAACGCACACAACAAGGCGAAAACAGGGCGAACACAGCGCTGACAATGCAAAGCGATGGCAAATGAAAATTGAGAAAAATGTTGCACTAAAAAAACGAGTGGCGCTCGATGGTGGCACAGAAATGTGCACGAATGCAGCTCGTTAGTGATGAGAATGGCGAAATTTCTCAGTGATTTTCTTAGCTTTGACATTTTCATTCAGAAATTGGTTTTTAGTTTACTATTTTGCAAATATTTCTGCGTGCTTTAAAAGGCGTTTTCTGCTTCAAGTCTTGTAAAGAATCAAAAACAAATTTTCTTCATTTTTAATTGATGTGTTTAATAAAAGTTATACTACCGTTCTATCAATTCATAGCCTCCGATATATGCAAAAAACATATTTCAAGCAAACATACGACAAAGTATTGAATAGAATTTTCGAGTATGGTTTTCAACGCTTCCATTTGAGATTATGAACGTTTGTACACCGTTCTATCAAATTTATAGGAAACTCTTATCTAAAGCTTTGAGTGGAACAGCACAGAATATCTTCAGTTATTTTGTTTGTGTAGAATGGTTGGCTTAGGCATCCAACAATTTTCAGCAGACACTACTTAGATCAAAAATAGATTCCTGCCAGTAAAGAACTAACAAATTATTCGCGCGTTTGAATTAAATCAAAAGGTGAATCCGTTGTGATTTTTTATGTACAAATATGCTGAACCTTACTACAGGCAACTTGAATGCTGAATAAGTCTTGAGAAGCCACAACTTTTGGTTGATTCAATGCAATCGAGTTCCTTGCAGCGAAGAAACCCGTCTGTCTGAGTCTTCTTCAAAACCATGGAAGACTCGCAAAAACCCTTTTCTAAGCTAGTCTTGTAATATTTTTCTTTTATAATTGGATTAACACAAATCAACAAGTTTTGAGAAGCCTCAAATATTGGTTGATTCATTGTAATCCAGGTCGTTGCAGCAAAAAACTAGTGTCCGACCGAATATTCGGTTTCGGTTTCGGCCCAAATAAGTGGTTTCGGTTTCGGTTTCAGTTTCGGCCAAAAAATGGCCGGATAGCCGAAACCGAAACTTTCTAGAATATTTTTTACATTTTATTGTGTAGCAGATATATAGTGAAAGGAGGAATAATTTAGATGCCACCAATGTAAATAAACTTCTTTTTTTAGCATATAATATTAAATTATTTAATTTTGAATATTAGCGAGTAAGGTACGAAAGGGTGATTTTTTCATGTTAACGTTTTTAAAAAATGATTAAATTGTTTTTTTTTAATAAGTATTTATTTATTTATGCTATGTTTGTTTGTTTGTTCTTTATTTACTTAATGTAAAATTCGTTTGTTGAAAAAAGTGCTTGATATGGTGATTTTTATTTCAACTAGAAAGTTTCGGTTTCGGTTTCGGCCGAATATTAAAAAAAACCCGAATATTCGGTTTCGGTTTCGGCCCAAAAAAGTGGTTTCGGTCGGACACTAAAAAAAACCCTTCTTCAATGATTTTCTCTGAGTCTTCTTCAAAGCCATGGAGTACAAGCAAAAAGCAATTTCTTAGCTAGTTATGTAATATTTTTCTTTTACAACTTAACTAAAAAAAAATAAGTTTTAAGAAGCCACAACTATTGGTTGATTTAGTGTAATCCGATCATTGCAGCGAAGAAACCCCTTCTGCAAAGATTTTAGTCTTCTGTTAGTCTTCTTCAAAGCTATGGAGTACTCGCAAAAAGCCATTTCTAAGTAATATATAAATCTTGTAATATTTTTTCCTTTAAAACAAGTGAACAAGTTTTGAGAAGCCACAACTATTGGTTGATTTAATGTAATCCGATCATTGCAGCGAAGAAAACCCTTCTTCAATGATTGTGTCTGAGTCTTCTTCAAAGCCTACTCCTATCAAAAAGCCATTCCGAAGCTAGTCTTGTAATATTTTTCATTTAAAACTTAACCAAAACTAGTCCAAATCGCAAGACTTAAGTAAAAAAATCAGCACAAAAATCCCTACACTGCCATTGCATTGCTGTCATCCCTAATATCCGTGCAAATTGTGACTTATGTATGCTGCCCCGAGGGTTGACTGTTGGTACACTTTGCTTGCGGGGTCGGGATGGGGCGCTTGTTAATTGAAAAGTGTAAGTGTAAATCGTGGTGGGGGGTTAGTGACGCCTGTCTGTGCGAGTGGATGTGAATTTAACGTTGGTGACCGTGTGACTGTGTTGTTGTACGTTAAATGGTAAACTCTGGAACTGAAACTGGAAAGTATATATGAGTGTGTATTTGAATAATTGCACTTGCATATCCACACAGCTAAACAGATTTGCGCAGCATTCATAAAGGCATTTCGCTCATTGCAACTACCAGCTCACAACTGTGTTTTTCATGCAATTCAACTTGCTGCAAATACATTGCAGTGCACAATATTGAATTCAATTTGAAAAACAACCAATAAACAAATGCATTTTCATAACTAATAGTGTTCTTGTACTATGTAGTTGTTCTTTGCGATTGCCACGTTGTTAAATTGTTCTCTGTTTTCTTTTATTCTCTTTGCAGGTGAGTCAGTTTGTTCTGGCATTGAGGTTGAAATTGAAAATAATAACAATAACAATCACTCTCATCATGGTAAGCTTTGTCATTGTTTCATAAATGTCATTACAATCAATCAACTCTCATCTACAAAAAATGCAAATAAATACAAAACTGCAGCCAACAAGCAACAAAACTTTGCCCTATTTCTACCATAACCTTTGCTCGTCTAACTATTTCTGCATAGTTTGTTTATTTTCAGTTCACTTGTAATTGGTTTTCCTTTCAAAAATTAACTGATTAATCCAATAATTTTCTTTTAATTTAGCTAACCAAAGCAATATTAATTGATTAGTTCAACAGTGCGTTGTGTTATTTATAAAGAAGACGTCACAATGTTGTGATCCTCACAGGTTGTGTTATGGAGAAGTTTTGGGCTTTTATTTTTTTAACATTGTAAGATTTAACCACCTAACAACTTTTGTCCGATCAGCAAGAATAGGCCGGTAATACTGAGTCCTTACATTCCTTTCGAAATATTAAATGCCTTAACTTTGGAAGAAAAACTTGACTCTGAAAATTTGCATTGAATTTTTTGCAAGGAAAATATTTCAGCTTAAGATGCCATACATGACATATATCTACTACAGGCACACATTTGTACATGAGGCAAGACACTGTCGGCCAATAATTGTTTTAATCACAAAATGAGTTCAATCACCAAACGAGTTTTGTTCAGTCACGCCCAGTTGGTGGTTCTATAATTTGCCTTGGACACTTCAGCGCTCATTCTATAATAATCAGTTCAACATTGCTTCAACTTTAACCCAGCAAAAAGTAAAACCATGTTCGACCCGCTTTTGCGTTCCCCTCCAGATCAACAAGCACCAACAGCCCAGCTTTGACTTCGGCCGCAATCAAACGGCAATCAAATTCATTTCATGTTATTTTTTCATTTTCACATGCGACAGTTTCGTTCACAGCGCTAACAGAAACACAACACCCGAATCGTGTTTCCATCGACAGTCATCCCGTAGCGTGCAACGGCGAACTTTGCCGCGCGACCGCATCCCATCAACTCAGCTCACGTCACGCCTTTCATCTTGCATTACTAATCACCGCCATTTTTATGTGAAAGAGAGCGCAGATGTTATTATTTTTAATTTTAAACCCTCTTTTGTGTGTGTAACGATTAATTGAATACAAACCGAATTCGCTTAGGTGTACATTTGTGTAACTGCTTTCAATTAACGCTGCAGCCGTGGCATTTTGCTGTGATTTTCGTTGCGGCTGCGTCTAAATGCCCACAACAAAAACATTAAATTACCAACATCAGCAATTTGTATTAATGCGCCCTGGCGCTCTCTTCTTCTCTCTCTCTCTATTTTCCTGTTTTTCTCTCTCTCTCTCTTTTTCACTTTATTTCTCGGTTTTCTCCACCGACTTACGTCTCTGTTTTTGACATGCAGGCGATTCAACCTACCACATGAAGATTCTGGTGCCCGCGGTCGCCTCCGGCGCCATTATTGGCAAAGGCGGCGAGACGATCGCCTCCTTGCAGAAGGACTCCGGTGCTAGGGTAAAAATGTCCAAATCGCACGATTTCTATCCAGGTGAGTGCTGTGTGGTCCTTAGACTTTTCTATTGGTGTTTAATCGTTCCTCTTTCTGCAGGCACCACTGAGCGCGTGTGCCTGATCACCGGCTCAGTGGACGGCATCATGGCGGTGCTGGACTTTATTATGGATAAGATACGCGAGAAACCCGACCTGACCACGAAGATCATCGACGCCGAGTCGAAGCAGACGCAGGAGCGCGACAAGCAGGTGAAAATCCTGGTGCCCAACTCAACCGCCGGCATGATCATCGGCAAGGGCGGCGCCTTCATCAAACAGATCAAGGAGGACAGCGGCGCGTACGTGCAGATCTCCCAAAAGCCGAAGGACATCTCGCTGCAGGAGCGCTGCATCACCATAATCGGCGAGAAGGAGAACAACAAGAACGCCTGCAAGATGATCCTGTCGAAGATCGTCGAGGATCCGCAGTCGGGCACGTGCCTGAACGTCTCGTACGCCGACGTGAACGGCCCGGTGGCCAACTTCAATCCGACCGGCTCGCCGTACGCCACCAATCAGAACGCCATAAACTCGAGCACCGCCTCGCTGAACTCGACACTGGGCACGACCATTGGCGGCAACGCCACCGCCGCGGGGCTGCTGGTCAACGGCACCGGCATCAATCTGTCGCTGAACTTGGGCTCGCCCAATCCGGCACCCAATCTGGCTGTGGCCACCCAACTGCTGGAGCACATCAAGGTGAGCGGGTGTTCCGCTGCGGTGGCGTGGCAGTGCTTTTTCATGCGTTCGTATGGTCATTTGTTGCAGGTGGCGCTGCGCGGCTCGGGCTACTCGGACACGGCCACCACGGAGGTGTGCGCCGCGCTGGGCGTGCTCGCCAAGTACGGCGTGCTGGGCATGGGCGTCGGTGTGCCGCATGCCAACGGCGCTCACACGACGCTCGGCAGCTACCTCAGCGTCTCGGCACTCGACCAGCAGACGGCGGCAGCAGCAGCTTCGGCCGCCTCGGCGGGCAACGTCTTCGGCGCCGTGGGTCAAGTCAATTTGGATCAGTACGCGGCCGCTGCCGCCGCAGCTGCTGCGGCCAGCCGTCCGTCGCAGTCGCATCTAGAAGCGGCCGCGGCGCAATTCGATCCGTTCCGCCATCTGAGCTCGGCTGCGGCCGCAGCGCAAGCCACCACGCCCGTGTCGTTGAACAACAACAGCTTCGGCCTGACCGCGGCCACGGGCACGACCGGTGCTAATACGCAGACGCTGGGCGCGGCCTCGGCAACGCATCTCAGCGGTCTGAGCAAGAGTCCGACTCCAGGCGATTTGGGTGCCAAGGATTCCAAGAATGTTGAAATTCCAGAAGTGATTGTTGGCGCTATTTTAGGTGGGCCACGTTTTTATTATCCCTACTAAAATGTTTACCACCCAGCTGCCTTCCACGCCCACGTCCACGTCCACGCCCACGCCCACGTCCACCTCAATTTCTACCTTACGCTAATCCGCTCGACCTTATTACCCACCACCCCTAAAAAAAAACTCCCACCACCATCTCCACCATAATCACAACAGCATAATCTACACTTTGTTATTGTTTGAATTAGCGTTTATTGTTCTCATTGTTGTTGTAGTTTTTCGCCTAATCAAAATAATTATGTATAACGCTGACAGGCTGCATAGCGAAAGTTAGATAGCGCAACAGCACCGCAAACCACAAACGTGGCAGTTAGACAACATTCCCATTCCATACAGGGTCCGCAGGAAATGCAGCTAAACGCCTTTGAGGCACAGGGGTCAGACAGAGATCGAGCGATCGTCCTTGAGGAGTTCCCTACCAACTCACCCATGTTTCAGCTGCGAACCCGCTTTCCATTTTAACCACCAATTCAGCCACAAGCTCAACCACTCTGAAACAATCGCAATCGCAATTGTTGTATGCATTCACAGTCATAAATACGTATGTATGTATGTTTAATGTCAATTGAGAGAAAGAGAGAAGAGAATGTAACCAGTTAACGTTCTTTACATACGCGAAATACACATCAATTTGTTTTAGCTGCTTTTTTGAAATCTAGTCAAGTTCTTGCCGCACATTCGTCGTCCTTCATCACAAATTCCAATTCTCAAAATCTCAAACTGACATTCCTCACCACCTCAGCGCAGACGCATAAATAATAAGATTTTCAAAACCACACATATAGAACGAATATGTATGTATGTGTGTGTGTAAGTGAGAAGACATAACTGTGATTTCTGCCCGCATTCCGTTGTTGCTCTACCACATAACCTCACAAAAAAAAAGAATCGTTGCTCACGCCCACTGAACGTACCCCGAGTGCATATAAGCATTTATGCAGCACCAACATTCCAACATTCAGGAACTTTGCCCACAAAAGGCTGGTTCCCTGGCATCCATACAAGAACTTAACTGTTCTTCCTAAGCAGTGGAGAGCAAAGCAAAGTCTCTCTCGAAGTCACACCATTCAAAATGGCCAACTTTGACTTGGCCCTCGCCGCACGACCACTACTCACGAGGCAGACAATTCCGCTCGACTACTTAAACACTTCAAGTGAACAGTGCGAGACTGCGAGAAAGGTCTCCAACTAGTAGGTAGCACATACTCGAGCAGCAAGTGCACTTGTACTCACGCATTCCCAATTTATTACGCATTATTCACATTCCCACTTACACTGCACTGCAGTGCTTCAGTGCTGTGGAGTTTTTAACAATTTCCATTATAGCTCTTTAGACATGTTTAGGTTTAGCTTTAGGATAATTTGTAATTCTTGCTCCATTAAATCGCAGCCTAGGTGCAGTAAATATCAGCAAATAACATATTTAGTTATCCGCATCTCTGGGAGCGGCAATGCCATTTATTGTAGTGGCGCTAAAGCTCAGCCAATGGTCTGTAGCTTTTTTCTAGAAAGTGCCTTACAATTTAAAATATTCGACCCACAATTAGTCGGTATAAAAAGAATCGATTTTTTGCGATGTGGCAGTGCTAATGATTTAGTTATGGGTTTCTTTTGTTTAGTGCTAAAGCAATAAAAAGAAAACATTCGTTAAAACTGTGCAATGGGAATTATGTAGACATACTTTAGTTTAATAGAATTTTGATCAATTTCCAAGCAACGATTATGACAATGAGTACAAGATTTTCCATATTGCATGCAGTCAGTTTTATGTGACGAAAGCTTTTTGATCGCCTCAAAGGTGATTCTACTTTGGATGAGCCCTCTGCAGCTCGTCACATCAAACGCCGACAGGACTTTGTTGTTCTAAGGGAGCGACACTCTATTTCATAGACAATATTCTTTGATTTTTGCTTAGAACAACCTTTCATCGGTCATTCATCGGTCATTCCCGATGTCTGCTCCAGTTTTATGATCTTCTTTCTACAACTTATCTGCCGGAACTGGCAAAAATTTGCTTTTCAAAGGGCCATACATGCTATGTGCTGCAACAAGAAGTAGGCTTTGAAAGCCTCTAACAAAGACGTTCATGTCTTCAAACAGCTCCTATGTAGAGCTTATGATTTCGTTCCTAGCATATTGAAGTCCTCAGCTTGATCCATGTTTTCTTAAACAGATTCATTGCGGCTGCAGCAGTTTGCAAAATGGTTCAATTTAAATTTCCAATGATTCAGGTAAAGCTTTCTATAATTTTAATAATTCAAAAAAAGTTGTCAAAGGTTTTCTCATTTTCATTATATTGAAACACTTTCAAAAGTTCTAATGGCATAAATTATTGTACTCTCTTGACTACCCCACATTTTGCAATCGAAACAATACCTATTTCAATGTTTCGATTCTTGCAACCAAAACAACTCACAGTCGCAGTCTTTTGCTTAGAAATTGATTATCCGAAAACTTAGTTCATCTAGAAAAGAATACCTCACATTATATTATTTACTTGTAGTGTTGCTTTATGCACTTTTAGTCAATGTAAGGATTAAATTTATGGCAAAAATGGTACAATTAAAAAAAATTAATTTCCAACTTATTAGCAACCTTTTGCATTGTAGAGTCTAACGCTTCATCGAAGCTGAAGTGAATGAAATTATGTGACAATTATTCCATAAATTACCAACACAAAATTTCAACACAACTTATTGTGTTTGCCATTAAAATGAACATGAAATCATTTATCATTGTATTGTGATTTTGTTTCGTAGTAGCACATGTTTTCATACAATAAGTTGCACAAAATACAATTAAAAAAATTTAAAATAAAACAAATTAATTGCGTGTGCTATTTTTGCCATGGATTTTTATTAGTTTCGCAGCGTATAGAATTTTGTGTAGTTCTTCAATGAAATAATGGCACCTAAATATTTACTAAATTTCATGTTTTAATTTGCAACTAACTCTTTTAATTTGAATAAACCTGTCGTAACACACTCTTGAGTTTGAATTGAAGCTAATTCGTTTGTCTTGAGTTTCACTACCAGCAAATTTTTGATTTTATCTCAATAAAATTGCCCACAATATTTTATTCGTTTCTTACAATAGCGCAATAAAATCTATGTTATATTGTACAATAAATATTTTCATTGACTTTTATGTAAACTGTATGAAATTATAACGAAATCAAATTGCAGGTCCGAACGGTCGTAGTTTAGTTGAAATTCAACATGTATCTGGCGCTAATGTGCAAATTTCAAAAAAGGGCATATTCGCACCTGGCACTAGAAATCGAATTGTAACAATAACTGGTCAACCGAGTGCCATTGCCAAAGCGCAATATTTAATTGAACAGAAAATCAACGAGGAGGAGACGAAAAGAGCGCGACAAATTCCATTAACCACTGTTGTGAATTAAATTACATTTAATTAACATCTAATTAAATCTAAACACAAAAATGCTAAAACAAAAACCCCAGAGATAAACAGCAACAACAAAATTTATAAATGAAATGAAAATGAAATTGAAATTAAATAAAACGAACCATAACAAAGCCTAGCAAGCAAACGCGCAAGCAAGCAAGAAAGAGACAAACAAACATGCAAGCAAGCAAGCGAATCCAACCAACAAAAATCGTACACAACCGACACAGGTCGGCCAAGCAAAGGGCAACGCGAATGCCAGGAAACAGCAAACAAGCAAAACGAACAGTCAGTAGCCGTTCTCATAGAATCCACATAACAAGTACCGACAACCGTTCAAAAACTCAATTCAGATTCAATATTTGACACTTATGTAAATTGAACAATATTTAAAAATATCCCCACTGTTACCACAAACTATTTCCAACAAAAACGCTATTAACAAAGGCAGTAAGCAGAGAGCGGATAGGGGCGGTCAGCCTCACTGTCGCGTTCCCTATTTAACAAAGTTACACAAGTTGCCCAAAGTATCTACCATACACACGTAAGCAAAACGAATCCTTCAGTCGAAAACCAAAAACCAAAACACAAAATTTCTGTGAAAGCAAGTAAGCAACTAAACAAATCGAATCAATAATAATGAAAATCCGCAAAAGGGCAAAAATACTAAAATAATTTTATCAAAGTCAAGTACCGAAATCAATTACAAACTACAATACTTCAAGTAATAAAATATATAAATGAAAACACAGAGCAGAAAAAGAAATCAAATCAACACAATGAAATATTCCACAACAAATACACACACCCACACATATTAAACAGCAAAACAGTCGTGACAAGTAACAGAACAATAACAATTCATAGCATCGACATACTTAAATAGTTGAAATAGGTGCGAGGCAGTTGTTCAGTTGGCTTTCAATTTTTTAGTTTTGTTTTATTTGATTTTTATTGGTTTTGGTTAGAAGTATAAAGTCTGACTTGAGTTTATATATAATAAAAGTTTGGTAATATAAAAATAGTGGACAATTCTAGAAATTTCCCATATTGCATCAATAAGTTACTCGTAGTTGAAATAGATTGAAAGCGGCTGAAGGCAGTTGACAAATTGCATTACTTCCAAGTTGAAAACTGTGTTGCATACACATTTCAAAAACGGGTAAAATATGTGGTATCACAATGGGCCTCATAATAGGCCTCCGAGTGTGTCTCTTATAGAGGCAGCCACCATAACCTAACCTAACCTAACCTAAGTTGAAAACTATAGACAATTGTTGCATTCATTTTAGTAAAATTATTCGTTGCAGCTTTTAGCGAAAGTAAAAAATTTATTGAAGAGCCATTGTTGACTGATTGAGAGTTTAGTCAATAGTTAAAAAAGAGGAGAGAAAGGTTCTCGTTGGCATTCAAAACTTTGTGACTTGTGGAACAGACACTTGGCGTCTTGCTGAAAGCAAAAAGTCTTGAAACTGTACTCTTATCTGATACTGTAAGATTTGTGGTCAACTAAACATACAAGTCAAAATGTTTCCAACAGTATAGACGTATTCCAGTGACCAATATTTAGGCAAACATTTTCCAATAGGCACTAAAAAATTGTTTCTTAATGGATTTGCAAAAAGGTTTCTAAATGTCAAAAGTGATTGTTTTGACTTCTTAAAGACACTTTTATCAATATTGTAACTATGGAAATTAATTAGAATTTACTTTGTTTTCAATTTATATATTTTTTTCATTATTTCATAAAGTCTTTTTCGTGTGTAGTGTTTTAAGTTTGTTGTTGAACATTTTCATTAAAATATTTTTAATATTGTTTAGTTATTGTGGCTACATGCTTTTGCTACTGTTTCGTAAATGGTTTTCGTTTGGTTTGTTTTTTTCGTTTGTTTGATTTGGTTTTGTTTGTCTTATGAAAATATCAAAAAGTTAGAGCGTCATGAAAAAATGCTGCAATCACAACTACACAAATTGTGGAAGCGAAAAATTGGCGAAAAACAGCTGACTAGCCAATTGCAAAAACACTATTAAGCGTAACAGTCAGTTTGTTTGAGCCAAGCGGAAAGCGTTTTTGTTTTGTTTCGTTTTAAAGCGTAAGATGTATGAGCGTTTTCAGTGAAATACCACACACAAACACACACACACAGACACCCGCAATCAGTTTTGGGTGCACGTGAACAATAAAGTAGATAGACAGTCGAACAGACCGACAGCCACACGTTTACACTTATTGACCAGTAAACACTCTTTCAGCTACCGCAAAAAGGTAAATATTTTAACTAAAACTACTTTTGTACTTTCCATCCTTTTGTTGTCTACTTTTGAGCTCTTGCCCACTGTTCGAAGCCACATTAATCAATTAACTGTACAGACTAAGTAGTGAAAATGAGAAATTTTGAATTGAAACGTCAAGAAAAACGAAAAGCGTGAAGCGTGCTGCGCCCACTGGGCAGTGCAAGACTATTGCTACACACTCACACAGACACACACACACACACGTGCCGGTGTGTTTGTACACTTTTTGCCAGCAGCTACACGAATTTAATTCAATTTGATTTATTTATGCATAGTTTTTGTTTTTGAATACAAATTGCTGCCCACAGGTCCTTTTGGGCGCTTGCTGCACTGCCGCGCGCCGTGGCGCATCGGCGGCGGCCGCAAGTGTCAGTCAGCGTTGTTGAAAGTGGTAAAATGTGTTGCGCGCACGCGAGTCTCCTTTCGAGTTTATTTTTGAGTTTACATATCGATTTTAAGTTGTACCATTGGCATTGTTTTCATTGCCGCGTTTGATTTGTGCCCTCCCCCCCGAATTTCTACACATCTTCTTCGTCCACCGGAAATGCCAGAAATATTCCTTTTTTGAAGCATCTTAGCCCTACTCGTTGTTGTGCTTGATTTTTAATATTTTTCTTATTTGTAAACAAACTAAGTATGCTAAGTTATGTTCGCCTTTCTACTTTTCGTTTGTAATCGAGTTTTTGTTTTCCCCGAATGCATCACAAATGCTTTTAGCACTCTTCGTATTCTTATTGTTTTCCCCTCTCTGCTAATTTTTCAATTGTCATTATTTTTATCTATACATTTACTATGGTTATAATTTTAGTTTGTTTTCATACTTATGGTGTACAAAAGTTTACCTTATTCATGCGTTATATACACACTACATGTGACGTTTATATAAATTTAATAAATACAAATACAAAAACACAAAAAGAAAATTAAAATTAAAAAAAAACAAATCTATTGTATAACTGAGAATTGTGCAATCAATCGACCTGCATCCCCACATACATGAATACATATATGTAGTGTGCATTAAATTCAAAATTAATAAGTAATCTTGTTCAATTGTATATAGCAAGCAAACTAAGCTACACACACTACAACAACCACAACATTAATCGAAAACAATCAAATACCGTGTTTAATTATATTACATACATCTAGAAAAGGAAAAAAAGACAAAATCACTCAATAAGTTTTAACCACTCAAATTTTCCATTGTTAAGTGCATTTTTGTCATTTGCAGCAGTTGCGCTGAACTTTTGTCACATCATCGCGACATTACTTGCTCGACTCTTTTTATCCACCAATAAAGCACTTTGTACAATTCAATTGAAAACGTTTTTGTTTTTGTTTACTTATGTTTTCCGTTAGCATTGGTTGTGCCCACATTACTATAAATATTTCTGCCTTTGCTTGAAGACATTCTCCGATCATTTCTGTTGAGTTCATTGCAGTTCACTCCTCTTCTTTAATAACACTTTTCACTCTTTGCTGTCCACCGACAACTTTGTGTTGAAATTACATTCTTATTAAATTTATGACCCTTGATTTTTGTAAATTGTTTAAGTGTATTTTATCTCTATGAAAGTATATAAATAATCGACATAAACATGAAATAAAACGAAACAAATAAAATTATTACTATTTTAGCTATCTTTTAGAACATGTCAATAACTGATGAATAAATATATAAATATATATATACTTGACACAAAATACAAAAAATATTTATTTTTTCACTCTTTGGTTATCTTATACGTTTACATCACGTGATTTGTAGTTAGTCAATTGCAATTAGCAAGTGTAGCAAACCAAAAACAAATAACTGAATCAGAAACGTTCAGCAGTTTCATGAAGATTCAGTTGAAAGTTATTTTTAAATAACTCGTGAGTTCAAAATAAATATCAAACCTGCGCCATCACATTTCCACCACTAAACGCCACCACGCTCCAACGCCACTTCACTTCAGTTCCAATTCCAATCCAATTCCAATTCAATTCCACCCAACCCAAATCACAAATCGAATCCACTCTTTTCAACTCAACTCCACGCCACGCCACGCCACGTCACCCCACCAAAACTAATCAAATCTCGATATTAACCCAAACAACAAAATGTCAACAACAACAACAACAACGAAAGCCAAAGCAATAGCATATCAATACAAATAAATCAATTCAATTCAAATCGCTCTCGTTTCATCTTAACCCAATTCAATTCAATTCAGTTTCAAATTCAAATCTCAGAACTCAGCTCAGCACTCAAAATGTCACTGAATTCACTGAAAATGCTCATCAACAACTACTCTAGCATCTAAACTAAACTAAAATATACATACATACAATACAATAAACATATGTACGAGTACGAGTATACATACATAGCATAGTTAAGTACAACAAATATATGAATACACTGTTATTTTCGCCTTATCGCCCACACATGTTTAACAAATTTCGGCAATTTCATTTTGTTTAATTTGTGAAAGCCTACATTCGCCTCTCGACGATTAGAGGTGTTCACACACCAACCACAGCCTGGCTGTGGCTGTGTGTGTGTGTGTGAATTCGCGCCGAAGCAGCAGAAGCAGCCAAAGTGTGGCCTCAATGCAAAGTTGACTGAATGCAGGTTATCGCCGACGAAAATGCACTCTCACGGGTGCAATGATTGTGCGGTGCAGCGCTGGGCGTCCAAATTTTGTTCAACTAATGAAATTTCATGATGACACCATAACGACTGAAGGTCAAATCAACTCAATGAGCATAGCTTCATGTTTACTTACATAATGCTTTATGTTGACATCTTGAGTAAGATGAAGAATTGCTTTTAGAAAATCATTAGTGGAATGAATGTTGTGGGTCAACGCTGACACACGAATTGTGGGTGTATTTGCTGGAGGTAAGCACCAAGTTTTGATTGATTTTGAGTTCAGCAAAGCAAGCAAAGTTCAAAGGATCAACACTGGTTTAGCTAATTGAAGGACAATAAAAACAGAGATCAAAGAAGTTTGCATAGAGAAGAACTGTAACTTAACAATTTATAAAATTTAAGTTAGTACAGAAATTTGCATTCACGAATTTGATTTTTGTAAAAATTAATAATTTTCTGGAGTTAAAAAGGTTTTGTTCAGGGCAACAAAAAAATATGTAGCTGTAAAATAAGTAGTAGCTGTTTGTCAACTGACCAAGATTTCAAATACATATAGTCAATCAGTTGACCAAATCACCTCTGATCACCTCAGTCGTTGTTTCTTATGAAATTCCTTAAAGAATTTAATTTTGATTTAAATTGAATTTGCAGTCAGGCAGCAGACCTAAGAAATTTTTTAAATATTCATTTTTTATACAAAACTTTGTGTACTTTTTCGGATTGTAGTCAAGATAGCAGCCCTGTTGGTTTTTATGAAATAAAAAAAATCATTTTAACTTAATTTTAATTTTCAGAATTTTCTCGTTATTTCTAATGAAATTCCTTAAAGAATTAAATTTTGATTTAAATTGAGCAATCCTGAGAAAAAGAATTCCTTTTGAAACCAAATTTTATTTTATTTTTAACTTTTTTTGTACCAAATTTTATCTACTTTTACGCATTTTAGTCAAGATAGCAGCCCCGTTGATTGTTATGAAATTCCTTAAAAAAAATGTAATTTTGGTGTATGTGTACTTTTTTTGCATTTTAGTCAAGATAGAAGCATTTTGAACAAATAGTAATGAAAAAGTCCAACTGTAGATGCTGAACTTTCACTAAAAGTGGGAACAAATGCGAGGTGTCAAATGTAGGTTGGAAGAAGTTACATTTGCAACGTGCACTTCCACTCGGTTGTGTCCATTATGATACCGGTACCCATTTTCTACTGACACTGATACCCGGGTACTCATTTTGAATGCGGTATCCATACCCATTTGTTGGATTTGTCAAATGTAACTGTGACTAGTGACAACTTCTAAGCTTGAATGCAGTGCAAATTTTTTATTTATTTTTTGTATAATTTACTCAAACTTTTATGAGCATTGCACCCACAATTTGCACGCACAACAAGAATGAAACTATTGAGAGCGTCAGCCAGAATAGATGTGCAGCCTGAAAAGTTCTTCAGTACTGGTCTTTAAAATACAACTAAATATAAATTGTGACCGAACTTTTGTCTGTACACAGGAAGCATCTTTTGACATAAATTCACACAACCCAAGTTGCTCTGGGCTGTGCATCTATGCGATACGTTCGGCGAGTTGGGCAGCATTCAGTCAGACGGCATTGGCGGCATTCACCCTACAGCGCTACACCAACGCAACTCTATGTACATTCACAATTACTTAGTTGTACGAATATTTACCTCTTGCAATTGCAGTTAAATATAAATAGAGCAGAGTTTATAAACCAGTTGAATAGTTGAATTATTGCAGCATATATAATACATACCTACACAATTTGTTGTCATACGATTAATTTGTGCAATATATTTTTTTGTTTTTATTTTCGCATATACATGCATATACTTATATTTCTTATTGGTAACTCTTGACTAATGTTATTTTATGTGAATTAGAAATTAAAAAACAAAATAATAATAATAATAAATATTTAATAGCAGTTGTTATGCTAGTGTGCCTTGAATTATGCTATAAAAAAGAACGCAAAGAAGCAGGAAATGTGACATTTTCTATTATAACTGTTGTGTTTTCAATTATCATACATACATACATACATACATACACACATGTATACGTACATGCATATTTATTTGATTAAAATAGCAACTAAGTGTGTAATTGTTTATTTGATTTGATGTTTTCTCTATTAAACTTGCAACAATTGTTGTTAATACTATTAAATATGCTTAGAAAACAAGAGCTGAACGACTATTTAAAACTGCAAAAAATCCATATAAATATTATTATATTATGTGCAAGAATGGCGAGAAACAACATGCACACACAGGTATGTGAAGCAGGCCAAAAGAATCTGTAATTCGGTGAGACATGGCACCAACCACACGATGCATGCAACACGTAGCAATAGCCAACGAGTTGAGCGATATTTTTGGGCTAAACTTATAACTGATGAGTTCAAGAAAATATTATAATTTTACAATTTGAAATTCAATCAATTCACGAAATGGAATATCAGATTTCTGTAGTATGAAACTTACTTAGCTTAGAAGTTCTCTAAACTTTTAGTTATGTCAAATTATAGGCTTCAGTCTATTAAATATATAAACTAAACACACTAGTAATGCAAAACTACATAAATACACAGTTGGCTTGCATTTTGTTTTACTTGTTGGTTATTAGTTGAATTGTTTATTTTTTTGTGCAACTCCGCTTAAAACTTTTATAAATTTGGAATATGAAAAATTTTACACATGTAGACAATTGAAGTTTGCCAAGAAAAATCGGTTTGTTATAATTGCAACAGCCATTGCAAACATTCACCCACACATACACACTTAAAAAGCATTGCAGCACGCAGCCATACACACACATACAAGTAAATATAACCACACAGCACATCTCAATAGGCCAGAAGAAGAGCGGCAAATGCTTTGTGTTGCAAGTATTGGCAACAATCACGTTGTGTGGCAAATGCACTGATGGAAGAGCAGCAAACCATGTTGCAAGCTGCTGTAGAGTGCAACCTTTTTAAAGTTGTGGCATAATGCAAAGATAGCTAAAGAATAGTTTGACTTTTGTTTACCATTGGCACTGCACCTGCGACTCTGGGTTTGGCACAAACATGCTCGAAATCCACTCAAGGCTAGCAAAGAAGTGCAAGTGAACGAAATGTGGCACGTTTGAAGTTTTTGTTTTTAGAAAAATTTATCTTTTGCAACTGATTTGGCCACTTGAATTGGTGGTCGCTATACCAGAGCAAATATGGCTGACAGCAAGCAGTTGTGTGCTGTCTAAATTGAGTAAGCATTGAGCCGAGTTGTGTTGAGATGGGCATGCATGCAGTACAAATAACAACAACAACGGCGCAGTGTTGCGGTCGTAGGCAGATTTGGTGCTTGGATTGCGCATACAAGCGGCTCGAACTGCCGTTGCCACAATTCCTTATTCCGCCACAAAGTTCGCGCCATATACTCCAGGCACACACACACACACCATCAAACAAACAGCTGCATCCAATAAAAACATACCTACACACAGATACAAACAGATTCACTTACATTTGGCAATAACCAGCCATTGCACCTAAATATGACAGCGCACCGGCATTAAAACAATTAGCACCGTCATCGCCACCGTCACCGCCATTGACTTTGCCAATCCCCACTACCACCAGCCTCCACCATCACCACAACCTTGTCATAGCCATCATTGCGCCATAACTTCATTGACTTTGGCTGAGAAACACGAAAACAAACGCAAACAAAAAAAATCAAGTATAAAAATATATAAAAAAGTAAAAGTACTGGATCTGTGATATGTAATTAAAAAGAAAAAAACAAAATACAACAAAATGAGATTTAATGAATTAAATTTTGAAGCAACACACACACATTAACGAGAAATACACACTAAAACGGCGCAAGCGAAAAATTATCTTCAGCAAAAAACACAAAAAAATAATACGAAATGCTTTTGAAGTGCGAAAACAACGCATAGAAAACACTATAAATAGCAGAAATAAAAGCAAAGGCGCCCAATTCGGGGCTTAAGTATGACTTGAAGTGAGGAAAGAAGAAGAGAGCAAGAGCAAGTGCGAGCGAGAGAGCGCTTAAATTTGATTTCGCTGTTGTATGGAATGAATGCGAAGGGATGTCTTCGTTCATGAATTCGTTCACTGCATCATGCACCATGCATACATACATACACACATACATCCATACATAAATCCATGCATACGTTCTATGTACTTCTACGCGCACAACTGTTGAAGCTTGAATGGAACAGAACTGAACCAAGTCGAACTCGAACGAACTGAGCTGGGTGCCAAGTATGAATGAGGAATGGCCAACAAGTGGTGAGACATGCACACAAAGCGAGTCCTCAAAGGGAATAGCAGCATAGTTGGTCATGAGGCGGGATGGTCAAAAGTCACAACAACGGTTTTTGCAGAACGATCCATCTACACAACAGTGCGAAGGCATAGCGCTGGTCTAAGGTCTGTTTGGATTTTTAATGCTTCGATGGCTCCCAATGGTTGTTGGCAGTGGCTGGCTTTGAGGTGCTCGCTCAACAGTGGAACGTTTGCAATCGTTTTGTGCAACGTGTGTGGTTAGACATGCAGAAGACATCTCCTCCTTCGAGACAGTAGGTAAAAGCTTAAAACAATTAAAGTCTGCCGTTGCAACAATGTAATAAAACAACTTTCATAAAATTTTACTCATTTGTTTCCTTGGCACATATCTAAGATTTTGTTTTTAAACAACAATTGTGCCGTTGTGGATGTTTGTTCTGAACATTTTTTACTTTCAGCCATGAAAAGGTTGGAGAAAAGACAATTTGAAAGAAACCATAAAAAATGTCTACATATTATACAATTAACACAAAGTGATCTCTTTTGTGATAGAAAGAATGAAAAAGTTCTGTTTTTATTTTGTGAAAATAAATTTAAAATTTTCCATGATTAGCAGCTTTGTTGTTCTTTTCATAAACTTATCTGCAGCAATGTGTTGCATGTGCGCTGTATGGGTGAATTTTGCTGGCCACATTTCAGGGAACGCCTTAAAGCAGGACGGACAGAAAGCAATTGTTTTTGGTGCTTTCCAAAACGCTCGAAGAGAGGCAATACGTAAGCTTCCAGGGCACTGAGTGCAGACAGCGCTTCACAGAGAACAACACTTCAAGCTTCAAAATGTGTTACATACTTGCTAGAATTATTTTCCTTTTTTCGAAATTGAGTTTTTTTTTAACAAATTTTTGCCATCACATACATCACAGACATTTAACAGAAATTATTTAACGTTCAATGCAAATTAGTTAACTAACAACAATTACCTGTCACTTTCCTCAACTCACCTCTTCACTTCTACACTTTGTCACACTCACTCACGAACCATTGACTTTGTGCTAGAAAGAGAAGAGCTGCCTGCAGCGGCGATTAGCGAGCAGAACCTTTGAAGAAATTTAAACAAAATGAACAATAAAATTTTATAAATTTTAAAAGACGTTGTACACTTAAATGAATGCTACACACATACATGATTTTTATTATAGAAGTACGTGCGAAACAAAAACAAACAAAAAACAAAAACAAAAAATTAACAATTATACTTTCTTCTTTGAAACATTATTTCCACTTGTTGAATAGTGTAAATGAGGCATGTAATTGTTTAATTAATTTAGTGAGCAAAGTCTAGCAGCGACACCTAAAGAGAAGATTGTTTATTTTTATTGTTATTCAACGACGGAGTCTATTAGTGTTAAATTAGTGAACATAGAACATAGAAGGCAAATAAATGAAGGCAACATAATTTAATAAACAATTAAATTCATTAATAAATGAATGAATTATGTGAATACCTACCACTAGCATTACATTTAATTAATAAACAAACAAACAAAAAAAGAAGAAGCAGCAGTAAACATCCAACAATTTTGCTCTTTAATGGAAACTAAACAAACGGTGGCGTCGAACAGTGCGAACGGCACTAAGGATTAGCGTTAATTAAGACAAAAACAACAACAACAACAACGTAATAACATAATTTAATTGCTAAGTATCGTACTATCAGCAAACGGTGTGAACATACCATAATTTCAATTTATTAGACAATTGTAGCTGAATGCAATTGCAAAATTAAAAAACAAAAAATAATAATAATAATTACAAATGCAACAACAACACAACAACCTATTGAAATGCATTGCAACACTTGAAACATTTTGTTTGTTACACTCGATCACTGTTATTAGAACAAATTTATTATTAAAAACAAAAATCCTCAATTATTTACTTGCATAATAAAAACTATACAACAATGACTAAAAACCAATTAACAAAAACACAGCAATTTGTCTCGAGGCAAACAGCAAAACACTAACAAAGGCAACAATATTTAGCAGAGAATACAAAAAAAGAAAACTAGAAAACTCTAACAACCACAACAAATCTTGCTGCAAAACTATAAAGTGAAATGTTACAAGTTACCAACAACAAAAACGAAAATAAAAAAAGGTATCAGAAAACAGTAAAAACAAGAGTAAACAACAGTACCGCAGAGAACATAAAAATCGTTACACCTAACCACATGCTAACCACATACATAAGTACATACATACATACATAAAATAATGTTTGAGAAGCGTAGCAGTGCGTAGGGCAACAAGAAAATGAACCCATTCAAGGTAATCAATTTTAAAACTTAGTTGTTAGTGTGATAATAAACAAGAACCCAATAAAATGAATTTAACATGAAACACATTTGTTTTTATTTTTGACAACATTACATTAAGTGTAAACGGCCTGCGACCGTTCGGCGGCCAATCACTGAGAGCGAGAAAGACAGAAAAAGAGAGTGTTGCTTGCCATTTTACTTATGGTCGAATGTTTATTAATTAACCCTTTGAGAATTGTCTGAAGCAATTATGTGATTTGCTATACAATTGTGTCCATTTTCTAAAAAAAATATTTAATAGATAATTTAAAAAAAATCAAAAGCACTGAACCGAAAAAAGTTGTAATTTTTAAAGATAGTTTTGATTTATTGGTTGGAATAATAAGGAATTTCATTAAAAAAAAATTGTGAAAAAAAGAATGCAATTTCCGGTTGGTTCTCAAAGGGGTAAAACTTTTTTATATTAAAAATATTTTTTTTTTTTATTTTTAAATTTTCTTATAGTCAACTAAATGAGTTTCCTCAGCAATTAATCGCAACCTATAGAACAAAGTTGCAATTTTTCTTAAATAATTTTCTTATTAAATATTATTTTATTAAATATTATTTTTTTAAAACTTTTAAATTTTGTTACAGTCAATTAAATGAGTTTCCTCATCAATTATTTACAACGTTAAGACATTTGTATAGCACAAAGTTGCAATATTTCTTTAAAAATTTTCATATTAAATATTATTTTATTTTTAAATATTTTTTACATTTTTAAATTTTCTTATAGTCAACTAAATGAGTTTCCTCATCAATTATTTACTACGTTAAGACATTTGTATAGCACAAAGTTGCAATTTTTCTTTAAAAATTTTCATATTGAATATTATTTTATTTTTAAATATTTTTTAAAACTTTTAAATTTTCTTATAGTCAATTAAATGGGTTTCCTCATCAATTATTTACAACGTTAAGACATTTGTATAGCACAAAGTTGCAATTTTTCTTTAAAAAATTTCATATCAAATATTATTTTGTTTTTAAATATTTTTTAAAACTTTTAAATTTTGTTATAGTCAATTAAATAAGTTTCCTCATCAATTATTTATAACGTTAAGACATTTGTATAACACAAAGTTGCAATATTTCTTTAAAAATTTTCATATTAAATATTATTTTATTTTTAAATATTTTTTAAAACTTTTAAATTTTGTTATAGTCAATATAACACAAAGTTGCAATATTTTTTAAATTATTTTCTTATTAAGACGCAATTACAGAAAGTTTTATTAAAACATTTAAATCCGCATTTAAAAGTTTCACTTTTTACAGTCCTTATAAACTCATCAGCAAGTGAAGTGAGAAGCACAAAGCAAAGATAGTCGTAGTGATTTACTGTGGTTGCTTAAAGGTTTTTCACATTGTGTAAGAAAACATTCAACTTTCCGCATTCTCGCAGCTCTTTCTGGCCACTTGAATAGTCGCATGTTGTAACACACAAGTCACAGAGTTTATGAAGCGACTAAGTGCAAAAACAAAAATTGTTTTTCAGAGTTGTAGCGAGAGGGGAAAAGTAAAAATTTGTATGGAGCAAAAGGAACTCAGAAGAAATATAAATTATTCCTTCAAAACTGTGTTTACTAACCTTTGCATCCTTTCCGAACCAATGCAATGCTTTGCATTGATAGGACAATGACCTGCACAATGGCTTTTGGCAAAAAACAAAATTAATATAGAAGCAGAAGTTAAGTAAATTAAGTTTTGGTACACAACTGATTTAAATTAATAGCCGATTCAACCGATTTAATTAATAATTATATTAATTGTCACATGCAGATTGCTGTTAAGATCCAAGGAGCATATACACTGTAGAACAAGTTTTTTCAGCAACCGTATTTTGCAGCAGCTGAACACGTATATATATTTCACACTAAATACAAAAAAGTCACAAGTCAAAATTTTTTCAAAATCGATTTTCTTCCATAAATCAATTTACGGTACACATCTCATACTAATCTAAATTGATTCTTTGATAATAATTTATTTTTTACCACTATCTTCTTTAACTAGAAAAATAATGTATGTCTGTTTTTATGTTCTGCTGAATCAACCTTTTTCTTTGCCTTCCCTGAAAATTTGTGAGATTTTTGAGTTGTAACTCTTTTGTATTTAGTGTGCGATATATAAAAAAATTTAGCTTTCTCAAGTCGTTTGTGGTTTGTATTTTCATGTTCCAAAGAAGTACTCAAATAAAAAATATGGTTGGTTTAACAATATTGATACCAAATGAGAGACAATAATGTGTGCAACTTAAAACCAATTTTTGTTATAAAATTATTTTGACCAAAGGATCCAAGAATGTGATTCTAAAATTCTATATTTCTTTTAATGTTTTACTGCGGAAAATAAAGAATGATACGATTATGAAGAGAAAAGACGATTAGCTTACTAGGTGGGAATACAGGTTAGAGGTCATTGTGGTCATCTTATTACTATACGAGTTGTTAAATTTTACTTAAAACAGCTTCATTAGTTGAGCTTTAAGAGAAATAATTTCTTCATAAGCAAGAGTACATTTTTTGTTTAGGCCTTTTCAAACATTTTCAACTTGTCATATTGTTACCACACGAGTTGTTAAATTTCACTTTAAAAGCTTCATTAGTTGGGCTTTAAATTTGTTAAAAAAAAGGATGTTAAAAAAAAATTGTTTCTTCATAAGTATTCTTGCTTTTATTTTTTTTAGTACGTTTTAAACGTTTTTGTGGAATCTATTTTTTTCAAGTAAGGTACAAATAAAATATTGAGAACAGTGTTTCACACTGGTTCGCACACATATTCGGACCTATTTTGTTTAACTACTGCCAAGCTGGATGGACGGTTCAAGGGGCACTCGCACAGGCTTGAAAAAGTTATGATTTGTTCTTGTGATTTTTACAAATATCACAGCCAGCAGAGAAGATACTCTTTTTTTTTATTAAAACATATACAGGAGGAGCAATGGGGGTAATGAAAGTATTGAAAGAATACAAGTAGGTGAAGTACCATAATATGTTTTTTAAGAGTGTAAGAAAAGCTTCCTGCGCCCTTAGCAAAAAACGAAAAATCAGATTTTATTAGATTGCTTAGCAATACTTCGGTCTAGAAAAAAATTATTGCCAGAACTTTATGAAAATATTGAATAAGTATACATTTTTGAAAGTAGTTAGTGTGGATAGTTCAGCTGGATTTTCATGCCAAAGGCTGCAGGTTCGATTCCTAGCTCGAGTTGGTTAAACACTTGTCTAGTTTTATTTCCATTTACGCGAAGTAGGTGAGAATTATAAGAAAGGCACAAGTGCGCTCTTGACAGATAATGGCAAAAAATTGAAGTGTGGAATAAAATACTGGCAACTGCCAACCGCCTTTCGAATTGGGCGCTAAACTGTAGGACGTCTCCGCCCTTCCCTCATTCGATTGAATTGCGTGTTGTAACACAGGTTGGAATAGCAGTGTTACATACACATTTCAAATGGGTGGAATTTGTGGCATCACAATGGGCCAAACAGGTCTCATAAAGGGACATCCACCATAACCTTCCTACCTATTTTGTGTGTAATCAGATTTTGTGTAACTATAATTAATTACTTAACTAAACACACATACACTGTGACATGCACCCCAGCTGCTACATAAACTTTGTGACTCTGTGTTCAGCTGTTGCAGACTATTCTTGTTTTTCATTAAACTTCTTTTATTATTTATTTATTTGAGCAGCTAACTGCACAAATCGATTAACACAAAAAGTTGAAAAATGTAATGAAATATGTACATTGCTTTTAAAATTTACTTATTTGACCAGACACATTTGGTATTTTAATTGTGTTCAACTTTCTTTTTCAAGAAAGTTATTATAAATATATAAAAAAATTTTCAAGTTAAAGATTTCTCAAAAATTGGCCTTTATCAATTTGTATAGTGAGTGGCTCATTTATTTTTAATTTCAATTCAACTAGTTTTCTTATTGATACTGAAACTTTTTGTTGTACCAAAAACCTTGAAATTAGAAAACATGTGGCCAACGCATAAACCGCATTCATTCATAATTGACTGCGCTTAAGAATAAAATTTCGTACTGCTTTTCAAGTACTGCAACTATTACTGTTATTTATTACACAAATTTCCAACTCAAAAACGTTGCAAAATTCTACATACAATAAAAAAAAACAACTAAACGCGACGATCATTTGTTAAAAACCATAAAAAAATAGTAGTAATGAAAAGTTGAAGAAAAAGATAAAAACAAATTTCCAACTTTAACTTTACATTTTGACTGTACGATCAAAAGATAAAGTTCAAATTAACGAAGATGAAAGAGAGAAAAATTGCTGTGCAATGTATTTGATAGTAAGAATAAATGAGTATTTAATGAACGTTGTTGCAATTTAGCTACTATAATTAAGCAGCAGATTACACACACACACAAACATACACCCACACACAACAAGCAGACATTATGCAAATATTTCTCTTTGAAAAGGCATCCTGCGTCTAACAATTCTAGTCTAATCAATTCAAATGCGTATTAAAAAGGCAAAAACACCCTCTACACAAACAACTACGGAATGACTTTGACACACACACACACACATACTCTTTCATGTTCACTTGAATAGATAATTGTAATGTACAAACGGAAAAACAATTCGCGTAGTTAAGATACGAAATCATATGCAAAGATGTATATACACATACAGCCATACATAGATACTCGTATATACATATGTAAGCGGTAAACAGTGCAGCACACAGCAATTCGTTAGTCGCAGACCTACAATACATGCACACACGCCGAAATACTCATACAAACATACAAACATACATAAAGCCATACGCACGCACTCGTACATTGCCGGCTTGAGCCGCGACGCGTGCGCTACACAGTACCAACCGGCCCGAACGAACAGCCACTACGGTCGGCCACCGTGGAAGCGAAATGCAAAAAACCAAATACTAAAATGTACAGTACGGCAGCCGTACGCAGTCGTTGGTCAGGCGTGCGTCGATTTTAACGTCTGCTGCAACCGCGAACAGTGCGTAGTGGGAGCGAAATAGTGAAACTATATAATTTACAATAACCTAGCAAAGTTACTTGAGTACCTTAGTGAAACAGAAGAGAAAACAAATTTTCATTAAAACTAAATAGTTATGTATGTACGATGAATAATGCGTGTACGATTAATAATGCAAACCAAAAAAATTCTCTCAATTGTTTAGCAAAACAAAAACCAAAAATACAAAGCAAAACAAAAACCAAATAAACAACAAAACTCATAAAACCAAATCAATTCTTGTGTAGATTTTAATTAGAAATTATAAAATTTTAAAATCAATTAAATGACTTTGCATCACATTTACATACATACTCGTAATACATAGCAGTAATGAACAAAAACAAAAGTTAAAACAAAAGGAAAACTAAATGCAAAAAAAGAAACTAGCGAAGCGATGAATGCGTTCAATTCATTGAAAACGTTATTTACAACTAACGCAGCACTATTTACATACACACAAACAAACAAGCACACTCACGTACAGTGCATACTAAAACATACTACATACATACATACATACAAAATGAAAGTGGCAACTGGACAAAGTCTTCACAGGAGTTTTCTGTGATGCACAGCGAAACTTGGGCAAGCAATTAGTAGAACTAATAAATAACTAAAAATGGGTAGTTGATAGTTAATCATTTTGTGATTGGGTTGGATAGTTGAATATATTGTCAAATTAAATTAAATTTACTTTATTTAAGCAGACAAGATGACGAGACAAAGACGAGAAGATAAAACTTTTGAAGTTTTGCTGTGACGGAGTTTTAAATGAGACAAAGCCAGTTAATAGTCGAAATAATTCAATGCCAATTAAAGTTTTCCTAAATGTACTCAATTAAGTGAAGAATTTAAAAGCGTTATGAGAGAAATGAAAAGAAAAGGGTCCAGAGAGAGAGAGAGAACTAATTTCATGGCCAGCGTCAAGTCAGGAAAAAGCTAATCAAACTAATGACTTGCTCATTAAATTTGATTTAGTTAGAAAGAGTGGTGAGTTTAGTTAGAAAGAATGATGAATTTGTAATGGAAGAAACTTATTAAATTACTTAGGAAGAAATCTGAACAAATTAATACAAAGCTAGTAAAATTTTTCTCTTACTCAGTTCAATCAGTGAAATCAGTTGATCTTTAATTGTATATAAAATATTAATTCCATTGTCCAGATAATCAATGGATAATTTTTTCTGACATACGACAGGCAAATGAACTCTGTAAGTGTGTCCTTCCGGTTGCGCAGGGGGGGGACTTAAAATAATGCTTGATGACAGTGTTGGATCACTTATTGTCTTCTGAACAATCGTTTGGTTCAATCAATCGCTTAATTTTATGTGAGATCCAGTGACTACGGAACTTTATTTAGAGACTTTATAACAATACAATTCATACCTAATTAGTTAACTGGCCATAACGACCCGTAAACGGGTTACGGACTGCCCTAACAATCCTTACATGATTGAGGAAAAGACTAAAAGACTAGAAAGGCTGTTCTTATTTATATTAACTTATTTATATTTAACTATGCGTTGCAGTTCTTCAATGTAGGAAATACTTAGTTACTTAACTGGCCATAAGGACCCCCAAACAGGTTACGGTACGCTGTAACAATCCATAAACGATTGAGAAAAATACCATAAGACTAGAAAGATTAGTCTAATTTACACACTATGCGTTGGAGTTCTTCAATGTAGGAGATTTTTGCAATTTTCAAGTTTACTCTCGCAAGGTTCGTAGTGAACAGAACGGTTTGAAAATGTCTAGGAGGAAGTGATTTGAATGCGATTTGAAAGAACTTAAAAAAAAAACTGGGCGCATATTTCGGCATAGCCCAGCGTGTTGACTTAACTTTGAAGAGAAATGGGCTGTTCTCAAATAAAAGAACCGTTTTATTGGATTGTCGCAATTTTCTGTAGAAAAATGCCTTATCGATTATATGTTTTGGCTCTGTTTGCTAAAAGTTACAACTCTCTATTTAGCACTTGTTTTTATAACTCAAAGTTGAATATTTTTAACTTGTTGTTTAACTTGTATCATCACTTGCTTATGGCCAAATTGTCACTACTACCCCAGAGCCTCGACTCAGTTTACTTTTGTTTGCGTTAGAAATTGAGTAGAGTTTCAGTAGTCACAACATACTCTCACCTGTAAAAGTTATTATTAGTTATTTCGTCGCCTGCGAAAACAAGTGTCGTATGTCCTACCAGGCTTAATGAAACATACGATATTCGTTTTCTGAGGCCACGATTTGTTGAGCTAATTGTTTGCCCAGCGCCCCAGTCCATGTCTGCGCCATCGAAACGCTGCGAGCGCCAAAACGCCTGCACACCTAAACAGATCAAACTTAAACTCATACCAGTTCATACGAGCAACGTTACATTGGAGCGAAGGCGAACGAGATACATATTTTCCAAATCGTGAAAAGTTCATGCAAAAAATAAAAGTACTTAAATCTTTTATGATTTGACTGTGATACTAAAAAACAAAAACAGAATGAACAAAGAGCAAAAGCTGAATACAGCATCACTTGCAACTTGTAACATGAAGTCGAACGACAACAACAAAAAAGCAGAAAGACATACAAATAGAACAAAGCAAGAAACAATTAATCACAATTCGACAGTTCAATAAAAGAATTAAAACAACAAAAACAACAACGCCATAAAATGAGAGCGTTTAAATGCATGAAGGTGTACTTTTTATTAGATTAGAAATTGCGATTATCAAAACAGATTACAAGTAAAATTTAACATAGAATCCATAAACGTACATAAAGCTAACAAATTAGCAACAAAATGCCGTCTTGACTACAAAGTTGCGGAATGAAATGAATAATGAAACAGAATATGGCGCGAAACGAAACAATGAAATGAAAACAAAAACATAGGTATTAAAGTAAAAAAAAGAAACCATAGAGCAAGTTATACAAGCAAATCGACTTTACTAGAAGCGAATGAAAAGCGCGACATCCGATTTCCGGTCAAATGCAATCCACGAAAATTTGAAGGACACCAATTGCACAAGCTGAGGCGTCCGATGGCATTGGAGCGAAGCTGTGGCGGGATGAGTGCTGCCAACGGCCTCGCAGCGACGCTGCCAAGACCGGTGCGAAAGTGTGGGGCGCGGTGCCAGTCGCATTTGTTGTAGACATTTCGTTTCTTTACACAATATGAAACTTCAATTTCAATAAGCATAACAATTTTACGCAAAACCTATTATTAACAAATTCATTGTATGGAAATTTTTAATAGCGAAATTTTTTAGCGCAAAATCTCTTAGCATTTTCTTATCGTACAATTCTGAATTATAATTTCGTAACTCTAGTGAAGTTATAGCAAATTGAAACGAAAATCGACGCGATACAGCAAAAAGCAGTTAGATTACAAATTCCGAATAAATTTCATTAGCGTAAACACTCAACACGAAGTTTCATTGCAAGCAGCAGCAGCAGCGCCCTACTAAGTATTCAAGGAAAATCACGAAGCCGATCATAGGTTTGAATGTTTCACAGAACCTTTAAAAGGAACAAAGCAGCCAGCGTCTGCTGCGCATCTTTTAACTAAACATCTAAACAAAACAATAACAAAGTATAAGAAAAAGGAAAACATCAAACAATTAATCCTTGAACTGCTTTGGTCGAAACGAAAACAATTTAAATAAAATTATAAACTAAAACAAAAAACACATTTCGAGAAATCAAACTAAGAACTTCTGATATAACTTTCCGAGAGCGCGCAGCAGCAGAGATACCATTTTTTGTTGTTTTTTTTAGATTAAGCATAACGATGTGACTCATGATTGACATTGCTGATAATGTTAATGTTAGATAATTAGTATGGATAGCGAAGATATCTTAAAGCGGACGCATGATCGCGCTAGAGACGATAACAACGTTGGTAACGACGATTCCGTTGGTGATGACGATTATATGTATTGAAGCTGATGATAGTGAGATGTTATGTAATTCTCGCGTATATTGCAAAGGAGAGTATGTAATTTGTTAAATATATATATATATCTATATATATATATATATATATAATATATATACACGTACTTATATACATAATTTTAAAATAAAATAAATAATTATGGTAAATATATAAATTATATAAAAGAAATTATTAATTATATATATGAATAAAGTGAATAAAACTGAAATAACAACAAATCCATTATATGCAACATTTTTCATTATAAATGTTGGGCAATTATGGGGGCATTCACTTATTTAGTTACTGACCACAACAACCCATTACTGGGGTACGGCCTGCCACAAAAAAAGAGGCGCTAGGGGGCCTCTGCTTTGCGTGACCCTCTTCTACTACTTCTAATGCAGACACGGTCACCTATTCTCCCTCGACCACCAACTACTGAGTCAAACATCTTTTTCGCCGAAGCTTTATTGCCCATACGGGAGACATGTTGGTTAATTCACTGTCCATGTCTTTGAACAATTCTTACAGCACCTTGTTGGTTCGTATTTGATAGTTAGCGCCAATACAAACAGAGCCGAAGATTTGTGAAACAGCTTTTTCTCGAACACCTCAAGGGTCGCTATGTTGTTACGCCACAGTGTCCAGTCCGGGAAGAATAAACGTCCAGACCTACCTACCGAGTCCGTAGTAATGGGCAAGAATAATCCTTCGCTTCATCTCCAGGCTGACATCATCAAGGTGGACGAATTCCTTGTCAACTTCTCATTGATATGCTGACGGCAATTTCTACGGTAAGTATTTACTGCCCGACTGAATATTCGTCTTCGGCTTTGGTATTCGGCTTACTCGTCAAATTTTAAATCTTCGGCTTCGGCCAAAATAGCCGAATACTTTAACCGAAGGCTATCGATATCGATATTTCGGTCATTAAGATTGCGATTAATAAAAATGATCTCTGATCAGGTATTTATGTCAATTGAACAGACATGGAGGTTTTGCATTAAATTCATAGTGCACTATGCTTTTCACTACCACTAAATTTATTTAGTGGTAGTGAAAAGCATAGTGCACTAAACAAAGACATCCATTACCATTCAATAAACCACAAACAACGATATGCGCAAAAATATATGTTTTATTTAAACAACTTATTTGCTTTCATCAAGACTAGACGTTCAAAATTGTCATCAGTGAGATTCCTTCTACGAGAGAGTCGATCACGATACGAACCAATGGAAAAGCAAATGAACGAAAATGTTGAAATGTTTGGTTATAACCGTTAGCGATGTAACATTAGTGGAAAAGAATTAGTGATAGTGGAGGAATTTTCAACTATCACTGAATTTTATTTAGTGGTAGTGGTAAAAAGTACCACTAAAAAAAAATTAGTTGAAGAAAATTGCACTACCACTAAATAAAGATCAGTGATTAGTGGAAAAAATTCTACTACCACTAAAATGTATTTAGTGGTAGTGGAAAATTTCCCAGCAGACCTCTAGTGGTAGTGGTAGTGGATTTTAGTGCAAAACCCCCATGTCTGCAATTGAATTGTTAAGTTTTTTATTTTTGTTAGAAAGTGAACTGCAAGATTGTTTTTGATTTTTTGTTTACTAATATATATATGTATATTTATATGTTGATATGTATATGTATATGTATATATATATATATATGTATATGTATATGTATATGTATATGTATATGTATATGTATATGTATATGTATATATGTATATGTATTTTGTTAATTCTTAAGTGGAGCAAAGAAATTAAATAAAAAAAGCTACTTAAATTTAATCAGTTTTTTTCCTTACAACATTTTTTATTAGTCTTGGGCTTCGGCTTCAGCCTTCGGCCTAATATTTTAGTTATGGCGAATATTCTGCTTCGGCTTTGGCCAAAAATCCACCTTCGGTCGGACACTAATACGTATACACAAGTTCCAACTGGTACCTCCAGCCTTTTCAATTATGCAAATCAAAGCAATATGTATTTGCTCAATTGAACATATAAATCTTTAGTCGACAGCAGACCTGCTTTAAATTTTCTCGCCGTTGTTTAGCTCAACAGGAAGTCAGTGCAATGCATGTAAAGTAAATTGAAGTTAAAATTTTTATTAAATATACTTTTTTCTTAACAATTTAATGAGTTGAAACTAATAACTAACTAATGAAATAATATAAATTTTAAACTTAAAAGACTGATTTGAGAAAAACTTACTAGCAACCAATTCAGAAGTTTTTCTTACTTAAAATTTAATTGAAAATTTTGTGCATAAAATAAACCGAAACTTGTGCATTTATTAGTAACACAAACTGCTTACTCACTAATTAAAAGCAAATGGTACGCAATAATATAAAAATAGTTGAATTGAATCCTTAAACAAGGCAAGGTTTTCGTTTCGCCTGCATCTAATTTTCATTCAGTCCGTCATTCCTGCCCTTCGGAGTCTTCAACTGCTTTCAATTGTTTCGATAGCAATGTACTTTTTTGCCGCCTTAGCTTTGCTTTAACAGGTGCCGGCTGGACTGGCGAATTGCAATCGCTTTTTGGTCTTACGGTAGTATGCAGTTGTTGACGGGAATTTAAAGTACTTCAGCTACTTCTTTGGACAATCTGGTTGGTTAAATGGGTTGGCTGCGCGAAAAGCGGAATTGCTTTCCAGCTCGCGATCAATTCGCACGATAGTCGGATACGGACTTAAGTCAATACGGTATCTGCAAGGAAGATAGAAGTGAGTTGCTGGGCAACCCAGTCAACAGTGTCACTTGACTTGACTCACCTTCTGGCATTGAAGACCTGCGGCACCAGACAGCAATCGGCCATGGATATCTCATCGCCCACACAGTATTTGCCAGCTGAGGCCGACAACATCTTCTCAATGGCACTGAAGCCGCGTTGTATCCAGTACTGCAACCACTCTTCCTTCTTCTCCTCGCCAACTCGATTTAGCGTTAATGTATTCTGTAGCGGCTGTATGCCGGAACAGATTGTCTCACAGATCTCGCGCACCTTGGCGCGCTTGTAGGCATCCTGCGGCAGTAGCGCACGCTGTGGGCGTGTCTCCTCCAAGTAGTGCATGATGGCCAACGATTCGATGAGTGTGTGGCCATCTGTTGTTGCGAAAAAAACACATGCAATTATTTGAATACATATGCACTTTTCTTTGAAAATAAATACCTATAAGAAGAGCGGGCACCTGTGCCATTGGATTCACTTTGCGATACTCATCGCTTAGATGTTCAGCCGCCTTCAATATGTTGATCGTTTTCATGTCGTACGGTATCTCCTTGAAGTTGAGTGCAATGCGCACGCGAAAGGCGCACGAACTGTGCCAAAACGAGTACAGCACTGGCTTTGCAAAGGACGAGGCAGAGCTCGCGGAAGCCCCCATAGTCGACATTTGTGCAGCCGACTTGTGCGAATTGCTCTTCAAAACTATATTAAAGTTCTGCTTGAGTTGGTATGATGCAGCGGACTGGTCGATCTGGACGTGGCTGCTGCGTACTGCATACTGAAGTAGCTGGCGGCCGCTTAACACGCTCATCTTGTTGTTTACAGCTGTAGTTTCTACGATTTTGGAAATGTCGCCAAAGATTACGGTTTATGTGGAATGGCTTGGTATCAACTTTTCGCACATAAACACTTTATCAACTTTTCGTTCTTGTAAACGCTTTGTTTGAGGATCCCACGCCCTTTGTCCCAGTGTCAGCTGCAAATCTTATCGCACTTGGGCCACTCACAAACTGTAAACAAAAAAGCGGCCCGGGAAAGTGCAAACAATGATAAAAGCACACCAAAGGCAACTATGAGATTAAAGGAATGAATAGTGATTGCAAAAAACGACACCTGAAAGTATACTTCGAAAATGCTGTTTTAAATACACAGGGTGCGCTTACGATGATGTAAAATAAATAATATACAATACAGAGCCCAGCAGTTTCGAATGCAAGTTTGAAGTCAATGGACACAATAGATCAAGTTTCTCTTAACACTTTGTTGACCCTGTTTTATGAAAACATCGTTGCTTAATTATTTGTAATTTGAAGTGCTTTCACCATATTTGAGGTTAAGAAACTCATTAAATCATGTTCCTCCATGCAAACTTTTAATCCTTGGTTCACCCCGTTCAATTTAAAAAAAATGAAAAACACATATCTCACGAAACACATTATTTCTCACTAAGAGTTTCTTCACCAAGTTTGAAGTCAAAAGGCGTAAAAAACCTATTTCTTCATACAAACTTTTAATCCTTAGTTTACACCGTCTTATTATTTTTAACTTTTTTGGGCCCAAAACGAAACCGAAACCGAATTTCGGTTTTTTTTTTAATATTCTAGTTGAAATAAAAATCACCATATCAAGCATTTTTTCAACAAACGAATTTTACATTAAGTAAATAAAGAACAAACAAACAACATAAATAAATAAATACTTCTCAATTAAAACAATTTATTCATTTTTTAAAAACATAAACATTAAAAAATCACCCTTTCGTACCTTACTCGCTAATATTCAAAATTAAATAATTTAATATTATATGCTAAAAAAAGGTTATTTACATTGGTGGCATCTAAATTACTCCTCCTTTCGCTATATATCTGCTACACAATAAAATGTAAAAAAATATTCTAGAAAGTTTCGGTTTCGGCCGTTCGGTCATTTTTTGGCCGAAACTGAAACCGAAACCACTTATTTGGGCCGGAACCAAAACCGAATATTCGGTCGGACACTAGTTTTTACCAATTTTGAAGTTAATAGGCTCATCGGTTCATTTTTTTTCGCAGTCTTCCCGTAGACGAACCTTAACTCATTGTTGACATCGTTAAATTTTGATTTGCCAAATTATTTTGGATTTGGAGTATAGGCCCATTAAATTAAATTTCTTCATACAACACTTTAACCCATGTTTTGCCCTTTCAGACTTCGAACACAAAAAATCCGTCTTAGCGGATGTTTATTTTTTAAATTTATTTATTTTTTAATTTTATTATTTAAAATTTCATGTTTATGGCTTCAGCGGTTTGGGCTGGGCGGTGATGATCCAGTCAGTCAATCAATCAGTCAGTGAGGACTAACAATACAAACAAATATAGACAGCTGCTGTCAATGGCAAAAAGCAACAATCACTTAAGTTCATCAGTTTTATTATGAGCAGAACAGTTGAAAGGAATGTGATATACCACACTTATAGCTGTACTACCCTAAACTCAAAACTTTCTTAACCCTAATTCCCAGAATTTTAAAAATAACGTAAACCCAGAAGTGAGACTGTCAGGCTTATATGAGCTAAATTACTGAAAACATTTGTTTAAAAAGTACAAAAACTGTCTAAAATGTTAAATTTATAAATGCATTATAATTCTAACATTCCATTAGAGGATTACATAAAATAATGGAAACGGAAATCTTTTGGATTTATCACCATTTGAAATCTTTAGTGAGACTGTGAGGCTCACTTCTGGGAATTAGGGTTAATTCGATTTTAGTGCTTCTCGCTTCTGACCACCGAATTATCTCCGCTCGGTAGTTTACCATAACCCAATATGAACTGAAAATTGCCTCTGGTAAGAATGGAAACGGCAATTTCAGCTTCAGTGTCGTTTATCTCACAATCTTTTCTCTGATTTTTTGATAGTTCGCTTTTCAATTTGAACAGATTGCCTGATTCTTTTGCAATTGTTTCATTTGATATCACATCAAACTTGTCTATTAATCTCTTGCGTATTTTCTCTCTCTCTGCTCGCTCCAAAATATTTATGTGTGTTAACAAATCCCTATAAATTACTGAAATATCGTCAAATTGCTTGTTCCTATAATATGCAAAAATTGCTGGGCTTAACCCTTCATTGCATGATTTAATTTCCGTGAAGAAAAAAAATTGTTCTCATATTATTCTTTTTGCTTGTTAAGTTTTGATGGTGACAATGAAATTTTGTTGAGTTTCTGTATCTATGGAAGAAGTTTTGAGGAAATTTGCTATATTCTGCTGAAAACGCTGAAAGAAAAATCAGTTTTATTATATCTATATTTTAGTGTTTAGAGCCGAACCTAGGTCGGTCGAATGACTGTAAAATGCTGAATAGAATAGTTTCCAAATCTATGAAAAGTTAACATTGCATATACTCGCAGCGAAGGGTTAAGGGAAATCTCAATAAAGGAAATCAATTCAACGCTTTTGAAATCATTTAAAGTTCAAGTTTTTATTAAAATTATTTTTATTAATATTTTGTTGAGTTGTAAGTTTTACACATTTGTTTGAGAAAATGAAATTAGCAAACGATTCTACAGTGGTTTTTTTACTTTTTATTTTGTTTACAATTACTGACACACTGCGCATACATGATGGATACCAAGTTCCAATCTGAATCCATAATATTTTATGTATTGTTTATGTTTTATGTTTTATTTGTATATCGAAATATTAGTAAGTTTACTGATTATTTGCTTTGTTTAAAATATTCCTTAGCAATCTTATACTTTTTACCAAATCGTGTGTAGTGGCATTGATGCCGCTTACAATACTTTTCTTCATTCTCCCCACACTAAAAGCTACCCAATCAAGACTCAATCAAATGCGTTGGTGGTATAGAAACTGGACAAACACATACACATACATATTGCATATTGATTGACAAATATCTATGTACGAGTACGGGCGCATTGGCGATTCGAAGCTAAGGATTTTTAAGCAATGAAGAGTTGATGTCAAATCATTTACAGTGTAAGTACATACAAATTGTTTTTATTTATGGGCATTTTGGTTTTGTAGCATAAGCTGCCTTCGGCTGCGGATTAAATGCAAATGGTACGTGACAATGTAAGAATAGTTAGTTTGCTATCGAAGGTGTGGACAGCAAAGAACGCAAGGAGCAGCTTGAGCAATAAACAAGGCCGGAATTTCAATGGTCGCTACGTTTGCTCAAGAACGAGATATGACGTAAGTTGCGTTTTAAATACAACTCATACACATCAAACACATCAAAAGCAACAAAGTTCCTTTCTCTACTAAACAAATTCAACTCTGATACATATGAAGTTGTGTTATCACTTTCCCTTAAGTTTTATCAGTTATTGGGGTCTACATGAAATATTTGCTTAAATGTTTAACGTGTTAAATACTTCAATGCGTAAAAAATGTGCAGCGGAGTTATCTCCAAAATGTGGGCAAAAGAAATCAAAGGACTTGCACTTGAAGTTCTACAATAGTTAATTTGCTTTCGCTATATTTCTGTCTATAATTAGCAAAATTTCTATACATCAATTGCATACAACAGCCTCTGCCACTACGTGTGCACGCTGCGTAATTTGTTCCAACACTTCTTCAGTTTCCATGTTTTATGTTTCATGATCTTCTTCAGCTACTTTAATAGTTTTCTTTATTTTGTTTAAATATGTTCTTCTTTCAAGTTTTGCGCACATCTATGAAAATCCCTTCATACTTATTTCCCTCATTGCCTTTTGTACTCTTCTTAAGTTTTGGATTGTGTTGTTAGCATCTGTGTTTGTGTTTTCGTTTGCGTTTTGTTGAAATTGTTTCTTATACATAATAGTAGGTAATTTGTTTTTGTTTAAAAATCCCTGAATACAATTTTGCTCTTCGTACAGTTGTATGTTTGGTTTGGTTTTATTTTTGTTTTGTTCTTTGTTAGTCAGTTTTACTTCTTCTATCTATATCCATCTTTATGTTTGCGCTCATTTTCAATGTAAAAAGTTTAAATAAAGCTTATTGCCTAAATTAGTTTGTGTGACCTATTAAAATACACATTTCTATCTTTTAGATACCGTTCACAATTTTTAGCCAAGACTTTCAATTTACATTACATTCCAAAATATGTATATGTGTGTTGTGTGTGTGTGTGTGTTTATGTGTAAATTTTATAGTTAAATCATTAAATCAAAGAAACACGATCGCTACTCAAAGAGCGCATTTCTCGCGTGGTTGTCTTATTTTCTTGGAACGTTTCTATAAATGCTGTTTTCAACTGCCATCACATCAACATTACTTCCCTTGTCCATTTGTTTTTATTCCATTTTTCAATTAGAATTTTGGTGCCTTCAACTGCTATCAATTGTCTCGTTAGCGACAACATCTCTGCCGCATCCGCTGTGCTTCAAAAACCACCGTCCGGGCTGGCGAACTGCAATCACTTTTTGGTCTTGCGGCGTTTTGCAGTTGTTGACGGGAAATTCTATTTGTTTGGCAGCTCCGGCGGACAATCCGGTTGGTTAGAGGGGTGAGCTGCGCGAAAAGCGGGGTTGCTCTCCAGCTCGCGATCAATGCGCAAAATGATCGGATACGGACGCAAGTCCACGTGGAATCTGCAAGCAACAGAGAAGCGAATTTGTGAACAACCCAGTCAGCGGTGCAGCTCGACTCGACTCGACTCACCTTCTGGCATTGAAGACCTGCGGCACCAGACAGCAATCGGCCATGGATATCTCGTCGCCCACGCAGTATTTGCCCGCCGAGGTGGACAGCACCTTCTCGACGGCGCGGAAGCCGCGAGTTATCCAGTGCTGGGCCCACTCCTTCTTCTTCTCCTCGCCGACGTGTATGAGCACAATCAGGTTCTGCAGCGGCTGTATGCCGGAGCAGATGATCTCACAGATCTCGCGAACCTTGGCGCGCTTGTGCACGTCCTGCGGCAGCAGCGGACGCTGCGGGCGTGTCTCCTCCAAGTAGTGCATGATGGCCACCGATTCGATGAGCGTGTGACCATCTGTGAAAACAACAAACGAATGCATATAAGTAGTCGAATGATGCACTGAGTGCGCGCCAATGGCAGATACGCACCTATCTGCAGGGAGGGCACCTGCTCCATGGGATTCACCTCGCGATACTCATTGCAGTGCTGCTCGCCACCGGACTTGATCAAACTGATCGGCTTGATGTCGTAGGGTATCTCCTTGAGGTTGAGCGCGATGCGCACGCGCCAGGAGCACGAGCTGCGCCAATACGAGTACAGTATTGGCTGTGCGGGGGAAGAAGAAGCAATAGCGTTGGGCTCGTTAGTAGACATTTGCAACGCAACTTGTTTGAATTAAAAGAGTCAAATAGGAATTGAATATGTAAGGCGCCGGGAATGGGCTGATCCGAGCGCTGCCAATTCGAACAGTGCACTAACATTGGAACAAAACACACTTATGTTCTGGCAGTCGAATGTGCTACAGTTCCACTGTTGTATTTTTAATATTTTTCAATGCTTAATTTATGCATCTACGTCTACATTGCCGGCTCTCTATTTCAGGTGTTGGCATGGCGCACAAAGCTGCTCCACAACCAGATATCGAAATGTTGGCTACATTCGTGCGAGCGCAACTGGTTTTTGTGCGGCGTGTTATCAACGCGGCAGTTCTGGTTTTGCTTGGATTAATTCAATGAATAAAATTTTACTGAAAGTTCTCGCTGCGCAACACCGGACACAAAATCCCATCGCACTGGTTTTGCTCATAAATTGTAAACAAAGTGGCTGGTTTGGTCGAGCAAATGAAAAAAGTGATAACAAATTGACAGAGGCAGCTATGCGCTTAGTGCAAGCGGTGCTCAAAAGTATGCTTTGAAAATGCAGTTCACTTTGATACACGAAGGTGCGCCGATGACTGGTGTACGTACATAAGTTGCATACAGGGCGAACGCTTTGAAAGTTTGCTTTGGAGGTAAATTTGTAAAATTTATAAATTTTGTTTCAATGTGAAATTATGAATGCACAGGACCCGCGGCTTTGCACGCAAGTTTCAAGTCAATGCACAGTGATTCGTTCCATAGACAAAATTCAAAAAATTTATAGTCTCAGAATTTAACAATTTTGATGTCATTTGAAAGGTAAAACTCCAACTAAGAAAACTCCAAAAAATCTATGCGAAAAATAATTATTGCAATTGCAAGAGCTGCTCAAAGTCGGAACTTTTTTCACAAAAAATTGTAAACACATATTTTCTGTAGTCTATTCTATTTAGTCTATTTTCTTTAGTCTATTGAGTAAAAAAATTGTAAAAATACATGGTTAGCACGAAGTTGCTAAAACTTTTAATATAGATTAATAAATGATGTGGCCATTTTCGCTTTTAATGTTTTTTCAAAATATGCAAAGCTGAGGCTTTTACTTAACTTTTAATTTTCAATATTTTTCTAAAATAAAAATCTGAAAATTGGCAAAACTTAGAGGAAAATATCTAAAAAGTATGTGAAAGTATGTTCCTGGATTTTTTTTATTTTAAGAAGCATTCTTTCTTTGTCGGATAATGCAATTACATCCTCCGATATCTTCCGATCTCAGAAAATAATTCAATTTGAAAAGTGGTCTAAACACCTATTTTACGTCAAAATTTATTTTATTTATCCCTAAAAGTATGCAATCAGCATGAAAAATTGATAAAACTGCAGAAATGCAAAACATACGTCTGATGTTATCGTTTTTATTGCAAAACTAAAGGATCCTAAGACACTTTCTGTTACTCTTTGCAATTATCAATGCTGACGTTATCGATTAAATGTAAAATCTGAAAAATCTGGCCAACACACTCGTTGCTATATCTTACCAAATTGCAAATTTAAGTCTCAGGCATTGCCAAACTACAAAACTTTAAGAAAAACAAAATGGAGATTTCAATTCAGCAGACCATGATTAACTAGTATATTTTATGAAGAACGGACCACTCCTTCTAATTTTGTCCCGCGGTTGTATGGAGTCGAATCACTATGCAATGGGGCCAATAAATCAAGTTCTTCTTAAACCTTTTTGATCCCGTCAGATTTTTATGAAAAAATACTTATCTAATTATTTCTCATTTGAAGTGCTTTCACCAAGTTTGAAGCCAATTAGTGCATTAAATCATGTTTTCCCATACAAACTCTTAAACCATTGTCGACCCGTCAGATTTTTATTTCGAAAAAATGAAAAACACGTGTCAATTTATTTCTCACCAAGAGTACTTTCACCAAGTTTGAAGTCAATATGTCCATTAATTCATGTTTTTCACAATATCTCCATATAAACTTTTAACCCGTCAGATTTTGATTTTCGAAAAAATAAGAAACATGTATCGAATTTTTTCACATTTGAAGTACTTTCCCAATTTTGAAGTCAAAACGATTAAAAAATCACGTTTCTTCATACAAACTTTTAACCCTTGGTTCACCCCTTAAATTTTTATTTTCAAGTGTCTTCACCTTCACCTCTTCACTTTTAAGTTAATAGGCCCATCGGTTCATGGTTTTATCGTAGCCTTCCCGTATACGCATCTTAACCCAGTTTTGACTCCGTTAAATTTTGATTTTCGAAAAAATAAAAAAAATTAATAGGCCTATTAAATCGCGTTTAGCCCCCGAATTTAAAAAAATTCCGTCTTAGCGCATGTTCATTTTTCAAGATGTAGTTATCTACAGTTTAAATTTCATGTCTGTAGCTTCAGCGATTTGGGCTGGGCGATGATTAACCAGTCAGTCAGTCAGTCAGGACAAACAATTATATGTATGGAAATTGAAAAATGTGTATAGATAGATGGAATATATGTATGAAGCAAGCAGTGTACGTGCTATCTGCAAGGTAGTAAATTCTTAACTCAATAGCAAGCATCCTTAAAGTCGAAATATTTCAAGCACAAAAAATGTATCTTGTTTACTAAACGACGAAGCGAAATATATGACCTTTCATTGCCCTTAAGCGAGAAACGATTTGAACATTGTTTATCATAAATGAATTTTCTTCGATTAAAGTGGAAACTTGAAGCATTGGACGAGATGCTTTAACATCCAGCAACGGTTTTGCACTTAGTGGTGCCCACAGGATTTCATTTTGGGGGGTTCCGTACACATCGTTTGAGCCCAAAGCCATTCGAAATCATACTTGCCGCCCACAATTTTTGTAACTAACAGATATTTGATGAGCTTGAACTCTCAAAACCCCTCTTGTGTGTGGGCCAGAGACTGCACTGTTGTTTTGCGAATGTGAGTAGAGAATGTGGGTAGGTAAGTTGTGCTTACTTCTGATTGGGAGAAAGGCTTGCTTGGGCTCCTTTATTCTGAATATGAGGAACTTAATGTCGCTGTTGAAATTGTCAATGTGATTAAAATCAATAAGTATGTTTTTGCATTTCAAGTCATGTTTCAGACAGGTGCAGAAAACATGAAGCATTACTTCAGTAGACGAAGAAGCTTCAGAGAAAAGCGTATTCGATATTGTACGATTGCTTGCTTGCTGCACATTTTTAAGGCAATTTATCCAGACATTCTTTAAAAAGTATCTACCAGATTCTATTCAAGAATCTGCATATTCTTTTTGCTTAACAATTCTTCTTGCTCGATCATTCCTCTCTGAGCAATGAACTGTAATTCAGACCCAATTCGGTGGTAATATGACGGCGTATTACATTTCCGGAAGCATTAGGTGCCATTGTTTTGTGCCATTACACGACATACATTCACACAAACATACATACATACATACAGCCTCATACAAGGAAATTAAAGCATGTAAGTATCTATGGATATTGCAAATGCGGGCAACGTATGTATGCTCTCCGAGAGGTCAACGCACCACAGCACCGCACCGCAGATTGACAGCATGCGAATGTTGGCAACATAATTATGACGTCCATTGGCCATAATGATGACGGCACCATGCAAAGTTATGAAAACCAAAAACGTTCAACCGATGATGATTCGAATTTCAAACGCATTTTTAATCACAAGAAATATGCTGAAGTGTGTCGTAGCCCAAGGTCGGGTCGTTGACCTCTCGGCATGTGCACAACAGCATTTCATTGGGAGCGGTCGTCGTCTTGGCCCCAATGTTGCCATTCAAGGACATTCACCTTTGCCGAAGCGTCCTGTACAGCATAGTGAGCCTAAAGGATATGTTGTGAGTGAAATGCTGGTGTGCGTTTGGCTCCTGCAGCGCCAGTTGCCGCTTCCGCACTCCGACATGAGAGCTGGCGAGGCGCACAAATTCCAGAGTTTGAGACGACTCGGGCGAGAGTTTGAGCGGTGCACACTGGGCTGGGAGCTGTGCGGGGAGTGGTGAAAGCGGGTCGATGGTAGGGGTGTGGTGTACGCGTACATTGTGCAATAAAGCGCCAAGCAACTAAAAACAGCAGCAGCTGTAGGGAACTGTGCCGGCAGAGTTGCCAAAGTTACGAATACTAAACCGTGTTACATTGTAACTTGTTACAAGTAGTAAGATGTGGTATAAAGTGGGCAGCATTGGCTTTTAAATGAATTGAATTGGTTGCTGGTTGAAATCAATCAGAACATTGCTTCAGCTAAATTTGGCATGTTGTAAGATATAAATTCTTATTAACCCTTTCGCTACAGGTTTTTACTGGGGAAAGTTAAAATTTTAAATTTTACGTCTTAGGCTTCTATGTGGTTGTATTAGCAAAATTCCATAAGAAATTTTTTAATTTTTATACTCGGACCCTGTATTTTAGAGTGTTTTCCTATGAGAGCAACCACATCGTTGTGGCTGTAATAATTACTTAAACATAACACTTTTTACGCATAACGAAAATTTGAATATTTCTTCATTTACTTCAGCCAAAATTAAAAAAAAAATGTATCTAAATTAAAAGAAAACGTCAAATTAACCCTCTACTGCCCCATACGGCCTTAAGGCACGGTCCACTTTCAACTTTCAACTGATAATATTGGGAAACATGTGATCCTTACAGCCTTGCAACATTAAAGAAATGACAACTTAATTTATCTAAAACATGCCCTAAAAATTTCATTAAAAAAAATGAATATTTATGTGCACTTTTCTAGGTTTTTGTGGACCGTGCCTTAAGGCCGTATGGGCAGTAGAGGGTTAAACAGTTCTCTAATTTTTTCTGCTTCTTCTTCCTTTACTATGTCAAGATATACCATTACAAAAACGTGTATACTTCTCTTCTTTAAACTTAAATATTCAGTTTATTAATTTCGTATTTTTCCTAAAACTTTAAACTATTCTAAAGACCAACAAAAAAATGTATTCTTGCAACCATAGACGATGCAGACAAAGTAGCATGTTGCCATATGGCAACAAAATAGCGAAAGGGTTAATAGAAAATTAGTAGAAATGCTTAACTTTGATCTTTTGGTAGAAAGTCTTTCGCAAAATGTTTCAGTTCAACTTGAACTTCGGGTTCTTTTTGAATCAGTTTCCATAGTTTTCTGAAGCTTACACTTCCATCTCTCATTTGTCGCTTTATTTTTGCAACACCTACAATTCCACGAATCGTAGGTGCTGTTCGCTGTGTCTGGTTAGAGTCCGTTAAGCTTTTCAGCGCAAGTTTTTTGCTCGCGTTGGCAACCACAACGGCGCGCTGAACCCTCTCTGACATAACCTGCACAAGGGATTTTTGCATAGCATTCGAAGTGAAATGGAAATGTGCATTGGCGGCTGTGGAGCGGGCCAACAGAGCGAGGTAGGTTTGAGCGATTCGAGTTGGCACGCTCATGCGCACATTCGAAAAGCTGGACGCACCAATACACACACACACACACACACACACACACATGCTCCGACATCACCGGCAGCGTGAGCGAAGGATGAGTGAGTTTTTGCACAAATGAATTTCCGCACGAAAAAAACCAAAATGAAAAAGTGAGTTTGAAAATTAAATTGCAGCGTTTATAGCCGCGGGGCGCCCCCGCTCCGCTACAGGCACAATGGCAGATAGAATTCAAAGTTTGGTCTGACATTGGAAAATGGTGCGAATTACCTTGGCTATGGCCGACAAGGACATAGCGTTGTGGTGATACTTTGAGTAGTTAATTTTGAAGCCGTTTACGTGCCGCAGGCAGAAGGAACGAGGAGCAAGGACTGCCGCTACTGCTACTGCGGTTAATGCCGTTGAGGTGAGGTGAGGTGAGGCGCGACGTCAGCGCTCGCCAATCGAGTGAAATCGCCAAGCACAATGCAATCGAAGTTAGTCCTTCAGGGCGAATCTGGCCGCGGGGCAACAATTTCTCCAATGTCGCTGCAGCGATGACTTTCTCTATGACCGATTTCCGGTTGCTATTCGCTGCCACTGCACACAGTCAACTGAATGCGGCACCAAGCGAACCACCGGCCGCAACTGACGACGACAATGCTGATGATGACGCCGACGATGCCGTCCGAAGTATTCCAAATTTAGCGGGTTTGGGTACGCTGCCCGGTATCCTTTCTGGGTACTGATTTTTCAGGCCACCTTTCAAGATTCACTTTCAGCTCATGCGCTGCGCTCGTCGAGTTCGCTTTCTACTGATTGCACCGCACTTGGCTCGCACCGCTGCGAAAACTGTGCCGAATTGTCGTCAAAACGCTGTCGAACGGGCCGCAGATGCCAAAAGCAATGCACCTATGATGCCTTCGAACCGTATGCCACTTCCAATGCCAATGCCACTTTGTGAATGCGACTGCGGGCGCGTATACTGGACGCTGTACACTTGGAGGTATGATGGTCGACAACACACTAACACTTGAGTGCTGCGAAAGCGAAAGGTTTGCGTTTGCCTGCTTTTGCTCCTGAAGGACATCGACCAGTGATGCCTGCCACCTCGGTTTGACGAAACCAATTAAGGGGACTTTTCATGCGCAAAATTTAAGCGCTCAACAAAACGCAAGCAGAATTAACGAGTGCGTGGGGTTATGTGAAATGGTCGACAATTTATGCAAAAGAATCAAAGTATTTTGGAACTGATGAAACGGTTTTAAAGCTATTTTTAAGGCAAAATTTTAACTAAAACGAACCTAAAAGAGTGCACAAAAAAGCCAAGTGCAGAGCGTTTAAAATACAACACTGCCTGGTGGCTGTTGAAAGCTTTCTTCTGCTATTGAAAGCTTTGTGAGTGCAAATTTTAGTTAGCAGTGTACGCCAAGTTTTCGTTGAGTTTCGAGCTAATTTATATGCTTCGCGTGTAGTTTGTGAAAGCTTTTGAAGCAAGTGACGCAAAACAGTTTTAAAGGACATTTTAAGGAATTTGTTGAGCTTTTGTGTATTGCCTCTGTCTTCTGCCAAAGGTATACACAAATGATTTCACAGGTACATTACATATAGAATTATGTACTCAAAGCAATAAACTAAAACACGTTGTTTATTCGATTAGGACAACACAATACTCAAAGACTGTTATGACTATTGTATGAGTGATCGCGGTACATGACTACTTCTTTCGACTACTTGGGTTGGATAGGTTAGATTAAGCAGGCAACTACCATGCATTGGTGAACTTACGCGGACATCTCTAGGGCCCATTGTGATGCCTGAAAGTGGGGCAAGACTCTTTGTCAGTATTTTATTTTGAATAGATCGAAACTACTCTGAAGCTGCAATAAATCGGACGACATTCTCTACTGCTATGCCAGCCAACATTCTCTCATTTTTAAGCGCTAACCGAAGCGAGGTATGGGAAATGTCAAGTTGATCTTTTTTTGAGAAGAAAGTGCTCCAATAGACGATTTTTAACACTAGAAAGCCCATTGCGGTAATTTTCACGGTTTTTTAATTTTCCAATATGTGCATTTTCTTAAGTATTTCTATCAACTTTTGCTTTGGTGACTTTTCTTTTTTTATCGTGGAAATTTTATATTTGTTTAATTTTTTTTTTTGAAAATTTAGCCAAATCTGATGTGTACTTTTCGAGATATCAGCAGATATGGTATGTAGTCTTTGTAGGTATTGAAAACTTGCGGTCTTTCTAGTGTTAATTTGTCTTAACTCTCTAATTCCCAAGAAGGCCTGTAGACATCCTAAGCTTAAAAAAATTCTGTAAATTACACCTTGTGATTTTTTTAGCTGATTTTACACGTATGGAAAAAGGAATCTCCATTTTATAAAATAAATGTAGTCAGTTAACGCTGCCAAATGCACAACGGCAGTAATTGTAAGACAAAGTTGAAATTTCGTGAGAAAGTAAGCAAATAATTATTTTTGAAATTGTGTGAGAAGCAAAAATTATTTTAAATAAATTGTGAGCCTCAATAAAACTAAAAAAATTACTGGTCAGTAGCTGTAAATGTGTTCTTTGAGAAAATAAAAACAAATTATGAAAAAAAGTTGTTACACTCCTCCTACCTAACCCAAACCCTAGAGTGTCTGTAGGCCTGCTTGGGATGAAAAGCGTAAATAATTAACGGTCATTGATGATATTTTTTCGATATTTAAGCATTATTTTTCTATTTGAACCGAAATTTTGATACATCGCAATGTAAAAAAGATCATGTCATTGCAAAAATTTATACTAAGGCGTAGTCCGTGGGGGTAGATGAGAGAACTAGTCTCCCCTAGTCCTTTATTTCATGGAGTAGATTTGTCGACATCTGTGTGAAAAGATAACAAGGCATTAAAAAAAATAAGAATCGCCATATACAGTATAATCTCGATAATCCGGACAATTAAAAACCAAACACTGGTGTCCGGATTACAGAGTCTACAATAGAAATTGAGTGTCCGGATTACCGCGTTGTCCGTATTAGCGAGTATCCGAATTATCGAGATTATACTGTATATATACCTATACCGATTTTTTTAGTTTTCCTAGTTTATATACCCCCCAAAAGCAGTGTATAAACTACCCCACGACACATTACCCCTCGCTTTAGCCCTACCCCTTTTTATTTAATGTCTATTAGGCGTATGAACTGAAACTGTTACCCATTATTTATGTTTACATATATTAAAAAAAAATTAAAAATTTAAATTAATTAAAAAAAAGTTTTCATATGGGATTTTTTTTGGCTTTGTTTCCAAGCAGGGCCTCTAGGCCTTCTACTTTCTACACCCTCTATCACGCCTCCTATTGACATGACATTTTTTTCCCCGAACAAACATTACTTCTCCACCACAAAACTATCACTGGTCATTTTTTAAACAAGATTAAAAACTTGGGAACTAGAGGGTTAAGGGTTAACACCACTTGAAAAAAAGGCCAAACTTTATCGATTTATTTCGCGAATATGGAAAAAGTAAGAGGATTTATTTTCAAAGTTTATATTGAGCACAAAATGAAATGTGGAAAAAAATGTGTTTATTATTATTTTTATTCAAAATTATGGCGGAAGCGTCATTCATTGAAATAGCCTTATTTTTTAAGTCCCAAACGGATGGACAGTTTTTTTGTAATCTATAAGACCTGGAACAAAAACAAAATACATTTTATAATCTATGCTCTACTGCCTTTGGTAGTACGTAGGGGTTGTTTTCAAAATCAATTTTTGTAGGAGTGGGACACTTCTGAAAAAAATAGTATGTATCAACTCTTGGCCAACAAACAGTAAGTAAATCGCTTATGCCAAGAAAAGGTTCTATCAGATAAAAAACGTACTACTACTACTGAAGCTACTGTCAAAATTTCAAATCGATCTATGCAGCGGTGTTCGTATAATCTGTCCACCCAGTTTGCAAAAAGAGATTTAAAGATAAATGCATTTGAAAATTTTCGAACGCTCCAAGGCGCTGTGAAAAAAACAAGAATTGTTAACATGTTTTTTTTTACTAAAGAAACAACTGGATATTGTTTTTATAACTCCAAAGTATAGTTTAAACAAAAAAACAAAAAATCTTTTATATTTTTGCAAAATCCTAGAGTGGTGTTACCTCTTAAATGTACTCGAAATTTATTCAGAAAACATTTGTGGTGCATCATTTTGTCCCATTAACACTAGAAAAACCGTTGCGGTAATTTTGACGGTTTTTTATTTTTAAATATCTGTATTTTCTTTAGTATTCCTATCAACTTTTGCTTTGATGATTTTTATTTTTTATCGGGTTCTACAATTGGTTCTACACTTAGGGTTCTACAATTACAATTAGCCAAATCCAATGTGTAATTTTTGAGATATCAGCGGATATAATATGTAGTCTTTGTAGGTATGTAAAACTTGCGGTCTTTCTAGTGTTAACGCTCAGCATTCTCTACTTGTTGGTTCTCTCTAGGAGTACAAACAAACTCCTACAATGCTCCAAGTTCAAAATAAGCAAAAAACATAGAACCACAAAATTTTGTTTTCTTTTTCGTTTCATTTGACTTTATTTTCTTATTACTTGAAAAGGATTTACATGATGGAATAATTTGAATTGTTCTCTTAAATATCGTAATAATGTGTATTCTGCTGCCTCATTAGCAAATTGTTTTTGGTTTTCAATTTTCAACTCATTTACATATACAATACATATGCAATTTGCGTTGGGTACTCTAAAGAAATAATGCACGATAATTGAATGAGTGTCGGTAGGTAGTAATATTTGTTTTACGGAAAAAATAAATAAATACATCCACATGAAAAATCTATTTAATTTTCCGAAATAAAAAAGTTAGTTGCTAGCACTCAAGACGGTATGAGGACGAAACTAGATACATTTTCAATCAACTTTAAAAAGAGGAAGACATTATTGATTGCACTTCGATAGCTACAGTTCTTGGTAAAGAAAACATGAGAAAATATTTCATGCTCCACTGGCTTCTCAGGCGACATTTAGTGTTCTCAGGCTTCGCTGGTCAATTTATTCAATTCAAAATGTGTGTGGACTTTTGTTTTCCTTACAAAGAAGACTTTTCCATTGAGGCAGCTGCAGCCAGTGGAGTCAGTTAAACAATTAACGCGCTATTGACAATTTGCGTAGCTTCAATATTTTAGATGTCATAAGACACGCGAAACGAGAACGAAACTAAGGAAAATTAATTTAATTGGAAATTTCTGCTACACTGCTTGGGTTGCATAATGCACTCAAGTCAACTGGTAAAATTGGTTTGTTTTTGTTTGTTTGTTTGTTTCTTCTGGGTTTTACGCTAAAAGTGTATAGCGAAGTAACAACACATTGCCACAATGTAAAACGTGTATCTATGTATGTATATATGTAGGTAGGTGTGTGAACAAACAAAGTTTATCCTAACAAAGTCTGTAAGAGACAATGCAAATTTGTTTCGCATAGACTTAGAGTTAAATACTAAATGAAACTGTGGTATCTTTAGGGTTCCGTAGTAGAACGTTTTCAGTTTAAAAGCGCACAACCGAGAGAATTTTATCTATATTACAATACATTACACGTACACATACAAAAGCACACGCACTCACACGCTACCATACAAATCAAACACATTCACACATACACATACACATACATACATAACTGGCACACGATGAAGATATAAAATTATTGTGTATAATGAGGAGAGTAAAGAAAACGAGAAGGTGCCTAGGAAAAATATTTAAATGATTAATGAACATTAGTACATAAGTAGTCAAATACAAACGAGGACGAGGTGCTTGAAGTACTTAATGGAAGACAAATAATGAGGCAGAAGTAAGCGAATGAGTATTGTATGTCTGGGCAAACGCGTTTGTAAATATTTCCCATTCAATGTTTTCAATGTATGGTATGAAAGTGGCACAACAGTCACTAAATAGAGCACAATTTATGTAATTTGTAAATCACAATTATTTTATTAGGAGCGTGCGACACCTGTGTTTCTGCGTTACATTATTGTGAACAATGCCACGCCCCGTAGAAGGTTTGGGGAAGCATGTAGCTCAATAATAACTAATAAAGAGATGATTTATGCGATCTTCATTTCAAATAAAAATACTGTTTCGTTCCATTACAAAGCAGCTTAATCCAATGTGTACCAAAGTCTTAATTTTGGCCCACTAACGGCCAACCAACTATGTCCGATGTTTTCGAATCATACCTCGAATCATACTTATTGCATTACAGTAGACAATTTTAACTAAACTAATCGTTTTGCATGGGTAAGTTGTTACGATATTTTGTAACCAATGAATAAAAGTACCTAAAGACTTGGTCAGCAAGAACCTATACCACCTGTATATTTAGTATATAGAATATGTTCAAACACGCTGGATATATTCGACGCCATGTTTTGCTAAAATATTTCTTTTCTCGTTTAATTTTTGCTGTTAATTGTCTTAACATTTCAATGGTTAAATACACTCAAAACCCCGAAAGTGATTCCAATTACAGGTCTAGAACCACGTTTTGACTAAAATGTTTCTAAACACTAAAGGCAGCTCTTGATCATTAAGAAAGATTTTCAAAGAAACGATCATATTTTTGACGTGTCGAAAGAAGCAGCCAAATTCTTCGGCTTCCTAAAGCGGTGCAAAAAGTATTTCACTTCGTCAGATCTCACCGACGAAAAATTGAGTTCAACTCGCACCTCTGAGCGGGGGCTACAAAAACCTATTTGGGCTCCTGGACCGTGTTCAAAACCGTGCGATTAAACTTATTGGTGACAGTAGGGCATCCAATTCTATTGACTCCTTGGAACATTGTCGATACGTGGCCTTATTTTACAGATACCTTTTCGGTAATTGTTCAGAGGAGATGAGCACCTTGATGCCATCACTTCGGGTATTCCGCGGGCAACCCGTTCGAACACTGGCGCCCACTCCACCCACTCCCCTCCACTCCACTGGAGTATTCCTCGATGAAACCATATTCCAGCGCACTACGCACTATAAAGAATGGTCTGGTGGTATGGAATGGTCTCCCTGCAGATATTTTCCCCAGCCCCACCTATGATCTTGATGGGTTCAAGACAATAGTCCATAAATTCTTCAACCAACATTCTGTCTCTTAACCTCTTTATTCTTATTATTAGAGGTAACCCTGCGCGTTGGCTCCTTTAAAAAAAACAAAAAAAATCACAAAACTGAAAAATCCTTTAGAAAATTATAAACATCTAAACAAATAAGAAATCAAATAAATAATTCCACAGTTATCCAAAGACACATTCACTCCGCATCACACACACACACACTCACACACATATATATATATATATATTTAATAGTACTCGCACAGGTAAATTATGAAATTAGCTTTTCATCGCAACACTTATCAATTTCCATTGTGTTTCTTAGTATGTCATTTCTTTTAAAGATTTTCTATTCGCCTAACACATTATTAGTAATGAGTCATTACCCATGACTGTTTAGTGTTCTGAGCACAATAATAATGACAATTAATTAGAGTTTCTGCTGTATGCACTAATTTAATATAATTTCATATAATTAAAATGTTAATTTTAATGTAATCTTAATGTAAACGTCTATTCAACTGTATTATTCTTTTGCTAATTTGCCACACACACATACATATGCGAAATTTGTGTAGTAAATGTAATTTTAAAAATTATTGGAGGGAATATCTTCATGATTCATTTTATATTAAAGCTCCCCACAATGCATTGAAGGGGAATGAATAGAAGAATGAAATTCACTACAAGAAATGTTTAAAATAAAATATTAAACTTGAATAACTTTGATAAATAGTCTAATCACAACTAATACTTGTACAAAGTAGCGGACAAAGGAGTGAGAGCTTTAAATAAGCATTAAGGAGTTAACATAAATATAACAGAAATTTAAAATATACAAGTTGCAAGTCCTCCTTTAAAACAAAAAATTAAAAAATTTATTGAAGTTTAAAATTAACTAATTTTAGATATTGAAATGCACATCAAGTTTGACTATATGGATTCTGCTTGAATAAAATTCGTGGCTTGTTTCGATTACATGAACAAATTTTTCAATAAATCAATGAAATACTTTGGTATTTTATCAACATTTATTTGAATTTTTTTTCTCCATTATGGAAATAGGATTTGAATCTTCGATTTTACGTATTTGCTGACTTTAAAAGTTTTTGTGTAGAGTTCGTATTTAGAGGATTGTATTTGCAATTTTTGAACTATGGGACTGTATTAAAAATAACAGTTGGTTTATAAATAAATATATAACTCTATAACCATCCAAGTGGTGTGTGGGAATATTTAAGCATTAATGGAAATCGAAATCTACAGTTTAATGGCAACCTTATGGCTTGTCATTGCTAGCAGATAAAACAGCCGCCAAAAGAATTGTTGACCTTCTCCCGCATATAAACCCACTCCTCTGATAACCGAATACAGAGTAGCAAGAAAGAGCCCACCACCGAAGTAGATAACTCTGTGCTTTCTCCGATATCTGCGCTGTTTTTGAATATTGACAGGTTGAGCAAAAATGGCATCAGGTCCTCATGGCACAGCAGAACTTTTGTATTGTAGCATCTGCCGGGCACTATGGCCCTCGCATTCCTTGAGGAAAGCACAATTTGTACTGCCCCTGAGTCGAGCCTCTATTAGGCAGCTCGTTGGAGTTATTACTGGACACTCAAAGAAAATGGCATCTCTTATTCAGCGATATCTGCAGAAGCTGTGCAGCTGAGAAAGTGATAGAACACTTGGCTTGCGCTGCAAAAGTTGAAATCTCAGATCTGGTCTGCTTTATTAACCCATTCCGACACGATGTCTCATATATTGGACGACACCCCATATTTTTAGCTGAAGCGGTTCATTTTTATGTCGGAGAGGATTAAGAGGTCGAACTGGTTTATATCGCTTTGAGATTGATTGATTTGCTCCAGAACGATTTAACCCATTGCTGCCGGGTACCAGTTCCGCCCATACGATTTTGATAAAATTTCATACACGACCTGGAAGTGACCCAAAATGATCAGAAACAAAATTTCATTTCAGCTTTATATCTCTGCACGTTGCTGAGATATTCATTAGGTATTTTGTACCCATTACGCAGCAATGGTAGCTTTTTTCCATACTTCGTGAAGTGATCAGCTAAACACGTGAACAAAAGTTGTATTTTTTACAGGTGAGTTAGGAGGCAGATTTTTGTGAAGTTCTAAGGCCACTACGTTTCGCCACATTTTCTACCTCCGGAAAATTAACAATTTTTGGAGTCTGGTAACTCTAGCTAGATGGCGGAATTTTAGGGTGGCCTTCACCAGGTTAAGGTAGTTCCATCTTTACCCTAACTATCCCTATCAATGGTTTTGAGAGATCTCAAACATTGACTTTTTTGTGATTTTTTTTTAAAATCAATTTTCATGGGTAAAATTTTACCCATTAGGCAGCAATGGGTTAAGATGGGATTCACAATGGACCACTTTGGCCTCCGAGTGGAAATGCAATACGTGCCGTATACACTCTTTCCTACCTAATCTAACCTAACTTAGGAGACAGGGCTGTGAAGCAACCTTAAAGCAGCCATGGTCACAGGTGCTGTGGAAAATTTTCACAGAAAGAACTATTTTAGCTTTTGGCACCACTAAGACTCGGCTATCGTGAAGAACTGTGAGCTGAGGTCAACAATGGTTAATGATTTTTAACAATTTCTGCTAATCGTAATGGCTTTTCCAAATAAAATTAAAAGTTCATTCACATAAGAAATTGCTTTGATTTTAAGATTCAAATCCCTTTTAAACCTTTCGACCCCAAAGTTGCCTGAGAGCAACTTCACCTATTTGTCATCTTATCTCAAAAGCTACGATTGATTTATGAGTTTAATTTAAGTAGGCACCAAAAAATTAATATTTTTAGAAGTGAATTCAAAGCAAATTACAAAAATGTTACTGTTATCCCCAAAATAATTTCCAATAATTTGCAGCGATATCAGGGAAAGTTTGTGTTCTAATTGAATTGTACGATTGGGTGCGTTCGATCAAAACCGGGTTTCTTTTATAATGGTTAAATAAAATCAAAAAGTGATAATTTTGTATTTTTCCATAAATATTATATAATTTTTCTGTAATTAAAAATTATTGATACAAAATTTATTTAACCCTTTTAAGCTAAAATTGTTCAAAAGTCAACTAGCTCTAGAAATCTAATAATGAGGCGTGGCGAATTCAAATGTCGTGTGCACACTTCTTAGGAACGTGTTTCATGATTTAAATACCAAAAAGTAATATCGAGACACAGGGTAAAATTCGGGGTCGAAAGGGTTAACACCACAAATAACTGCAAAACAATCGTAAACTTGTTATTAATTTTATGTGTAAATGATTAATGAAAATGAATGGAGTTTTCTAAAATGAATTTTTTCATTTTTGGCAAGTTTCGTTGTAAAAGTAAGTTTCTGTAATAAAGATTCGTTGAAGCAATGCAAATCAATTGCAAAAAAAGTGATTGAAATTAATAGTAAACGCAAACAAAACAACACTGAAGCAGTGTGGAGCGCAAGTTGGGACAAGTAGGGAAATCACAAAAGTCGATAAATCGATAGGATTTATCGCTCGAAGGTTGAATGGCAGGTGTGTCGATGGATGTACGAGGTGAGCGTAGAAAATGTCACAGAGTCAAATCAGAGTTACAACTTTAGCCTATTTTGATCATCAGCTTACAACCATGAAAATTACTTATGCATATTTCCATCTCAAGTATTTTTCATTTCTCGCCAAATGCCCACTCTAACCATTACCCATGGTTAGTGTTTGCTTGCTTGTTTGTATGTTCCTAAGGTAATGCGTTCTTGTGTCATTCTTTGCTTAAATTGTGTTTTCGTTTCGTTTCTTTTCTTTTTCAACAAGGAATTATGTAGAGCCACAATGCTACAATTTTAACAGTTTACTATAAAAGTTTTAGAGTTAAAAACGTTTCTCTTACGAATTGGTTTTCGTTTATACGATTTTTGTTTTGCTGCTTACACTGACTGCTTACTTGTTTAGTTTAGTTTTTTGTTTGCTCAGTAATTTTTTTTAAAACGTTCAACTTACTTTAGAAAAATTATACATTTTGCTTGCTGTTTTGCTGCTGCTGTTGCTGCTTTTGTTTTTTTTAGTTATTTCTTACTTATTTGCTTTTGGTTGTATTTCTCCATTTACGTGCTGGGCTTAGCTTATGAGTAGAGAGAGTTGTTTGTCTGGTATTTTTGAGTTTTTATTGATTCAATTTGTCATTATTTTAAGAATTAAAGTACGTTGCTTCCCTACAGATACAAGTGTGTAGTTTTCATTTTGTTCTTGTCATGGTTTGCGTCTCACTTTTGCTCACTTATAATTCATTTTTGTTTGTTTGTAATTTTGCTGAAGAGTACCTTTAAAATTCGCCTTACATGCTAAATACCCAAGAAAATATACGAAAATAAAGAGTCGAATGCAAGGGTAGGTAATAAAAGTGTTGATATGTCTTAGGAGTTATTATCCTTCGTTTACACGTGTGCATTAGTGTAGCTGGGGGCGAATGCTGCTCGGTATTTCCGGCATCCGCTCCACTCGCTGCATGCCACATATATATGTATAGTACATAGGTAAAGGAAAACACTTGAAGTATTTACACTCATACATACATACATATGTAGTTGGGTTGTTGTTGCCGTTGTGCGAATTTCACGTGTGTTCGGAAACACGTTAATTGAGATGCCCGTTTTCACACGAAAATTACGTTTTGCCGCTGCCGAGTGCAACACTGTGTCGCGCCCAGCCTCATGCAGGTATACAAATGATTACATACATCTATCGCATATACATATTTAGTTGGTTTGCTAATTCCTCTTTAGTCAATTTGTATCTTACAGAATGTTTGTTACTTTTTACACACTTAATACACAATCACAACGCAGAGTATTGAGATAAGGTTTTCTCTGTGAAAAGTTTCGTTAATGCGTATTGGCAAAATTCAAAACCAAAATCATTCGCTACAACTGAAAACAAAATCAAATAAAACGCTCAAAAAACAGAGGAAAACAATTTACGAAACGACATTCCGACAACGCAGTTCATTGTCTCTTGCGACAAGTACTAACATAATTGTATGGTTTGTTGAAGTAGAAAGAAGCCAAAGTTGTCGAACGAACTGATGCCCCGAACACATTCACAACGGCCGACCTTCTTATGGAGACTACACGGCTACTCGGCTCCACATCTGACAACATATCGAATCAGATCTTTCTTATAGAGACGATTACATTGACAACTACACGGCCACTCGACCACCGAACACAGTTGTAGCTTTTGCCAACCTTATACCCCGAACACATTGACGACAGCAGCGACAAGACCACATCTGTCAACATATAGAATCAGTTTTTCTTATAGAGACGATTACATTGACAACTATACGGCCACTCGACCACCGAACACAGTTGTGGCTGTTGCCAACCTTCTACCCCGAACACATTGACGACGGCAGCGACAAGACTACATCTGTCAAAATATAGAATCGGAACTTTCTTATGGAGACGATTATTTTGACGACTATACAGCTACACGACCACCGAACAAAATTGTGGCTTTTGCCAGAATTATTAGAATTTTTCTACTTAGTAGACGGCAAACCAAATCAATTGGCATTACTGCTTTTAAAGCGGCTTTCTTCTTACTTTTTCTCTATATTTTGAACAACAATTACAAAGTTAGTTAGTATTTAATTTAAAATTTACTAGTTGTCAAAATTATTACACATTGACATTTGTTTTAAATTGATTGTATGTAGAACGATAAACTGAATATAGATGAATTCTAAGAAAGCAAATATGATTGGTGCTGTTGCTGCCGATTTCGTTGTAATCAAGTAATTTACTACACAAGGACGATTCAACACGACGTCATCTTGTAGTCGTGTAGCCCTGTCGTTGCTGTCTGTAATATGTTCGAGTCATGAAAATGTTCAGCAGAAATTGTGTACATTTACAACTCAATCACTCAAGGCTTTTGCGGAATCTTAAACGCAATTAAGCGCAAAATTAATTCAGGAAGCGGCTGCTTCATATAGCAGCAATGTCAACAAATCATCTATCAAATGTGTCAAATCATTGAGAAATATAACAAGCTGACATTTCTCCCAAGTTTCATACTTAATGGTTATGGAAAATACTGCAAAACGAACAGATTTGACTTTCGATCACTTTTCAGACATTAGTTGATACGAGTAACTAATTTGACATAGTTACGACAAAAAAATGTCTTCATCTGACTAACTGACAGTTTTTAGTTACAAAGAAACCTTTTAGTTACTTTCATATTCGAGCCGTTCATATTCGAGCTTCGGCGAAAAAGGTGTTCGATGCGGTAGTTGGAGGTCAATGACAAAGAGGGAGACTGTGTCTCCGGTGCAAGATCCAAGTCGCTGAAGCGATATTGTCTTTTCGTGTGATTAACTGGAGAAAGCGCGCACAAAGCCGAGAAGCCTGGAGAAATCTTTTAGGGGAGCTTGTAACTCGACAATGATGGACAATTAAGTAAGTACTTGAGGCATTGAACAATGTGCCAGGCAGGGGGTTTTGGGTTTCAAAAACCTCGCAAATATTTATAGTACAAAGATTTTGAGAGGCAAATCTGGTTTCAACTGGTATTGAACTCAAAAGTTCTGTACGGAAACCCCTCCTACCCAAAATGGAACTGGTGTCAGTGTAGAAGCTTACAGCTGATAGCTGACTTAATTTAGCACGAATGTCGAAATGCCCAACTTTAGAGGGTTGTGGGGTATCTATTTTCAAAAATCTGAACCTCTTCTTGTTGCACTTAAAACTTAATAGAATCAACAACGGAATAGTCTACGTAATAAAATGTTTAATGGAACATATCCAAAAATGTGTAATCCGATTGTCATTTTCTATGTAAGAATTTTTTTCCAACTAAAAATAAAATTCAAACAGAATGTGCAAATTAAAAAGAAAACAACTCAATATAAATATTTGCAAATAAATACATTTTTATTTTTTGATAAATTTAATTTTTTGATAAAATTTAATTTTTCTATTTAATTCATATTTGGCATTTTTTCTTCTTCGCAAAATCACCTAATTATCCAATAAACAAACAATATTTAAAACAATAAAATTCATAAAGTGGCAAGTAAAAACGAAACAAGCAAACAAACAAACAAAACAATTAAAACAACAAACATTTTATAATTATAGATAAAATTGAATTAAAAACTGCTTTACATGTACTTTAAATATCATATTTTAAATATTTCAAGTATTATATATATATATATATATCTCATGAATTGTTGCTAGGCTCGATTGCAAGTCATTTTCTCGACTGCCTCGCGACTTGTCTTAAGGAAACTTTTCATAAAAAGCAACAAAAACATTAAATATTTTCTTGATGCTCGCTTTATAATATTTTTTCGCTAATCTTAAATGTTGCTCTTTCATTTTCATTAAAAACTGACACCTTAAATGTAAAACTGAACAATCTGTTTTTGGTTTCGATTTCTTTTTCGGTTTTTTTCTTTTTGGCTTTGTTTTCATTCATACATTAATTCATCTTAGTTATTGTTGTCATTCAAGTGTTTAACTGTAGTTTTTAATATTTTCACTAACAATACTTAAAATTACGCTTGAAGGCCTTTAGAAAGAAGAAGTTTGTGGCACATATTTTTATGGTTTTCGTTTTTAACTTTTTTATGATTTTTGTTGCATTTTCTGTTTGCAAAAAGTTTTTCGATTTTTTTTTCTTTGTAGACAGAAAAATAAAATGCGTTGTACAGAAGTGTGTATGGTTTTGGTAGTGAGGACAATCTCGCAACTTGTGCAGAGAGAGCGAGGAGCGAGAGACAGCACATGAAAACTTGAAAATTTGGCAGGTGTACGCATGTGAGGTCTCACATGTCTCACAGGTCTTTCACATGTGTGTAGAGCTGCCGCAAGTTTAATGGGAAGTTTACGTTAAACGAACTTTTCTAAGGTAAATAGAACAACCACTAACAACAAAACCAAAAACACCTATTGACAGCATCTGCAAGACATTCAAATCAGAAATGAAAATACCAAATACTTTCCTACACATGCATTCACACACACATATTAGAACGTGTACATATGTATGCATGCAAGCAGTTAATGCTAACCTAAATTAATGCCGACTGCTCGGCCTGTGCCATAAAACACAATCCATGGGTAGTTGTGATTTACAATGCTACAAACACACTTACACTTAGGCGATAGTTAATTATTACAATATTCATTTGGTTTGGCTTGACAGCAATATTTGGTAGTAGTAGTAGTAGTCGAAGTTCTGCTTACTGACACTCCTCTTGCTGTAATATTATGTATGTATATGTATCTATATGTCTACAATACAACCATATAAATTGCTAATAGTTTTCACTTGCGTTCGGATAAGAGTAAAATATTTGTTGTTGATGTACTTTTTTTGTTTTTGTTCATGTTATCATTTTCTGTCTGTTTGTTGTTTGACAATTTTGTTTTTTTTATAATTCAAGTGGGAACATTGTTTTGTTGTTGTTGCTTTAAGCACACTGCCACATTAGGTGGTATCGAAGGCAGTTTTTGCACTGCACTGCTCTCGTTGATTTCGGAATTATTGCATTGTTATTGTTGCTGCCGTACAGGGAAACTAAACATTTCTGAAAAATCATTCAACGAGTTTGTAGGTCAAATTGTAAAATCATACAAAAAGTACCAATGAATGTACTAAGTTTTAATAATTGAATCTGTTTAATGAGGCAACAAAACTTTGGACTTTGGACTATGAAGTACTGGCGCAAAGGTAGTTCGATGCGAAAGTCGAATGATCACAAACGCAGGAAACAAGTGTGTCCTCGTTAGAAGCACGAATCAAGGAAGTCATATTTTCATTTGAGCCACAGCACAGTGATTCGACTCCATGCAACCGCGGGACAAAATTAGAAGGAGTGGTCCGTTCTTCATAAAATTTGGTATGCTAGTTAATAATGGTCTGCTGAATTGAAATCTCCATTTTGTTTTTCTTAAACTTTTGCAGTTTGGCAATGCCTGAGACTTAAATTTGCAATTTTCGTCATTTTTGGTGAGCTATAGCAACGAGTGTGTTGGCTAAATTTTTCAGATTTTACATTTAATCGGTAACGTCAACATTGATAATTGCAAAGAGTAACAGAAATTCTCTTAGAACCCTTTAGTTTTGCAATAAAAACGATAATAATAGACGTATGTTTTGCTTTTTTGCAGTTTTCTCAATTTTTCATGCTGATTGCATACTTTTAGGGATGAAAAAATAAATTTTGTCGAAAAATACGTGTTTAGACCACTTTTCAAATAGAATTATTTTCTGCGATCGGATGATATCGGAGGATGTAATTACATTATCCGATAGAGAAAGAATGCTGCTTAAAATAAAAAAAATCCAGGAACATACTTTCACATACTTTTAGATATTTTCCTCTAAGTTTTGCCAATTTTCAGATTTTTAATTTACAAAAATATTTTAAATTAAAAGTGATGTAAAAGCCTCAGCTTTTGAGAAAATATTAAAAGCGAAAATGGCCACATCATTTCTTAATCTATATTGAAAGTTTTAGCAACTTCTTGGTTACCATGTATTTTTTCAATTTTTTTACTCAATAGACTAAAAAACAGAAAATATGTGTTTACAATTTTTTGTGAAAAAAGTTCCGACTTTGAGCAGCTCTTGCAATTGCAATAATTATTTTTTCGCATAGATTTTTTGGGGTTTTCTTAGTTGGAGTTTTACCTTTCAAATGACATCAAAATCGTTAAATTCTGAGACTATAAATTTTTGGAATTTTGTCTATGTAACGAATCACTGTGCACAGGTCTAAATTTGCTAAATTAGCTAACAAACAACTTTCCTCAGCAATTTGTATGACAAAGTTGCATAGAGTTGATTAAACTTGAGCTTTTGTACCAATGATATCGATTGCTTTCGTGTCTAGGCAGAAGAAACTGTTGACTCGTGGTGAGAGCCCGTTTTCTGCAGACAAAGCACAAAGAAAATAGACTTTTGTTAACGTTTTTGGGAGACTAGACAGAGGACCAATTTCTGTGTTTGTCTTTCTCCGCATCAGGTTTGAGTTCCTTCTACCTTGGCTTCTAAATATTACAGAAACTTTTCAAAAATTTAAATCAGAATAAAATTAAAAGAGAATTTATTTGGGAAAACAAGAGCATTCGACATTTTTCAACTCACTGAGCAGTGCCCGTTGTAGGATTTCACACAACTATTATACGTTCATCACTTGTTTGCTGTATGTGGGTATTTGTGTGCGTGTGTATGTATGCATTTATGTGTTACGCGTAATTAGTGGTAGTGTCTTTTGAATAACATTCGATTATAACTATTTGCTATGTACAAGTTTCGCGCTCGATTGGCGCATTTCATTTGCTTCACCGGCTAAACTAAACCTACTGACTGCTTAATTCAAAATCAACCGTTACTGGGCGCTTATGGCCAAACACATACAAATATATAAGTATTTTATGTTATGTACTTGCAGTGATACTCGTTCGCAAACGTTGGCAATTGAACTTTGATAACAAAGAGAATAAAGAAACGTGTGCTAATAATTTGACAACATTCGGAAGGCAAAGGAGAACGGGGACTGGGTGTTGGCTAAAATCGCTTTTAATCTCACTCAATATCACTTGATGTCTAAAATGTTTTCTCTTTTGTTTATGCTTCATAATAATTTATGTATATACTGCTATATTTACACATGCCGTATACACACACACACACATACATAGGTGTGCCTGTGTGCATATATGTATGTACAAGTGGCACGGGATAGTGTTGGATAGAGAGAGAGAGATAGAGAGACAGAGAGTGAAGGACAAGTGTATATATATACTATATAAGTTACTCGTAAATATCATACAACTATAACAACAATCATATATATAATTTCAAAATTCTTAATACGTATTTGTATGTAAATATAAGTAAAGTACTAATCGTAGTCATTAGAAGTCGTCATTGTATTGTTGGCCAGCACGACGCTCGGTAGTGTCTGGCATAGCATTTGCAAATTTAGTTATAGTTAATATAATAATGGTGGCAACACTGCTATGGCGGTGGCAATAGAAAACACAGTTACTGCATGCAACGATAGCCAGTCAGATGTGTGGTACGGTACGAAAATTCAAAACCGATTACAAACGAAATACGAACAACACTAACGGCTGCGGAGAGTAGCAGGTCTGCTGCAGTCTCAGGAAAACTATTATACGAGTACTTGGCACAGTATTGCGGCGATAGTCGCAATTCATAAACAAGTGTTTCATTCACAAATATTTTGGGCGGGAAGATGTCGAATTTAATTCGACCTAAACACCAACTTCCGGCTTTCCGTTCATTGAACTCTGCTCATTGTACAGCGACGCCTGGTGGTTTGTTGTCAGCGGCGAGTTCACTGCTTTACTTTATCCACATGCTTCCTCCATTCTGGCTTAATGCACTACAAGTAATATTACGCACTTAATACTAATGTAATTCAATTTGATGTAATTTTAAACGAAATTGAAATATCGAAATGTGCGCATGGCTCCAATAACTGCAATAATAACTCCTACGTTTGCATTGCACTGCACTGCACTACAACTTACGAATTGGTTGCTGTGTGCAACTATTTACGAGTACTTTAATTAATTTTAAGGTTATGTTCAAATAACACTTCGATTGTCAAATTCAATTACAAATGAATTGGCGCATATGGGTAGTTTTTAGTTTTGGGTGTCTTCGTGCTTGCTGCTAGCGCTGCTTGTTGTTGCCATAAGAATTAACATCTTTATTGCTGCTTTTGCTACTGTAGACAACAACAGTTTGTATTGTGACATTTGAAAGTTGGGTTGGGTTGTGTTGGCTTTTGGTTTCTCGCTACTTCACTCACTCACTCAGGGCTGCACTGGTAACTGCTGTACTGGGACTGCGCTGGCAGCACTCTACGCCGTCTGTTGTATTGGCTGCTGGTGCTGCGTCGATTGTGCTTGATTGTGGCTTTGTTGCTGACTTTGAGTCTGATTCTGTTGTTGGCTGTGGGAGTGGCTGGGATTTTGAGTTTGACTTTGATTTTGGATTTGGTTGTGGTTGTTGCTGGTGTCGGCCGCTTCCTGCACACGATGTGTCTTCATATGCGCGCTGCGACTCTTCACCTTATTGAAAACTCTGCAAAAGAAGAAAAAGAACAAGAGGCACAACATCGAATCGGCCATTTAGTAATTGTCATTTGTTAGTTCGGCCAGCACTAGTCTAGTTTATTGCGATATCAGTAACACATCGCGCGCTGCTGACAACAATTGCAGAGTTCTAAAGCGGCATGAAACAAAGAGACGCTACAGCGGCTAACGAAAGGAAGATAAGGAGAGTAAAGCAAAAGCTGAGCGGTAAGTAAATAGCGTGCAGTTGAAAGGATAGCGGCAGCGTTAGAATGGCAGCAGCGTGTCAATTGGCATGCACAAATTTACGTAGAAATAGCAACGTTTTTCTTTTGGTTCTGGTATTTCGTTTTTGCGGTATGTATATAAATAGTTAGGCCAAGAAGACGCATAGGAACTACGATAGTAGACAATGTAGAGGGTACTTATCTGCGTAATGTTGGTGTAATTTGTTGTTGTTTTGGGATGGCGTTTATACGCAGGTCAAGTACAAAGAAATCATGAAACTTAAATGCAACAAAAACGTATCAAACGTGTGTTATTTATGTACAAAGAGAAATCGGAATGTTTGTCTACGTAAAGTGTGAAAGTGCTGTTGACAGTTTAAATGTATGTTGGACGCTTGGATTGATGGTCTGATAAATTGTCATTTAAGATTTTCAGAAACGTGAGAAGTTCGTGTGGCAAAGTCATTGCAAAAGTGTTAAGTTTAAGTATTTGCGATGAGGTTTTTTCTTAAAAACGATGCGCGGTGTGGAGTTTGGACGTTCAACATGAGGTCTAGACCGGGATAAGAAATCTTACAATGACTTTTAATGAGTTTAATATTTTCTCTATATTTTCCCCACTGCACAGTGTTTCGACTCCATACAACCGCGGGACAAAGTTAGAAAGAGTGGTCTGTTCTTAATAAAATTCGGTAAGCTAGTTAATCATGGTCTGCTGAAGTGATATATCAATTTTATTTTTCTTAAACTTTTGTAGTTTAGCAATGCCTGAGACTGAAATTTGCAATTTTCGTCATTTTTGGTGAGCTATTTTTCAGATTTTACATTTAATCAGCTACGTCAACATTTTTCGAAAAAGAAAGAATGCTTCTTAAAATAAATAAAAATCCAAGAACTTATGTACTTTTTAGATATTTTCCTCTAAGTTTTGCCAATTTTCAGATTTTTAATTTTGAAAAAATATTAAAAGCGAAAATGACCACATCATTTCTTAATCTACATTGAAAGTTTTAGCAATTTCGTACTAACCATGAATTTTTACGATTTTTTTTACTCAATAGACTAAAAACACAAAACATGTATTTAATTTTTTTTGTGAAAAAAGTTTCGATTTTGAGCAGCTCTTGCACACACACTAAATAATTTTTCGCACAGATTTTTTGGGATTTTCTTAGTTGGAGTTTCTTCTTTCAAATGACATCAAAATCGTCAAATTCTGAGACCATAAATTGGTTGAATTTTGTCTATGAAATGAATCACTGTGCATTGCTTTCAGATACAACTTTTGGCAAGGAGTTAAAACTATTCAATTCGCCAGGCGTCCAGCTGAGTCAGTGAGTTCAGTTGGTTAAGGTTAAGTTAGGTTAAGCTGGTTGTTCGAATTGGCCACTCACCCTCCCTAGCGGCACCAGATGGAGTTCCTTGGGCAATAAATGCTGGTGAACGTGATGATCGTTTAGGATGTCTGTGTTTAAAGAAAATGTGAGCAGTGATTTGATATCAAGCTTAGGGACCTCACTTAACGTTGAGTCAATATGCAGTTTTAATTTAATATCAATTGATTCATTGATAGCAAGAACAATACAAGTCATATTAGACAAAGAAGTGCAAAGTTGCCAAGTGGTTAGAATTGCTTCTTTGTTATTCTGGGTATTTGAATTGTTGAGTAACAAACGACATTCTAATTGATAGTATTTTTCCGTTCAACGCTCTTCAAAGCAGAAAGTAGCCGTTGCCGCAATTGGAATTCAATTATTTATTTCTTTAATAATAGTAAATTGAATGAACTGAAGCATCAACATATTTCCAACCAACTGTTGACTGTCTGTAAATTTTCAAGTGTTATTCTCGTGTTTAGATGTTGTCTGTTAAGGTGTATGTGTGTGTGTGTGTTAAAGGACACGTGTGCACTGTGTGTTGGCAACAGAAGAGGGAGAGTTGTTGAGGCTTGTGATAGAAAACGAATTTACTGTATGTTAGAAATCGAAATCGGAAATAAAAACAAAGCAAAGAAATCGACATCACTTACAATTTTGCGTGTAGGTTGCGTACGGCGCACAAGGAGACATGCCTGTTGCTGCTGCTGCTGCTTAATTGAGCGAGCGAGCACTTTCAACACGCTTGCGCGTCGTTATACGTTGTGTACGCAGGTTGGAGTTTCAACTCTCATTTCTACTTGTCGCTTGCAATGCTGCGCATTATTCAGTTGATTGTTTATTTGATTGTTTTTGGGGTTTTATTGTTACAATTTGGTAGTTGCGTTATTTCGTTTTGTTGATTCCGTTTATTTTTGCACGTTATTTGTCAACGTTTCAAGTTCGTTTGATTGGTTGGTTTGTTAGTTATTGATTTAATTGTTTAATTCATTGGCAACATGGAACAATACAATACAACAACAATAACAACAATATTATTATCTCATAAATTAATAATAAATAAGGAAATCTTGTATGGAAGAACTACAAAAACCACAAAACTCAGGTAAAAATGCTTACACAAATCAAATGGAATTTCAAATCCGACTCCAAATCCATATCGAAATCAAACAGAAACCAAACGAAACGAGACGACACCAGACCAGACGAAAGGAAACGATAAAGGAACTTTGCACGGCACACACACGCAGCATGATCAGCGATCACTCAAGGTGAATCGGCAAAAAAACTAAAGTCGACACGAAACGAAATCAAACGAAATGAAACGAAAAACAAATGAGAAACAGTTTGGCGTGCGCAAATGAGTCGTCACGGAAACGAAATCATATCAGATAGGCACTAACTCCGGCATGAGTTGTTGTAATACGGATACGAACACGAACACGTGTACAAGTACAAGAATTACGATAATGGCTGAATGGAGTGAAGAGGGGAGATCTTACTTGCCGCACACCTTGCACGGGTAATCGGTGTCCTTGTTGGCGGCGGTGGCGGCGGCGGCGGCGGCGACGCTGCTGCTGCTCGAGTCTTTTTGGTGCGCGTTAGCGGTGTGGCACGTTTGCGAATGGGCGGCGCATGCGCTGCTGGAGGAGGCGGATGCGGATGCGGTTGTGGTTGCGTACGCAGTGGAGGAGGTGGCGGTGCTGGCTGGGGCGTTCGCTGTGGCTGTTGGATGATGGTGATTGTTGGCATTTCTGCCGTACGTGTGTATGCGGGTGTGGCCATGCAGAGCGGCTTTTGAGGTGAAGCTCTATAAAATTTCACAGATATGATGATAAGACACTTGCGATAAGCTATGCAGCGACATGTGCGCTACACTGCGGGAAAGACGGGGGAAATGTATTATATTTTGAGGTATCTTGAAGCATTAGGAGGGTCACCTTGGAAGTCGTTCGAATCAGTGCGATAATTCGCACAGAATGAGGAGTGTCATGTTCGTAAATTCAAAACTTATTTGTTTTGCATATTGAATTTGTATATTTGGGATCAAAAAATTTGTGAGAAATTTATTTAACAAACGGAAAACGTAGACTTTAATCCCTTCCATAATTGTGCATCTTTTCGGGGTTAGTTCCATGACTTTCAGAAGGTTTGTCTTTGCCACATCCATTCTTATTTGTTTAGGTGAATATTAAAAAAAAATAATCTTCTTTGAATTCCTTCCCGCAGTGTAGCATTGGACAACAAATGTTAATGCGGTGATGTTTGTTGTGCCAACTCTTGTAGCAACTTCTGGACATATACTGAAATGCTGCTTTACTTACCGCTGAGCAGTCGGGCACCTCACACACATACGGCTTCAGCTCGTTTGCCTGTATGACAGTCACCGTTTCAGCCTTCAGATGCGACACCTTGTAGTCCACGCACAGTTTCTTCCAGAAGTAATACATTTGCACACACTCGCCCGTCGTTTTCGTGCCCAACTACAATGAATCACACAGAAATGTCAACATTCGGCGCTCATACTGCACCCCCCAATTCTAGAATTTACCTCTGAAGCAATGCGACTGAAGTCTTTGCCGTGCTTCTCCAGCCCCTTGAGGAACATCTCCAGCTCGTAGGCGGTCCACTTCATTTGGAATGCATTCGATTGCGTCTGCAGCAACGTGAGCACCGCCGCCGCCGTGTTGCCCTCAGCCTTCAGCAGCGTCTGCAGAGCCACCTCCTCCGAGTGACTGCCCAACGGCACCGCCGACGATTTGCTCAGATCAATGTAGCGCATCAGAATCTTCTCGTCTGTCTGCACGTTGGGATCCCACATCTGCTCGGCGCCCACCGTCTCCTCGACCTCTTCGAGCTTGATATCCGCGTCACTGGTGCTGTTGCAGCTGTCGCTGTTGTTGTTCATGTTGCTGTCGCAAGCGTCACCCGGCGCATTGCCGTCGGCGTCGACCTGGGCGTTCGTGCCTGTGCCGATGCGTTGCCGGCATGGCGGAATTTGTGCTTGATAGGTCGAACCCAAGTTGACCTTCGACTCGTCCGACCAGTCCACCAAGCCCACCGGATCGTCAAAGTCGTCGTCGTCGAACGCGTCAAATGTTATCAGCCCAGTGCCGAGTTGCTTGCGCACGTTGCAGTAGAGCCCGACGCCCTTGCGGTCGGGGTTCAGTATGGGCGCCGGCGTGTAGTGCGTGCGCGACGGCTTGCGCAGCTTGGAGCGGTACGGTGAGAGGGCGTGGTACTTGGAATAGTTGTGTGCACTGCTAGAATCATTGGAATTGTGCGCGCGCAGCCGCCGCTTCAGGATGGAATTCGTTTGGTTCGAGAGGGGCTGGAGTGAGGAGATAACGGTCGCGGCCATCGGTGGCAGCGTCACCGCGCCAGCAGTCGTCGTGCCGCCCCGACTGCTGCCGGCTAATGCGTTCGCGTTGGAATTGGAATTGTTGGCTGGCATGAGGGATGTCGCTGCGCTGGAATTGCTGGTGAAGTAGATATTCGTGTCGGCGGTGAGGGCCTCGCCGATGGTCCGCACCGTGAGCGTGTTGCTGTTGCTGTTATTGTCGTTACCGGTGGGCATTAGGCTGATGCAACCGGCTTGCTGTGCGGCTATGTGGATTTCTTCCTTGTCGGTGGACCCGGTGTAGATGATGGGCTGTTGCAGCATGGCAGCGTCCAGGCTGTGCATGTGCTGGATTGTTGTGGTTTCAATAAACTGTGGTTGGGTTTGTACTTGCGGTAGATTTTGTACGTTGTAGTGCAGTGGTGCGGTAGGGTTGGTGGTGGTTGCGGCGTTGCCAATTGTCTGCAGCGACGCCACGATCTCGTTGGCCGCGTAGTTGTCTGCGGTTTGCTGCTGTTGCTGCTGCAGCAATTCGTGCTGTTGCTGCTGCTGTTCGTGTTGCTGCTGTTGCTGCTCCTCCAGCTGCTGCTGCTGCTGCTGTCCCAGCTGTTGCGTATACAAGAGCTGCTGAGTGGTGTGCTGCTGTTGCTGTTGCTGCTGCATCTGCTGCGACAACTGTTGAACCGGCTGCGTTGTTTGCAACAGTTGCTGCTGACCGCGCTGTTGCCCGAAGTCGCGTGGCGACGACGACAGCAGTGGATCCTCGGAGTTAGGCATCATTTGCGACTGCAGTCCCAGGCCGGGCAAGTAGTACAGATCGATAATGTTTTCGCCCTGCTCTTCGCAGTTCAGCGTCATATTCTCCTCGGGCAGCACCTCGCGCAGCACCTCCTTCACCTCCTCCGCCGAGCCGATGCCGCTGGTGAAGAACGACTCAGGCAACGGTGAGGTGGCGTTGCGCGAGTCGTTCAGAAACTCCTGATCCTCGTCCAGAAAGGACAGATTCGTTTCGGCGAATTCGCGCAGATCGCACTCCGTATCGTCCGTTGTGCCGTTCAATAGGTCCTCGACCTTAATGGACGAATCGAAAGCAGTCTCCTCCAGCACATTTTTCAACTTCAGTATTTTCTCGTTCTCGGAGAGTTCTTGCTGCGCGTTGTTGCTGGTGGTGGCCTTGAAGAAGGTCATCTCGCCGCCTTGGGTCAGGAAGTTCGCGTTGCACTTGTCGCTGAAGAAGGCATTCGTCGTCTCTGCGTACTGATGGCCGTCCTCGACGTATGGCGAGGACTGCGTAACATTCTCGTGGCTGGATGGCGGCGTGGGATAGGCCAGCGGCGAGTTCATGGGCGAGCTCATGGCACCCAGTTGGTGCTTCAGTTCTGTGGGCAGAGTCAGCGCGTTGGAGCGCATGCACGTTACCGCCTGCACTTGCGAGCTGTTCTGCATGATGATCTCTTTGGAATGAAATTGTTGGAAAGTGGGCAAACTCTGGGTGGGCATTGAACTGGAGCCTACCGCTTGCGAAGTCGTGCTAATGATTTGGCCGGCCAGGTGCTGGCCGCTGGGATCGGTTTCGAGTTTGATGATCTCGGCTTGAATGCAGCTGTTGCCGTTGCTGTCGGTAACTGCGGAGAATTGTTGTTCGGAATGTTCGCTTTTCAGCTGCTCGGACGCGTCGTTGAGCAGCTGCATTGAGTCGACGGTCTGCAGCAGCATGTCCGTATCGGTGACGTTGTACACCTCGGCGTCGTCGAAGAGGCCGGCCGTGTCGCTGCTGTAGGTGACCGTGTACACGTCACCGGTGCTACTGCCATCGCTACTCTGCGCGATGGTGAGCGACAGCGGCGTGGTGTCGGCGATCGCAATGCTCGCAGGCGTGGCGGCACGCGAGGTGCTCGTGCTGCACTTGGACACCTTGCTCGACAGGACTTGCACATCCGACGGTATGATCACGGTCCGATTGTTGTTGGTGATTATTTGACGCGATGAAATTAGGGATGTCATGCCGCCGCTTTGAATGTTGTTGTTGTTGCTGATGCTGTTTGTACTATTCGGTGGCTTTTTGGCAGTAACGGCGATGCGGGTGCCACGCTTCAGTAGCTCAATTAGCGTAGAGTCCTTTGGATCGGTTGATGTGCTCTTGGTTGTCGTTGTGTTTGTCGTTGCTATCGTTTTCATCGTTGACGGAGATATCGTTGAATTTGCGGTCAGCGCGCTGCCGATGCCCATGCCCACATTCAGGCTGACGCTGTTGACTGTCTTTTGCTGCTTCGTGCTGAATATTTCGATGCTCTGCGGAAGACCAATTTGCTGTATGCTCAAGCCGCTGCCATTACCGCCGCCGCCCACGCCGCTCTTTATGGTTGTTGCGGCAGGTAGCAGTGTGGTTGTTGTCTGAGCAGCGCCAACAGCAGTGGTGTTGTTGCCGCTGCTGCTGATGCTACCATTGCCGCCGTTCTGGGATTTGGGACTGAGAAAGTTCTCTAGATCGCTAATCGATCGTCTAATGGTCGTAGTGTTGGCTACGCTTCCGGGTGGTGCAGGAACTACGAAGGCACCCTGAAAAGAAACAAAAAACATTGAGGTTCTTTAGTGCTAGTTCAGTTCGATCTGACGATAGCTTTTGGCAGAGCCAACGAATCGACTATCTACTATACATTTTATCGTTCTTGATCTAACCTTATTTAGGTCTTTGCTGCGTTTGCTGATGATCTTCTCTTCGATTAGAGCCCGCACACCAATGCTCGCAGTCTGCAATGGCGGCCCGCTCGACTCCTTCTTTTCGGCCTTCTTCGCCTCGGGGTCCTTCTTGAAGTAGCCGCCGTGCAAGCGCATGTGCCCATTGAGGGCGGGTATGTTTTTGAACTTGCGGTGACACAAATTGCACTCGACCGGTTTCTGATCGATCTTGACTATGTTCAATAGGTGCGGATTGATGGCGGCCGCAAACTGCTGGCTAAGATCGTCGTCTTTGGTATCGATGGGTGATGCTGCCGTGCTGGACGAGGCGTCTGAGGTCGCCTCATCCACCGTTATGGAAACATTCTGCGTGGTGTTCAGCTGCAAGTTGAAGGCGCAATGCGGGGTTAAACAAGTGTTGTTCCGAAGCGGAACTTGTGGCGCACTCACCAGTTGCATATTCCAAGTGCGCGGCCTGCTCTGCAAACCGTTTGCCATGTTCTGCGGCGTGCTGGCGGACGATGTCGCCGCGCCCGTGTCCACCTTGTACGAATTGACGCTGGTCGGAGAGGAGACCGTCACCTGTGCGCTAGTCTGCTTGGTTTGCTGCATAATTTTGCTAATCAGGTCCAGTTGTTCGCGCGTCAAGCCCTCGCCGCCCTCCACCAGATTCGTTTCGGTGAGTGAAATTGTGGGCGATGTGGCCGGTATCGATGTGCCGCCAACGGACGAGGCGGACGATGACGATGTGGGTGAGAGCAGCGTAACGCCAGTCTTGATGGGCAAGTTAATTGCCTTTATTTGCTCCTCGGTCAAGGTGACGCCCGTGGCTGCGTCCACTACTGTGCCGCCCGTGGAGATGTAGGTGCGTATGCAGGTGGCGCCGTCCGGCGAGCTGGCATCACCTGTGTGTTCAACGGAAAATAACGGGTCGTTATTGGGAGAAAGGGAACAGAGAGCTGGTGCTGTGCTGCACTCACCGCTCGCTGTCGCCGGCGACAAACTGAGTCCGGTGGGCGTGCCCGCTGTTGGCGAGAGTGTCTGGTTCTGTGGTGCTATGATGCCCGAATGGTGATTCTCGGTGTGGCGGCGCAGCGAGCGCGCATCGCAGTACGACTTGCCACAGCCCTCGGCTTTGCACTCGTAGGGCTTCTTGTTGCGGTGTGTCATCATGTGGCCATTCCTTTGATCGGGCACCACATTAAAGCAAACAGAAACGGAAAATTGTCATCAATCAGGTCGTAAATGGCGCGACATTTGTGTGATCAGACTTACAAGTGATCTTGTCGCTTGAACGCCTTCGAGCACATTGCACAGACGTACTTCCGCTCGTCGCTATGTGTCAGTTTGTGCTTGGCCAGCGCCGATGCATTTCCAAAGATCTTGCTGCAAATCTGCGAGAAAACACCAACAAAACAAAGTCATCACAACATCAATTCGATCAATGCGAGCGCCGGCAGCGCACGTGTGGCAAATGTTCGCCCGAGCGCAGACAGCATCGAGGGGCGACGGCAACGAAACTTCCCCAATAAATGCCTCACATGTGGGTCGATTGCGTATGAGCAATTGAAATCGGCGATGAGTTGGCACAAGTGTTGCGGCCAAAATTGTACGTATGTAGTTTGTTTATTTGCTGGAGCTCACTAATTGCGCTCATCAAAACATACGCAAACGTACAAATTACGTATTCGACTACACTGACGCTCGAAAGTGCTCGAAAGTAACGACTGTTTTCTCAATAGGATTTATGATTTTTAAAATAACTCGTGGAGAGTTTTGAACATTGTTTATATAATTCATAGCACAAACAACATAACATAACAAATATTGAAAATGTATTTTTATACATTAATTTTTCTGAGGTTCATCACCATTAATTCATTCAACAGTTTAAAACAAATTTTACTCAATCGGAATTAAATATGTGCCGAAAGGCGTAGTGAAATTTTTTGTTAAAAGATTTATTTGAAGCCAACAACTAGTTTGATTACAGTTGTAATTAATCACGAAATTGCATTTTAGGTTATTTGAAATAATTATAAAAAATAAATACCTAGTACGGAAAATTGTATGCCTACTCCGGACACACTAACACTTTGTAAGATAGATCTATGATGGTTCACATAACTTATCTTTACCGATTGTGTAGGAATCACGAGCTATATGACATGGATACGACTGAAAATCAGTGCATTATCATTCATCATTTGTGCTGCTTTTCATATTGTAACGATGAGGCACTCTGTCGCTGTGCTATGCATGAATGTTTTACGGGCATACTTTTAGGCACGCACTTTAGAGTACGGCAGACTTGCTATAATTTCGATATGGCAAAGATGGCTCGCGATGGTGATGGGATGTGCGAGAACGATCGAGAGATAGTCCAACTGGAATATGCGACAACAATCGGCGCGATAATCAGACAAGTATAAAAGGCAGCCGCAGAGGGGGAGTCTGATTTGAGCAAGCAAAGGGGAAACATGCCATAGTCCAATAAGTAGTAGCAAGTGTAAAGACAAACAAATGTAAATTTGTAAATAAAATGATTGCTGGTTTTTGACTGCGTTTGCGCTGAATAATTGAAGTGGTTTTATTTTCAAGCACAATCCAGAGAGACGAAAGCCTAAAGAACTGAACTAAATTTCGTAACAATATTTTTGGGTCAGTTGGACCGCAAGTCTAAAGCAACCATAATATAGAATAAAAATTTTTCTTTCAGCATCTGTTCCCTCAGCTGAAAATGGCCAACCTCTGAGACGCAAACTTAATGTTCAAGTAGAAACAGTCTCTTATGGTGACGGCCCATGGTGAGGGTTTCTTCAGCTAATTGTTCTTTTTTAAAGTTAACTCAAGTTTAAGTTAACTCAATTGTACCGTAATTTGTCTTCCTAGCAAATTTGTGAATTTGACTACTTTCTGACACAAATATTTTTTCAGTGCATTTCATAAAGAGCAGCAACTTTTTACAAAACTCATAAATGGTACAGAGCACTAAAATTTGTAGCGCAAGTTTTAATGCAGCGCGTGGGAGTTGAGCACTCGCCATGGCCAGTGATGCAAGCTTGACGGGAAAGTATTGACTTTTGAGTGGCCAGTCGCCTGGCCATGCCGATTTTATTGACAAGCGCACTTTTTAATAGACTTCCGACAGACAGATAAATAGACAAACAAATAGACGTGTACAAACTGACAGTGGCACAAGTGCACAGACGGCCACACAGCCGAGGGACGTAGCGCCCAGAGCGCCCAAAGTGTTGGTTGAAAGAACATTTGCTTGGGCATTGTGGCGCTTGTTGTTGCTTTTTTGCGGCACCAATGGTTCATTATTACCTTCGCGCTGTTGGAAATTGGCAACTTCAACGTGAGTACATTAGCAAAGCCAAGCGAAAATATTGTAGTAAATTTACTAAACGACTCGTGAATTTGTTTGCTTTGCCAACAGTGAAATGAAAATGTTTTACGATGCAAGTGCGGAATTTTTATGATTATTTATACGTGCATGTGTGTACGTACTCGTACAAGACGCCTGTGTACACAAAGCTGTACGCGCAACGATGAAAGTAGCAAGTGGCAAATATTTTAAGTAGAAGCCGAGCGCGAGGATGTTCGACAGCGCCGGCAACAGTTTGAAAACAAATAAAACCCGCCGAACAGGCAAAGTGAAAATGAGTTTTGTTTGTTGTTGCCATTGTCAGTCGGCAGTTTTGATTTGTCATTTTGGCCAACAGTTGCAGCGCTTGTCTGATCTATGAAAAAAAATAATTAGCTACAGGAAAGCGCAGCCTTGCTGCTCGCTTCAGGACTCACCTGACACTGCTGCGGCCCGTGGCGTGTTGGCGATGAGAGTTTGGGTCGACTTTTCTTTAGCGTCGCGCTGCCGTTTGCGCCATGTTTGCTGCCGTTTTTATGGTTTCCGCTGGTGTTGTTGCTGTAACTGGTTAGGCTGATTGTGCTGTCGTTGCTGCTCGAGCTGAAGTTGCTGTTGCTGCTGCAGTTGCTGTTGCTGTTCGTGCTGCTGTTGAGTAGCGATGCGGAGCTGCTGGTGCTGCTGTTGCTCATTATTTGCGCCAGCGAGGCGAGGTTGCTGGTGCTGCTGCAACTGCTGCTGCGTATGAGGCAGTTCTTCACGTAGCTGCTGGTCGTCTTGTTGGTGGTGTTCGTTGAAGTGGAGACCGTTTGCACGGCGACTTTGCCGTTGTCCTTAACGAGCGCCGTCTGATTGCGGCGGCTTATTGTGATTTTGTTGCCGCTGCTATTGCTGTTGCTTCGGCCGATGGATGTGCTGGTGGGACTGGTGCTGCTGGCCGCCTGGCTACTGTTGCTGCCATTGCTACTATTGTTGTTGATGTTGTTATTGTTGCTGGTGCCGGTGCTGCTGCCAGTGTTGCTCGTCTGACTGTGACTGACGCTGATGACGCTGTTATTGTTGATGTAATTGTTGTTATTGCTTGTTGTGATTGCTGTTGTAGTTGTTATTGTACTGTCGCTGTTCTTGAGCGCTACACAAAAAATAGTCCAAGAAGGCGAACTTTGAGCAGAGGCACGCACACACACACTTGGTATGGCATACTTACAGGCTGTCTGCAATGTGCCCAAAACGTCGGCCAACATCTCCGGGTCCGGATAGCCGATGGTCAAGGCATTTTCGAGCGATGTCGGTGCCGACGATTGATTCGAGTCTGAGGAATTGGCGTCGCGCAGCTGGAGCGTGACGGAGCCTTCGGTGCCGACGGAGGCGCTGCACATCAACACACGCGGCGATGCTAGACCCGTCAAAGGTAGATGAATGCTTTTCTGTACCTGTTCACATCGGTGTGTGCGTATGTATGGGTGTGGGTGTGGGTGTAGTAGCAAAAATAGGACAAAGAACAAATACATTATATTAGTTTCGACAATCGTTTGCATTGTTATTTGTTTGCCTCTTTTAAGCATGAATAACACAAAATGAATCGTTTTGTCGCATCTATGAGATGTCGCGCTGACTTACGCGTACTTAAGCTAGATTATTGATAATTTAAGGAGGCTGTCAGAGCGCCTAGCGACCGTTAGCGGCGGCAACATAGTGCGCGCGTCATCAATCGCTCACCCGTTGTGGCGTTGTTGTTGTTGTTGCTGCTGTTGTTGTGTGCTGCATTCGCGCACATAATTAATTGAATTTGCATGCATTTGCCTTTAGGCCATCGTACTCGCCGCGACGGCATTGTGGCCCACAGTAATGGCGGAAGTAAAAATATCACAGCGCGCCGAAAAGTGTCAGACAATGTGAAATTTTGCAGCAATATCAACAGCAATAACAACAACAAAAACAACAGCCAAAACGGCAAACAACAAATTTCGAAACTAAAATGACAATTTGCAAAGGCGATGGCTGCCAAGAAATGCTTGTATTTTAGAATATGGGCTTAGTAAAAATTTTGGCACTCTGCGCGCACACTCATCGCCATTCACTCAACTCTATGCATTCGCCGCACACGTTCCGTGTGCCTAATAACAATGATTTACTTTCGTTTTATTTATTGCTTGCCATCATTTAATTGTGTCTTAAATATTTTACGTGTGCCTGTGAGTGTGTGCGATCGAAAACCACAACTTTTCAGCTGCTGTGCATAACCTATAAAAATCCCTATGAGTCAGCCGATGCCAAATAGAACGCATCAACGTTTACTACATACAAAGTTAACCCTTTGGCTACAGGTTTTTACTGGGGGAAGTTAAAATTTTAAATTTTACGTCTTAGGCTTCTATGTGGTTATATTAGCAACATTCCATAAGAAATTTTTTAATTTTTATACTTGGACCCTGAATTTTAGAGTGTTTTTCTATGAGAGCAACCACATCGTTGTGGCTGTAATAATTTAAATATTTCTTCATTTACTTCAGCCAAAATTAAAAGAAAAAAATTATCTAAATTGAAAGAAAACGTCAAATTAAAAAGGTCTCTAATTTTTTCTGCTTCTTCTTCCTTTACTATGTCAAGATATTCCATTAAAAAAACGTGTATACTTCTCTTCTTTAAACTTAAATATTCAGTTTATTAATTTCGTATTTTTCCTAAAACTTCAAACTATTCTAAAGACCAACAAAAAAATGTATTCTTGCGACCATAGAGGATGCAGACGTCCACAAAGTAGCATGTTGCCATATGGCAACAAAATAGCGAAAGGGTTAAGGCGACAACCTGCTAAGAGACTCGAACTGTGAATTAAAACATAATGTTTTTTAAGAAACGCACATTTTCGAGCTGACAGATTCACCTTTTCAAATGAGGTTTCGAACAAAAAAATAAAGGTTTGCTTAAATAATAAAAAATTAATAAAATAAAATAATGTCATATACAAAACTGGCTCACTTAATCGTTTTGATACAATTTTAAAAATTACAACAACATTATGGGCGCATCTGAAATCTACTTTGACTGCTTTGAATCAAAAATTACACACCCAACCATATCAAACACCGGAAACGCCAATGTTTTCTGTCTTCCTGCAGCGAAGGATGTGGCCAGTGCCCGATAACCAATCGGCTATTTGGCTCTCTTGTCTTCCGGCACTACAAAATTGATTTGAAATAATAGGAATAACAACAACAACAACTGTAGGAAACGCAACTGCAGCACGAATTTCAGGAATTCTACCGCATACATTTCGTGCAAAATTTTCCTAAATTTTTGTCCTTCTGTTAGCAAATAAAAGAGAAAGCAGAAAGTCAGACAAAAATTGTGTATATTCATAGTTGCCATACGAATGGAAGAAGGAATTTAAATTGCCATTGAGTCTGCGGTGGATGAGCAGTGCCCATGCAAAAATACGACATAAAAATTTTTAATGAGATATTCGAAATTACGAAATTTAAATGATATAAAAAATGTTGCGTAGCTACTCATGTGTGCGTATGTGACTGTGATGTGTGTGTGTGTGTGTCTGTGAAGTATTGTATTTAATGCAAATGAGAAACAAGCTCGCTGCCAAATAGAAAAGGTTGAAAACTTGTTGGGGCGTGCGACATTGTGCCGTCATAAATTGGAAAACGCGCTCAACGGCTGCACTGCCCACGTTGCGAAAGCGAACGACCGATGGGCATTGACGATCGCTGGTGTGAGCTACTGTGCAACTATCATATTAATTGCAAGAATTTCAGAAAATAATAAGAAAATAATTTCAAGAAGAAGACAGTTTGCATTCATAACCCAAATCAGCTTGCATTCATTGATTCTATTCAGCAGCCCAGTTGTATTCCAGTGTGGTCTCAGTTAAACTTTTAAAGGTTATGGAAAAGATGGATGCCTCAGATCAATTGAAAGTTTATAGCTTCTAAAATTACGATTTTTGAATGTGATAACCAGGGATTTTGTGGAAATTGCCTTTTTTGTTTGCTGCTAGATAGAGCATTTCTGATTGAAAATGAGCACGAATTAGGTCCTCCTGATTAGAAATATATCAATTTTATTTTGCCTTTTTTTGCCTTAAAATGGCAGTTTGTCTTTTTCATCCATAAATGCCTTTTTCAGTGCCTATTTTACCTACAAATGCCACAAAATGCCTTTTTCAAGATTTGTCGAGCGCCTTTTTATTTTTCTTTCGTTTTTAATATTTTCCTCCTTTTGTTTCGCAAAAATACCTTGAAACTAAAAAAAAATTAAGTGGCAATTTCGTTAACTTATCGATGTTTTTACATTGATTTGATCATTCCTAAGCCGTTATTTTTTGTTGTGCAGTGGAAAATTTAAAGAAAAAAACATGCCAAAATCAAAAACTTCGGTTAGTGCAAACCTAAAACCTTGAAAACTTTGATGTTCCTTTTCTTTTACAAAAAACTAGGTATAAATATTGTATGTTGCATACGTCAGATGAAATAAAATTATTAAAAAATACATACCGTTTCCCCTTTTTTAGATTTTCTAGTATTTTTTTCTTATTTTTAAATGCCTATTTTTGCCTTTTTAACAGTTTTTAATGCCATATTTTGCCTTCTTAGGCAGTTTTTAGTGCGTTTTTGGCAGTTTTTAGTGCCTTTCCATGCCTTTTTTGCTATTTTATTTTGCCTTTTTTATAGGTTGTTAAGTCCTCAAAATCCTTTCCCTGGTGATAACTTTAAGGTCACCTCTTTTGAGTAGCGCTAAGCAGTCTACCATGGGTGGGGAAACAAACGTCAAAGCAAATGATAAACGAACCAAAGTGTTGATTAATAGCTCAACAGTTTAAAAAGTTTAAAATAGGAAACTTATTATGTAATATTAAATTTAGAATTATTTTATGAAAACCTTTCAAAGAAAATGTCTAATAAATTTCAGATGATAATTAGTTGAAATTTACTGACACTAAAACACTAAATGGTTTATACTTAAACCAAAAAAGTAATTTTCGCACGAAACAAAAGCGGTTTTAGGAATCCTCAATGGAATATTGAGAAGTAATTCGAAAATATTTTAAAGCAGATTTTCAAAGTTTATTTATTTTGTATTTCAGAAAGTCGAAAACTATGTACCTATTTTTTTTACTAGAAAAGATTTACTAATTTTTAAAAGAATGCATTTTATAATAGTCGAGTTGTAATAAAATTCATTTGATGACATTTGAAATTTATTTGTGGCTTTCGAAATCTTAAACACATAGTCCAAAATGTTATGCAACTACTTATCGTTGTCAACAAAAACAAACAACTCATTAAATTGGACACGCCTGTCTCGGTCCAAATCTAAAATCTCGCTTTCAACCCAGTTCCAAATTTTCCGAAACTAACGTAAAAAGTCTCTACACCTTTTTATTTTCTCACAAGCTCGCATTTTTCGTTTCACTTTTCTTTTGTTATTATTGAAAACAGCATAAAAAAGCGCGTTCGTATTTTCGCGCCATGATTCATATGTCAATCAAATGTCAATGTCACTCAGCGTACACGACGATGCGGAGGCAAGCGCTAAGCAACCTCCGTCACCTCCACCTGCGCCCACTTCCCAGACGCCTTCGCCGCTTTTACGCGCTTCTCCAAGCAGCACAGCCGCATGCCAACAACAACGGCCACATAAGCTGAATGTGAAAGATGAAAATAAACGCTTGTGCATCTCCAACAAAAACTAATTTCCTTCTAATAACGACGAAGACGACGATGGCGATGGCGACGACGCCGTTGGCGCTGATGACCGCGATGACGACTTTAGGTGGAAAATATTTTCAATGCAACTAAAACAGTCGCAAAGTGTATGAAAATTATGACAGCGAACGCATTTGACGAAAAGGAAAACCCAACAAAAAGGCGGGACAGAACGCGTTATGCCATTAAGAAATCATTTCGCATCGGCAAATGACAGCATTTCAAAATGGCAATGAATGTTGCAGGTTGCTTTGCAGCGTGTCGATTGTTAATGTTCTCCACTCACCGGCACATTGCAAATCAAAATGTTCGGCGACGATGGCGATTTTCTTACACAACACTTTCAATGATGTTCAAGACGCATTCGTTGCGTACGCTGAATGGCGTCAACAGCCATTTGACGTTAATTTGTCGTCAACTTTTTTTTATTAGTAATGTCAGCCGCGACACATGGCTTCCCGCTAAACGATCGACGAACTCGTTTATTACTTAAAACTTTGCTATTTTATTATAGGCGCTGTTGTTTTTTTTATAATTTTGTTGAGAATTTCGAATTTTAAGCCGCTTGCAATTTATGAATCAGATGTTTATAAAGATATGCGTAAATATTTATAGATTGTAGGCGGAAAGTCGTCTATGATAAGATTTGGATGGAAAAATAAATGAATTCCTTTAGTTTGAGTTTTAGATTTTCAGTATAAAAGAAGAAGTAAGGAAACTTTCAGCGATAAGAAGACAAAGTTTGGTGGGGAGTAAAGCAAAGCAACAACTCTCTTTATACTTAAGTTTGTGCTTAAGGTAGAATTACAATTAAAAAAGGGAGATATCCTGGCAGAACATCGAGCTTAGTATCGTAAATCAGTGCCACTAATGTATGTATGTATGTAGAGATCCAGGCACCTAGTAACGGCGGCCTACGCATTTCTATTGTAATGAAGATGCTTCCAAAGTATACATCTGCACTAAACTTGAACTTTAAAAACAAAGAGTCTATATTCGAAAAATGTGTTCAGCTGTCAGCTTCGTTTCGTTGAACTTTTTGCAACTATATTCTATAGGATACTAAATATATCTATGTATATGATTATTTCCTCTCAGTGCACAGTGATTCGACTCCATACAACCGCGGGACAAAATTAGAAAGAGTGGTCTGTTCTTAGTAAAATTTGGTATGCTAGTTAATCATGGTTTGCTGAATTGAAATCTCCATTTTGTTTTTCTTAAACTTTTGTAGTTTGGCAATGCCTGAGTCTTAAATTTGCAATTTTCTGCAGTTTTGGTAAGTTATAGCAATAAGTGTGTTGGCTAGATTTTTCAGATTTTCTTTGTCGAACCATAGGTGTTAGGACCACTTTTCAAATTGAATTACACTACTCGACACGAAAAATGCTCCTAAAAATAAAAGTATTTTTTTAGACTAATCTTAGGCTGCTGAACACGAAACTGAAAATTCAAAAATTTTCTTAAGAAGCGTTTTCGAAAAATCTTCGAAAAACACGTTTTTCCCCTCTTATTTCAGTTATGAGCACATATCTCGTAAACCAACCATCCGACTAACACAAGTGGAAGGTAATTAACTAACCTTTGCAACGATATATAGATTGTCCAAATAAGATTTGGATTTGGGAAAGTTACTGACGATGAAAATTGTAAAAAAGTGAATTTTTCGACCAATTTAAAAAATCATAAAATTTCGAATACTTTTTTTATAGATAAAATAAATGATCTCCTCTGGTTTTAAAATCTAAGATGAAAAATATATTAATTGATCAAATATTATGCACGGAGTGAAAACACCAACTTTTCATTTATTACACCGTGCGAAACATTTTTTTTATTTTTCCGAGACCCATCAAAATGTTGATATAGACGTGAAACTAGAGGTCATTTATAATATCCTGGCATAGTCAATTCTTCATTTTCTGACCCAAAAACCTTCTTAAAGGACTTTAAAATTTTAAGGATATACACATTTCAAAAATTTTTTGTAAATATTTGCGATTGTGCAATGATGAAGATATGGGTATCAAATGAAAGAGAAAAATTGTCTCCTTTTAACTAAATTTTCTATTTTTAACTTTCAGTACCAAAATATGTCAGGTATGCAAAACCTAAATGTTTTGGATCTCAGTCTGTCGGATGATTGGTTTACGAGATATGTGCTCATAACTGAAATAAGAGGGGAAAAACGTGTTTTTCGAAGATTTTTCGAAAACGCTTCTTAAGAAAATTTTTTGATTTTCAGTTTCGTGTTCAGCAGCCGAAGATTAGTCTAAAAAATACTTTTGTTTTTAGGAGCACTCGATGAACCCATTTTTTGTCGAGTAGTGTTATTTTCTGAGATCGGAAGATAACGGAGGATTTGTTTACATTATTCAACAAAGAACGAATGCTTCTCAAAATATTAAAAAAAAAATCCAGGAACATACTCTTACACAATTTTTAGATATTTTCCTCTAAGTTTTGCCACTTTTCAGGTTTTTTAATTTTGAAAAATATTTTAAATTAATTGTGAAGTAGAAGCCTCAGCTTTTCAAATTTTGAGAAAACATTAAAAACGAAAATGCCTACATCAATTTGAAAGTGTTGGCAAGTTCTTGCTATCCATGTATTTTTAAGATTTTTTGAAGAATTTTACTTGGTATCGATATTTTTTATCGATATTTTCTATATTATATAATTTTTGGTAGAAGCACAGAGAATTTTATATTATTAAGTAAGAGAGATCTGTTCACGATTTTTATTAAGTGAACCGGTACCTATTTACAAGAACATGTGATTTGAAACCATATCATTTGAGGGAGTGGGATAGGTCCAAACTTGTATATCCGTCACACATATGTCCACACATTTTTTAGTGGTAGCCTTCAGTTCCCTGTGAGAGACCTTTCTCAAAATCAGAGAACATTTAAACTCAAAAGCAAACCGTTTATATTGAACAATTAATTTTTTGTCTGCGGAAGAGAAAGACTGTTTTTCACATATATGTATTTCATATATTTTAACAATCGATTCATTTGAACTTAAATTTTGAGTAATTTTATGGACGTTTACATGTATCTTGACAAAAAAAAAACTCGATACTTTTTGTTCGATACCCACTCGGTATTCTTTTCGATACCAGACGTGAGTAGAAGGGGTACCCAAAAGATACCAAAGGAGGGGATTCGGTAGAATCATCATCAGTTGCCTGTTTCGTGACTGACTAAATCATCCCAGCCTACAATGGCGATTCGCTCCCTCATTTACCCAGAGCCGGACCGCAATTCAGTTAAGACCTGATAAAGTTCCTGTCGAGCCAGTATTTGTCTTTGTTGCATACAAATCTGTAATGAGCCGGTATCCTTAAAGGGATCCTTTTGTGTTCCCTAGTTTGATCAATCAACTACTTCTACTTCTGACACTACTTCCAACGTAAATATGAGGAAATTGTATAGTCTGTCACAAATTTAAATGGACGCACAATATTTCATCGAAATGGAGAGACAAACATTAAAAAAGCATTATACATTCAAAATATAAATAACGCTGCTGCATAATTATTAATAATATGGTCTGTAAACAATATCGTTATACCGTAATTAACGCAATCGATGAGCGTTTCACATTTTCATCAGCCGGCGCCGCGCACATTTTGTTGAGCAAATTCACACTTCATCATTCAATTTCGTTCGGCCAGCAAATGTTCATCGCCATTAAATATGATTTGAATTCGTCACAACATTATAATTCTATACATTCCTGTGCGGCTCGCGTACACAGCTGTGCATACATTTGTACATATGTATGCACACATTTTCATACATATACATATTTCTCTTTGTAGATTGGCACGTTGTTGTTGGTAAAATGTTTTCATGCAACATTTTGCCGCTTTGACCATTAAGCATGACTGATTAATCTGATTCATACTTACCGAATTCATGGTAGCCATTGTGAATGGTGGCGATGCTTGTGTTGGTTGTGGTGATGGTAATGGTGGTTGTGGTGACGGTGGTGGTGGTTGTGGTGGTGGTGGTGGTGGAGAGGAACAAAATCAAAAATCTGCAAAAAAGAATCAAAGAAACGCAAACAAGACCGTTCGATGAGTTTGTGCGAAATTAAAGCATCAAAAATAAAATCGAATTTGATTTGATTTAATTAATTACAATCACAATTGTAAATACCATTTTATAAATATACGAAATTTAAATTACATTCGAAATGGTAATGTCAATGAGAATTTATTTGAAAAACGAATAAATAAATATTTTGCAATATTGCGATCTTGATACTAAAATGTTGGCAATAGCGAAGCATGAATGCAAATGTGGATGATGCAAAATCAAGCAAATTGTACATTGTACATTCTACATTGTATGGTTTGAATAGATGAATTTTCAATAGATATTAAATTTACATTGAATAAAGCATTGCATTATTGATCCCAAGTCACAAAGAGCAAGAATGAACCCAATAAATAGATTTTCCCCAATCAGCCGTTCAAAATCGGTATAAAACTGTGGACATTTTCCATGGCTCAAGTCTAGGGCGGATGTGCTACGACATATGTAACAACATATTGTGACCAGTGACGCTCACAAGGGGGATTTTGGCGGAGTTTAAACCCCTGTTGGGTAAAAAAAGTGGTTTCAAATGACATTTGCCTCAAAAGTTGTGTGCAAACATCCAAAATGAAATCATACAATTGCGGGCCTCCTAGCATAGGCAACACGATAATATTGAACGGGCATTTGACGGCAGCAACGGCATTGCATACTTTTAGGGGGCATGGTAATTTTGCAGGAGACGACTAAAGGTGATGCTGGATCGTTCGAGAACGAGTTACATTCTGAGCAGACAAGTATAAAAGGCAGCCAGTTTTGTTCTGACAAGCAGCGTTGTAAAACGGATACGAAAAGTGAGGTTAAATGAAAAGTGAAGTGAATTGTAAGTAAAGTGTCTACTAGTGGTGAACTGCATTCAAAAATTTTATTTTGGCACATTACAGCGTTACAAACAACGACTGCTTTGGCCAGCAAACCTAATTTTCGTAACAATATATAATTATTCACTTCGCTTGGGAGCATTGGCCTCCAAGTGACAAGTTTAATAAAATTTCCAAATATGTTCAGATTGATTTTTCATTTTCAAAAGATCGCTTCGTTAAACCTCTTTTATAAATAGTTTAGCTTATACTTTCTCAAAATTGCTTTTACATTAAATTATGTCAACTTAGCCCTTACGAATTTTTATTGTATTCATTGGCTAACTTTAAATAAATAAATAAAAAACAAGGCTAAGGACTTGTGTTGGTTATATGGCGTTCAAACTGACTCATTTAAACTAGTTTAAGTGAAAAGAGCTTTTTGTAGAACACGACCGTCCAGACTGCTCAATGAGGTTCAATTTGACAGCTGTTTGTTTACAAACAACAAATAAATATTTTTGTGAACTGATGTGCTGCGAGCATGATTCGAGCGAAATATTGGTGCATATTTCACAATCCACGGCAACATACTCAACTTCGTCCAAATATTAGACGGCTTGTATTCAGATGCCACAAAAAAGGCGATGAATGGAATGAAAGCAGTGAGAGCAAAACGATTTTTTCATTCATTTTAAATTTTTCAAATTTTAAATTTTTGTTTGGTTTTGTTTTGATGAAATGACAGCTGAATTTTAAGGGATGTGTTTCATACATGAATAGTTGTGTTTCGTTGGTAAAAAAGCTTTTTCATAAAAAGCTTTCGGATACAACCCTGCGCTAAACTCGTTTCGAAACTTGTTAAATGGTTTAACACGTTTAATTTCCAACAACAATTGCATGTGAATAAACAGGTTTTCGAACTGGTTTTGTTCATTTAACTTGTTTAAGCACATTAAACACGTTTAAGTCGTCAGTTTGAACGCCATATTACTTTTATAGATAGAAATTCTGATTAGGTGATTAGCCTATCGTTAGCAGTCCTAGATCCCAGTGCTACCATCGTCCCTTAGGTGAGGCGATTCCGTATGGGAATGTTTACTACTGGGTTGTGTAGAGTGCCTTCTATACATTCATTGCTGTCAGGTGGGATGTGTTGTTGGAAAATAAAGAGTTTGATGTCTTTGATAAGCTTATTTTGGTTGATGTGGTGCGATATAATTTCGTTGGTCTGAACAGGTCTACTTAATAGTGTTGCGCTGTTTAGTATGAAAGTGTGTGAGTGCTGCTTATCACTGATTGGAGTAAAATTACTGAAATTCCAAGTCCTATGCCTGTCGAAAGGTTAAGGAATTGGCTGCGTAATGCTGAAGTAATGGAAAACAATAAGAGAGAAGGAAAAATTTAAAACATAGACCATTGTGAGACCAACCCAGGTATGAAACGAACCCGCAGTTCATGCTAAGCTACCGAGGCAGCCTATATTCAACATAACATATTTAACCCTTTCGACCCCAAAGTTGCCTGAGAGCAACTTTACCTATTTGTCATCTTATAGCAAAAGCTACGATTGTTTTATGGGTTTAATTTAAGTAAGGCACCAACAAATTAATATTTTTAGAAGTGAATTCAGCAAATGACAAATATTTTACTGTTATCCCCAAAATAATTTCCAATAATTTGCAGCGATATCAGGGAAAGTTTGTGTTCTAATTGAAGTCTACGAATTGGGCGCGTTTGATCAAAACCCTGTTTCTTTTATAATGGTAAATAAAAGCAAAAAGTGATAATTTTGTATTTTTCCCATAAATATTATATAATTTTTCTGTAATTAAAAATTATTGATACAAAATTTATTTAACCCGTTTTTAGCTACAATTTTTCAAAAGTTAAATTGCTCTAGAACTCTAACAAAGAGGCGTGGTGACTTCAAATGTCATGTGCACACTTCTTAGGCAAATGTTTCATGATTTAAATACCAAAAAGTAATATCGAGACGCAGGGTAAAATTCGTGGTCGAAAGGGTTAAATGTAAGCAGTTATTGCTCACTGAAGTCAGATAACAAAATTATTAAAGTAATTGTAGCTGGTTGCTTAGTTTAGCCATCATTGGTCACTGCCCCTCATCAAAACAGTTTCTTAAGTGTTACTCGACGCTAAAATACCTACAAATGCTTGGATTAACAAAACGTACTTCGCTTTTGTTACTAGAAATTGAAGCCATGCCAAATTATCGCGTTGGCGCCTCTCAAACTGTATTTTAAGCAGATCATGGCCATCTACCGAACAGGCTTTGGTCTCCAGTATATCCTAGAGGACTTTTAATCGCAGCTTGTATTCGCTTTGTTGCGTTATTAGACAAGTGCTTTTCAATGCTCCCAATTACTTTGATACATATACACAGACATACACACACACAGACTCCCCCTCATCTTTGCACACCTTTTCATACGCAAAAATGTCTAAAGTAAGACATCTGCAAATGTCCAAAGAAGGGCCCACCAGTAAATGACGTAGACCCACAACCGGAAGCACGAAATGGCATTTGCATTGCCATTGCCAATGAATTCAATAAGCACAAATTAATGTAGACATGAAGACGATTTAGGTAAAAAAAGATGCAAAACGCCGCCAGCGCTGCTGATGACGGGCAAGAATTACCAGCCGCGCTTTCGCATTGCTGACGCCGCGCCGCTGACAGCACAATAATCCGCTTTTCCGATGATGATTATGCTGAAAAAGATGAATATGATGATGGCCGGTGACATTGAAGTATTGCTAGCAACAGTCCTAATCGTTCGAAATCTTTGACTTCACTCATACGCTCACCAAGTTTTCGTGTGGTTGTTGTTTGGTTTTATTCTTTTTCCTTCTTCTTTTCTTCAATAATTTTCCTCGCTCGCACTAGTCCCCCCGCGCAGCCTGCCGATGCGTCGAAACTGCTCGAAAATTCCTTTGCGAATACGTAAGGGGTTTAATAAGTGTGTGCCAGCTGCAGGGCGGGGTCGGGCGGTGCGTGTGCGGCGCATGAGTAAAAATGTATCTTTCATTGTTTTTGACAGCATGAAACATTTAAAATATTTCGCCTGTGTCTTTGTGAGTGGCGGCCAGTGTGTCGTCGCGTTGCTTTGTTTCGCCTTTCGTTCTCTTCGTTCACAATAGTTTACGCTTTATTGCTTGTTTTACTGCATTTGAATTTATTTAATTTTATTTTTGGTACACAATTGATTTTTTTTGCTTCTGTTAGTTTTATTTTTATATATTCGGTGGTTGTTGTTGTGTTTTGTTTATTTAAAAAAAATTGCACGCGCAATCGTCAAGTCAGAACGGTAGTCGCCATCGCCAACCGCCATTGCCGTCGTCATCGCAACCACCCAACGCTGAACGCTGCCTTGTGCTGTGTTTTCAAATAGCGATTGCGAAACTCGAGCATCTGCAGCGAGGCGACAAGTTGGGCGAACGCGCGCCAGACGACGCTGTCATACCGCCGAGACAAATGCACATTCTGCAGCCGCGCATGCAACGATCAGACATACAAACGTGCATATGCATAGATATTTTGGCGCATATTTGCACAGCCACAACGAAACGGCATTCGCCTCATTGTCGCGCAGATGCAATTCTCTGCGGTCTCACACGACAGCAGCGGTCGTTTTCGGCAGCCGTGGTCAGCCCTTGCGGTCTGAGAACAATGTGAAAAGTATTCGCACTGTAGAAGTTGCAGTGCTGCATCGACTCATAGTCAAACCATCTGGCCTGATCAATCTTTTTCTCAACCAACAAAATCCAAATAATGTCGACTGAAACCAGTTTTCCTTTTCTTTCTCTACATTTTCCTGAATCGTACTCCAAGTAAAATTCATTTTGGTTTAATTTCTCGAAAGCGGAAGCATAACTTATTTCTTTAGTAACTCGATTGAATGTCTTTTGGGATAAATTCTTGTCAGTCCTTTTTGATTCAATTACGTCTGCAATAAACCTAGGATTTTAGGCCGCTTTAAGTTCAAAACGTACGTAAAACTCAAATAAAATAATTTAAAAATAATTGCAGACATTTTTACTACAAATAAAATATAGCAACTATATAAGATTAACTATTGTTACGAAAATTAGTTCGACCACCTCAACGCAGGCTTATTCGTTTCTCTGGAATATGCTCAAAAATAATTGCAAAAATTTTTACTACAAATAAAATATGGCAACTATATAAGATTAACTATTGTTACGAAAATTAGTTCGGCCACCTCAACGCAGGCTTATTCGTTTCTCTGGATTATGCTCAAAAATAATTGCGAACATTTTTACTACAAATAAAATATGGCAACTATATAAGATTAACTTTTGTTACGAAAATTAGTTCGGCCATCTCAACGCAGGCTTATTCGTTTCTCTGGATTATGCTTGAAAATAAAACAGATTAAAATTTTTCAACGCAGCTCTACAATTACTGTCTCTACACTGGTTACTTATTAGACCGTGTTGCACCTTTGCTTGCTAAAACTAAACTCTTCCCTCTGCGCTGTACCCGGCTGCCTTTTATACTTGTTTGCTTGTTGCGGTGATCGTTCTCGCACATTATAATTGGACTAAAAATTTCCACTATAATCGCGAGTCATCTTTGCGAATGTTCTAGCGAAATTATCAGCCCCTAAAAGTATGCCTTGCACAGTGACAGCGAGCAGTATCGTCACACTATATACGATTTTCTTCACTCGTTGTCCTAGTCTGTAAGGATACAGTTTAGTCCTTAAACGCCTGAATGGACTTTACTTGAGACTTTTTTCAGCGACTCTTTTCAGTACAAAATCGGACATTAATTTTTTTATATATAGAATGTAGAAACGGATGAACAGGTTTTGTACTTTACTAATTACAAAATTTTTTTTTAACAAGTCTATACGTTGTTTAGATTGGGTTCGTGGATGCATGGGGACTTTGTAGGTTCCAGTGACTAGACGGCTGAGTCTCTTCCACATCCTGATACTATGTAACTCTAATCTTTAAGGATTTGATTTCACCCTTCGCCCGTATCTAATCCATCTAAATAACTCAAAAACACATTGTCACAACTCACCATTTGCCCAACACATCATAACCAACCATCAATTCAACATAACCAAAAATATTCTGACCAAAGCCGTAGTTGTATTCATTGTTGTCAAAATATTTTTCAATCCACCAATGCCCCTAACACATATGTAGGTACTTGTTTTGCACGATTTTCTTAATTAAAATCGTTCGCATGTCGGAATCGTGTGAAGGGTTACACTCGCCTGCGACCGTTGCACCGCGCCCGCTACACCAAACCAATACCACGTCCTTCAGCCCGCGTTCCCATCTAATGCGCAACTGTGCTCAAGCATAGATAGAGCATCATGGCACGTTTGACGCCGTCGTCGTTGTTGTTGTCGTTGTCGTTGCCGCCTGTGCCGCTTCAACGTGTGTTTTGCTGGTGCATGCCACAAAAGAAGAAGAATGTTGTCGAGCGCGACGACAATTTGTTTCAAAAATGTTTGGCAATACGCCCAGTGAACCAGTGGCTACAGCAACAACAACAACCAATATCACTCAAGTAAAACAATATGTATAGGGTATAATAAAATAAAACGCAATGCCTTCGCCTTGCAACAACAAAAACACCAGCCAGCCAGCCAGCCATCATCAGCGCCGAGAGAGCATTAAAAACAAGATAAAAGTAACAAAAACAAATGACAGCCATGAGCATTCCATGTTGTTCGTAAGGAAACAACAACAACAACAACGACAGCAACAACATTAGCAGCAACCACTCCTGAAGCACCTTGCGGCCAGCCATACTTTTATGCACACCCCGCTCCTTCCGTCAACTGCTCCTCCACAAACCCACACATACACATACACATCCACACACACACATATGCACAAATGTATGCGTGTTTGGGTGCGTGTAGTTTGTGCTGGCTATTAATTTCATTTGTAATTTATTTTTAAGTTGCAAACAAAACGGAAAAATTCAAATATTTAAAATAAAATAAAAATCTCATAATTTATTTCATCTCTCGTTCGCAAAGTTCATAAAAATGGTTTGTTAACAAACCCATTAAAATTTCTGTTTGTTTTTAAAATTGTGCTCCGTAAATATTTTGCATGTTCACAAAATTTGCCTCTAACGGTGCAATCTTTGACAGCCCTGCGCGCTCACTGCGAATTCATTTTCAATAACTTTTCCAAATATTTCAAATTAATTGCTCTCAATCGACGCTGGCGCATGCAAGCATTTCAAGTTGATTACGCGCCAGCAACAACAACAGCAGCGAGCCGCATAAACTAATTTATTGGCGCATCGCATTATAAAAATCGCCGCCAAGATAAATAAGCAAACACATTCTCCTCTTGCGGCCCGCACTCGTTTGGCTCACGATTTGCCTCGTCTTATAATTTGTTGTATCTGTCTGTCGTTTTGCTTGTACAAGTATGTATGCCTGCATGTGCGGCCGGCAATGCCATTTGCTGCGTTGCGTTCGAATAAACATAATCATAAAATTTAAGTGGACACAGCAATATTAAACACAACCGAAACCGAGAAGCTGCCAGCGCAGCAGTACCAACAACACAGCCAGAAAACGAATAACAATAACAACGACATAAAAATTGATATTCCTCACTGGCGAAAAGTGTTATCGATTTATGCTGCTTCGAACAGAGGCACAGCAGCATCGATAGCAATAAGAGTAAAGCAAATGAGCGCTGCCGACGGCAAATAAAAATTCAATATTCATCAAGAATTTCATGTATAAACTTAATGTCTGATTAAAATTACAGAATGGAAGAGGAAGCCTTACAACAGAAAAGAATTTATTTACTTTATTGCTTTCGCTGTGACGAAAGACCACTCTTGATGTGCTGCGATGTTCGGTAGATGTGATCTTTATCGAAATAACTGAATTTTTGAGCGACACAACGAAGGACACAGCGCAGTGTGCGGTCTTTGTAAAGCGGGGCATGACAAGTCCCTCCTTACGAGTTGCTTTCTACAAGTTTCTCCTCACAAGTTCCTCCTTACAAGTTCCTCCTTACAAGTTCCTGTTTACAAGTTGGTCCTCACAAGTAGCTCCAACAATTTTGAATCACTTTTTCCTACATATTTCTTAGATCGTGAATATTTGTCTAGAATCAACCAAACGCATTATAAGGAAATCTGAGAATCACTGAGTGCGGGTTAGTGGGGAAAAATTTGGTGGTGCCCTTAACTGAACTCATATGAGCTACCTTATTAACCCCATCAACCTTCGAAGAATACATTGGTTCATGAAGACCCATACTCATATTTTATTTTTACTAAGTATATTAAAAACTTAAAAAGTATCTAAATATAATATTTATAAATTCTTAAAACAATATTCAAAGTCAGAATTTTTCTTAAGTTAAAATGTTCACAGTTTTGGATTTAAATGCGATCAAAAGTGATCCAGAGTGTTTCTGATAATTGAAAAAAATATGTGCGTTCTCCGAATGTTTAATGGAGCTGAATACTATCAAATCAAAAATCATATTACAAAGCTTGTAGAAGGCATACTTGTAGTTATAACGTGGCATACACATCTCTATAGTACCGTTATTTCGTTGGAAGATACGAACATGAATCATGCAACGCATTTTTTCTTATAGTTGCTCATAATCGACTCCAATTATAACCGAAATCTGACAAATATTTCGCCCAATCCTAAAAAATAACATATCGGCCATTTCAAAATATCTCAAACATTTGTTACCATCTAAAACTGACAGACATGGACACAGACATTAAAAATAATTTTATCACTAATTGTTCCAAATTCAATTTACACCACACTCACCAGTTGAAAAATCACTGCACTAAAAATGTATAAATTTTGTGTAAACTTATTTTGTTCACATCGAGGCCGAATAAACTCAACTTGATGGCCTCTAATGACTGCTCAAGAATTATTTAACAATTACTCAGACTCAGACCATAACGCAATCCGAAATGATTATTTTGTCTATATATAAAAACCATAATGAAACACAAAATCAAAATTAAAGCAAAAAGCCAGAAATCAGGCAACTTTGTCCATCAAAATCAAAAATTTTGTAAGCATGTTCACTGGCCCTAATTGCTGTAAGAAGTGCGCCTATTATTATTTGTTTTCTTGGCAACAATATCAACAACTGTCGCTGCTGTTGCTGTCGTTGAGGGGCAATCGCAATCGCTGCCGTTTTCCGTCTGCTGTCTGTTGTCTGCGCTGCTTGTCGCGCAAAAAACCAAAAGCTATGAGCCCGCCTTGCAGCGCGCCCCCTGCACTCTCACACGTCTCTTTGGCTGCTGCATGCATTGTCTGTACGTTTGTCTGCTGCTTAGCCGCAGCCAGCCGTGCGTTTCATTTTACATGAGTTCGCTTGCAGCTTCGTCTCACTGTTGCGCAGCAAGTTGCTCATACGCGGCGTTGGGCGCTTTTGTGCGTCATTTTCGGTGCACATCAATGCAAATTTGGCGCATGTATGCGAGCAATTTTGGTCGCTAGAATTCAGACAAACAAATCGGAAGTAGCAGCAGCCAGGCAGTTGTGGAATTAATTATTACACTATGCATCAATTTTGAAGTGTGTGAATATGGAGTGAAAAGCAATAGAAAAGCAATAGAGTCAAATTGCAAGATTTTCAACGATTCTGAAAATTGTTGAGAAAAGTTTTTCAGCTTTAGATTATGTTATCTGTAATCGAAATTTATGATACTTATCAATGCAATGATAGATATGGGATCTTTTTCAAAGTACGTCAACAAAGAATCAAATGGATCTTAGTTAACCCTTTCGCTACAGGTTTTTACTGGGGGAAGTTAAAATTTTTAATTTTACGTCTTAAGCTAAGGTCCCACGATTGCCGCAAATGCGCCGATCATAGGCCGATCTGGTCGGGCATTGACTACGCAGAAATTGTCAATTGAGCAAAACGTTTTTTATTTGGATCACACGATTGCCCCAATTGCGACAAATTTTGTCGGCTCAACCTAGCGCACAGAAATATCGCACCGAACGATTTCATAGGTAGGTCACACGATTGCCCGAATCGAAACAAAAATTGAAATAAATTCTCAAACAATTTCAAAGCACCGACAAAATTTGTCGGCCCCTATGGTTGGCGCTTGAGTTGCCGACAAAATTCGGCTCAATTTTGAATTTTTTTGTCTGGCTTCAACTGTTCACACGATTGACGCTACAGTACCGATTTCGTTCGGCGCAACAGAAGACAGATCGAATATTTTTGACATTTGCGCCGAAACCGAATCGAGTTCACACGATTGGCATTTGAGTTTTTTAAAAATGCGTAAAATTTCTACGCATTGCGGCAATCGTGGGACCTTACCTTTAGGCTTCTATGTGGTTATATTAGCAACATTCCATAAGAAATTTTTAATTTGTTTACTCGGACCATGTATTTTAGAGTGTTTTTCTATGAGAGCAACCACATCGTTGTGGCTGTAATAATTACTTAAACATAAAACTTTGTACGCATAACGAAAATTTGAATATTTCTTCATTTACTTCAGCCAAAATTAAAAAAAGGTATCTACTATGTAAATTGAAAGAAAACGTCAAATTAAAAAGTTCTCTAATTTTGTCTGCTTCTTCTTCCTTTACTATGTCAAGATATACCATTAAAAAAACGTGTATACTTTTCTTCTTTAAACTTAAATATTCAGTTTATTAATTTCGTAAGACCAACAAAAAAATGTATTCTTGCGACCATAGAGGATGCAGACGTCCACAAAGTAGCATATTGCTATATGGCAACAAAAGAGCGAAAGGGTTAAGAAGAGCTAAATAGTTGTAATATGCCGAGAATCTGAAATCGTCTAACTCTTGATTCGTTCAGAACTTAATATGAGAGTTTTCAGGAAGTGGATTTCGATCTCAACCCGGTAGCACTTAGCGAAGCCATATGATCGCAGTAAACATGCACTCAAAAATGTAATTTTTACATTTTGCTTCATATTAAATCGCTCAAAAGAATTGTGGCACTTCGGGTTAAGATCATAATCTATAATTATAGCGTGTTAAAAATAAATTTGTCTTTTAAGTTTTTGATAAAGTGCCGTGAAGTTTCCTTCATACCTACAAAAGACATTCGTGAGTTGGCCCACAGTCTTTAAATGCTTGAGAAGGATACCGCAATCACTTAAAGAAGTGCATCTTGAAGATTTTTTAACTATGCAAAGCATCCTTCAGGAATTTGTCCCATTAGAGCGACTACTGAGAAGTTATAAAATGTATGGTGAATCACTGTGTAAACTTCCCAATAGACCAAAATAATTCGTATACACACTTTATGCATGCATGTGAATAGATATATGTGTGTGTGTGTGTATGTGTGTATGGGCCGTTTTCAAGTGACTGCTAAGCGTGCCACTACTTTGCCTTCTTTTCATTAATTCGTTTCAAATATTTCAGCGATACATAAATTTTGCAGATATCAGCATAAAATGCAATTTGCAATTTTATAAAATTTCACTTAATTGAAAAGCCGCTTCTTCTGCATGTGCGTGGTGTGCGTGTGTGTGTGTGTGTGTGTGCGTGCCGCTGCCTGACTACGCGCCAAGACTACGCGAGAATGCGCACAATGCAGACAAGACGCAAGTGATTTATTTAAATCATTTTGTACGCCTAACTGTTCCACGGCTGCCTTTCAGTCATTTTCAATTGCAGGCGACCGTTACGTGCACCACGACGTACTTCAAAACTACGCACACATTCATGTGATCTTATTATTCTTGCAAATTGTATTTGTTGTATGCTGTTGTAGCTATTGTTGTTGTTACTGCTGCTGATAATTAATGGCATGTTTTAGTTTCGGGCGCGCCATCACTCCTCACTGCGGCCCACTGACTAATACGCGGACACGCTAAAATCTCGAGCGGCTTGAAGTGGCCACCACAAACAACCAAACAAATAAACAAACACGCCAACCAGCCAATCAAGTCCCCACTAAGCAGGCGAATGCACGCGCACATGGTCATATTATTTAATTTCGTTAGTAAATTTCAAAATTAAAGGCCATCAAATGAGTTTGTCAAATTCTGTCCCTGCTGCCAGTTCGGAATTCCAAAAATAACAACAGTCAAATATTTCTGGTGCTATTTTGGCTGACAGAATAGACAGCAGCAATTACAATGACTTTTGAGTTTTCAGATCAGCTGTTTATTTCTGACTATTGTAAAATGATTAGTCAATTCAACAAATCGACTGTTTCGGCTGGTTGGCAACACTGTTCAACATTGCTTTCGTAATGGTTTTATGTTATGCTATTAGATAGTTATGACCAAATTCTTTGCTAATGACTATGCCCGATGGGAAAAACAAGCTTAGCAACATACAAGCACATACACATACATATATGTAGATATCATCGTCACCGTCAGCGGCCCAAGTTCCTTGGCGGCTTATTTATTTATCTGTAAAGCTTTTTGTTTTATGATGTATTGTTTTGTTTTTGCTCACTAGGCGCATTTATTTTTAAAAATGTTCATTTTTGATTCGCACGCTCATTAGGGCAACGCAATGATTCTGTCCGTACGCGAACATTTATACATTTATATATGTGTATGTGTATGTGTGTTTGTGTGAACGAGCAACTAATGGACAGCCAAACGTGCCAGCATGCGCTGTCCCTGCGTTGGGCATAGAATAGCAGCAGCAGCCAACGCGCTCAGCCTCATTCGCAGTGCGAAAACTAATAACAACAACAACAACAACGACATAACAATGATCATCAGCTCATCATCAAAGCCAGCGGCCACCTGTCGTTGTCTGTTTCCGTTGCGTCGCAACAACCGTTGCTGCAGCAGCAATGGCAACAAAAACCATATTTATAACAACAAATAGTGCCAAACGACGTCGGCAAAAAGACCGTCACAAGCAGCAGCTCCTATCTTCCTGGCCGACGGCTGCCTTAATGGCAGCAGCGCCAACTGTAAAAATTCAATCACGATAATGTTGTTCGCAATGATTAGAATGACAGGAATTTTGTGTCTAAATATAACCAAATTACCGTCTCGTATGCGCAAAAAAAATACAAATTGGTCGTTTGTTTTTTTTTTGTTTGTATATTTTTCGCCATTTTCATATTTCACCTGTTTTCCTGTATGTGTGAAGCTGTGTGCACACATTGGATACAATACATACAAACATTGAAAATGTCGGCATTGGGTGTGCACCTAATTACAAGCGCACTGTACCTACGTACACTATGTACTATGTATGTGCTGACAATTTGTATATAAAAATGTATTTTAAAAAATAATTAGAACTGAAAAAATTTTAACTAGAAAACAATTTAACCAAAAGTTAAAAGCAACGAAAATTGATTTTGCTATTTTTGTTGGTGTTTTTTTTTTTTTTGTTAAATTTTAAAGGCACGTGTCCAATTCATGCGGTTGTTTGGATATATAAGCAGGAGTTTTGCTTGCTTTCTGTCACTAATTTTGTATCTTTGCCGCATACTCAAAAGCAAACATACACATATGTACGTAGATACAACTGCTGTCTTGATTTATTTGTAGAATTTTCTATACAAAAATACGAGTACAGCACAAACATTCTCATTTATGCATAATTTGCTATAATGAGCCGAAATTGTCAATGAAAAGCTGCATAAATTGGCTGCTTGTTGATCGATCGAAAATGTTTATAAATATATTTTTTGATAATTGCAAAAAAAAAATTATTTATTTTTCGAAATACCATTTCTGACATATGCCGACAAATTTAATTGCAATTGTAATTGATTGTTGCTGTCAGCCAAAATGGACAGAAGAGCGTTGAAAATAACCTTCAATTCGTTTGCATTCAATTCCTTTCGCTACTTTCTTTGATTTCAATGCTGAAAGAATTGCTTATTTTAACTTGTTTGGCAGTGAATTAAATGTGAATTCAACTTTTCTGGAATTAACAAGCCCCAGAATTGAAAGCATTGATTCAGTAGCAATGATCTAGAATATGATTAACACCGTGCGACAGCATTTTTCACACCCGGAAAAATCCATATGTTCGGGAAACTAGAAACAAAATATAGTAATACTGCGTACTCAGTTTTTCATTTCTACATCCTTTGTCCTTTTAAAAGGACTTCAAAATTTTAAAGGAGATACAAAATAAAAAAAATATAAAAAATACTTAACTTCGTTAGAATATGGCGATATGTATATCAAATGAAAGATGAAAGGCTCAAGAATTTAAATAAAATTGATCTTTTATCTATTTGTAAAAAAAAAGGATATGAAAAAGGTCTTCTGAAAAATTTAATCCTTTATTTTCTTAAAAAGTAACTATGTTAAAACCCAAAATCTCCTTGATCACGTGTCAAAATTTCATTACTCTAACTTTATTGGTTCGAAAGTTATTAAAAAAAAAGCGGAAGCTGCAATTCTAATGAAGTACAAAAATTCTAATTTATTTGAGTGTCAGTATTTTAAATAATAAAAAGATACAAAATCAATGAAGCGAGAATAATGACATTTTTACACGTGATCAAGAAGATTTCGGGTTTTAACATACTTACTTTTCAAGAAAATTCTCTATACATTTTCAAGGATATAAAGGATCACAATTTTTGAAGGACCTTTTTCATATCCTTTTTTTGCAAATAGATAAAAAATTAATTTTATTTCAATTCTTAAGCCTTTCCTCTTTTATTTGATATACATATCTCTATATTCTAACGAGGTTAAGTATTTTTTATATTTTTTAAATTTCTGATCCCCTTCAAAATTTTGCAGTCCTTTTAAAAGGACAAAGGATGTAGAAATGAAAAACTGAGTACGCAGTATTACTATGTTTGGTCTCTCGTTTCACGCCCATATGGATTTATCCCGGTGTGAAAAATTTTTTAATTCTTGTCGCACGGTGTAATAAGTGGATTGCAGTGCTTCAAATAAGAACTCAAGATCATTGCACGTTAAAATTAAACGAACAGCGTGTTTTGACATAAGACATTGCTTTGAATCTCTTAGCATACACTCTGCACGCTGATTTGATCAATGTTTTCCTTTAAGTTAGGTTAGGTTAGGTAAGCTGGCTGCCCAAGTCGGCCCTGCATTACTAGTTGGAGCGATAGCAGTTGAAGCTCCTTAGTGTACGGATCGATATAAAAGTGATTGGTGAGAATATTGGTGTTTCTAGCAAAGTTCAGCAGCGACTTAGTGTCATACTTGGGGATCTCTTCCAACTCAGAACGGGGCCTAAGTAAGTAAGTTGTAGTCTTGAGGCAGCCAAACAAGAGCAAAGAATGTGCTGCAGGGTTTCCTTGGCACCATTTGCCACCGGAGCTTTTCTGTTCAAACAAAAACAACATAACAAAAACATTGAGCATTTATTTTAAATTATTTCTGTTTTGTCTGGCTTGTAGACGACCAAATATTCTTTCAGTATTTGGTTTTTAAAAGCTAACAATGTTTGCTGCAATAAAAGCAAATCAAATAAATGGTTTCTAAGTCTGTATACAAATAAAAACCTTTCTTCAGTTATTCATTTTGGATGAGCTAGTTCTCACGCCCAAAAAAACTGGTCAAATTACGAATTCTACTTAGGAATTCTATAGCCACTAAAACTCAGCGGCCACTATGAAATTACAGTCGTAATCGTAAATTTCAAACATTGGAAACTGGATAGTTTCAAAAATTTAAATCTAAAATTTACGACTAACGGCTACAACAACAAAATACGAGAATCCAGACAACTCATTACTGCCCACTCATTAACAAACAATCGTCAGATGCTGCAAAGTAGACAAGCGATAAATACACTGACGCATGTGCGAGGCATCCACGGAATTTTTTTTATGGTTTATACTGAAATGAAGTTACATAATATTCAAACTAAGAATTTGATGCAAAATAAAAATATGTTAAATATACACCAACAAATTTTAAGAAACTAAAAATATGACTAAATAAATAGACTAAATCAACTTAAAAAATATGATGTGACATCAGACCATGGAACGAACAAAAAAAACAAAATATTTCATAAAACATTTTACAAAGTAAAAACCAGTAAAAAACGAAAAATGTGTGGCCGAAAAAATTTAAAAAAAAAAACCGCACACCTATTTACATGAAAGCAGCGCACGCACTCACCTTCGATTTCTGATGCATTTGCTGCCGCTGGGTGGGTGCGAGTGTACGTGTTGTACGTGGCGGCAGGTGGCGTCGATGCTGGCGAGCGCGGTGACAGCGGCTGCTCGGTTGATTGTTTGTTGTTCGGTTTTGCTGAGTTGAACGTTTGTGCTGCACAAAATGGTTGCAGCAACTATCGCTAAGCGAGCGACTTGTTGCAACCGCAATTGTCGTCGATCACCAATTGGCTTAGTATTATTTTTCTGACTGTTGGCGCTTTTTGTAGGTTAGGTTCTTACTGAGGGGCGTTCGATTGTTGTTTAGGTACTTTAAGAATGTGCATGTTTTTTGTTGCAGTTGTTTTTGTGGTGATTTCTGGTAGACATGGGCACACTGTCGTTGGTTTGTTTTGTCGGTAGTAATGCATTTTGTCTGATTTTTACATTTTTAGTTGCGTTCACTGTTTGCAGTTTGACAGCTCATCGTAAATGATTTGCCATTTGAAGCAACGGTAGTCATTGTTGTTGTTTACTATAATTGTTTATTTATGTTTTAGTATTTATGGGTTTGGTTTTGCTGTTGTTTTGCTTTTTAAAAAATACACATAACTATGATAAAAGTTAGTTAAATCTGGTTTTGTCTTATTTTTATGTAGTTTTGCTACAACTGTTTGTTTTTTTTTTATTTTCGTATTTAGTTAATTAATTGCATTTTCATTTTCATTTTTGGTTTTGTTTTATTTTTATTTGTTTTGGTTTTGTTTTTGTAATGTAAAGAGGACGGTCGTTTTGAGTAAAATTTACACTAGTCTAAGCTTAAAATGTAAAAAGTTAAAAATTAGATGCTTCGCCTCGTCTGACCTGCAACGCGCTGCACCCGCTGCTGCTTCGGCTCTGCCTGCCGTATCATGTTTCGCTGCCCTGCCAATTCGTCGCTGCCTTCTCGGCCGCCACTCGACCTTTCGTCGATGTTTCTTTGTTCGCTTGCCTTTGCAATTGTTTTCCACATGCAAGTCTTGAGTTCCTTTTCAAACGTTTGCCATGGTTTGCCGTTCCGTTTGCCGTTGGGGCGTTCACATATCTACAAGCGCGCGTATGTGCGGCATTCGGTGCTGGAGACTTGCTGGCTTGCTTGGGTCGGGGGTCAGCCGATAATAGTTACAGGTATGAATTGCCGCTATTGTTCACCGTCCTCGGCGTTTTCTCTGCGTGGGTATACGGTTCAGTATCATGTCCGATGGGCATACACACGCACTCATACACACCCAATCACACACAAAGACACAAGTGCACACAAGAACGTTTCTTTAAAATTACGCACGTTATTCAATTAAATATTATATATGTAAGTATTTTTTGTTGTAGGTTTCCATTACGATTTAGGTAGGTAATTTATTAATTCTTGTTTACGTTTATTCACACTTAAAAAGTTTCACAACCACACGACGTGAGAGTTTCAGGAGAAGCTGCTGTTTTTGGTTTTCTTGTTATTTGTATTGTTGTTGTTTTTGTTGTTGGCGAAGCTGCTGCTGCTGCTGTTGTTGATAATAAGGTCGGTTGTTGTTATGCAGCTCTGCGTTTGGGTTTCCTTTTTATGTTTGGTTGATATTGTTGCTGCTGTTGTTGCACATATCAGTTATACACTTTATGAGTTTTGCGCTTTCCTTATTTATCACTTTTAATATTTTGACTATCTTTTATTTGTGTAGCTATTCGGGGTAGCAGTGTAGGGAACGTATGCGCTGATGGGAAGATGACAGACGAATTATAAAAACAGTGCCCAACCAACACACACACACACACAAACACATGACGGGATTTGTTTACGGTAAATGTTTCTAATTTGCTTTTGTTATCATTGATAAATTAATCAATAAACAAGATTTCAAAAAATAACTCATTTATAAAACAGTGCGACAAGTTATTGCATCGTCTTGAACTCAAATCGTCTCATAGTCTTCACTCATAACCCTATCTCCTAACCTTTATATCCTTCCTGAACCAACGCAATGCTTCGCATTAATAGGGGTCATCCCCTGCGCGTTTGTTCGAGTTAAAAAAAAAGAAAATTGCAAATTTTGGCAAAAATTTGATTGTCTGTAAACTAAGCTGCACTGTAAAAGCCAATCTAAATGTAATTTCACATTGTCAATAAGATTAACGTCTGGGAAATTATATATATCACTCCAATGTTCTTCGTGTCAAGACCAAAAAAAATGCAAAAGAATTATTTTAAAACTATGCAAGAAGAACTTTCACATGATGGTCGAACCTATCACAAAAAGAATACATGGAGCAGCGAATCTAAAAAAGACTTTACATCACCATTAGGATCAAGTTTTGGGAACTTGTATGTGTAACTACGAAATGCTTCGTGTCAGGTTCAGGAATGCAAACTCAATGGAATTCTCTTAAATCTATGGAATCTGTCTATGGTCGAACATATCACAGAGTAGAATACATACAATCGAATATGCGTCGTGCACATTATGGAGGAGGTGGACAGCATAAAGGATTTTCGTTGTGTGTGTTCAACGTATTTTGAATTCCGATGCTTTGTGAATAGATGCATTGTTTTCTATTGATTTATTATTTGATTATTTGAAGAAATCAGCCAATTTGCACAGAAGTTAGTCCCAAAGAAAATTACTCTTCCTTTAAATCTAAGTAACTTTTGATCTAAATCCTAGTTTCTCGGACTGACTCTCCTTTTCAAAGCATCAAACGCCATGAGATACTCAGACTGAATACTTGCTCCTTCAAAGGTGATTTTTTAGAATGTGGCAAAGCTGTAGGAAGCTCCTCTCATGTCATACCTTAGCGTCAGGTAAACTGTGCTCACTAGAAACCACATTCCTTAACGTCTTCAAAAAGTGTGGCTGTCTTAGTGTGTCTTTCGCCAAGTCCCATGCGCAGACTGTCACCTTAACCTAATCTAACCTAACGTCTTCCATCTCCTTCATAGGAACCGGCTACTGCGATTTATGGCTCTGGGATTATGGAGTAAATTTAGCATAATAAACTAATAGTCCCACAAATTGTAGATGCGAAGTACGGATATATTCAGGTTGTTTATTTTTTTTTTTGCTTGGTAGTTCATCAAGCATGAGTGCATGTGAAGAAAAACGGATTTATTTAGTTTGTTTGAAAAATATTTGGCGGCGACTTTCTCAAAATGCTTGTCAACTTTAATTCAAATTCTTTCAAATTTATAAATATGTGAGAGTGTTTGCCAAACTTTGTATTCCATTTCGGTGGAAAGTAAGTACTGCTGTTAGTTCTCGCGAATGCCTTTGCAGCATTACGAGGTAGAGTCAACTAAAAAGTAGTTTCAACAGGTGAAATTATTTTCTTTTTTATTATTATTTGCCATCTAGACTGTTTAAAAACATTCGCTCTCCCCAGCAATGACGATTTCAGCATTGTTAGTTTGTTTGAAATCCTAAATTAATATTAACTAAAATCTCGCCGCACTGTTGATTTGAACAAACATTCGAATTTGAAATAGAAATTAAAAATGAATACGAGGTTTTCCTTTATTTTTTCTTTTATTCATGCCGTAAACACAATAATGCTGTTGAAGTGCGGTTAGTTAATGTCGCAATTTGTTTTAATTGTTTAATTTCGAGGGCACTGAATGGGTACAATGCACTTGAAATAAATTCCATTTTCCATTTTCATTAGTGCCAACAAATATCGTAAACTCGAGGGAAATTATTTCTGAAAACACTGTAATAATGCCATTTCGATCGTATTTTTTTTATGTCGTAAACTATTTCACCAGTAGCATTACTAATCGGAATTTTATTTGCACAATGAACAGTTTTATTGAAATTTTGATTAAAATGTTTTAATCACAGCCGAAATGTGTTCATTTCATGTTACTGTTTCGCGCACTCACTGCACCAAATAAAGTCGTTCGTTACAGTTGCAGCCAATTTAGTTTTCCAACTGCAAAAATTGCATTCATTTTGTTATCATTTACTGGGACTGCACTCTTATTTATTTTTAAAAATTATTTTTAGTAATCATTTAACATTATTTGATTTTTATTGCATTTAATTTAATTTGCAAAAATTAAATTAAACATTGTTGTTTGTATTCGTTGTCGGTGTATGTTTGTGTGCGTGTGTGTGTCCTACTGAAGTTTTAGGGTGTGTATGTTTATTTTTGATTTGTACTTGATCCTCTTTTACTTTTCTCATAGTTGTTTCGTTGTTGTAACTGTATTCACAAAAACCGAAACGTAACGGCAACGACGCAAATAAAGTGGTGAGAGCAGAAATCGATAAATTATACTATAGAGTGCTACATAGTAGATACAGCTGCCCATTGCCGCAGCGCCTAACAGCAACCATTCAAACAACAAACCGACCGACCAACAGACCGACCGACCGACCCACCAATTACCCAACCACCCACTCTCACTCACTCGCCCAGTGCTCCTCCAGCAAGCACATACACACACAGACACACACACACACACATGTACCCACCCTCTCCTGTTCAATTCCTGTATATGTATGTATGTCTACATACACAAGCATACATATAGGCGCACGTTCGTTTCATGTCATTGTGTGTGTGTTCATCCTTCGGATGCTGCTTGCGTTTGTTCATGTCGTTTCGTCGCTGCTGCTGTCGCCACTAAAGCTCACCCACCACATACACATTGCCATGCCATGATTTTGGAAAATCAATTAAAACTTACAACTTCGTCTGGCTACACGGCCACAATGCGCATTCATCGACGCAGTTTCGTACATAAGTGCAGCCTTTTCCCCCGAAAATCCCATTGAATCGCATTGAATATTCGAAAACTAAATGCTCCATCATTTCAATTATTTTGTTGCGTGTATAATTGAGTTGAATTGCAGAGGGCGATAACAATTGTCTATTGTGTAACGCGTACGTGTTTTGAAATCGTGCATCGATGCCGATGTGAATGCCGCTGCCGAAGTCTGTGTCTGCTCTCTATAAGAATGTTCTCTATTGTAGTGTTCTTTATGAGGCAATTCCAAGTTTTTAAGTTGAAAACGCAACAATTGAAATATTTCATTAGTGGTTTGTGGTTTCGAAAAACATTTCTGTATTTGTATTTTATATTTAAGCAGGCAAACATTTATTTATTTAAACATTTGGAACTTTAATGTAAATCATGATTTTGAATCAATTAGATAAATCGATCCTTTTAGATTTGGCCTTGACAAATGTAACCGAGGGGCGGTATCATTCAGACATGTTGCTAATTCTTTGAAAACTGTTAACAAGTTAGGTTTTGTTTGGTCATTCAATGTGTACCTAACAGGGTCGATACAGTGAGTAAGTCAGGCAAAGTTAATGGAGATGCAAAGGTCGCACTTTATAGTCAAATCAACTGACAACTCCGCTATAACACCGTGCGACAAAAATTAAAAAAATTTTCACACCGGAAAAAATTCATATGGGCGTGAAACTAGAGACCAAACATAGTAATACTGCGTACTCAGTTTTTCATTTCTACATCCTTTGTCCTTTTAAAAGGACTTCAAAATTTTGAAGGGGATACAAAATTAAAAAAATATAAAAAATACTTAACCTCGTTAGAAAGAGGAAAGGCTCAAGAATTTAAATAAAATTGATTTTTTTATCTATTTGTACAAAGAGGATATAAAAAGGTCCTTTGAAAATTTTAATCCTTTATATCCTTGAAAATTTATATAGAATTTTCTTGAAAAGTAACTTTGTTAAAACCCAAAATCTCCTTGATCACGTGTCAAATTTTCTTTACTCTAACTTTATTGGTTCGAGAGTTATTAAAAAAAAGGCGGAAGCTGCAATTCTAATGAAGTACAAAAAATCTAATTTATTTGACTATCATCAGTATTTTAAATAATAAAAAGATGCAAAATCAATGAAGCGAGAATAATGAATTTTTGACACGTGATCAAGGAAATTTTGGGTTTTAACATAGTTACTTTTCAAGAAAATTCTTTATAAATTTTCGAGGATATAAAGGATTTAAATTTTCAAAGGACCTTTTTCATATCCTTTCTTAACATATAGATAAAAAATCAATTTTATTTAAATTCTTGAGCCTTTCCTCTTTGATTTGATATATATATCGCCATATTCTAACGAGGTTAAATATTTTTTATATTTTTTAAATTGTTTATCCCCTTCAAAATTTTGAAGTTCTTTTAAAAGGACAAAGGATGTAGAAATGAAAAACTGAGTACGCAGTATTACTATATTTGGTCTCTAGTTTCACGCACATATGGATTTTTCCCGATGTGAAAAATGCTGTCGCACGGTGTAATAAATTGAAGAAAGGAGTACAAAATGTATGCCTGTTAAAGCATATGAAAGAGTATCCACAATGAGCTACAAGACAACAGGATCGATAAGGATGCAATTTTTACTCAGTAGGAATAAATTAGGAGCGAGAAGGTTTGCGAGACAAAATTCTTACTCAGTAAGAATCAGTTAGCAGCGAGGAGGATTACAAGACATTGGATGTTGTATGTTTATACAGCACGGCTTGTTCACGCATAATTTATTGCTTATTGCAGAAGCTGTGGGCAGGTCAATGGGAATGAAGGTCAGATTAGGATCAAAAGTGTTAGACGTAAACACATTTCCTTTGTTTGAATGAAGTAGGTAATGCTTTGCGACCAACCACTTTGACTTCCTGATAAGGTTTACTGGTTGTGATAACTATATGTTTCCTCTATTAAGAAGGCCGGATAATGAACTTGAAGCCATGGAACAGAAAACGAAAATAATCTCACATTTCATTTACAATTTTGCTGAATGAATTTGTCTGAGATTTTGTAGGAATTCTCGTTTGTTTTTTGTTATCGAGTAAAGGAATTAACACTAAAAATTTGGTGATGTTTGGAGTAATGCTTTAAATTCTACAGCATTTGAAGTGCAAAAGTGGCAAACATCCGAACGGTTTTGGACGCCGGGGTAAGTTCGTTGTAAGGTGTAACAGGCATAAATATGTAAGTATTAGTATATTCCATTCCATTCTGACATTCATTTTCGTATATGCGCCAATCAAAGCTGCCAAAATAAGGCAGCATTATTTTGTTGCCAGCCAGAGTCAGTGAGTTAGCATGGTTAATGCGAGCTGTACACAAGCACATTTGTCCATACAAACGTATACACACACATTCACATACGTGTGTGTGTATATAATGTAAACGTAGTTGCAACGTTTTTGTAATTGATTGTTGAACTAATTGAGGGACGGGACGACTCGATGCACACACCGCTCGCCGCTGCAGCAGAACAGCAGAAGCCATTCGATTGTCACAATTATGTTGCAACAAATAGTTGCACATCATGCACAAAATGTTGACCCAATTTCGATGCACAAAGTTGTGTGATCCGTGCAAGTGAAAATTCCCAGAATCGAGCAAATGAAAGGGAAGCGTGTGTCGAAAAGAAGAGGCGCAATCGAAAGAGAAAAAAACAAATGTTGCAAGCAATTTATGCAAACTTGATGATTTAGCTGAAATTAAAGCCTGCAGCGTGCCGTGTGCAACATCTGTTGCTAAAAGGGCGCCAACGCAGTTTGTATAATTGTTGCGATTGCGTGTTGTTGTTGCAATTTGTTTTGGCAGAAAAATGCTCAATAACTGGCGCCGGTTGTGAAACGGCGGAAATGGCAAAAACATTTAGTAAGTTTTGGAAGCAATGTTTTTTTGATGTTGTTTAGTTTTCACATTTATGACGAATGTGTGTCTTCGAGTTGGGGAAAGTCTAGCAGCGGTTGTGTGCATAATTTATGCGGGAGGTCTTCGCCATGCTGCACCTCGGCCTAACATATTGTTTAATTATTGCTTTTGTTAATGTTTTTTGTAGCTGCAAAATTCACTAATGAATTGAATTCATTGGTAAAATATTAAAGTCTATGATAAAATAGGTGAAGGTCGTTGTCGTCACTTTTTATTGCATGCAAAATCATATTGTTATGGCATTAACAACAACAACAACAAAATAACAACAACAGCCCCAACATGAAAGGCCACAATCAAAACAACGGCGACGGCAGAAGCATTGAGGCCGCAGCATAAATCCCTTCGACATGCACAGTCCGCCACAGCGACATATCGACACATGCCTCCAAACGTCGACTGCCAAGGCGCGCACATTCATTAAGCCACAACTGCACTCAGTCACCAGCACCGCCCTCCACCACCAGCGCCTACCTACCCTAATGTGAGCTCCACTGCACCCGCCGACCAAGTTGCCCCTTGTCGATTCCAGTAAACACAAATCTCGTCTTCTAATTTTAGAATGTCCCTCTCTTTCATCTGCTCTCCGTGGCCCATGCTCTAACTGTCTCTCTTCGGCGCTCGGTTGCCGTCTCACGCGACTTTCCCCTGCCCGCCACCACCCGCAGCCACCTAACGTCAGTGTAATTCAGTTTATGGCAACTACTCGCTTGGCCTCGTTAAGGACATTCAATGAGACCGCTCGATAACCTCCAAAATGACAACAAGAACAACAGCAACAACAACAAATAGCAGCACCAAGAAAACGAAAATAAATAATGAAAAAAAAAAACGAACAGCGTGTAGAGACGCAGAGCGGATGGCTAAAAGGATTACCACCACGTTGTAGTAAATGACAAGAAGCACAACAACAACAACAACAACCATAACAGCATCCACATGCACATCGAATGTGGCGGCAGCAGTAGCAGCAGTCGTTTAACAACATTCATTAAACGACAAACGGCAAACGGCACACGACTTTCAAACCAGCATGCGTCCTTTTATAGGACTTGGCAGGATGCTGCCGCCGCACGTTGTGCGCTTAAGCGCGCTCCCTCGAACATATGCATGTGCCACGTTATGTAAATATGCTATATACATACACACACTCGTGCATACATACGTACATATGTGACTAGATAACAGTTGGGGCTTGTGACTGGCGCTGGAGTGCTGCTGAGACAGTGCGCCACCAGGACGGGGCGAGTGAGTGCGGTGAGTATTCGGGTTACTCAATTGTTTCAGCTATGATGCGATTCATTTCTTCTTCAGTTTCACCAATGTTACATGTTGTGGCTTGTTTTTGGTATTTTGTTGTTTTTATGTTGTGCTATTTTGAAATTTGCGTAATAAGTCGCGCAACTTGAACGTTCCGCAAGTTGCACGCAATATTTGCACTCGTTGGCGTTGGCGTTTACTCGCTCGCGCAATCGTTCGTAACTCGTTAGCGAGCGCACGCTCGCGTTTGTTATTGTTGTAGTTGTTGTAGTTTCAATGTGTACTTGGCACATTTGTGTGTACATTTTATTATCCTTATATCCTTATTGTGCGAGAAAGGATGCCGTATTGTTCGAATTGCAAGGATGCTGCAGCTGTGGGTAAATGCGTTCGAGTACGTTGCGCTCCACAGTCGCCGCTACCATGAATGCATCCAACATAATAAATGAAACAGTACACGATCAGAGTGCGTGGTGAGAGAAAGGCATCACAATAATCTACTTTAATATGGGTATAAGACAATGTTAAAACACAAATTCCAAAGGTGTAGTTTTCATCAAGAATTAGTCGGATTGTTAAGGTAAGGTCCCACGATTGCCGCAATGCGTAGAAATTTTACGCATTTTATAAAAAATCAAATGCCAATCGTGTGAACTCGAATCGGTTTCGGCGCAAAAGTCAAAAATATTCGATCTGCCTCCTGTTCCGCCGAACGAAATCGGTACTGTAGCGCCAATCGTGTGAACAGTTGAAGCCAGACAAAAAATTAAAAATTGAGCCGAATTTTGTCGGCAATTCGAGCACCAACCATAGGGGCCGACAATTTTGTCGGTGCTTTGAAATTTTTTGAGAATTTATTTCAATTTTTTCAATTTTTTTTCAATTTTTTTTTCGATTCGGGCAATCGTGTGACCTACCTTTGAAATCGTTCGGTGCGATATTTCTGTTCGCTAGGTTGAGCCGACAAAATTTGTCGAAATTGGGGCAATCGTGTGATCCAAATAAAAAACGTTTTGCTTAATTGACAATTTCTGCGTAGTCAATGCCCGACCAGATCGGGCTATGATCGGCGCATTTGCGGCAATCGTGGAACCTTAGCTTTAGGAGAGAATGGACAATGAACGGGACAGATTTTATCGTATTTAAAGAAAGTCGCTACTGTTGCATTTGTTCAAATGTGTAAATGCTTTGACATTTCATTTTATTTTTATCCAAGAACACCGCAGAAATATTTCCATTTGAAAACTGAGGAGAAAGACCAAAAGAGAATCGAAAAATTAAAATTAACTAAAATTAGTATTTAAGAATTCGGTCTTCATAGTTTCTTGTTTTGCCAATTGCACGTATAAAAAATAAATGGAGTATGTGATGTCCTAGCGATATGCAAATGTATTTACCTCTAAAGAAATATTTACTTAAGATTAACAGAATTAAAAAAACAAATAACAAGATCTTAGTACTCGAGTACAGTAAAACCTGTACAAATTTAAGATATCCCTTTTTAAGACATTAAACACTACAAGTTTAAAGTTTTCACACTTCCTAAAAGCCGAAAAGCATTCTATAGTTTGAACGTTCGAAAAGATTATTTGCGAAATTTTGTTTTTTTAAAGATTTATAATGTTACCCAAAGAATTGTGTGTGTTTCTTTTAAGATTACTTATTTTTGAAGGGATTTTCCACATAATTAAAAGTTGTATATATTTTTGAAGCTTCTTGTTTTTTGGGGTAAGAATTTTTGCATGAAAATCTTTCAACCGAATTTTTATGATTTCGCGGAAGTTGCGAAATGATAAGTAAATGATAAGTGGTGCAATTATTGAGAACATTGCAACTATTACAATCACAAATATTGTTTTGTTATTCAATAAAAGGAATCACTGATGTGTTGCGCTTAAATGAAGTCATATTTGACCCAAAACTGCTAAATGATCATCCAATACTTTATGTAGCCCGCATTTAACGGTGTTCTGGGCAACGTTTGTGTATTCCGAAATTTATCTGCTTTTAAAACTTGTTTCGCTGAATGGAAAGTGAAAATATCAGCAAACATTGAAGGACATGTGTTAACTTTTCTTGACGATTGTGCACCAGCGCAATAGTTGTTGGTTTTACCAGTTAGTGTTGTTGTTGTTGTTGTTATTTTAGCATAATATGGCAACATTACGCGCACAGTGTGTCTACTACGAAAGGGCCAATAATAACAACATAAATGGGCTGAAAGGACAACACGAACCACAACGAAAAAAAGAGTCAGGACAAAAAACACCAGAGAAAAAAAAACAAATTAAAACAGAAACAAAAAAATACAAAGGCAATAAAACTGAAAGAACGGCACGGAGTGGGGGGTGTAACGAGCACGAGAATGAGAAAACGAGCGAAAGAAGTCGAACTGTAGCGAGAGTGGCAGGCGGGGGAGTAGCGGGCGCGATGTGGCAGAAAGATGTGCTTTATGTGATAAATCTACAAAGTTTACAGTTATACACACCTATTTAAACACAACAGCACCAACGAGAAGACCAAGAAGAGGAAGAACAACAACAAAGAACACAACAGCAACAATAACGACAAAAGTGTCAAATAATGTACGACTTTTAATGAAACAAATAAAATGCCGAAAGATTAAAAGTGAGTTGGAACGATTTGCCTTTGACAGGCGCAGAAACTAAATTCGACACTGGAGGAGAAACGTTTTTTGAGGCATTTAACGGCAGCGACAATTTAATGCTTGCACGTTTTTATTGTTGGCGCACGATTGCGAGCAACATTGGGACTGACAAAATTTGTCAAAACAAATTTTATGTACGTCATAAATGCATTTTCATGTGGCCTGACAGGTGTTGCAGTTGTTTGTTGCGCGGGGTGCGCTGATGAAGTCGAAATAAGTTGTCTGTTGCAGCAAACATTGCCGCATCCACTAATGTCTATATATAGCATATGTATGTAAATATGCAACTATGTATGTGTACAGGCACATAGATACATGTGTATGTGTTTATGTGTGTATGTATGTATGTATCTAAATATACATACGATACATAATGCTGACTACTTTAAAGTGTTGTACATTTGTTTGTTTGTAAGCGCGCATACCTATGTGTACATATGTATGTACGAGTATATATGTATGCACATGTGTATGTGCAGCTCTACTGATGTTATGCGTTTGTGTGTGTTCGTCTGTGTATGTACTACAGCATGTACATAATTATGATAGATACTAAATTTTTCACTTTTCACAACTTAAAGTAGCAAATTCTCAAATGGTTTCCGTAACGCACTTCGCTGCCCTGACGCATTGTCGATCCATTAGGTTGCCTTTGTACTATATATCCATACAAACTTTTTACACTATTGGCAACATTTTACCTGCATTCAGGCATTGCGTCGGACTAACACTTGCGCGTTATTCATTCTGAACACATTTGTTCCTTTTTTTCACAACCAATTTTGTGCCTGTGATGCGATAACTTTTTACCCCACTGCCCGTCCAACGCAGTAGCGCTGGAAATGCATTTTTTATTAAAGAACAAAATACACACCAACACACACACTCGCACCTAGACAATTTGTCACTTTGCACTTGCTGCCTGATCGAATGGCTGGCCCTCCGACAGGCGTACACACGACATAGCATATTTATCGATTTGTTTGATAAATTAATTTTCGTTGTTGTAATCCTCGATGGCTGTTGTTGCGAAAAGTGAAGATTTGCACGAGCTGGCGTTTACCTCGCGATTTTCCGTTGCCGTTGCCAGTCGCCTGTGAGTTGCCGTGTTTTCGCTTAATTCGTCGCCTTTCTTTCAGCATCGGCAATATAATATTCAATTTTGAATTTGTAGAATGTGTAGAAAAAAATTAAAACAAAAAATAAACGCGTTGTGCAAAATTCGGTTGGTATTTTGCGTTTTTTGCATGCGAACCAACTATTTCACGGAGCACTACTATTTTGGCCAAGATGAGCATTAACATCGCCACCGCCACAGCCACGGCAAGAGCCATCTCCTTCATCTTCGTTGTCGTTGTCGCCGTCGCTGTTGCTGTTGCTGTCGTCGGTGTTGGTGTTGCGAGCGCGCCGCCGTGCTCGGCAGCTGCTCTCTTCGCTCGCCAGGAGCACTGGCTGGCGGATGCTGCGCCGCTCACCAACCCCACCGCTGCCACCCAGCCTGCCAGCGCTTTTGCGCGCTACTCAGCGGGTGGGAGGGAGCTGTGTTTCTTTGCATTGGCCATGTGCGTGTTGGTACTGTCACGAATCACCACTTTCGTTGGCGCTAGCGAGCGCAGTGTGGACGTCGTTGGCGGAATGCGCGGGTGCGGTGGAGGGACGAGCGTGCGTATGTTTATGTTTGTTTTGTTTTTATTTTTGCGCGCGCTAACGAAAATATTCGCTACACGCGCTTATATTCAACAAAGCTGCAGGGAAGAGCAGGTCGATTTGTTGACGAGAGGACGCGTAGACGCACCAACGTACAGATTCGATGTTTCTCTATGTTCTCTGGCCGACAATGCGTAAAGAAATTTAATCAAACAGTTGAGCGTAACGAACATTTCATAAAGACACTCCACTGTGCGACATCTGATATTGGACAGCGTTACCAGCTGCATAGAAAACTAGTTGTTGGCTAGGCCCTTTCGAAACCGATTCAACTTAATTGAATTAGAGTTGAATTGAAATGAACTAAGTTGAATTGGATTCGATTGAACCGAATTGAATTGAATTAAATTAGATCAGCTCGCCGTCCGTCGCGCTACTTTTTACTAACAAAATTCGTCGTTCCCACATTTAAATTAACTGTAGCTACAATTATTTACATTTCTTTGTAACGATTTCTATTATAGTAAACAAAAACACGTTCAGTTATATTATATAGAAAAACCAGTTTATTAACACATTAAGGACCGCTCACGAGTTTTTTCGTGTTTCGCGTCCCATCTGTTACGGACCGCTCACGAGTTTTCTCGTGTTTCGCGTCCCATCTGTTACGGACCGCTCACGAGTTCTCTCGTGTTTCGCGTTCCGTCTGTTACGGACTTACTTTCATACATTGTATCCTACTACCTCCAAGGCTGGTGACCAGACGATCGTTATGATGATTTGATGACGAAAGTTATGATGATTTTGGAACGTACAAGTTTGCCCAAAAACGTGCGGTCCCAGGCGTATGCCTTACAGATTTCTTTGCGGTCCTTAATGTGTTAATACTTTTAATCGATTTCAAACATTGTCCCTAAATAATATCATATTTTCTTGGGAGAATATACAAAAAGTGGAAATGTGGCATATTTGTACGAATTTTTTCGTAAAAACTGCAAGTTTTAATTCTAAAAAAGGTATTTAAGAGATTAAAAAAGCTGAAAAGCAAACATAAAATCAAAAAATCATTGGTCAAAGTTGAACAATTTTTACTCTGCACACTCCATGCAGACCGTTTTGTTTCGCTCGAAACATCCGGCATTCCCTCAAATAATCTATGCGATATTTCTCGAAAGTGCCATAACGGCTCTAAAAGTAGGCAATGTACATCAGCAAATGTTTGTTCAATGTTTAATGTCGTTCAATATGTTTAACATAGCGGATTATGAAGCTATAGGCTGATACGTAAATTTATTCGTAGTAGCTGATGAAATGTTAACTTTCTTGAAAATGAAATGTGGCTTTTTTTCGCCCCACGCAACGGACGGCGGGTTAAATGGGTTGACAAAAACAAAATAAATAAAAGCGAGTTTCAAAGCGTGGTAAGATCTAAACCCATTCAGTGTCGTTATTCGTCGTTTCTTCTTTTTTTAGCATTCATTCATTCATACGGAAGTAATACTCTATAACGAAAGTAAATAATTCAATTACTATGATTTTACATTAAAACTGCTGTTAAATCCCCAAATATACAAGTTGCTTTGCTTGATTGCGTGGTATACTTGCAACATGTTGCCAGCAACACTTTGTTCAATGCAGCATAATAAATGTACATATTTTAGTAGCAAAATTTGACGTTTTAAAATAAAATCGAAACAAATATTATAAGAAACAAGTATTATAAGAAATTTAAACGTCAAAATTTTCACATCGATATATAAATGTTGCTGATAAAATATTCAAGCTGTTGATTTTAATGTAAATGAAATAAAATTGTGTAATAACTGTGCTATCGTCAATTGCAATGTTAATAATAAAAACAAATTAATTATACTCAAAATCGAATCACACGTTGGCAAATTGACTGTCAAGAAACAAATATTTTCTGATGTAGCAACGCCGTTGAGTTGCAAGAAATAATAAACACAGCTCGCGGCAATAGCGTTGTCTCAGTCTGACCCACGATGACTGCGTAAGTCCACAACAAAAACAAACACCAAATTGAAAAGAGACCCATCAACTGAAAAGTACAAGTCCGCAGCGAAGAAAGTCATACAATTGTACAGGCTACGTTGAAAATTGCCTAAAAATTATATTTTGCATGCCGAATACAGTGAAGCGGATGAACAACAAGAATTGGATACACTAACCGCAAAACAGTAAGTGGACAATATGGAATTTGCTAAAACAAGTCGCAAACTGGTGACTGCAGCGCCTGACCAACAAACTTTTGTGGGTAGAGTCAGTTCGTACGTGGTGACGAGTATTGGTACGAAAACGGGGGACCGCGAGCAAATGTATGCCCGGATTTTGAGGCACGATCAAAGATCAACAAAAAGGAGGCAACAAAGCGTGTTCCGTACAATTGCAGGTTTGAAATAGAACAAAAACGGCGCAGCCTGCTCCGAAAACGTTTTGCATTGTTTTGATAGGCGCTTTTTGCGAAACTCGCAAACTCGCCCAAAAAGAGCGACGACGACGCGGTTTGCATTATTTTTTGGAATACCACGAAACGTCACTGCACGGTGCTGTTGGCAGGCACAGAGGCGCGGAACGAAGTTGGCTGAGTGGCTTACCTTCATTGGGGGTCGTAGTCAGCATGCGTGTCAGTGGAACTGCTACGGTGTGAGCGCATTCGTCTTCATATGGTGAAATGTTGAGGCAGGTTTTTGACTGGATGAATGAATGCAGTTTCGATTCTTACTGTGCGCTGTTGCTGTTGCTAATGTTAGATTGGGCTGCAGCTACTTCCTGTTACTGTTGTCCGTGCGTTGAACGCCTGCCCATGTATTGTACTTGGACTCGGAAGGTCAAAGATTTATCAGTGGCCTTCGCTTCTGTGGCTGATGATAAGCATTTTGCGTCTGTCGCTCGAGAGTCTTTCACTGGAAGCAAATGCATATTTGTTTCGATTCAAAGTTCGTTGGTGCCTATCTAACGGCTGCCCATTTCATTGACGTAATACCACCGATTATTTTCGATTTAAAAATCTCGAAACTGGTTTTGCCGTGTCCACTACTGAAAGTTATTACAAAGAAACGACTTGTTTAGTGCTTGTAAAGGTAAACCAACAGTGGGCCAGATTTGCTATTTCCTTTACTTAAAGGGTAACACCACTATAAGATTTTGTAAAAAATGATTTCTGGTTTAAAGTTAAAAAATAATATTGAATTATTTCTATATTCTATTCTAAAAAAACATTTTAACAGGTTCAATGCTTGATTTTTCCACACCGCCTTGGAACACGCGCAAAGCTTCACACGCATTTTTCTCGAAACCACTTTTTGCAAATTGGGTGAACATATTACTCGATCACCTTTGTATGGATCTGTTTAAAAGTTTGACAATAACTTCACAATTACGTTCTCTAAGGTAATACGTTTTTGTGATTTGATGGAAATTTTGTTGTTACAAACAATTAACTGAAAATGTTTTGTTTTTTCATACTTTTTCCATAGTCGCGAAATAAGTCGTCAAATTTAGGGATTGTTTTCCCCGGTAGAGTAAAGAGTAACCGCTTAGGTAAAGAGTGTTAGGTAAGGATTGTATGGCAAGATAAACTCGAAATGAAGTTTGATTTCAATTATCTGAATATCCACACGGGATTAATTTATTTTTTATTTTTATTTGCGATTTAAATTTATGTAGTAATTTTTTTATTGAGTTTTTTTCATGATCTATCATATTTTTATTCAATTTCTCATTTTTCTGTATATTTGATTATCTTATTCCATCAAAATTTGTTTATTCATTTTTAATGACTTTCATTCATTTTTAATGACAAATTATTTTTATCTTAAATATATGTAGTAGCTACAGTTTTGAAGATACTCATTTATATTTAAATTTAACTAAAAAATATTGAATTACATAAGAAGTAGGCATGTGGAATTTTTTAATATAATTTTTGTATATTATTTGCAATCGTTATTTTTGATTACATATTTCAATTTTGTCAATTTATTTTATTTCTTTATAAGGTTTTATGCACCACTTCGCTCTTTTAATTGTAGCTGCTTGCGAAGCAATTTTTTTCCGCCCTCTAACCATGTTTGGGTTTTCATTTCGCAGTGTTAAGTTGTTGTCATTCGCTTCAGCAAATTTGCTGACCGCTGCATCATGTGGAGGTATTTGTTTATTTACTAATTTCATTTGTGAATTGTCTAGTAAAACGTTTAATGTTGCGCTGATCATTAAATTCCTGAGCAGCTCTGCAGCAAAATCGTTCGTACCATTCAGCACACACATTACCATTCAGTACCATTCAACACACACATTACGCGTTTAATTTTATTTTCATTCTGTAGTTTTCTCTTCTAGAAAGGTGACTAATATCCCGGTCACCACCATGCGCTGATCTTTGCGCACATTTTGGCCGCATTTTCCGCAGACTTTTATGAATATTTTTATAAATTTTGCACATTTTGGCGCTGTCGCTTGGCCACATCTTGGCGCTAACAACTAATTGTATAACATTTACATAATGTAGTCCATTATTACACAGCCGCCTAGGGGCCTCGGGCGCAATACAAACCATCAACTGACCTCACCGAGCTCCGCGCTCCCCAGTGTATGGTTGCCGCCGTCGCTTTTGACTGTGACCTTTAAACTGATTAATGCACATGTGTGCGTGCGTGTATATGTGTGCATTCCTCCGCTCTTTTACTCATTTCATGTACATTGTTGGTATTTATGATTATTTTAGTTTGAGATTTTGCTGCTGCTGCTTAATTTATATTTCGATAATGAAAATATTTTACTTTCATATTTCACCCAAATCGCGTCCGGGGAGCAGCTCTTGGCTCTCGCTGTTGTGTCGCTCGCGCGCCACTTTCACACCTTAGCGTTTTCTTTTCGCTGTGTTGGCTATCTTTGCGTCTATATCTGTGTTCGTCATTGGGAGACAGTCGATCGTCGATCGTCGTTTGATTTAATACGGTCGCCGCTTCAAGTAGGGGACGATGTTCGGCGATCAGTTTTTAATTCTAAGGTGAATTGCGTGCAGTGTTTATTTCGTTCGGTGAGCTAATCCAGTGGAGAATACTTCATATTCATGAGATTGTTGAATATTTTCGTTTTAATTTATATTTGTTTTGGAGTTCTCGTTGCCACGTACTCGTACGTTGCTTTTTCCGTTGGCCTGTTGAGCAACGCGGCGTTGCTTGTAAATTGCAGTTGTGCGGTTATCTAGAAGTGTAGAAAATGAAACTGATTGTCCGCTGAGCGATAACTGCTTTGTAATTGTTCCGAGTTGAGATATGATTCAGCTTTACTGCTGCGATTCTGCAAAGAACATTCGTTTAGAGTTGCTGGTCCGTTACAGTTTTTGTGCCCAAAAGAGTTTATCTTATTATTAATTGTTGTGAACGCGCGTTACACATTATTCAACAATTTTGAGCGAATAATTATTGGACATCGTCGTGGCTCAATTGTTGTTAGTGCGTTGAACCGAAAGTTAGATGTCTTCCGTTCAAATTCGATATCAACAGAAATGTTAGTTTTGTTAGTTCCATCAACTTAAAAAAATTCGTATAGAGGGTCTTTGTCAAGCCTTCCTCCCCCCCTCTCCTTGCTTCCCGCAGTCTGTTATTAAAATGTCAATTTCACATTAAATTTACAATGCTTTTTATTGCAAAAGTATCTGAACGTATTCACACACATGCAATGCCTATCATACGAGTCTTCGCTAAAGCTGTTTCGCCACACTAACAACTAAAGAAAATGTTAATACATTTTTGGATAAGTTTCTCTATAAAACTAAGAGTCGAGCCACCACACTTGCAGCGGCCAGCGGGCGCTAGTTGTGCAACTCCAGCAGTGGCATGTAGTATGGCAGTGTATCGAGCACATTGTTGCCGGGCGCTTCGGGCATCCGGTCGAAGCAGAGTGCATGCCGCGGCGACGTCATCAGCTGACGCACATTGTAGGCAATGTCCTCGAAGGTGCTGCGTTCGCTGGGCTCCAGCTGCCAGCAGTTGAGCAACAGCTGGTACAGGTCCTGGAACACGTACGCCGGCTGCGAGGGCCGCGAGCCGCTCTTGATCGCATCGAGCAGCTGCTGGGTGTTTGTGATGTTGGCGTAGAGCGTGCCGCCCAGCGTGCAGCATTCCCAGGCGACGCAGGCGAACGACCAGATATCCGATTTGGTGGAGTAGTGCTGGTAACGCAGGACCTCCGGCGCGAGCCAGCGCGTTATGTCGACTTTCTTCTGATTGCTGGCATACGCAATGGGGCCAAATAGGGACACCTTCAGCTTTGCCTCAGCCGTTACGAAAATGGTGTGCGAGCAGAGCTGCCGGTGCACCACCTTGCGAGCGCTCAGATACTCCAGTGCGCTGGCGATTTCGTAGATCCACTGCAGCACCAGCTCCTCGGAGAGCGCGGTGATGCGCTGCATGGGCGCTGTGCTCGGCACGCGTCTGCTTTCGATCAGGCGCCGCTTGAGGCTCACTGCCTGGTGCTCGAATACAAAATAGAACCAGTCAGGGCTGGCGGAAACGCCGTAGAAGTTGAGTATGTGGTCGTGTCGCTGCAGCTTGTTGAGATTGCTGAAGTCGTGCAGCAGGTGCGCCTGATCTTTGCCGGACAGATCGTCGAGCGCCAGCACGTGCAGCTGGCAATCAGCGCTGGCCTCCGGCAGCGCAGTGGAAATGAACTTGCCGGTGATGACCTCGCCATAGCGGCCGTCTGCGATGACATCATTGACGTTCATTCGCAATGCGCTTCTAGGCAGCCGCTTTGTTGTGTCCAGCCCGTTGACCAACACATCAAGCTGCTGGCGAAAGTTCTCCGCAGCCGGGAGGTCGGCCTCCACTACGAAGCCATTGTTCTCGCGGTCTATGATGGGCTGCTGCATGGTCATTTCGTGCGCGTTGCGGTTCGCGCCGCCGCGTGCCTGGCAGGTCCTGTAGCGCAGATAGAAGTACGTAATCAGACTGAGCACCAGGCAGGTGCCGAATATGACGCAGGTCACGGTCAGTGCAATGATCGACTCGCGGCCAGAGTCGAAGTTGGCGTAGGTGAAGTTGTCCATGGTGACGGTGTGCTGATCGTGCGAGCTGCGCGTATACAGCGTCTTCGTGTTGCCATTCAACGTGCTCACCTACGGTGGAAGGAAGGGAAATAGAGTGTGTTGCTTAGGAACGAATGCGCTGCGATTTCTTACCACACCCAGACTGATGTGTATGTCCGATTGCTTGTTGTCCAGCGCCATGTTGACATATGGCCCGTAGCGTTTGCCATCGCCTACGACGAAGCGACGTGTGCGATTGGCTTCCGGACCGCCATAGTCCAGCTCGGCTGCAATGTAGTATGGCAGCCCATCGTTCTGGGCTGTCTGCCAGCTGCCGAGCAGCGTTGTGTCAAACGACTGGCTCAGCGATTCGTCTACACGCTCGACAATAACCAGCACTTTGGTGATTGGTCCGTTGTCGTTGCGTATGCGCGGTATTTCCACCGTGGTTGTTGCGTCGGTGGTGCTGAGCACTCGGGGCTGCGCGGGCGCCGGACTGGGTAGTCCCACTTGCGTGCTGCCCAGCAGCGAGGCGTTGCCGCACACTGCCTCACCGCACATGGCCGCCACAGTGATGTTGTACACCGTGGCCGGATGCAGGTCGGTTATCTCGAAGCGAGTTTCCGTGTTCTGCACAATGAACTCGGGCTGTGGAAAGAACGGCAGCGAGGAATAGGTCTGGTGCACCTGCGTGCGAATGAGGAAGTTGCTTATTTGCTGCTTGGCCGTTGGGGCCGTTTCTACGCCGGCGACGTAGATTTTGCGCGGCGACTCGTACGCCTCCCAGGTAACGGTGATGCTGTTCTCGGTGGCGTTGATCACCTTGAGATGGTTGGGTGCCGGCTGCTTGGCCAGCATGGTGGAGTAGTAGCTGTGCACGCCCACGCCGCCGCAGTATTGTGACTTGTTCGCCAAGCAGCGCGTGTTGCAGAGTAGCTCGTCCTGTCGCTCCGCAGCGACAACATTGTTGGAGCAGAAGCAGCGCTCGGCCGACAGTATGGCGTAGCTGAATGTCTGGTGTTCGCAGATCTCGACGCAGGTCTGCGGCATCTTGGCGTAGACGGACTCCTTCAGCAGATCGGTGCGGGCCGTGTAGCAGCCCACATAGTAATAGGAGGCTTCGGCGGACGCTGGTTCAATTTGTGACGTCTGCGGCTGTGACTGTATTTGTGCGACCGCTGCGCCGATCGCACTCACCAGCAGCAGCAGCAGCGGCGCGAGCAGCATTGGCTGTAAGCGTAAAACTCCAACTGCGAGTCGTTCTGTGCGGCTTGGGCGGTGGCCGGAGTGTGTTCGCTTCTTTTGCTGACGATCGGGCGGCCGCTGCTCGTCCGTGGCTGCCATGACTGCAATTCTGCACAATCCAATCCAATCTAATTAAATATTCAACCGTGAATGAGGCGCAGCGTCCGATTGGAATCGGTAGTGCGCAACCTTCTGTGGGACCCCCTTTGTTGAATTGTTAGCGTCTGTATTGTTGTTTTTTCCAACTAGTGGCACTAATTAAATCGACATTCTTTTTTCGTTTTTCCGTTGCTCAGTCCCACTTTTGAGTTGGCTATTCGAAAATTAGAATTTTCACAGCACCACAGCTTTCGTATTGCGCTCACGCAGTCGAGGCTTCTTTATCGCTTAGAATTAAGCCATACAGGCAGCGCAATCAAGTTGACTAAGCGCTCGTTTGTTCGTCATCCCCCACCTAATATTGCTGTATTGTGCTGGCCACACCGCACCGCTGCCGGTGGCTATTGTCGTTACTGTCTCGTATTTCTGTTTATGTACCGCGACTGGCTTGCAGCGACTATTGACGGAAAAGAGATGAACCCAGTAACGTTAGGGTGCCCATGCAAACGTTGCGAGCGCGACTGCTGGTGTTCAGCCGTTCGTCAGGCGTATATTTTACCTGTTTGCACTGCAGCCCGGCTTAACATTGTATTGCCGCACCGTAAGCCGTCAATTAAAGCAGCAAAGCAACACGTTAACTTCGCTCAGGGCCAGCAGCGCTCTCTTGAAGTATTCAAGCGCAATTCTAGTTGGAAGCAATCGGCTTGAGACCCGGTTACTTTTGCCATCATATGCCTTATATGTTTACGCTGAAGTGGAAATTGGAGCGAAATCTGAACCAATTTCAAAAAATTCTAAAGAATTTAAGAAGTGTGAAAAAGTTAGTTAATACATATAATTGCTTTTGTATGTAGATTATATGTTTATAAATATTGGAAGAGTTTCTCGCTAAGAATTTCGAACTGTATGGGTAATACACATTTACCGTCATTATAAACTGAAAACATGCTCCAAAATACTTTAATGTTAAAATAATGTTTTATTGTATTTAATTTCTTAAATTGTATTAAGGGGAGGTTCTCATCTAGACCACCAAAAAGTAGGTTAACTTTGGGAATTATTTACAGGAAAACTAAAAAACATATCAAGACGATATTTGGCAGTTTGATACAATGTACTTTTATTTATAGATTTTATTATTAGAAAAAAAACAAAATGGCGTCCGTTATTAGGCTTTTCCGACGGCATGTTTTGGAAATTTTGCTCAACTGCCCGGTGTCCACAGGTTGCAAATCAATCTGAAATCAAAAAATTCTTGATGCAGCATAAACTAGAATAAATTTACTAAAGAATGACCTATTATTTAAGAAAAAATATCAAAATTGACAAAATGGCGCGACTTTGAAATTTGAGTGCCGTTTTCAGACCTTTTTTTCCAGAATTTATTATTTAAAAAAAATAGTTAATGTTAAAATATTGAAACAAAAATAGGTCATTCTTTAATAAAAATTGTCTTCTTCAAAATGAAAGTAACTATATCGGTTGAACCGTTTTCGAGTTATGCACCGGGCAGTTTTGAAATATCTGGTCCTAAAATAATGGCTTGTTTAGTTGGAGCAAGTCCCGCTGCAATCAAGACACCGCAACAATCAGCGGGCTCTAGAATACGTTCTACAACTCGGATCAACTAATAATTTCTAAACTAATACTTTCAGAAAATGCAAAAAAAAAAAATCGAAAATTTCAAGATTCTAGATGAGAACCTCCCCTTAAATTGTTATTGTATATTGTTTTGCATTCGTTGCGCTTTAAATTAGTAATAATACTTAAATTAATATAAATGTAGTAATCTCAATGACTAAATAGTTGTTTATGCTTTTTGAATTTTTTGCTTTGATTTTTAATGTTTATTTTATGTCTTTAACATATTTTTGAAATGTTCTATTTTTTGTACGACTGTTTCTTAATAATGTGTTTTCAAGTTGTTTGTTTCAATTTTAAATAAACCAGTTGTGCAGAAATTACAACATTAAAAATTTAAGATTGAAATTGTTATGTCAATCCAATCAATTTATTCTTCTTTCAAAGTTGTTTGTTTCAATTTTAAATAAACCAATTGTGCACAAATTACAACATTAAAAATTAAAGATAAAAATTCTTGCCAATCCAATCACTTTATTCTGACATCTTAAATTGATGGGACAATTACTCGTAGCATTAGTTTTAACTGTTAATTGGCACACAGTTTTAATGTTCCGCACGAAAATTTAATTCTGTTCTCTGGAAATTTTCAAATACAAGGCCTACATACTGACTTACTTAAGTGTATCGCTTACTCGCTGCGATTTATTGACATCACTGGACGACGTAACCCAACCGTGCGGCCTGAGGTCGCCACGCCATAAACCACTGTCAAATAAGCAAGTAAACCATTGTAAAATCGAATGGATCGACGACGATGCGATCATTTCAGATTTCAACGAGACAACTGGCCGCGTATGTGTGCACACATGCACACACTCATAGAGATGCGCGCGTGTGTATGTGTGTGTGAATCGCACTGGCATCCGTAGAGCTGGCACTTCACATCATAATTTCATTGTTCATTGACAGAGTGACTGGCTTCCCGACCATCCGCGTGTGTGGTGCAGTAACCAATTAATTTAATTGAATCTCGGACTTGCCGAAAAACACGGGAACCTACTCGTACAAGTGAATTAGTCGCTGTGCAAGCAGCACATATTGTTGCTCTTGTTGTGGTGTTGTTTTTGCTGTAGGTATTGTTGTGTTTATTAAGTATATGCAACGCACATTGTGAGTCGTGAGTGTGAGAGCTTTCGTATATTTTTCTTGAGCGTTTTTAATAGCGTTTGGAAACGCATTGTTTGCAAATTGTTGTATTGTTTTAATGGTTGAATTGAGTGCGGTGAGCAGTGGCGCGAAGGCACAGCGGCGAGCGGTGGCAATAAAAATAGAACGCAATTTTTATAAAAATTGGTATGACTTAATGGTATTCTGTGTATTCGTCACTGGGCTGCAAAGCTCATAACTGAGTTCTTGTCGCAAACTTGAGGTTAAAAACCATGTAATTGACATCTTCAATTAACAAGGGCACGATCGCAAACAGGATCTGTTATATACGTGTGTACCTATGTATCAGTGCTATATGCCATGCTTGTTGGTGTGCCTCTAGTTGCTAGTGTGTGCCTGTGGAAATGTGTTCTTTAACGCCTTAATCATCAATGCGGCACAGTGGTAAAATTTGAACTTCTATTATTCAAATATAGATACAAACGTCTGAAATTGTACATCCAAATGTGACATACACATCACAAAATTTTTTTGTTTATTTGTTTGTTTGAATAATGTTGATAAGATAAGTATTTGTTTACTTCTCGAAGTGCTTAAATTTCTCAAATGTCACCGTCACACATTCGACCACTGTAGATTTTTCATGTTGGCAGCGCATCCTTGTGCGTTGTCATGTCTGCATGTCATGCCGTTGGCTCCTATGACGAATGCAAGCTACCTAAAAAAATTTATTTTTAAATTCTAATAATTGCAAAACGAACAAGCAGCGCTGTACATTACGTTCAAATTATGCTTTTCTTGTCTCTTTCGCTTTTAGTTGATGTATTTTTGCGTTAGTTTCGGCTGTGTACATGCAGTACTGTCGGCTTTTTGTCCTATTCTGATGATGCTCACGCACACGTAATAAGCGGCGCGACCTGTGCTTCTTGCCAAAATATTCTCCTTAGCTGGCAAGTGTGCAGCTGCTGGGATTCTGGGCGCGTTGCTGCGTAAAATCGATTGATGATATTTCCAATGTAAATGTTTTCAAAATTTCTATATTGAACACTCGGACAGCTGAGCATTCCAAGTTGGCAAACGCATAGTCGCTGTAAGGATGGGCAACTTTCTATCCAAAGTTAATTGTGGTAGTGGAAATCGGAAAAAACAATTTTAATTGGGCGCTCTGTGGCAACACCCGTTTTCGTTGCAACACTTGCCAACTAAATAATGGCCAAGTGCAGCTGCACTTTTGAAATATTTTTTCAGCTCAAGCAATATTTATACTGACATTTACCATCGGTTGTTTCTTCTGCCGTTTCAGAGCAAAACCACCAGCCAACCAGCCAGAACAGAATCAACGATAATCGAGCTAATATTGAACGACAGAAGGCATGGCCGGGACGGCAGTTCAAATAATCAACGCATCGGAGGAGCACACATTTGTGCTGAATGAAGAGGCACTGAGCGAGGTGCTGATGCGCGATGAGGTGAAGGATCGCTTCGTGTGTGTGGTGTCCGTGGCGGGCGCCTTTCGCAAAGGCAAAAGCTTTCTGCTCGACTTCTTCCTGCGCTACTTGTACTCCAAGGTTGATGCGTACATATTGGCCATGTTTTAATTGCTTTTATTAACAATGTCTATGTTTCCATTTTGCTCAGTATGTGCGACACGATGTGGTGACCGACTGGCTGGGCGATGAGAATGAGCCGCTTGCCGGCTTCTCGTGGCGCGGAGGCTCCGAGCGCGATACCACCGGCATTCTGATGTGGTCCGACATCTTTCTGCACGACTACCCGAACGGCGACAAAATAGCCATCATACTGCTGGACACACAGGGTGCCTTCGACAGCCAAAGCACAGTGCGCGATTGCGCCACCGTCTTCGCGCTCAGCACAATGCTGTCGTCGGTGCAGATTTACAACTTGTCACAAAACATACAGGAGGACGATCTGCAGCACCTGCAGCTATTCACAGAGTACGGCCGTCTGGCGCTGGCTGACACCGGCAAAAAGCCCTTCCAGCGCCTGCAGTTTCTTGTGCGCGACTGGAGCTTCCCCTACGAGGCGGAGTATGGCGCTATGGGCGGCGAAAAGATATTGAAGCGTCGCCTGGAAGTGTCCGACAAGCAGCATCCGGAACTACAGTCGCTGCGGCGCCACATATCGGCCTGCTTTAAAGAAGTGGCCTGCTTTCTGATGCCTCACCCCGGTCTGAGCGTAGCCACAAATCCGAAATTCGACGGCCGTCTAAGGGACATAACGGCTGAATTCAAACATAGCCTGCGGGCGTTCGTGCCAATGCTGCTGTCGCCTGACAATCTGGTCTACAAGGAGATCAGCGGCCAGCGCGTGCGAGCACGCGACTTGATACAGTACTTCCAGTCATACATGGCCATCTACAAGGGCAACGAGCTGCCCGAGCCGAAGAGCATGCTAGTGGTGAGTAAATGCAAATCAATTACTTCAACTCAAGAAGCGAAAATAATTGGCTTTGTTGCTCTGCTTTGCAGGCTACTGCTGAAGCAAACCATCTGACAGCAGTTGCTGCTGCCAAAGAGCTTTATAGTCAACTGATGGAGGAAGTTTGCGGTGGTAACAAGCCGTACTTAAGCACAGCGCATTTGGACGCTGAGCATTTCCGCATAAAGGACCAGGCGCTATTCCAGGTGAGCATCTCGATTGCCCGCGTGCTGTTTTTGTAGTTGGACTAATTCACGATGTGTTGTTACAGTTCGCTGCCAAACGGAAAATGGGTGGCGAAGAGTTCTCGGAGAAGTTCCGCAAGCAACTGGACGAGGACCTCGAAGAAGTGTACATCAACTACAAAGCGCACAATGAAGGCAAAAACATTTTCAAGGCGGCCCGAACGCCGGCCGTGTACTTTGCCGCGGCTGTAATATTCTACGTGCTCAGTGGCATATTCGGGCTGGTCGGCATGTACACGTTCGCCAACTTTTGCAATCTGATAATGGGCGTAGCTTTACTGACGTTGGCGCTTTGGGCGTACATAAGGTAAGTCGCTTGCAATAAAGCCCTTCTAAAACAAATGCAATTCAATACAGAACTCTCACCTACAGGTACAGCGGCGAGTTGGGCGATTTTGGTGAAAAATTGGACAACTTTGCGACGTTAATGTGGGAGAATGTACGTTGATCAGCGCCACGTTTATGTTATTGCGGCTTAGTTAATTGCTATTTTGTTGCCTATTCATTATAGTTCATGAAACCGGTGTATCAAGGTTGCATGGAGAAGGGCATACAACACGTGGCCACGCACGCTGCTGAAGCGGCAATTGGCGGTCGCACAACGTCGACGGCTCTAAATGGCAAGGTGAAAAAATCATGAGAGTACGCCCAACGACGGCCCCCACAGCAGCAACGACAACAGCAACCGTGCGACAAAGCGAAATTTACAGCAGCGACGAACAACAACAACATAATGCCACAGCAGAAATACACAAACACAGCAATAGGGAACGGCGCTGACGGCTGTAAGCAGAGCGTATTCGGAAAAATCTGGTCAAAACTCACTGGTGGCGGCACAAATGCAAACCACACGCAAGACTACAGCACTCCGCGTCAGCGTCCGCCGGTGCCGCCAGCAGTCTGCAGCACAACCGCTGCTAACAGCAACAACACACCGGCCACCAATAACACAGCGAGCAATCGCAAGAAACGAAGATCCAAAAAGTAAGGCGCCACTTCAGTGCACAGAAGCAATTTGAAGTAAAGTCACACGGCGGTCACCCAAACCCAGCTACGTATGTGCATAAATGGGCGTAGCGCCAACAAATAGTTACAGACATTAATGAATGACATTGTTCGCTGTGTTGACACGGATGCTGTTCAACTGATCATCAGTGGTGTATTTGTACGTTTGTTGCATTTCATTCTTTTCTATGTTTTTCTTGCTGTGTCTCATAACGCTAAACAATGATAACAAAGGAAATCGAAATTTCTAAATAAAATTTTTTATAAAATTTCAACAAATGTATTCGCTAATCAAACGTTTTAATGTTCCAAACTCAAACACCGATAAACCATAAAGCCAGTGGCGATCGTTGCTGCCACTGCATGACTGTCAAAGCCATCATCTCAGCCAATCCAACAACATCCCGTTTGAGTTTCCTTTTATGAAAAGTAAATACAACAATTGTGTGCACTGTTTTACGTGTAAGAAATAAACTTAATGAATTTATGCACCGATGGAAGCTTCTGTTTATGATAATAATTAACATTGTTTGTTAATGATTACTATTAATGTTATTCTTATTATAATTTCTTTTTTTATACACTTCTTGTCTCGGTTAAGGTGTCAAATGCAATGAACATTAGGATACAAATAGTTGCGGTACGTTTTTTTTAAGATTTGGAGTTATAACTTAAAAACAGAATACACGTATATATGAATAAACAATCAAAACAACAAAAAACGGATAAAAAAACAAAAACATGTTTGTTTGTACTATTTAAAAATAAAATGTTTAGGGCAAATAAGGAGTGGAAGTGGTCTAAGTACTATACATAGATACTACAGATACTATACATGGTTTTAAAAAGTATTTTGCATTCTCGAATATGAAAACCACTTAAACTTCGATTGAAATGTTATGCTTGAAGAGATGAAAACGATGAAACTTGGGGTAAATTCTTCTTTTTTTCTACTAAATTCCTACTTTTTTCTACTAAATTTCTACTTTCTTCAATGGCTCAGACTTAAATAATGGTTTACAACTCTGACTATGCCTACATTTTAAGTACAATGGGCTGTTAAGTCTGAGTATTTCAGACACCACTGTTTTTAGGTTAGTTGCTTGCCTCACTCTTACATCCATCCATACCTCAATTTGCTATTGTGTCATTTTTAACACTGATTGAAGTTTGGCTTGAAAATGTAAACAACGGCATACATTTAATTCTTTTTTATTCAAGGATTCCCACGACGAATTCAATAGGAAAAACCCTAACCTAGTTTTTGGGTTGTTTGAGCTCAAACTTGAATCACAAGTAAATCACATTCACATAGCATTGCTCCTAAAAATTCATTTAGAAATGCAAAACGAAAAAATGAATTAAAAAATAACCCGAAATCCATGTACCAGCTCCTAATACACCCGCATCACTTTGAAGGGCCAACTGGCAACCAATTGAAAGCCAAATTGTTTTATTTTCTCCTCCTTCTCGACAAGGTAAATGTGTTGTGTCGGTTAAGTTCATAAATTAAAATTCCACCAGTGCGAGATTATCGCTAGCAGTTCTAGGTGATGGTGCTGCCATCTATCGGCCCCTAGGAGAGACGCTTTCGTATGGTGAACGTTTTTCGACTGAGTGCCCACTGCGCATCCGTTGCTGATATGTAGGAGTTGATATCAGAAGGTTGGTGTCTTCGATGTGCGTTGCTCATTTTCTGTTATTACTTATTGCTACTGTGTTGTTGTTGCGTTTGTACATCTATTGGATATGAGGATTTGTTGCGTGTTGCTCATCACAACTGATTGCAGTGTAAAGAGTAGGAACTTGTCGCAAGTTAATGGATTGGACTGAGTAATATTGATGAGATGGAAACAAATTAAAAGAAAGAAAAATCGGAAAATTGTGACACGTGGGGATGCCTTAAGTTGAAATCAAACGCTCTCTGGGATGTAAGCCAAGTGAACTGCGTGGGGCTACCGAGGCATTGTTTTATTGCACATTCGTACACACTTCGATCTTAAAGCTTCCATTAAACAATTTCCATTACAATGCAGAGTTTTATTTTCAGTTGCAAATTACTCAATCAGCCCAAATTAAGTGCCGCACTTCTTTTCGCCACTGCAACAGGACTTGGTAGACCCGTCAGCCGGCTTCTCGCCATCTCCAGCCGCACCGTGACAATTGCATTTGTTGCCTTTGGCGCACTTGCAGCGCTCGTCGCACTTTTCAGTGGTACATTTGCATTCTGAAAAACACAGAAATTAGTTTTTTGGCACCCAGAAAGAAGAATATTGAAAAACCTTTCTCGCATCCTTTGCACGGCATCCTGTGAGTATAAATGACACGTTAGGCACAAAGGAATAACTGCGTAGGCTGTTGGCTCTGTGTGGATGCCATTCGATGGAGTCGTTACTGCGCATGCCGTTATAGGGGAAACTGGAGCAAATGCGGCACTCATTTCTGTATTATTCATGGCTGTATTAAATAATGAACAACTTTAGGAACAAAATATTCGACGGGATCAAAATTTGTCCGTCGATGTTATAAAGTATTCACAATTACCTGCTTCACTTGGCCCATATTTGCTAATTAAAGTGTTGCTAGGTGCCACAGCATAAATTTTTTAAGCGTTCTTTTCGAAAGCAGGGTTTAATACTTATAATTAGGTAAGAAGTCAGATGATAAGATTCAGCACCGGAGGCCTTGGAAAGACAACTTACTGTAAGGAATTATTTATTTATGTCTATTCAACTGCCATGCGTTGATTTCGAAAAGAAAACGAGAAGGTGACAGTTGGGTGCATATGCATCACTAAGCCGAACAATATAGGCACCAAAGCGCTATAAGCCAAGAGAAAAAGGTAGGACAATCAGACAGATTTGGTCTTCAATGTATGGTCAAAAAATCTAGCCTAAGTTTATTGTTGAACAAGATTGGACAACCATTCACGTTCGATGGGTACAACAAGCTTTGAGGATTGACATGAATAGCTCCAGTCAAACCATTCAACCGATTCACGACACTGGAAGCTTCGAAAGGAGTTACAGGACTAATGTTTATTTGATCTCTCGAGTTTGCCACCCGATTCACTTCTCAAAAGCATAAGAAGTGGCTTTAACATAACATTGAGCAAGTAACAACCGCAAGCAGGACGACCTTAAAAAAAGTTGTCTCAAGCGCTTAATGCGTAAGGATCGAATTGCCACATGATAATAGTTGATTATGAACCAATGGTACGAATTGGATATTTGTATTTAATTCGCCAGCGGGCAGTAAAACTTTCCCCGCCATTTTTGTAACTCTGCCCAAGATGCAACCGTTGTACGCTTTTGACACAATTGTACGTTTATTAAAATAAATTACTTTATAATAGAAAAATTCAATATAATTATGATTATTCACTTCTTTTATTTTTAATTATCATAGTTATGAATAATTATTTGCATAATAATGTGTATGTATGGGCATTTGTTTGTTTGTTTTGTGAGTTTGTGTGTGTGTGTATAGGTCCGTACGTACGTATGATTTGTATGTATGTAATATGTGTGTGCATTGGCCAATTAATTTATGCAATTTATTTCATTCAATTGCGCTTGCAATATCAAATTCACGTATGCTTTTCTTTTGCATCTGCTGCTGGCAAATTCTTCACCTCATCTCGTTGCGTTTCCTATGTTTTGCTTGTTCTATGTGTGTTAGTTTTTTGTTTTTGTTTTCGTTAATTGAATGCCTTACAAATACCAAATGTTAAACGACGTAGCAATGATCGACTTGTTATCGCTTTTTCCTTTTACTTTCATTTGTTGGTTGCTTTTGTTTTTTGTTTTTTTTGTTTCCTTTATAATAATATGTTTCTCGTTATTTGTTATTACGCTCGCATTATTAGTAATTAATTAAGATACGCTAAACTACAACGCATTCAATTCGACGCGTCTGCCTTCTCGTTCTATCTATCGTTCGTGCAGTTTTGTTTCTTTCCCCCCTGCTCACAATTTGTGTTAATTTCTTTATGCTTCATTTTTACTTTATAACTTTCTTGTTTCATTTTATGTTTTAATTGGTAAAATTTAAAATTTCGCATACGCATTGTCATCATATGAATGTGTATTACATCGTTCAACGTTCGGAGACTGTGTCCGTAGCTGCGTATTTGTGTGTGTGTGTGTGTGTATGTTATGTCGCTTACAATATGCATGTGGTGTAAATTGAAATGATATTTAAACTTTACTTGCTTTGCTTTTGCTCTTTTCTAGTAGGTGTTCGCTTATAAATGTTTTTTGTGTTGTCGTATTCATTAAGATTTAAGCTAAATTCAACACCTGGCGCTCAGATTATTAATATAGAAGCCGCACTTGCTTGGAATTATAAAAGCAACATTTATAATTAAGTCTAGGAAGCAACACAAAAGAACTAAATAATGAATCCTCTGAAGACATAGTCGAGGCCTTCTATAAAAACGACTTTCGTCGGGAGCGAGGGGTGTACAGCATTATACGAAATCAATTATAGTTTAGTATAAGCTAAAAGCAAAATTTAACGCAATTCAACTTATGTATATATAGGATTTTAAGAAGTGGAGCTTCCAGATGCGCCGGCATTTCCCGCTAATCATTATGTGGTGTCATACATTTTGAAATAAAAACAAAAACACTCAAACTCTCATCAACTCTCTAGGCCGCCGTAGCGTTTTCTCCTTCCGTAAGGGACAATGCAATCGACCTTTGGTCGATCGATTGTTGTAGATTTAACGTCTTCATGACCTTGGGTCAGAAATTCTCATGCTTAAATTACTCTTATCGCTGTCACAAACAAAATAGACAATAAGCCAGCCGCACCGTACTGCACCGTGCGAAAACACAAGCGCCAAGTGCAAAAGAACAATTTTTGGGGAAAATGTGGATAATATTAATATTAACAACCGATATACGCAGCAGCCGTCGACTCTGCGTCTTGTTTCGCCGCACTCGCGCTTTTCAAATATAACTATACAATTTGCCCACAGCCCGGTCATTGATGGCGCACGTGCGCTTAGCCTGTCGGGCGTTGTAGGCAGTTCTATTCTAGCATTTTGCCGAAAAATAAAATGTTCAACAAATCGTTGAATGATAACTAAATTTGTGGCGAAGGTACAGAAGCAGTAATAGACGCAACGGCAGCCGCTGCCGAAGTCGCTGGCGCTTGTGACGTGGACGCTGTTAAGCTGGACATGATCGCGCTCGGCGTAAGCGAATTGGTGGTGCTGCTCGTGTTGCTTTCGGTGCTCGTGTTGATCTTAGCCGTGGAAGGTGTCGTACTCGGCGAGAGTTCGGTTTGCTCATTGTCATCGCTAGTGTTGTGCAAGGCGGAGGCCACTGTTGCCGACGCCGCAGCAGTAGCAGCAGCATCCGGCGTGACACTTCTGGCAGCAGCCACAGCTGACGCGCTTTCGTTTTTGCTAGTTGAGCTGGCCATATTTTCCCCCTCGCCGTCGCCATCCGCATCGCCGTCAGCTTCAAAGTCGCCCTCACCATCGGCGTTACCATCATCGTCAGCCAGTGCGTTTGCTGTTGGCGAGCTGCTGCTCTCGTCCTTCTGCATTAGAGCCAATATGCTTTTTATATACGTCTCCATGGTGAGCAGCAGTTTGATGCGCTTCTCGTGCTCCTCCAGCAACCGATCCTCCGCGGTCTTCTTCTGTGTATTTTTGTTTGGCTCTGCCTTAGCGTCCGCACTGGCGTCCGGCGAAGCAGTAACAACCCCACTGCTGCCACTCGTAACAGCACCAGTAGCGCTCTCTTGCGACCCAGCAGCCGCAGCTGCTGGCGGCTTTGCAATGGTAGTTGTGGGCGTTGGCGTTGTAGTGGTCGTTGGTATTGGTGTTGATGCACTCAAAGCAGCTCCAGTCGAATGCTCTTTGATCTCGGCTGCTGTGTCCGCTTCCATCAGCTTAACAGTGCGTACGCCAGACTCACCTTTTGTCTGATCGACACTACTACTGCCAGCGTTCTCAATCTCGCCATCAGTGGACTTATTTGTATCTGTGGCTTCGTCGGCATCCTTCTCGTCACTACTAATCTGTGCCACATCGGTTTGTTCTGTAATTGATTTTGCTTCTGTTGGCGTTGTTGCAGGCGCTGTGTTTGTTGCTGCTGATGAAACAGCACAAGTTGTTGATTTCTCGTTGGCAACATGAGACTGATCCAATTTAATTTTCTTATTTTGAAACAATTCCATTTCGGCCACTTCCTGGTAACGAGAGCTCTTGTGCAGCAATGCCTTCAGTGATCCTCTCAACTGCTTGCGGACGGACGTCGGTATGCCAGTGCACTGTGCTATTACTCGGATAGCAAATAGATCGCCGCACAGATCATCGAGATCTTCTTTCGAATGCATCGAGTAACTTATGGTGTACAGCAGACGTGCGATAGGCAACTGAGCGGATATCTGCAAAAAGTCATATCAATTGTTTTTTTTTGTACATTACCGGGAAACAATTCAAAATGTATTTTAGTACCTTAGGATAATAAATCTCTAAGAAATTCCTTATGTATTGATCACTCAAGGAGACGCGCTCGTCCCGCAGTATAATGTGAATGTACTCAATCAAATACTGGTTGCTGATCAGGAGGTCGGCGTACCTAAAATATTATACAACATTATTTAGCATCTAAAGTGCTTAGTGCCTACGTGAAACTTTTCACTCGTCAATTTCATACTTGCTACGTACTTATTTGTGCTCTTATTGTTGTAGATGCCCACCCAAAATTTGGGGAATAAGTTAAAATGTAACGGCGCCGCCTCAATAGCCACCAGGCAGCTCAGCTTCACCAGCGTTTCGTTCAACTGGTTGGTGTTTACCGCCATGCGCATCATCACATCGAGAAAGTCATGGTATGGTCGATAGAACGCTTCCACTTGTGCATCGTACTCCAGATCGATGCCTTTCTGTAGAATCTCGCCGTGTGGTATGCTCATCTGCACCATGGGCCGCGGCGGACGAGGCGTGTTCTTCGATATTGTTGGCCAGGGAGCCTTGGCGCCGCGTCGCGGAAAGTACGGACCCAATGGGCCGATATTACTCGGCGCGTTTGCCACCGACAGGTGACAATTGATGAGTATTGGCGCCAGTATGCTAGTCACATCGAGACTGGGATTGCGCACCAGCTCCTTGAGCACTTCCAGCGACAGGCGACAAATTTCGGGCGGATTGTAAGTATTCAAGAAGGTGGCCAATCGCTTCACTGCATCAGGTAGCCGTTGCTGTTGCTGCTGCTGTTGCTGCTTTTTACTAGCGGCCGGAGCGTCCAGACGAGTGCTAATCCGCAGCGTCGTAAGCAGCAGCACCAGTTCGCTGAGCAGTTCCTGCAGATCTCCGGACACGTGGCAGGCAGTGGCCTCATGATGCATGGAATGTAGCGTGTGCAGCGCCTCGAAACACATCTCAATGCCGCCGTTGTAGATCACTAGTAGACGATCCTCGTCGTTGTCAACTGCATGCAAAATGTCAGAAGCGTCTTAATATCGATCAATGGAACATGCACCAAGTGACTTACCCAAGATACGCAAAGCATTTATTAGGGTACCCCATGAGACGCGCGCATCCAAACCAGTCAAATAGGCGGAGAGTGTGGTGCGCCGGAATGTGGTGACCTCGTGCTTCTCCTGCTCGCTGGCTTCGGGATGTCGAGCAGCGAACAGCGTCATCAGCTTGAAGAGCTCGTCTACAGCGGCCGCATACTGGGTGGGATGCGGCGTGATGTTCTTGAAGGCCCACTGCAGGTTCTGGTGCGCGGCCAGTTGTCGAGTCAGCGCGCGACTTTGCTCGCAACACAAGCGCAACAGCCCGTAGTAGGCAGGCAGCATGGCACGATTGTAAGCGACAATTTCCGAGTCGTCATGATCAGCACTGCAACGTTATCAATTTAAACAATTAACAGAGAAATCATTCCAATTCAAACTATGAATAACAAAAGTTAATAGCATTAAAAAGCGTCACTCACAGAATGTAATTAAATGCAATATTTCGAGTTATTTCTGGGCAGTTGGCGACCATAAGAGCATTCTCGGGGCAATCGACGATGGAGTGATGCCAAAAAGCAAGCAGCGCGTGCTTGTTGTGATGTGCTGGCACACTCGGTTCGGAGAGTCGAGGATGGAAGAGATCCCACAGCGCTCGCATATATGGCCCAATCTGCAATCAGTCAAACATGTCAAAACAATTTCTGTTCTAAATTATTTTACTTAAACTATTCGTAACGTAATCGATCGTAATGCAAAAATTATTAAATTGTGCAAAAACAACCGCAACCCACCATCAGTTTTTCAGTCTTTGAAACCATGCAATAACTGAGCAGACTAAAGTACGTTGTCAGCTTAGTGGTGCCGTGAATGCCGATATCTGCGTAGGAACGCGCCGGCCGCAATAGGCGCAGCAGCAAATTGATTATGTTGTGCAGTATAATTTGCGCATCGCTATTCAAGTCGCTGCAATGTCAAAAAAAGTATGATTGTTATTAGAATTTTTGCAGTTCCAGCCAATATAATTTAATAGGGAAAATCAAACTCCCAACCGGTAGACGTGCGTGGATAGCTTGTGCAGTGAATGGGTGCGGAAATTGGCTCGAAATGGCTGCGATGGCACCAGCGAAACAAGTAGATAGGCAGCCGCTGCAAAGAGGAATTTTATTACGATCGTAATGTGCGAACAGTAACAATTCACCCACCATTACGAACGCGCGAATTATTGTGTGCCAGCAGATACTGCTCCACCCAATTGTCAGCTGACTGCAAAATCCAGGCGTGAGCGATTTTATTTTTGGGCGCCTGAAAGGCCAACCAGTCCAGCGCTGATTGCGGACAATACTCGGCCGCGTCCCAAACACGTTGCAGCACCAACTGCGAGAAACAGGGCAAGCCCGAGGGACCGCCTTGCGTCTCGGTTAACAGCGTTAGCAGCTTGAAGAACGGTCCACACAATTCGGTGTGCTTGGTGACGGAGGCGAAAAGCATAGCAATGATTTGATTGGCCAAACGATCGTCCCACCGGCACAGCGCGTGGATGAGATGCTTTGTCTGGTGAGGATTAATATTATCCTTGATTTGCTGGTACAGGAAAGGAAAGCCCTGAGAGACAAATGAATCCAATTATTATTTCTTATTGGCATAATGCAAATTATTCCTTATTCATACTTTGCCGCCTGCTATTGCGTTGTAGTCCTTGGTCGAAAGCCGCAAACGGAAATCCTGTCCACGTGATCGCTCTACTAGCGTCGCTACCAGGGCAATCATCTTATCCAGCGATGCTGGACGTGTCTTATCTACCGATAAAGCCTCATCCGATGAGTTGTCATCGTTGTCAGAGCCGACATCAATCTTTTGAAAGCACAACAGAAACTGTTTTGTCAATGATTTAAATATTATTTGAAGTGTACTTACGCAGTCCTGCGTTTTGTTGCCTAGATAAAAGTCTGCTACACTCTTAATGACGCCAATGCGCAACAGGAAAACCGTCTCCTCGTCACCCATGCGCGAAAACTCAAAGAGCAAACCAAAAAACTCCGATAAATGCCGCAAATGCGCCTTAGCACCGTGCTCCATTAACAAAATCAAAGAGCTAATGAAACGTGTTACGCATGAGGCATTCCCCATCACTTCTTTGCCATCGTCATCGGTTTCCGTTTTCAAATACAAATGCGCATGGGACGAACTGCGGTTACATTTCATAGTTAGTTAACGAAATTCTTTCGGCAACAAATGCCAGTACTCACCGCAATCTTTGTATAACGTGTATCACAAGCCGCTGAAACATTTGGCGCACCATCTGGTTGGGGCATTGTATTAGCACCTGTACCGGCCACCACGGCTCGACGGACATGTGCGTCAGAAACCATTCGCACGCTTCCTGGCTAGCATTAAACTGTTTGGTAAGCAGCTCAATCCAAGGCACCATTGTCGGCTGCGCAAAGCGAATATTTTGTAAATACTATGAACAGCTTATTACACTCTACTACTGCCTTACCTTCTCCTTGGCATGTATAAACGTCTCGATGAAGAATGAGACCGACAGCTTTGCCGCCATGCATGTGACATCGGTGTGCGCCAACAACGTTTGCGGTATGTGCCCGCATATTTGCCACATAAAGCTGTAATTCGGTTAAAGGTAAAAGCCGTCAGCAATTCATCGCGATACAACAACAATACAAATTTAACTCACTTAAAGTAGGTGTGCTCGAAGATGTTGCGATCCTGCAGGAACTGGCGATTATCTTGCCAAATCCAGTCCTCAAGCTCTTTATTCAGTTGCGGTATTAGTAGCCGCACACACTTGGTGTCCACTTTTATGGCTGCACTGGCGGCGGCAGCAGCGGCCGCCGATGTTGATGCTTGCGGTTCGTTGTTTCTGGCAAGCGCTGTAGTCGCCGTGGTATCTTCGGCCTTCGTCTTCTTACTGCTGCTAGAGTCGCTGTCACTGCTGCGCATCTTACTGGCAGCGTCCGTGACGCTGCCGTCGTCCTCATTGTTGCTGTCGTTTTTACTGCTGCCGTTAAGCATGTCAATGCTGGATTCGTTTGCGATCGCTTGCTTGCCGATCGTTGTCTCTTCGCTTTGGTTGCTGTGCTCCTGTTCGCCGACGTCGCGCACTCTTTGACAAGCAGCAGCACGTAGCACGGCAGTTGGTGAGGCCAGCAGCTCTGACTGACGGTGTTTCAAATGCTCTGGCAAACGACGCTCGTAGAACAGCATGTAAGCCGAATTCGTCTTCTCGAAACTAAAGTCCATATATTTCTCGGTCACGGAATCGTAGGTTTTGCTCTGCAGTATAAAAAACACCATTTGTGCAGGTAGTTCATATGTATTAAAAACATTCAGAAGCTGTTTACTTACGGTCATCTCACCGCCAAAGCACTCGGCTGCGATTTGCGAAGGATCAAAGGGCTTAACCTCGGCGTCGTTGAATAGGAACCAGCGGTCATGTTGCAGTGCAGATTTGTTGCGCTCCTTGATGAAGCTGTAGTAGTGGCCACCGTCGGCAGTGCCTGTATGCACGGTAACTCCTACCAGCTCGTACCTGTAACAGCCAAACATACAAATCAGAATTTCGACTACTAGCCGCGTTTCGGTAAGTCATTCGAATCAATCGCATAGAACACTTAAAGTCACATCTTTTAAATTTATAGCAATTTTTGTTCACTATTACATACTCCAAACACTCCTCGATATCTTCGTCGATGACGTTCACTTTGCCAGCAGTGGCCGCTACGTTCTTCTCTAATTCTTGCCGGCGCTTTTCACGGTCCTCTACATAGTTGAGAATCAAATAAATAAATGGTTAACTTTGCCTTCCTGCGCAATCAGTGTTCTCACCTCTGTATTGGTGCGGCATCAGCGTCTTCTCCACGTAGTCGGACATGTTTAGGTGCATGGGGAAGGAGAAGTGCGTGTTCACCTTTTCCTTCAGCATGGTGACCATGTTGAAGGTGTAGCGCATCGTGTTGAAGCACAGTATCTGCGGCAGTTTCTTGAAGCACGCGCGCTTCTCCGCGCGCACCTTTTTGCCGCACTGCGAGCACGTGTACATGTTGTCGCCCTCGAGCGTGTCCTTGACAGTCACCTCGTCCAGCGACTCCTGCAGGTTACGCATGTCGGCCACTTGGCAACGCACCGTGTAGAACTCCTCCGCTGTGCGCGACACATGCCCACAGTCCAGCGACACCACGTTGTTGCTTAACGTGCCACAAAACAGTCGCTTAACGAGGTCCTTCAGCTCCGGCGTCATTTCCTCCAACTTGGACACGAGATCAATAAAGAACTCAGCCATGTCCTTCTGCTCGCCAGTGTTCAGCGGCTGGTGGTCCATCTGGTAGACGCGACAAAACGAGCGCGGATTGTACGCCTTGCGCTCGGACTCCAGCAAGTATGCGAACATGCGTTGCAACTCCAACAACGTCGGCCCGTGCTTCTGTGCGCCCGTCGGCGGCACACTCAGTATGGCGGCACGCGCCTGCGGCATCATGTAGAGATGCTGAATGCACGAGGCCATGTAGCAGGTGGCGCCCAGATTGGTCAGGCCCACATAGCCACACTCGGAGCGACCTTCGTCGCGCGGCCAGTAGTCCCACGGGTAGGGCACCTTCGAGCCGGGCGTGTGTTGCGCCAGCAGCTTCGCATGCAGAAACGTGTAGTTTTTCGGGCAGTTCTTGCACAGCTCCACCAGCAGATCGTAGGCAGCCGCACGAGAGGTGGCCGACTTGCACTTGGGCTTGTGGCGATTCATGGGCGACGGCATGTCGAACAGGAATTCGAATATCTTGTCGATGAACTGCAGCGCATTACCACTGAACTTGAACGTGGGATCGTATTTGACAAAGTTCGACATGAGGTTGATGAGACCGACGAGGCCGTCGTCTTGGTAGCCGTGTCGCGTTTCGTAAAAGTCGCGCGTCAGTATGCTCTGCGAAACGGACTGGCATAACCGCTCGATGTCGATGGCCTCCTCGTTGCAGCCAGTCGCGCACTCTAGCGACGACTTTACCATATCCGGCGTCAAAGTGTCCACTAGACGCGCCAGCAGCCAGAAGTAGTCGCGACAAGCCGGACCGTATGGCTCCTTGCCCTCGTCCGACAGCAGATACTGCGTGTGCTGCACGTAGGAGGTCATCTTCTCGGCCACGGACAGGAACGAGATGAGCTTGCGCAGCAGCGGCGCCAGTAGCACCTGGTAGCTCTGCGCGTTGCCCAAACAAATGCGATACAGGCCAGCGCATATCTCACGGCGCACCGCCGGCTCCGGGTCCTCAAGTATGAACTTCAGCACCCAATTGCAGTACTCCGGTTGCGTCCACAGCACACGACGCGCCTCTGACGACGCGTGCACAAAGCTCACCATAATGTTCATCGTGAACTGTACCACCTGCGCGCGGCCCCAGAATCCGGTGCGCAAATGGTGGTACTGGTATTGGTAGGGCGTGGAGGGCGTCAGTGCGGCGTAGTTCTGGAAGGCCTCGTCGTTTAGTATCGACGACAGGCGTCGCAGACACGCGTCCACGTCCATCAGCTCCAACATGAAAGCATGCGGCCGCGAGATCACCACATGCATGTCCTCGGCCTGCATCTCTTCGAAGCCGAGCAGCCACAGTATGCGCAGCAGGCTAGCCAGGCAGTCGTGTCGCCACTCGTTCAGCAGCTCCTTCGGATGGGCGCTCTGCTGCAGTTGGCCCGAAATGAAGATCTCGTACAAGTGGCGCAGCCCGCCGCACTTCACGAACGCTTCGCTCCATTTTACTTCGTGGGCGCGTCCAGCACCAACAGCGATCACAGTGCTGCCTGTGCTGTCGCTGCTTCTGCTGCCGGTACTGCAGCTGCCACCAGTGCTCACGCTCAGTGTGCCGCTGCCATCGATCGCAGTTATTATCAGTCTTCCCTCCTTATCGTCGTGCGCTGACTGGAATTCTCCGCGCTTCTGGCGCTTATGCGACCTGCTCGTTGGTTGGCTGTTTTCCTTATCATTGCACCGTCCATCGTCGGCGCCTAGTTCGCCAAAATCGCTCTCCTGTGTTGTCATGGCGCCATCCTTCTGCTCGGAAGCATCCGAGTTTTCCTTCTCGACCGCTGTGGAGCTGCCGCTGCCGCTACCGCCACCGCTGCTGCTGCCACTGCTGCGTTTAGCCTCTTCCTTTGCGTTTGATGAAGTGTTCTCGTTGCTGTTGCGACGCCTACTCGAGCTGCGCTTCGTGCCACCGCCACTGCCGCTCTTAGTGCTGCGCACATATTGTTCCATTGGTACGACGTTCCCGTTCATGCTCCCACTACCGCAGCAGCCCATCGCGCTGCCACTGCCCTTGTGCTGCAGCGCACTGTTCAGCGTCAAGCTTTCCACAATATGCAGCGAATACATGAACTTTTGCAGATTGCTCGGGTCGAGCAGATCACACAGCTTTTGTTTGATGTCTTTGCGTTTGTTGGCTTGCTCCTCCTCGTTGATGCAATGCTCGCTAGCGCTCAACTCACTGCTCAGGCTCTTAAAGGCGTCCAGGATCAGAGGATTGGTGGGCAATATAGCCAAAATGTCCCATACGCGGCGCGACAACAGCTGGGCCTTGGTGTGCAGCTGCAAGTTGTTGTTTTGTGGCTTCATAGCGCCCAAAGTCTGCATCAGGCAGAAAAGCTTTTCGAAGTATTTCGGTTGCAACAGTAATACTGACGGTAGGCACTCTTTTGGTGGCGGCGGCTGCATGGAAGGATGGTCCAGATTGGTCTCTTTGCGGCGTGCTCCACGGCCACCCAGCGATACATACACAATCTTTGGATAAGAAAAAGGAATTCACATAGTGCAATGGTCATCACTTTGCATAAAAACAACGAACCTGATTATCCTTAAAACCAGCATCACCCAGACTGCGCTCATCGTAGTCCGAAGTCAATTCCTGGCCTTGCGTTATAATGCGTAAAGGACCTTCGCTTAGCAATAGACCTAAGACCGGGGCTGCTACACCAGAATTTGTCGATCCCTGCAGACCTTCCCACCTGTGTAACAAATATCAAACAATTGGAGAAAAAGTTTCTGCAAACATCGCTTCCATCACTCACCACTTTGATATTTCCGCCTTCAATTCTGCAATCAAATCGCACGCGTGCATGTGCAGCACAGACTTTTCTGACAAACCAGCGGGCTGCAGCACAATTCGTATCGCCGGCCCGGCCGCTTCATTCTTCAGATTACTGTGCGAGCCGATGCCTTTGCCCTCAATTGCCCAGCGTCGCAAGTGGAAGGCGTAGCGCCGACGAAACGTCTCCAGATGCGTGTTGAGCAGCATGAGGCCACGTTGCACACACATCAACGCATTCTCATCGTCGTTGCTAAAACAGAATATCAAACGGGATATAGAGTTTGATCCGATTGAACTGGCGAATGGCAAACTAACCTCTCCAAACGCTCCAGCGCGTTGGCCGCCTGCACTAGGTTGTCCATGCACTGCGACACAAACTCCTTCTCCAGCCGCAGCTGCTGACCCATATAGTACATGTTGATGTACTGAATGGCGGCCAGCGACACTTCGGTGTTGTGTGCGCGCAACGCAATCTTCCACAGGTGGTACATTCCCACGATGTTCGACGACGTGGTCGACACCGAGTCCGTCTGTTTCTCGTAATGCGCAATGGCCATGCGTGCCAGGCTGCACAGCTGCTGGAACAGACCCAGCGCCACCATAGAGAATTCCTCCGGCCGCAGCTCGGGCAATTTCTTCAAGTACAAATGCTGCAGCGCTTCAATGCCCAGCGCGTGCTGGTCGCCGCCCTTAGCCTGACTCTGCAGCCACGAAAAGTAACAGTCGGCGCATTCGCTGTCATGTGCAAGCCACTCCCACAAGGCGTCCACTTGGTCCAGGGTTAAGCTAGCGGAGCACATTAAAACGGCAAACATTAACATAAGAACTTTAGTAAATTGCTATGAGAAGCAGAATGCTCACCGAAAGCTCTTCGGCGAGCCCAGAGTTGAGAATATGGAAGACAGAAAGTGTAGGCGCACTGACACTTGCGTTTTGTGTGTGTAGATGGGCATGTCGGACTGCGCCTCGGCGCCCTTGCTCTGCAGTTCGGCGCGGCGTCTGGCGTAGTACTTGATATTATTGAAAAAGTGGTACATCATCTTGTTCTGGCGCTCCGCCCACATGGTCACCTGATGCGTGTCCGCTGGCCGAAATTGCTGAAAGGAAGCAAAGAGCTTGGGCAGTAGGCGTAAGCTCACAATAACGCTGCGATTGCTGGCCAAATTCTGCAGGCAACCTTCAATGAATTTGGTGCGCAATAGACGGTCCATACTGAAGCAAAGCAACGTGGCTAGTGCCTTCTCTGCTTCCAACGCGAGTGACTCGCCCAGCTGAAACTGTACGCAAATTGTTAAAGTGGTTCAATATTAGATTCAAATAGCCACTAACGATTTTATCGTCTTGCAGCAGGTCCCACAAAAGCGTGTTGCCCGGCTGACAGACGTCGTTGATTTTGAAAGTCGGCTGTTGCGGCAGTGCTTGGGCTGGTTGTGTTGACGCAGATGCGGCGCCGGATTGGGGCGCGACGCTGATTGAAGACGCAGGTGCTTGAAGTGATTCGGCTTTGCCGCGTTCTGACATATCCATGTCACTGACGTCGTTCAACTTGCGCCCCGACATTACGGCTGCTGCTGCAGCAACAGCAGCCACCGCTACAGCGGCATTTGCAGAGTTGGCCTGTTGCTGCTGCCGCAGCGCCTCCGTCTCCGCTCTCGACGGCTCCACACCACTAGCCGTAGCTGCAACCGCAGCGTCAGCTTCGGCTGACTTCTGCTGTAGCGCCATGGCCGAGTGTGCGGCAGCCATTGCAGCCGCTGCAGCCGCAAAAGCGGGCGGCACGCAGTTATGCGGCACACGCAATGCGTGCGTGTTCACTAACTGCGCCAGCTCCTCCTCGCAGGGCGACACATCATCATCATCGAAGTCGGCCAGGTTCTTCTCCGACTTGTTACTCATAGGCGAAGAGTAGCTGCCGTCGTTCTCAGCGCCACTTAGCAGTTCGCTAATGTGCGTCTCGGCGATGGCGCGTATGTATGGACCTTCACCTTGCAGATGCTTGAGGACGGCGCTGGGCACAACCTGACCGCCGCCATCACTGCAGTCGTCGCTGTCGTTCAGTATCTCGCCGTCCCCCTCGTCCGCCTCATCAGCATCATCGCTGCTGGCTTCGTCATCCTCGCCCCCGTCCCAGATGGCCTCGACGATCTCGTGTGCCAGCCGAGTCAGCGGCAAGTTGTTGTTCTTGCGGCGCTTGCGTGATTTCTTGCGGTGCATTTGTATGTCGAGTGCAGCTTGCTGCAAGTCGTCCTCGCTGCTCGAGTTGTCGATGATGTTTACTATTCGATGATTTTGCATTCTGCAACACAATATTCAACCGTTTCAGTAATCAACGACTTTTTATGCAAAAAAAATAGCGAAAAACTCACTTAATGTCCAGTTTCGGGTTAAGTAGGTTCAGCTCCTCGGCGTTCACATGCTTCACTTTCTCTGCAAAAAGCAACAAACGTTTACAAAATGTTCATGCAACAAATGGCACATGCGCACCTTCGACGCCCGGCTCACACACGTGGCGTCGGCGTCTGGTCTGCTTGCAGGGAGTCGGCACGCCTGTATCTGAGCCCACATGCTCAATGTCGATGGGACTCTTGCGACCACTCGCCAAGCTGCTGTCATCACCGTTGCCCTGCTCGTCGTCAGAGTTGCTGCCGTCCATGCTGCCGCTGTCTGAGCTCGAGGCCGTCACATGAGCCGCAAGCAGGTGATCCTGCATCATGCTCATCTGTGAGCGCGAGTTGTCGCGCGACCAAATTAGCTTTGTCAACGCCGATGCAATGTAAATACTCTGCTCCGTATGGTCTTTGGGATCCATGCGGCAAAGCAGCGAGTACAGATGCATGGCAGGACGAGGCGCTAGATTCTTTACCAGCGCCGGCAGGATGTCGAAAATGGTTTTTGAGCAATGCTTCAGCTGCGTGGCTTGCCAAATGAGTTTGATGTCCTCGTCGGTGATATGGTTCTCCACCGCCAGGAAATTGAGCACCACGTGCGCCTGCTTGATGACCTCCACATGCAAATTCGGTCCGAACAGATGCTGGATGATCTGGTTCTCCGTTAGCCAGTTGGCAATTTTCTGGCCGACAACTTCAACGTCGCCCACCGTTTCGGTGGTGCAGATTTCGTTGAATAGATTTATGTGGGCATTGATCTGAGCCATGCCTGCAACGTAAAGAGAGTACAAACTTAAGTCCTCAGCTTATTACCATCAATCACCCAAATATGCTCTTATTAAAATAAAAACATTATGGAAGAATTGCACGCTGCTCACCCGCCAGTCGCATGGTCAGTGTGGTCGATGTAAAGTATTTGAAAGCTAGAGCCAAACCCTCCACGTCAAAGTTCACTGACGCATCTAGAGGATCGCGGACCGCCGACCACACGAAATCGGCCATGGCGCGCGTCGCCGCCGAGCGTAGATTTTGATCGGACAGCTTGCACATGTACTGCAAGACGCGACTGCGCAGCGGCACGAACAACTGCACGATGCATCCGTAGTTCAGCCACAGCTTGATGTTGGACACGGTGGCCGTAATGGCTTGCGCCGTGGTCACGGGCAAATCTGGCTGCTCGAAGCACAGCATCATGGCCGCGAAGCCGCCCGAGTTGCAGAAAAGGCTGATGTTGCGCAGAAGGTAAACGGGAATTTCGTTGTCGTGCAGATCGCAGAAGATGGCCAGATGCTGCGCTTCGTCGGCCGAGATGTCATCTAGACGCGCATGCGTGCCGTGTTTATAGGCGATGTACAGCGGAAAGTTGAGAAGAAACACCTTCGACACTAGTATGAAGAGCTTCTCCACTTCCGGCAATATCCACGGCTCTTCAATGAACTGCGGTGGTGCGTTGGACGCTGGCCCGCATGTCGGCGAAGTCTGTGCCCGATGATGTGATTGCCGTGTTGGTGATGTGGCCGCAGTTGCACCCGGTGCTGGCGAATTGCTGCGTCCTTGCTGCTGCTGCTGCACCTGTGGCGAGGCAGGTGATGGCGTGCTATTGCCGGCATCAACCTCTTCCTTCTCTTCGTCACTAAGCTTTGCGCACTTCGCACTGCGCTTTCGCTCGTCCTCCGGGTCCTCCAAAGCCTTCGTTTTGTTCGCTGTAGCGGACGTCGTCGGCGATGATGAGCTTGCACTATCAACGCCCGGCGTCGACCCACCCTGCGACTGTGGTTGTGCAGCAGCGGCAACTGCTTGCGCGGCACTGGCAGTCAGTCGCTTGTAGTCCTCTATCAGGCGTTGTATTTGCTTGAGGTGGTGCACGGCTAGGCAGATCATCGACTGCACCACCAGGTTAAAGCGCTCAAAGTTCTTCGCATCGCGGTACAGACACATACACTGCCGCTGCGGCCAGGCCTGTATATATCCAAAAGCCGTCTCGATCTCGCTCTTGAGCAGTATCGAGTACTTGGCATCGTTGGTTGTGATGCGCGCCTCGTCTGTCGGCGTCAAGAAACCAAATGAAAAAGGACCATTAGACCAAATAGTAAAGACACAATTTCACAATCAGAGCGCTGGCCAGTTAGCCGGCAGGGCAACGGAGTTGCATTCGCAGCACTTACATGACTCTAGCAAGTGTAGAAAATCGGAGCAAACGTCGCACATTGTTCCACTTTGTCGTCGCTGCCGCCGCTGCCCGCTGCCGACTCTACTTGCACTTCTTTGCTGTCGTTGACTTTTCTTCACAGGCACAACCGCCGCCGCCGCCGATGTCTTCTTCTTCGTTGCTGCTGCTGCTGCTGCAGCGCTGCTACAACTGCTTCTCTGGGTTTTGTTCGTAGCTGACTGCTTTCGTCTAGTTTGACTCCCATTTACTCCAGCTCCTTGACGTGAGTCCAACTCCTTGCATCTCAATTAATACCAATCGAGTGACGTTTTATTTCATTAGCTGCTTTTTTGCAAATTACAATTTTTCACACGAGAATTTTTCCTTGCCTTTCCTTTCTTCTAGTGCAGAATTCTTCACCTTCCGCTTTCAACGCTGTTCGTACCTATTTTTTTCGTATGAAGAAGTCGATGTTCGGAGCGCACGTTGCCAGACTCCTCAGTTCGCAATTCAAGCCGCACGCGCATTTGCCGGCCGGGCAAAGGTGCTATAAAAATAACCATAAAATAGTTATTCGATTGCTGTAACCGATGACTAATTGAATTTAAGTAGGACTAGTTGCACCGAACAACGATGTAATTTCGTAAAAACTATTTTTTTACATTAACATTATCCATCTCTAATAATACATATAGCATGTGACAGAAACACCTTGCATTGCATGCTAAACAACAGAACAGAATTGTATTAATTGCAATTCGGGGTGGCAGCACGGGGATGAGCGCAGCACTGGTGCATTGCTTTTCACGTTGGTTCCACGTTTTATTCGACATTTATTTAGTGCCATTGCACACTGCATTAATAGTAATCGGGAAGAGTTCGGGGTACTTCCCAAATACAGCGTTGTAAGAAAAAGCAATAACTTTTGTTAACAATAACAGTAGCATTTTAATATCATAAATCAACAACAAATATTCGTCTGTTATCATTTACTAATCATGCTATGCAGTGTGAACTGCGCTGACAGTTGAAACTGTTGTCAGATGGCAAGTAATGCAGATTGTAATATACTAAGTTCAAACGTGTATTAATCTTAAGCTTGAATAGCATTTCTGTTTTGAGAGCAGTACAATAATTTAATTGTAATATGTGCACTTTATTAAAACATTTATTATGAAGTCACAACCTTGTAGTTAGAGACAATTACCTCTGCGTGCAGCGGTGCCTACCAGCGGTGTTATATTGCTGCAACTGGCATATTTACCTTCATTAACATAGTTTATCGCAGTAAATTGATCGTGTAATTTGTTGTGGTAAAAAAAGAAATGGTGTCCCCTCAAAGCAACTCTGTAGTCGATAAATTGTGAAGAGAGAGACGCACAAAAGAGAAAAAACAGCGGGTTGAAGTCGCGAATTTCTTGAATTTGTGAATGTTTTTGGGAAAATATCGCTAGTTGCATTGTTAGGCATACAAAATCACTGTAAAAGACTTGCAAAATATAAACAAAAAGCGTCTGAATATCAGGTAGATGTGAAAACGCACGCGAACTTGTTGGAAAGTGCACTTTTCTTAGCGAATTGAGGCAATGAAATTTTGGTCACGTCGGACGGGAATTGTGTGTGGCAAAGCGAGCTAAAAGCAGTAGCAGCAGGCAGAGCGCAAGAAACAGAAACGGGGCCTTTTCCCCTCTGCGGACGCTGCGCGTTGCAATTGTGTGAAAATCAGTAGCAAAAGCGATTGAAAAGACAACGGTCCGGCAGCGGCAGTGGAAGTGGAAGGAGTGCGAGTGCGATTGGTAGATGGTTTACCATCTTTAGCCAGAACAGGCAGGCAGCAAGCAGGTATTAAAGCCAAGTGCGAAAGCAATTGAGTCCGCGAGCCGACTGCACACGCGGCTGGAAACGGATAAAGCGGCTGAAAATTCGCGGTTGATAAGTCCGGGCGCTGCAATTGTGGTAATAAGTAGTGACAGGCAGGCAGAAGTGAGCAACATAGAGTGAGTGGGGCAAGCAGTACGGCCGATGGGCACAGTGTTTTTGGCAATTCGTAGTAACAGTGCAAAATGTTGTCACAGTGAACGCGCCGACAACGCCGCTGATTCGAAATTGCAAACACAGTCAGAGTTGCAGTTGCAGTAAATCTGGAAATGACCGAACCGAAACGTGTTACCTTCACTACGCTGAGTAGCAGCGTGTCGGCGGCTGCGCCGTTGGGTGTTGTAGGCGGAGGTGTCGGTTTGGCGGCGGGCGGCGGCAGCAATGTCAGTTCAACGTCCGTCACATCGCTGCGTTTTGGCACAGATTTTCTCGTCGATCAGCCCGCTGCATCGACGGACGGCCGCGTCGCCAGCGGGGCCGGCAATAAATCTGGCAACAAGACGCTGCGTCTCAGCATGGAGCTGTTTCCAACGGACTCGTGCAGTTATCCTGAATTTAATTTCTCTAAATTGCTTTACTTGGAGAAGGTTAGCCAACTGAAATATTTATGAAATTTTTCTGCTCAATTGAGTTAAATTGAATTTTTGCTGTTGATATTTGCAGAAGAAAATTAAAAAGCTGAAACAAAAATCAAATGGTTTCGCCGATCCCTTCACCAACGAAAATGACGATGATGTGGCGCGCATTGCCAAGGAGCTGGAGAAGAAATACGGCAGCACGTATGGCAGCGGACGCGGTCGCAGCAAGAAGGACGATCACTGCGACATTGGCCTGGGCTACGACGAGTCAGACTCGTTTATAGACAATACGGAAGCGGTACGTATCGTTCTCGGCACAATGCTTTAATTTCCAAGACATCAATTATTGAAAATATCTGGTGATTTGGCATTTAGTTAGGAAGCTGAGGCGTATCAGAGATGCGTGAGTTTAGGAATTCAATCAAGGTAGACAGACTTTGACAACATCCCGAAGGGGGTTTCCAGTATGAATAGAATTTTCTATTTCGGATCAAGAACAAGTTGCTATTGTCATCATAGTACAGACCCGCCCGTCCGTCAAAAGCTGATACGTGCAATTATATGTGCCATAAACTGTCCATGTAGCGTGAACTGCTAATTTTTCAACAGCGACAGCAATATTTCTATGCCCGCTTACGGGTATTCAAAGCTGGGAATGGGTGTAACAAAGCATTTAAAAATGTTCCTTTAAATGTTTTTTTTGTTTGTTTAATATATCAATGCTGCATTCATATTAATAAGTGTGGTCTGTCTGGAAAATACAAATTTGAAATCTAATGTAATGAGTCAAACAACACAAGACAAAGTCAACAACCTTTCGGCCCTTAACTCATTCTAACCTTTATTTCCTTTTATTGGCAAGTAAAAAAAAAAACAACTCAATCAAAATTCCGCTTCCAATAACAAATAATTAGCTATTTTACACATGTAGTTCTAGCCGATTTTAATTATTTGTTAAAATTTTTTAGTTTTAGTTTATCCAAAATTCAAAGAATTTGTATGTTAATGGTTTGGATTTTTGCTCACTGTGACATTAATTGTTGTCGTGACTTGGTCTTTTCTTATAGTACGATGAGGTTATACCAGAGGAAGTTGAAACACTGGAAGGCGGCTTCTACATCAATTGCGGTGCACTTGAGTTCAAGAAGTTGCACACCGAATCGGTAAAGACCCGCACGGACGAGATTATAAAAATGCCAAATCGTGCCAGGAAGCGTGTGCTCTCGTCGTCTTCCTCCTCGGGCGATTCGTCGAGCACCGATGACGATGACGACGACGACGAGGTCGACTCGGGGGGCGAGGCGTCCAGCGTTGATGCAACAGCAGCAAAGGCGGCTAAAAATGCTAGCAACACTGCCGTGCCGCCACTCGAGAAGCGTCCGAAAACGAGCACTGCCAACGCGAGTACGTCCGCCAGCGCCAGTGCCGGTACTGGTGCTGTTGCCGTTGCCAAGAAGGCAATATCTCAGACGCAGGACCATGACAGTGGTAATAATAACAGCAACAGCAGCCAGAAGAAGAAGAGCAGCAAATCGCTTGGCGTTGGCGGCTCGTCGACGTCGAATTCGCCCAAGCCGCCGTCGTCGGTGGGCTCCGATTCGGACAAGGAACGCGTGCGACAAAAGACTGTGAAGACTACAACGGTGAAGGACATGCTGAAGGCGAAACGGGACAATTTTCTGAAGATGCAAGAAGGTGGTGCCACAGGTGCGACGGGGAGCAGTGGTAGCGATGCGAAGATGATTAATGGCGAACTGAAGGGTGCCGCCAGTAAATCGTCTGACGACGAGTCCACCTCTAGCGATGATTCAGGCGAGCCCAGTGATTCGGATCGCAGCGCACCGCAGGGCAAGAAACCCAAAAAATCTGGAAACTCAGAGGGCGCTAACGAAAGTAAGCGTGGCTGGTCACCTGTGGCTACGAATTACTAATGACATGTTTTCTTTGATTTACTAGAGTTGCGTTCGATGGATACGAAGTTGCCCGACATCGATGCCGAAATCGTTGCAAACGTGTGCAACTTCAAGGAGCTTGTTAAAGCCAAAAATATGATTGGCAAACGGTTTCAGTTTGACGAGCTACTCACTGAAGTATTCCTCAAGTAAGTTTACCATGATGAGAACAGCCGAGATCCTGTGGTGTTGTTGACCGACTGTACTCCGTTTAGAATTGACGAAGCGCTGCTATGCATCGATAAGACACAACGGAACATGGTATATGCGCACTTGGAATATCAGCTGCTGTTGCCAAAATACTACTTTTTGCGCAAGGCGAAGGATCTGCGGGTGAGAGAGGAGAAGCAGAAGAGCAAACGCGCGCTGGGCAAGTTGCGCAAGGCCATCATCGAAGCGATGCCGGGTGCGATTGTCAACTTCGAGGTGGAATTGCGCAAACACGCCGAACTGCAGTGAGTATGGAACTGGATGGTTCTCATATCTAATATGAGAGAAGCAAAAGCATATTTTTCGACACTTCGAATGTGTTTGCAGGTCAGCCAGCGTTAATGCGGATCACCCACCTAAAATGCCAAAGAAGAAATTCCCCTGGAATAATAATTTACGGTGAGCGCAAACGATTTTGCCGATTCGCCATAATCCAAATCAAATCAAACTAAAAACCATGCCAACTTTGTTACAGGAATTTGCTCTATGAAGTGTATCAGGTGCGCTGGACGTCGTACCCAGTGCTGGGCACACGCAAAGAGACCCTTGAGGACTTCATCAGCGTCTACATGCGTGAGAAGGTAGTCGAACTGTGGCCCAGTGGCTGGATGCGCTACGAGGATTTGCAGCGCGAAATTGAGAAACGCAAAGCAGCCGCTAAGAAAGCTAAGGAGAGAAAGAAAGCAAAGGAAGCCATTAGCAATGCGGCCAATGCGCAAACAAACAGCGCTGCAAACGCCGCGTCGCTGCAAGGCAGTAGTCCAGCCAATGCACCATTACCCGCGACAAATTCATTTCTGAAACAATTCGAAGATTTTGCCACTGGTAGTCGCAGTTCGTGTGCCAATTCGGACACGGAATCTGTGGCCAGCAGCAGTGCCTCCAACGGGCTGAAGCGCAAAAACTCTGACGGCAGCAGGGAGCCCGGAGCACGCAGCAAAGCGTCAAAGACCAATATGATTGCTGCTGCTGGTGGCGCGGATCAACGCGATGTACGCAACAACAACGCTGACAACGGCGGCAGCAGTAGTAGCAGCAATATCAAGAAACAGCAGCAAACGTCGGCGTCTTCAGCAACAACAGTGGAGTTCTTGTCAACAGGCAAAAAGTTGGAACACAGCCTACCAAATGTTATGAGTATCGGCGTGGCGGCCAATGGACAGCAGCAGCCATCGCAAGCTGTCGGCATAACAGCGCCTCAATCTCAGCCTAAACATTCCAAGCCCAGCGACCCCAAAATCTGCGTTATCGACCTGGACAAGTACCGTTGTCCCAATGACATTCTACAGACGTCGCAGCAAATGCTGAAAACGGAGCCAATATCCCCGTTGGGTGCCAGCATCAACTCCAGCGTGGTGTATCGGCGCGATAGCAGCAGCGAATCGGATGGCGTTGAGATTGTTGGCATTTTTCCGGCCAAGTCGCTGCCTCTGGCCGTCGTCAACAGCAAGCCGAGACACAAAAAGAACGCAAGCAACGCATTACCGGCGATCAGCACAGCCTACCATGTGGATGCAGCAAATGCGGCCTTATATTCAACAGCGCCCACCATGGTAAACACAAACAACAATAACAACAACAACACCAATGCAAATAACAACAGTAAGAAGCTGCAGAGCGGCATCAATTCAAAGGCGAAAGATGCGGCCGGCTGCAGCAGTGCACTCGAATTTGATCCGCAGCAAGTGGTGCGAGCACTTAAGGAACTAGGGGTAAGTGCACTTCACATTCGATTGCATTCACCACGCAAAGTAATCAAATGGTTTGGTTTGTAGGATCTGAAACAGTTGCAGCAACAGTCCCATCTATTGCCGCCGAATGCCTCGAAGAAGGATCAGAACGCCCAATGACCCACAGCTAGCTACGGTGCTGCTTTCAGTAACATGTCCAACATTTCGTGCTACAGCAATCAGGCCGATGCCTTGTTGGGCACAACTGGAGTCGTTGCGGCGGGGATAACAGCAACGCCCGGAAAGCTGCCACCGTTCAGTGCGCTGCCACCACTGCCAATTTTTCTGCCACCACAGCTGCCGCCACCTCCGCCGCCAGCGCCGCAGCAGGAACTACAGCCACCGCTGCCGCCACCACTATCACTACCGCCGCCACCGCCGTTGCCCATGGCACAGCAACAACAACAACAGCAGCAGCATCAATTAACGCAGCAAATACAGACGAAGCTGAAATTGTAAAATTTCCCTGATGTCGAGATGACGGAGAAATTGGGTATTCCCACCCATTATTGCATTTGTATTTTGTACATTAACATAGAGCAATGTTCGCGGTCTGCTGTTGCATTCTCAATCGTATTCGACGCCATACATTTTCGAGTCGCACGGAAACGGCACCAACGCTGCTGGTCCCGCAGCTATCACTTAAGTTTGTTCGTTCATCAATTTTTGTTTTAAGCAAGTTATGCACATCCGTAGCATTTAAGCATGCGTTTCATTCTGTTAAGTATAAATTCGAATTTGTGAATTTGAATTCCTTAATAGTCTGTGTAAGCCACTCTCAACCCTCAACTTAGTTGTAACTAATTTATGCGCAGCAAATATAAATTCGATTTGATACAACACCGTTTCAGCAACGTATTATCTTTTGTTTGTGTAATCTTAATTTTTTTTAATTTTTAGAAAATATGGAATTTTATTATTTAGATATTCTCTGGCATTACATTAAAATTAGTTAGCACTCGGTTATGAGAGTGTGATCTTAAATCTAGAAACGAAATAAAAACAAAAAGTAGCCTATCGCTGAAATGTATTTACAAAAAAGTGCTCATTCTGATGGCATCACACACATCACAAGTTCGGTTTACAATTTACAATGCAAAGCGACACGCCCAACACACAGCGTTGAAGAAAAGAGAAACCCTGCAAAGGGGACATTTCTGTTTTGGATATAATTTTAAAGCGAACATAAACGCCAATAAATTATTAAGGATATGTATGTATTTATTTGCACTTTGTTTGATTGTTTACTCGAAAAGGATAGAAGGAAGGGGAAAGTATGAAAGTAACATGTCTGACAAAGTCAGCCACGGTTTGGCGAATCAAAGAAGAGAAGTTTTGCAATGTTGAATATATCTGCATTATGTTATACAATGTACTAAAATGTGTCACCCAGTCAGATTAGTCCAGTGATCGTCATAATCGAGTCGGATTTTAACTTTATCGTCAACGACGGTCAAAGCACAGCAATTAGTTGTGTGCGTCTTCGTCTTGCAGTCTTCTTCGTGTAGAAGAGGAAGAAAAGGGAATGATTACAACAACGATGTATAAAACGACAAGAACCAATTGAAGCTAGGTTTCCGATCCAAATCCAAAGTAAAATTCGGTAGTAAAAATAACACTTTATTACGAATTCAATTGGCGGGCAAACGTACGCTAACGCCTAGCAACTATGTAGCGCAATTTTGCCTTAAAATTAAACATACAAACATACACAAATTAAAATTTTGTGATGACCGATTACCAGCTCGACTTTTGCGAGCCTACAAATTTACGCAAATATTTGGTTATAAAAAATTAATTAAAAAAAGAATATAAAAAATTCCAGATTTTAATATTTACATACGAAGATTATTTTCCTGGCACCACAACCTGATGAACGCTTTTACAGCGTTTTTTTCAAAAAACTCCATACAGAGTTTTACGGTGCCACGGGAATTGAACTTTCCTATCTCCTAAACACACATCAGAAATATTCCTCCCCAGGCTATAGAAATTCTATTAAAAATAATTTTGTGATGCAAAACAAATGACTTGAAAATAGTGGCATTCGTGGTCAAAAGCAAAGAACAAGTCGACTTCTGGAGTAAGGCGATTATTATGCTATAAATTAACCGTCGACACAAGCTCAGAACACATTTTAATTGATTTAACGTGTTGTGGCACAATAATCATTTATATGTTAAGTAGATTCCACCAGAAATTCGACTACGGGTCAAAAATATCTTCCATCTTCTTAGGGTATTCAGAGACTAAATGATACTTTATCTGGGCATATATTTTTAAAATATTAATCCTCAATTGCCAAAGTCATTTGTCTACTGCAGAGAGCGGCCCAGAAAATCGAGAGTGGTCAGAATTTTGAAAATTAAAAGAGCCAGCCGACTGGCTTGACCAGGTGCTCAGTAATCCCTTCTCAGAATTTGCATTTATGTACAGTTTTCGAGCCAAAGATTAAAATATCCGTGTATTCTTCATCCATGAGTGCATAGAGTAGATAGCTATATAAAATTGTAGATATTTTTGGGGGCGGGGATTTCGCACTTAATCTTATTTCTTCCAAGGCCAAAATGAAGTGATACGATTTGCCGATGCCATGAGCACGGACATGGAGGACTGTTGCGCCGCAGCTGGTGGTAGTAAGCTCGAACTGTTGATTTCATGCTGTGGCGGCATATTCGGCACCGCCTCCCAGTCTAAGCGCAGTGAATTCTCATCTGTAAGCATACGAAATTATTGAGATGCACTGTTGGTACAGAATTGATGCGACGCCACTTACCTTCCGACTCTGACTCGGTAGCTGTTTCGATGCCGATTAGCAGCGAGTCCACCGACTTCATCAGCGGCGCATTGGACACCTCGTGAAAGCCATGTCGCCCCAAGTCACTTCGCTCCACATCCAATATGGCTTGAATATTCTCGAGCGTGTGATTTTCGTTTAGGTTGCGCAGCTGCACTTGCTGCGTGTAGGCGAGGTACAAAATGTTCGTGTTCAGGCGCGATACCTTTCGCATAAATTGCTCCTCGTTCAGTTTCTTGCAAAAATCGCTGCGATTCATGGATATGGTTACTTGCAGCTAATAACTAGTTTCTCGCCTCATCTCAACTGTACTCACCCGTAGGCCAGCTTGTACGGCAGCCGCACGTTCAGGTAGTAGCTGAGTAACTGCGTCAGCTGCGTGGTGTAGGTAAGCGCGCCCGCAATACGGAACGCGTTCACGCGACTCGGCGTCTCGTTGGCAGTGGTCTTGGGCACGTCATCCTTGTTGTCCGACAGCCAGTCCAGGTATGCGGAGTAGTCACCGTTGGCCGGCAGCGAGGGCCCCACAATTCGGTACTGCATCTCGCTGATGCCGCTGCCGTGGAACACCCACTTGCCGCGTATGTACGATGTATTCTTGGCGTCCGCCAGCGCCGCTATGGTCTCGGACTCCTCATGGTCCGCAGCGACCAAGTCAAGACCATCGCCGCCGCCGGCAGCCGTGGCAGCCGCACGCAAGGCGCGCGGCCGCATCTCATCCTTTAGCACCACCTCCGATATGGGAAAGATGTACTTCACGAGCTGGTGTATGCAGCGCCGGATGACCAGTTGCAGCTCGTCGAGCTGCAGCTTGTGTCGCTCGCGTAATTTGCTAATCTTCTCGATGCGATCGAGCACATAGTTCTCCAGCTCCTTCACTTTGATCGGATAGTTGGGCAAATGCTTGCGCTTTTCCACGTTCGCCTTGCACAGCTGCTTGTGCTGCTCCTTCAGCGTCTCCAGTTGGTCGCGTTTCTTGGCGACGATCGACTTAAGTAGCTGAATCTGCTCCTTCTTGCGCTTAATCTCGAACAGCGCGTTCTCGCTGGCGCGCCGTTCGCGTATTTGGCGTTCGTAGCTGTTGCTCAAGTCTTTGATGTTGGCCTGAAACTTCAAGTACTTTTGCTGCTTCTCCGACAAACTGCAAGCGAATGAGACACTCTGGAAGCGACATCTTGACTTGATTGGGTGGCGACTTACCTCTCGCGTGGTAGATTGCCGCGCGCACTGTGTACAATATTGCCATTCCGCACGCACTCGCGACAGTGGAAGCGCAGTGGTCGTCGACTTTGGCCGCACAGCGGGCACAGGCACCTCAAACTCGACCCGCTCGCGCCGCTACCGTGTGCGGCGCCCGTGCGCGCTGCGTCCTCATCATCGCTGGAGCTAGAAACATGCAGGTTCAGGTTGGGCGCCCTTGAGTTCTCATCCGACGAGCTGGAAATGGATGCCATAACATAATCCACCTTCGCTGTCCGCCTGCCCCACGGGTGCTGCCTTCGCGTAAATCGACTTATTCGATTTGCCTGAGAGCAGTTGTCGTCGATCTGTCCGTTAGCACCACGTAGTGAAAGGATTTGTAGACTGCCACTAATTTCTAGTTTATTTATTTTAATTGTAGTGGATGCGCAGCTTTTGTTTTTACTTTCTTCTATTTTTTCACTTTGTCAACTTGATTGGCAGAGTTGTATTTTTGCGAGCAAAATACGAACCTTCGGGTTTTTTGTGCGCAGTGTGGCGCAGTCAACTGACATTAAATAGTAAGTAATTTGTAGTTTTCCTGATTTATCTTGAAATTTCGAAATACCAAATAAACTAGTTACAAACAGTACTCTGTGTGCTCTTTGTTGTATTTTACTAAACTTTTGATTTTTGTAAATAATAAAAAATTTCAACTCAGGCTATTCAAAGTTCTACTAAAATGAGGTAATATTTGATGACGTCTTCACCGTTCGATGATTAGGAGCAGATTGTTTACCACTTTTGAAATTTTGGCAGTGCTTTCGTTGCAGTTTCTGCAAAACTACCTACCAGTGACTAGTCATTGCTACCTACGTTGGCGGTTATTTGCTACATACAGGTAGAGGCGCGGAGAAGGATTTCCTCCTACGCGCCTAAAATATGTTCATTTCAAAGGAACTCGTATTGGAGGTAATTGCGAAAATTCGCACTCATAACACAAAAGGTGACCATGCTTACCAAAGATAGACGAGCAAATACACGGACGCAAACAACCTGAGCCCGAGTAGTGGAAGTTCTCTTTCAAATCCGTAGATTGTGTTCACCTTGACCCTAATCATTAGATGGCTAGTCTATCAGGAAGTATTTAGGTAAGTAGGTATGTTCAATTCAAAGTCGAGGAGTTGCTCGTCGTTTATAAAATCGTCGCTTCTTTATCAGTGCTTCGTATATTTGTTGCTTTACCCAGAAACTGTCATCAGAAACCAACTGTTCATCTGTCCCAAAATTGTAATTCATCGCCACACCTGACGACCGACAATTTTCTTTCCCTCCCCACACAGATTTTAACCTGTTTCATTTAAATTCATTAATTTCATTTATTTTATGTTTTTATATGCTACTTTCCATTATGGTTTTCAGAGATTTTAACTAAAAAAAAACAATTTTTTAAATAAAATCACATTTTCCAATTTAAAGCGATGCGCGTGACCGGTCGCATTGGCATTTTACAAATACCAGCGCCCGGCGCACGCTTACACCGCCTATCAGTCACTGCTAAGTAATTTTAGTGTTTACAGTGAAAATAAAATAAACACACATTGAATAAATCGATTTTCAATTGAATTAAAGATGCCGGCATTCGTTAGGGCAGTCACGATGTTTGTATAAAAGCAGCAAATATAACATTAATTACCATGATCAACTACAATTCGCCTGTTCAGTTACTAGACAATTAAGCATCACTTGGTGGCAATGGCGAACTCTGCGTGCTTATCATGTATAAACTTTGTTTCAATAATGATGGGGGTAATCTAGCATATTTTTACAATGATCTTTCTAAGTGCCGTCTTTTCTAGGTGCTTTATTCCTCTACTTTTTCCCGCCGAGGATTTTCGTGCAAACGTCGACAATATCCTTCGCAACTGGCAGTGAATGCATCTCTAGTGTCTTGGCGTACGGCATCGGCACGTCCACGCCGCACACACGCCATACTGGCGCATCCAACTGGAAGAAGGTTTCATCCTCCATGATACGTGCGCAGATTTCGGCACCAACACCTGCAACATATTAGAAAATACATTTAGCCGTTATTGATACATTTCGGCATGGCTTCAAATGCTTCGCTTACCATGCTGTGGCCAACCATTTTCGACAGTTACTAGATGGTGGGTCTTTTTCACCGAGTTGAATATCGTCTCCGCGTCCAGTGGACGAATAGAGCGCAAGTTGATCACCTCAGCCTCGATACCTGCAGTACAATGAAAACAGACAAAGTGAAGTCGTGCGCGTGTCTCGCGGCATTATTGGGTGGACACTGACCTTTCTTTGCGAGCTCGGCAGCTGCCATCAGGCATGTCTCCACCGCCTTCGAATGCGCCACGACGGTGATGTGCTTGCCTGGCTTCATTATTTTGGCCTTGCCAATCGGGACCACGAAGTCTTTGTCCAAAACCTTGTCATCTATCGGAAAGGCGATGCCGTACATGAGTTCGTTCTCAAGCACAACCACCGGGTCCGGATCGCGGATGGCGGCCTTCATTAGGCCGCGCGCATCCTCTGTGTCGTACGGCGAGAGTACTTTCAGGCCGGGGCAGTGCGCATACCAGGCGGCGAAGCATTGCGAGTGCTGGGCGGCCACGCCGGCTGCAGCGCCGTTCGGCCCACGAAACACCATCGGCACATTGACCGTGCCGGCGGACATGTAGAATGTTTTGGCAGCGGAATTGATGACCTTTGGGCACACAACAAATGAACATTGATTAAACGAAAATTTACACGCTAGGTGCTTGCATTTTATTCGTCATTCAAGAACAGCAGTCACTGTACATAGAAATACCAACACGTTCGCTTTCGCTCTCGCTTAAAGCTAAACCTAAGCCTAAACCTAAACCGTTATGCACGCGTTCACTCAATGCCCAATTTCTGTTTGATGATGAACGCGGGCAGGCGACGGCCTTTCCAGTAGCGCGGCAGCGGCTTTTCGTTCGCCTGCCGCAGTTGCTCCTCCACGTACTTCTCGGCGCTGAAGGATTCGGCCACTTTGATCTGTTGCAGAAGCGTGGCCTGGAAGGCCTTCTCCTTGCGCATTTCGCGCCGCTGACGCACCTTGGCCCACTCGAACTTCATCTTACGGCGCAGCTTCTTCAGCTTGTGCTTCTTCATTTTGCGACGTCGTATGACGATGAGGCGCGCCGCCTCAATGCGATCGCTCTGACCGCAGCCGTTGCCGGCGGGCGCTTGGATTTCCTGCAGCGGTCGTGAATCGTCGAGCATGTCGTCGATTTCACGAAGCCAACTACTGCGCGGACACTCGATGAGCTGGGGCAACAAAGGTACGTCGCCGATGGGGGCGCGCGCCGGCATTTTTGCGTGGCGGTTGTCGCTGTGGGCCGCGTGAATGTGCACGCCAAGTAACGCAATGGGGGTGTTGCGAAGGGGAAGACGTGTGCTTGAGGGGCTCACCTGCGCATAATTGGATAATATGGGTTAATTAGCAAACAGCCACGCCGAAAGGTAAAAGTTTATCATAGCAAAGAAAACATTCGAAATATTTGCTACCTTGCTAAATTCGAGTTTTCGTTTAACGCGAAAGAAATCTTTCATGCATTCGTGTATTACAATTTAATTCAACCCATATTATCCTGTAATTACGACACACCTGCAAGACTCGGTTTTGTGGTGACTGCTAAACGGCGTCGGTGTTGGTATTTCTATGCGATTTTTTGCTGGTTGACAAAGCGACTAAACTGGGCAAAACAAATACGAAACTGAAACGGACATGTCCGTTTAAAGCATTACACTCGAATTTCAATTAAAATAGAACATAAATAGTTTGGTGGTGTTGTTGTTTTAAGTGATAATATGAGTTAAATTGAATTACAATGCAATGAAGTGCTATAGTTCATAAACCAGCGTTTTATGTTGTTGATCTGGGCAATAAATATAGACATTCGATATAAAAATGTGATTTAGATGGACATCAAATCATGAAACGTTTCATTCGCAAAACTGAATAAAAATCTCGGACATATTTCACAAAAACTCAAAAACCCCCAATAAAAGTTTTGAGCAAGGCCTACTTGCTCAAGTTCAACCCAATTATTTAGGTAGATCGCCTTACGTTCTGTTGATGAACTGATTCATTTACTTTGAATAACTTTAGAAAGAAATTTAATTTTTATCAACATGAACATTAACCTTTTGAACTTCTATTCTATGTGACTACTTTAAGAGCATCAAATGCACAGCGACAAGACTGTGGCAGCACAATTTGCTGCATGAGCGTCAACACCGACTATGACATTAGTTTTATGTTTGGTTTCCAACTGGCAAATGCAACCCAATTATTATTATTTTGGTTTTGGAATTCATATCATTAAACACTCATTAAAGCGTCAGCTATTCGAAAAGTGTAGTCGGTTTTTGTTTAAAGCTCTCAATCAAATCGTTATATAACTACCAAGATAACAAAATAATTGCCTATTATCATGCTTGTTCGCGTTCAAGTAAACTAGACTTAAATACGAACAATATCAAGAAGGTAGGATAGAGAGTTTGCTGCACTCTGTACTGCGCTAGCTTAGCCGAAGCAAACTCTGCACTTAAACTACCTCATGAACTCAACAACAAATTTTGAGATCTTATTCTAAAAACAACATTAAAACAGCCTTAAGGACTTTGCGTTGTCGAGCGGATATGTTGTTCCATGGCACTGCCACTCACTTACATGATCGATGGCCTGCATGGAGAAATTGAAGGTCATGAACTCGCAGATCGGTCGCAGCCCAGCCATAGCCGCGCCCACCGCAATACCAGCAAAACCCATTTCTGTGATCGGAGTGTCAATGACTCGTTTGTCGCCGTACTTTTTCCATAGTCCACGCGAAATCTGCAACCACAACAAATTCAAATGTGAGCAATATTCGGGATAATTTGCAACAATTGTAAACACAGCTTAAACAGCAATTAGGGTGGCGTCACTTCAATCAGCAGTTGTCATGCCTCCCTGAACGTGCGTTTCCTCCATAACAACACTGCCCATCGCCCGATGTGTCTGCTTGTTATCGCACACACTGCGCGTGCTCTGACCATCGGTGCGCCCTCCCTCTAACCTTTGCCGCATTGGTAACAGAACGCGTTTCAATGCTTTTACGTAATCAGCGGCGGTTGCGATTCTGCACTGAGATACAGCACAGCCACCTTCGGCGCTGATCGATCAGCTCACAGCTCACCTTGTAGGCACCGTCGTACTGAGCGACTTCTTCGCCCATGAGGAACACACGCTCGTCGCGTGCCATTTCCTCGTCCAGCGCAGAGTTTAGGCCATCGCGCACCGTCATCGTTTTCGCCGCCAGACTCTTGGCTGTCGAGAAGTTGCGGCGCGCTATGGTCGAAAAAATCACTCTGACGGGCAACATTCTGTCGTTCGGTTCGTGCGGATTACACTTTCTTTTGCTTCGTTACAGATCTGCAAGGAAAACTGCGGTTCACAAATGCACTTGATTGTGTAATTTCTCAAAAATTATTACAAATTTGCTTGACCCGTTACCGTAATGTGCGGTACTAATCGGAAAAATTTTGACACTAATTTTCGAGTGCGACCACATCCACATGGGCAGAGAGAGATGGCACTGAACGCAATGTCAGTTTATCTGGAGGGTTGCGTGAAAAAGTATTTTTGCTGCTTAAAAACGCAACGTTGAGTATTGTAAATAAGACGAATTATTAAAACGAAATAATTGTAAACTTATGCAAATGATAAACGATATTAAATGTGAAATTTGTTTATTTGGTAGATTGTTGGTGGTATTTTTTAAGCGCAAATTGACAGGTTTTTTTTTAAGAAATGTTGAATTGAATCGGAAGATGCGTTAGTTCCCTCGAAAGTGGTGAATGGTTAAGATTGAGTTAGGAAACGTTGAACACGACAATGGAACTTTTGATATTTTCGTAGTATTTCTTACAATGTTGGAAATTTAAAAAAATATTACATTTTGTTTCTATTTCAATCGAACGAACGTTGTGTGGCGAGAGTCCAATTACAGTTCCAATATTTTTTATTGTGTATCGGGCTGCGTTACTATCAGCTGTGCTTCATTACATGCGGTGAGTGTGTTGGAAAGGGATGGCTTCAAATAAATGCCAGTTGCTTTTTTATATAACTTTAAGCTGTCATTCGTTTTAGCCCAGCTGCGAAAACCTGCAGGCCGATAATTCTATATCGAACGGATTTCCTATAGAATTTTTGCATGTTTTGCTTGAGTTCGTTTTGTGAGTGCAAAGCAGTTTGATAAAAGTATACTTAGTAATATAATGTGCAATACAACACGTATAAAAAGCAAAAGTCCGACGGACTGGCGCTTGCGTGAAGGTTGATTTGGCACTCACTTGACTAATGGTTTTTCACCACTTATCTTGGCAGGCTGACACTACCCGCGTACAGATTTACGATTGTCGCTTTGCGTGCGGTGCTGCGACATTTTACTAATTCGCGAAGACCAGAAATGGAGGCCATATCGAAAATTTGGATGGGTCCGCTGCCGCAGGATTCGCCATACGTGAAACCATTTCGGCTGTACTATGTGCAGAACGGCGTGGAGAAGAACTGGGACCTGCTGAAGGTGCACGACAGTGTGGCCATTGTGATATACAACACGACGCGCAAGGTGCTCATCTTCGTGCGGCAATTCCGACCAGGTAGGGAGGGCACTGCTCCGTACAGACTGTCGTTCTTGTTCTTGACCCATTGGTGTTGTTTCAGCCGTCTTTCACAGCATAGTCACATCGGCGGGCAGTACCCTGGATAATGTGGACTTGAAGGAATTTCCACCCAAGCTGGGCGTCACGCTGGAGCTGTGCGCTGGCATTGTGGACAAGCAGAAGAGCTGGTCTGACATTGCGCGCGAAGAGATAATGGAAGAAGTCGGCTACGATGTGCCGGTGGATCGGATCGAGGAGGTGCTGACGTACAGGTGTGTTGCCAGCAGGCGTTTGTTGGCCGCGCCTTTGTTTGACTCATTGATATATTTGCAGATCTGGCGTGGGCTCGTCCGGCGCCAAGCAAACGATGTACTACTGCGAGGTAACGGATGCTGATAAGGTGAACGATGGCGGCGGCATCGACGAGGAGATTATTGAGGTGGTGGAGTACTCGGTGGAGGAGGCTCGCAAGATGCTGGCGCACGGTGCCAGCATCAACAGTCCACCTAGCTGTCTACTCGGCATAGCATGGTTTTTAATGAATAAAGCACCGAAGCTAGAGTAATGGCAACAACGGCAAAGAAATGTTGCAAGCAAGCAAGCTATGACTAGCTCAAATTTTTCGTTTATTCCAATGCAGAAAGACAGTGAGCAATTTTGATAATCTGGTCAACAATTGAGTTCTTCGTCAAATATTCGGAAAATTTGTCAAAAGTTAACACAAGACGCGTTCAATCAATCGTAGTTAGTATTACCGCACAATTCAAATTCGTATTGTTCGGCTGCGTATGCCACATGTCACTGTCTGTTAAAGCTGCATTGCCGTTTTTTTTAAATTACTCCTAAAGAAATGAAGCGGCAGTTTGCTAATATTTGCCGGCTGTAACGAATTTACAACGAAGTTGTTGAATTCTGTGGCAAATGTTAGCATACCGAAATTATAAGAAATTTATAAAAATGCTAATGGGGCGCAACTGAGCCTTCAACCAATTAGATATAATTTATCTTAAACATCCCAACATTCTGGCTTGTATTGTATATACTTAAATATACATTGTAGCACTTTTTCTATTTCTATTAAACTGCAGGAGCTAATGAGCGCAGCCTTATAAAATAAGGAGCACATTATTACTACATATGTAGATGTAATTAATGGCACTTTGAATAAAGCATAATAATCCCTAGAAAAATTGGCTCTATGAACATGTAAGAGTTCAGACTAACAATTTGTGTTTCGAACTTAGCTCAGCTTTATAGACCGACATTTCGGGAACAACCTATTGTGTTTATCTTGAAATCGTTCCAGACCGATTCCAGATCCAAGCACGCCTGGTCACCCTATCGGACATGGACTATCACAATTGCGCAAGTCGTGTGATTTCCGTACTTTGTTCACATTTCCTCACCGTTTTGGCTACCGTTCGGTATTGGCAGCGGCGCAACAGCGAAGCAGCTTTTGGTTCGCTCTGTCGCTTCTTAAATAAATAAGGCACGAATTACAATGAGATGAACATGTTTGCATAAAAGCGCAATAAAACGGCAACAATTTTATTTAGAATACGCCAGATAATGACAACAATTGCTCAGATACGGTGTGATGCGGCAATTGCGAACGTGTGTCATTAACTGTTCATGGCGGCGGCGGCAGCAGTTGCCACAACTGCTATCAGCATTGCTGTGTGATATTGTTGTTGTCTTTACGTTCAAGCGTAGTGCAGTGTGCGCACGGCCAATGTGAATAGTCAACCGCAGACGACGAAAACGCTGTGCTCGCTGGCCAATTTCAACCTGGCCAATAAGCCTATTATCAATTCAACTCGGCTAATTGGTTCTGAATTTATGGACCTGTGTTAAATATTTATGTATATCCCATGCTAGATATAATAGCGGCAGCAGCAACAACAATCGCCGCTGCCAACACTGCCACATGCGGCAGCCGGCAACAAGCCGCAACAAGATCGATCTACAATTTTTGTGTTGCACTCTTTTTATTTTTGTTGCGTTGTGTACTCGAGCTCGCGTAGCGACGGCGACGGTGCTGGTTGTGCGGCAAATCGTTTTGCGCCCAACTTTTATAAGGCAACTGCGACAACGACGTCGACAACATCGACAATTCTGATAGTGCAATGTGTAGTAGGCACCACGTTGCCTGTACATCAGCAACAGCATCCAACAGCAACAACATAACAACGTAATTGGCTATCAATTTGCAGTGAATTGCTGCAGCAGCGACAACAATATAAACAGCGAAAATCAGACGTGAAGAAGCTGCCACAGACACACACACGTGCAAGTATATTTATGTTTGCAGCATTATAAACATAAAACGTGTTGGGACACTTTATAATTTAAAGTAGTCCTATTGGCATTTTCCATACGCCATGAAAATTCGACACCATTTCGCCGTTTTTGATTCAAATAAATCACAGCTCCCAGCTGCAAACAAATCGAGTTTCGCTTAAGGTGTTGAATTTTTGTATTTAAGGGGAAAACAGCAACACGTTGCCTTAGATGTTCGAAGTATTACTCAGGCATTAAGGATTTGAGCTAAAATGGAAAACTGACAAACTCACATTGAATTACTGCAGAGGATGGTACAAAGTTTTATTGAGGGAATTTTTATGAAGAAAGTCAGTTTCATCTCAGGTGATATCAGATTTGCAGTGAATACAAGTACAACTTAGTGTATTAGATTTGTTCTCAGCTTAAATTGCTTGCAATAACATTTAGCTATGCGTTCTTATTTTTCATTTTTCCTAGAGCCTACCCTGCAAACAATTTCTCGATATCAATTTTTAGCGACAGTTTCTCGAAATCATAGTCACACATTTGAAAAAGGGTTAAAAGCAAAATAAATGTCGAATGAGTTGAATTCAAAATACTTTGAGAGAACATTTGTCAAAATAAGAGTACTAGACATAAAATGTCACTATCGGGATGACTTTATTATTTGACTATGCTCGAAATAATCTCGATGATGCTTGAATTTTTTGCCTTGAAGATTTTGAATATTTTCAAGTCAAACGAAAAATTGTGATTTCCTGAACGTGCGCGCATTTAAAACCGAGTTTACGTGTAATTATAATCGTTATTTAATTTGAATAATGGACTGGCCATGCGACAATACTGCAAAATATGCGTTTTATTTCAATTTTCAGAAAGAAAATAAGTTTTCGTAATAGTATACAAAATTCTATTGAGAACAAGAAAAATGACACTATCGTAACGATATCGAGAATTTCGAAAATCTCGACATCGTTACGATATCTCGGATAAGAAAATTTCAATATCGTTACGATGTCGAGATTTTCGAAATTCTCGATATCGTTACGATAGTGTCATTTTTCTCGTTCTCGATATCATTTTAGACACTTTAGCAATACTCGAAAACGATAAAAATTCTCGCTTTAACGATATTGTTTCTATATCGTTTCGATATCGTTTGGTTTGCTGGGTAGGCAGATCAATAAATTAATGTGTGTATATTTAAGAGGCTCGTACTTTACTCGCAGTGCATGGATAGATATTGTTGGAGTTATAATACACTGAGACCAGTAATGATCTATTGTGTCCCGCCTACTACGTAGGCTGCCTTTTATAGTTTTCAATAGGGATGGTCTAGTACGTTTTCGAAAAATCTGACATTTCCATTGAAAAGTTTGTCATTTTTTACCATAAACGTGCTTAGAACATTTTGATGTTCAAGCGCTATTTGTGTTGTTTATAGTGACTTGAAAAATTCATCTCGGTCAAAAAATTGATTTAACTCGTGAACATTTTCGAGCAATGATTTTTTACGATTTCCGAAGTGAATTATCTCAACAACAGTGCTTCGATCGCCTTCATTCGGCATTTGGTGATGAAGCACCAACCCTCAAGACAATTTATAACTGGTTTAACGAATTCAAGCGTGGTCGCCGTTCGCTTCAGGACGAATTTCGTGAAGGTCGTCCAAAATCGGTTATTGTGCCAAAAACCATCGATGCTGTGCGTGAACTGATAATGAAAGATCGTCATGTAACATACCGTGAGATAGAGGCATCCTTGGGCATTAGTTCCACGGCCGTGCATTCGATATTGCATGAACATTTAGTGTCAGAAAGATTTGTTCTCGTTGGATCCCGCATAATTTGACAATCGCTCAAAAAAAGGCTCGTGTCGATTGGTGCAAAGAAATGATGGAAAAATTCGATCGCGGTACTTCGAAAGACGTTTATAAGATCGTGACAGGTGACGAATCATGGATATATGCGAATGAGCTTGAAACAAAACAGCAGTCGACCGTGTGGGTCTTCCAAGACGAGCCAAATCCAACGAAAGTTGTTCGGGCACGCAGCACATCGAAGCAAATGGTCGCCTGTTTCTTCGGCAAAACTGGTCATGTGGCTACTGTGCCGTTAGGGCAACGTAGAACGGTCAATTCTGAGTGATACACAACAATTTGGTTGACAGAAGCGTTCAATGAAATACGGAAAAACAACCGCCGACGCAGAATCATTCTTCACCATGACAATGCAAGGTCTCACACATCGGCCCAAACAACCGCCTATTTGATCGACCAAAGCATCGATTTAATGGGTCATCCGCCATACAGCCCTGACCGGGTACCCAATGACTTCTTTTTATTCCCGCACATAAAACAAAAATTGCGTGGTCAACGATTGTCATCGCCAGAAGATGCTGCTGAAACATTCAAAAACCATGTTTTGGAGGTGTCTCAATCGGAGTGGAAAAAGTGGTTTGAGCGCATGCAGTGTATAAATCTTCAAGGAGAATACTTTGAAAAGCAATAAAACCAGTTATGATGATAACAAAATGCCTTTTCATCGTTTTTGAAAAAATATAAAAGGCTACCCTCGTATTAACAGTTGAACCACCGACCTAATGAAATTTAGTAACTCACGGGGGTTCAGGTGCATGATGTCCTCTTCTACAAGCCAATACTGGCCCAGGTAACGATTCTTCATTGTGGATGAGTTCATACAATGACTGAAGAGAAACATTTTTGTTTCGATTTCGCTATAAAGTTCTCTAAAACTAAAACATTTTATTGATCACAAAAGATGTTTTTTGCTGCGCTTATCGAATTTGTTCTTTTTTGGTGGCATTCATTTGTGCTACGAAAACCAGGCATTGCATCAGAAGGCAACAACCGAGCACCACCAACAAAAGTCAATTCAACGAAATTACTCCAAATACACAAAAATGCAGCAAGACGTAGAGAATTTGACTGTTTTCAGACTGCAGGTCGCTTTAATTAGCGCAACTTTTGTTTTCGTTTCGTCATTCGCTGCATGCAACACGTAAGCCACATTTACACCATCAGCCGCAGACAGAAATCGCAACCAAAAAAATCGACAAGCATGAAGAATTGAAAAAATGTGCTAAATCGAAGTTCGCAGTAATCACTAGTCTGCCGATCGAAAATGTACAATTCGCACAAGTGAGACTTTTGATTCACGTAAATAGATATTTTCAAGTTGTGCCATGGATGGATGGATGTGAGGGGGAGCCGAGGAAATAACCTAAGGGAGGTCATTACCTCAAGCACTCAGGCTTTATAGCCCATTGTACTTAAGGCTCAGGAAAAAGGTTGATAGAGGAGATTGGAATGGGAAAGAGAAAAAGAGAAAGTGGGTGGAAAGGGAGAAAGGGCTATGAGGTCTCCTGTGCAAATTTCCCGGACTCATTAATGAATCTCAGGAGATCACACAGGGTGAGAGAATGAACTTCGTCCATTCTCATTACATCTGAACCCAGCGTGCGCAATCTCGTTCTAGAGAAGGCAGGACATGCACAGAGAAAGTGCTCTGTACTATCAACCTCCTCCAGGCAAGACATGCAAGTCGGATCCTCGATGATGCCCATGTTGGCCATATGTCGCCCCCATGGATTGTGTCCTGTGATTAACCCGACCATTCGACGGAGGTCTTTCCATACACTAACTACTAATTTTTTACTACGTTCTTACGCTTTTCATAGCCACATAACTATTTAAAATTTGGAAAGAATTATGAAGTTTTCCGTATGAAATGAACTTTCAACGGTGAGAAAGTGCAATCAGGTACATCATTAACATTGAATATCAAATACGAAACAACACCAGACGTCAAATCGGCTCAAAGTGCTGAGAAATGTCAAATGAAGTATGTTCTAGTCTGCTTTTGGTTATCCAAAACCGCCTTCACTGCGGAACTTTGCATTGCATTTGCGTGCTAATCCTGTCGCTGTTGCTGCCGCGCTCTCGTCTGTCTGCTAGAGCCGCATTCCCAGCGCTGGCCATCCGTCTTAGCGCGGCGGCGATTCGTAATTTCAGCGGAATTTCGCCGAAGGATGCAGCCAAGAATGTCCGCTGCAGCTTCTGCTTCATTAGTGACGAATTTCGAAATTGAATGTCTGTCTGTCTGGCGTGCGAGTATCGGCACGAATCACTACACAAAGCCAGCGCCGCTGGCTCAACGCTCAATGTCACAGCAGCGCGTTTGCAAATGTTGGGCTACCTTCGTCTCGCTTTTTGTGCTGTCTCTGCATTTTCGTTTTTGTGCATTGCTTTTGGCTTTTGATGTTTCATCGCTTGTCCAACATTGGCATTTTAATTAGAAATCAAACAGCGAAAATCGAATTCAGTTCGTTTTGTGTCTGTTGGGCTGGGCTGCAGTGTTGTTGTTGTTGTTGCAGCCTGTTACACTTTCTCTAGGAAGGGATATTTTTGTGTGAATTTTGGTTTGCTGAGTTAAGTTTAATCCATTTTGAAATGTTGCAGATAGCCGGTCGAAAGCGGTTTCGTTGATTTCAGACCAAGTTGCTTTGGATTTGGAGTTGAAATGGATTTCACTAAATTTTTCTTTCCCACAACACTGATTTTAAGTAAATTAATGACAGTTAACCCGGCAATCGGTTGGTTGATGCATTCATCGATGTCCAGTCCCTTGAAATCCGATAGAAATTTCCGCCATTTTAAAGCAAGTTTTGATCAAAACCAAGCTTCTGATATAAAAAGACATCGTAAAACGAAAAAGAATCGTAATTTAAGGATTTGTAATTGAACAGTTCGGCCTCTCAATAGGGAAGGTACATCTTATGCAATTAGCGGAAGAATTGGAAAACAAAAGCCATCCAGGAAGTGTGACGGAAAGGACTATGCAGACTGCTATGTTATATCTACAAGTATATACGAATATATCAGAATCCAGACCGTGTCTTTACTATTGCTATAACCTAAAAACCGACAAACCTTAGAATGAAAATCTTAAAGGGAAATAAAATAAAATGTGGCACACAATGCGGTTCTGTGTTATTTGGGAGACTATACCAGCAGAATCCAGACAGTGCCCTTACTATTGCTATAACCTTCAAACCGACAAGCCGTAAAATGGAAGTCTTAAAGGAAAAAGTATCGTACAAGAGACTTAGAGAAAAGCCACATCGAATGTGGCTGACTCTGAATTTCTGTTGTTCTAGAGAACTTTTCTTACTAAAAAGACACCAGTTGAGATTCTGATAGGTCACTGTAATGTCAGTTACAGGCGACTCTACCGATTTCTGTAGGAGTTGCATGTACAAGGAAGAGAAAGGAGACTTGTCTCGCCTTCTATGCACTTGTCCTGAACTCGTTACGAGGAAAAGGACTCACTTGAGTAGCTTCTTCTTCAATAACATAGGGGATCTAGCCGACAATGTAGTGAATCTGTTCATTCTACCTTGAACTCGTTAGGAGGAGAAGGAGTCACTTGAGTAACTTCCTCTTCGATAACCTAGGGAATATAGCCGACAATGTCGTAAATCTATTAATTTAACTTTAAACTCGCTGCGAGGAGGACTCACTTGAGTAACTTCCTCTTCGATAACCTAGGGAATCTAGCCGACAATGTAGTGAATCTGTTCATTCGACTTCAAACTCGCTATGAGGAAAGGATTCTGTTGAGTAATTTCCTCTTCAATAACCTAGGGGACTTACATATTCATTCTACTTTATCAGAAGCTCAAACTGGCGGTACGGGTAAGGGGATCTAAGTCCAAGTTTTGTGGTATCGTAATGAGCCTCCCATGGCCTAGATTATCCCTCTCGATGCAGCAACTTTTAATTAACTTTCTATCTAGAATGTAAGTACGAACTAATTGCTGCCTATTCCGTATTTAGCTTAAATACTGTTCAAGTTGCGTGTTAGTGTGTTATTTGGTGGTAATCAAGCGTCACATAAACGAATCGACTAGAGATTGGCAGTTTAGGGTAGATTGCGCTCATTTCCGTCCACTTCATTTCACGGACAGCGCGTAATTTTATTGTCTTGTCAATCTTTTTTTTTTGGCGCCGATTTTAATTGCTGAGGGTGGTTCGTTGCAAAAGTCAATGTTGTTGCGTTGCGGTGGTGGGGAGTCAGCTGCTGCTTAGGCTTTGGTGTGCGCAATTTTTGTGCAGCACTTGTCGGCAGCGTAAGCTGAGAGCGCGGAAATTGATTTATAACGGCACCGAACCCTTTCTGATGCGATCGCGCCGCTGTTAATGGCCCGAAAATGCATTGCGCAGATGGCGTGAATCTCAAGTGATCAATGTCTACTGTTCTTCCAATGAATGCATAAAGATTTCATGTAAGTATGTAACTTGCAGCCTCTTCTTCTTCTGTTTCTGCTTCTTATTCGTTTGAACATGGCTAAATGACTAATAGACGTGGCCTGTGGTGTGTGTGTGTGTGGTGTTCTAGGACTGCAGCAAACCTCAGTCGGGGCTTTGACGGCTTTTGCCGCCGAATATTGAAAAGCTGCCAGCACCAACACATTTTATATTTAATATTGTTGTCCGCACGCTTGTATGTAGGTTTTTTATTTTATGTATGTAGGTATGAAAAATGTGGTGAAAACGTGCACGAGCACTTCATGTAAATCATGTCAAAAATCGAGTGCTGAAAATACTGCGGCTGCGACTGCGCCCGCGACTGCCGCCGTTGCAGTGGCCTTTTACTTGTAATGTTGCCGTCAGTGCCGCTGTTGTGCAGTAGTTGTTCGTCTCGCAGTTATTGCACATACTATATGCATGAATATGCATATCGGAGGCGCGCTCCTCTCTTGCTCGTCCTTTTGCGCGTTCCGCAGTGGCTGCCGGCACTGGTCGCCCTGCAACAAAGGCGTGAAATTGTGTACACTTTGCCATGAGGTTGTTGAATGCTGCAAAGGATGCATGACGCACGCATATGAGTTTATTTATGAGCGCCGACATCACCTACTGACAATGACTCGCCACAGTGGAGGATCGTGCAGTTGGCGTCTTATAGCTAAGGTGGAAATATTTACGTGCATACTTACATAGGTATTTTGTGGTTGAATATTTTTATGTTTTAGGCATTAGCTGACTAACTTTTATATGCAGTATTTGTTTACTGATTGGTGGAAATTTAGTTGGAGAGGATGATGATGGTGGAGATAGATGGTCAATAGAGCTCAAACTGATTCCAAACAATGCACAGTGATTCGTTCCATAGACTCAAATTCAAAAAATTTATAGTCTCAGAATTTAACGATTTTGATGTGATTTGAAAGATAAAACTCCAACTAAGAAAACCCCCAAAAATCAGTGCGAAAAATTAATTAGTGTGTGTGCAAGAGCTACTCAAGGTCGGAACTGTTTTCACAAAAAAATGTTAACACATGTTTTCTGTTTTTTAGTCGATTGAGTAAAAAAAATCGCAAAAATTCATGGTTGGTAAGAAATTGCTAAAACTTTCAATATAGATTAAGAATTAATGTGGGCATTACCACCATTAATACCAATTTTGAATAAGTACGAAATAAACACTGAAACACATTTTCAGTTTTGGCTTAATTCTGGCGTTCAAGTTAATTTCTGAGCTTTGATGTATTCAGAGACCTAGAATTTTATGGCGAATATTTTCGTGGTACATTTTGTCCTTAAAAAGTCCTGTTTTACAGGACATTTTTGGCATTTTAGAAAAAAGGGTCAAATTGACCCATACAAATAGGAGCTACAGGGTTAAAATGCTCCACACAAATTTTTTTCCTAGTATTTTACATCAAACTGCTGAACACATCATATACTCGTACCTAAAATGTGAGGTTACATGGTTTTCGTATGCCGATTCACCATAAGAATGTGAAAAAGGGGAAAACTTTGACCCCCCTAAAAAAAATTCAGACGTACACTTTCAAAACGCCGATACACGTATATTTTTTTTTGGCCTCCTCTACCAGAATCCGTTGTCAGAACCTTGTTATTTAAAAAAAATTTTGATTTTGTTGTGCAGTGTAATTTATTATTATATTCTAAAAAAGAAGTTCATTTACATTGGTGCATCATCCTTTCACTATAAGTATATCTGCTCGGCTGCACGAACTAAGCAGCTGTTCACTCGCTACACAATAAAATGTAAAAAATATTCCAGAAGAATATTTCGGCCGTTCGGCCATTTTTTGGCCGAAACTGAAACCGAAACCACTTATTTGGGCCGAAACCGAATATTCGGTCGGACACTAGTTAAGACGAAGATTCGTATTGGAGGATTTCAGGATTTCGATTAAGGATTTTTGCATACAAGAGCTGCAAATATAATAATTATGTATAGTCTATAGTTTGAAAACCAAGAAAATGGACCTAAAAATTTTGCAAAATTCATTATGAGAACACAGCCCCTAATGATACTTCGATCTCTGCTGCAGTCCTTGAAATTTTACCACGAAATTTTGTTGCGTAAGCCCGGGACACACTCCAGTTGAATCGGATCAACTCTTTAATAGTCTTCATTGATCTACTTTCGTTTTGTTCATCCACAATGCATACAGACATATACATACGTAAGTAACTACACAATGTCTATGTTTCGGGCTTGCATTTCACTTGTTCCTACGTTCTTGTGCCCCTCTAATTAATCCCATTGTTTGAGCAAGAGCTAAAAAATAATGAACTGCGACATTGAGCAGGATTCATTCTCTGCGCACCACCAGCGCCGAGTTTGTGCGCATATGCGTTGATCCCAGTTGCCGCAGATTTTCCTCCCCTGCTCTGGAAGTTGCTAGGGTGTTAAATGAGGCATTTAACACGCACACACCAACGCCGAACCAACGGTTGGGCCACGACCACAATTGCGGCCAGTGGCAGTCGAAACCGCTGCGCGCGCACGTTTGTCAACTGCGGCGACGCACGCGGCACGTTCGGCTAATGCGAAAATGATATGCCGTGCGATATTCCGACAAGAACAACTTTTTGTATAACTTTTTTCTTGTAGCTGCGTGCACGGCATTTTGATGAAAATCTGAACATGTGACAGTTTCACAGGAAAATTCTATCATTTGGACAAGTGTATCCTTTTGTTGTGTTGCCAGTGTTGTTGTTGTGAACATGCGCACTGTTTTGTTTGTTTAATTTAGGTTATGAAAGAGGTTTTTTTGTGTTGTTGTCGGTGATGATGCCACATGTCAGGAGGCGCAGTCCTTGACCTGTGGTATGTTGGCGCGCGTGTCTGTTTGAAGTGTTGTGGTTTTATTTGTATACATTTTTGAGTGGAACGGGCGCTACAACTGGCAGCTTCAGTTCGGAGTAAATTTAAAATGGCGAACTTTAGATTTTGTTAAAGTTGATGTTCTTTAAGCAATTTTCTTAGGCTCCTTTTTAGTATAGTGAGAAGGTTAAGTGGTCTGAAGAGTTGAAAATATTCAGAGACTTCTTTGTAGGCGTTGGGATTTTGTGTTAATCTCAACCTGTCTCGGTTATACAGTTCAAGAAACGCGGTGGCTCCTGGAAGTCCATCAATGTTTCAATGTGGCAAAGTTTACACCACTCATGGAAATTGTTATTTATTTAATAATGTTTGTATTTCATTCTTTCTTGTACTGCATACGCCAGGTTAGAAACAAATTATTTATATAAATATAATTGTATACACCATCAAAAATAATTTTATACGTATCTTTTCAATTTTTCAAAATTCGTCAAAATTTAACGGGGTCAACAATGGGTTAAGGTTTGCATACGGGAAGACTTTGAAATAAAAATATGAACCGATGTGCCTATTGACTTCAAAATTGGTTAAAATACTTTAAATCTAAAATAATTAGACACATGTTTTTAATTTTTGGAGATCGAAATCTGACGGGGTCAATGATGGGTTAAGAGTTTGTATGGAGAAAAATGATTTAATATATTTATTGACTTCAAATACGGTATTCTAATGAGAAGCATTTCTAATGAGAAAGAATTAGACTCGTATTTTTTTATAAACATATGACAGGGTTCACAAAGTGTTAAGAGAAACATGATTTATTGGGCCCATTGACTTTAAACTTGCGTGCAAAGCAGCCTTAACCTGCATCTATTAAATATGGGAAATGAAAATAATACCAAAAATTAACTGAACAATTATATATTTTGCTGTCACCACTGACCAAGTGTAGGGCATGGAGCTGCGCAAACTCACATTGCGCAGATGTGAATAGCCTGCGGCAGGAACAAGTGTCGCTGTCAATGCGAGGCGCCTGCTGCCACAAGATCAACGTTCAAACCCAAACGCACTTACATCATTGTTGGCGGGTGCAAAGAAAACATATAACATATATCCTTTTATGTACTTATTTACATACAACAACAACAATATCCACAATAATAAAAGAATAATAACAAAAATTGCATCCCCTATTCGAGGCCTAACAAATCGCAAGAGAAGGGTTGGCATTGGCGAAAGCATTGGCCAGCAACGTGAAATTAATGCGACAAAAATTAACTGCAATCAAATGTGGGTTAAAAAAATGTACCAACAAAAAAAATTTATAGGTTATACAGTACGCTACATGTGGTCGGATCACATGTTGGATGCGAGTATTATATGTGAGGCGTCACGATTTTGGGATACAAAATGATCAAAAATTTTCCCCTGTGTCTCGATATTACTTTTTGGTATTTACATAAATCATGAAACAAAAATGGGTTAAATAAATTTTGTATCAATAATTTTTAATTACAGAAAAATTATATAATATTTATGGAAAAATACAAAATTATCACTTTTTGATTTTATTTAACCATTTTTAAAGAAACAGGGTTTTGATCGAACGCGCCCAATTCGTAGACTTCAATTAGAACACAAACTTCCCCTGATATCGCTGCAAATTATTGGAAATTATTTTGGGGCTAACAGTAAAAGTTTTTTAATTTGCTTTGAATTCAGTTCTAAAAATATTAATTTTTTGCTATAAGATGACAAATAGTTGAAGTTGCTCTCAGGCAACTTTGGGGTCGAAAGGGTGAAAACACTTTTGTTATTCTGCACAAGGAATTGGAATGTGCTTCTTCTTCTAGAGCATCTTTCATTGTGGCCTTAGCCTTCGATTTCCTTGCATTTTTGGACTAAAAAATGAAAGCATTACATAAAAGTTTGTCAACGCTTGCTTATTTATTGATCAGAAAGAAACTACAGACTGCCATTTGATATTGCGTGGTCATTATGTAAGTTTCCATCAACTATTCAAACCATTTGCTATCTCGAACTGTCATCTTCCATAGTGACTGCTGACAATTCGAAATCTCTCATGATCCTCAACAAAATTCCTAAACGAAAATTGTATGCTACTGTACTACTTTGTAGTCTGCACGTAGCGTACTCTGCAATAAAATATTATTTATGATCGGAATCAGCGTACTGCGTACAACAACTGCTAACTTTGCCGCACATAACTCACCCCCTCTCACAGTCGCGTAACAGTACTGGCGGCAATTTTTATGCGTTGCTCTGCAGTGTCCGCGGCCAAGGCGCCCGAAACAATAACAACTTTTTTCACTGGACGTAAATTGCCAACATATTTGCGTGTAATCAGCGGGGTGGGAAGCGGCCTGTGCCGGGAGGGTGGCAGCCAGTGTCATTGCTGCCGTCGCGAGCGCTGATGGTGGCGTATTTGATTACTCAATATGTTTGATTTTATGATAATTCGGCCGCCTGCGCTTCGTTGAGAGATTTGCGTGCTGGCAAATTTGAAATTTGTGCGTGCGCGGCCACAGGGTGTTGGCGGCGGGCAGTGGCCGCGACGACTACGGCGACGGCGGCATTGCACTTGTGCAGATGTCAATTGCCCAGCTTCGGTGTGGATTAATTTCAATTTTCAGCGCGTATCGTGCAAGGCAATCGCTGCAGCCGCTGGTGCTAAGCGGTGGCAAATTTTATTGACTTTATCATTTATGGCTGATCGGATCGGATCGAATTGAATTGAATTGAATCGGCGCGCATTGCGGCATCGAATTGGCTGCGCCTGAGTGCGTGCGTTATTTCAGGCTTCGATTCGATTCAAGTGACGTGCGTGGGGAAAGGTGTAATCAGGTGGAAATGTAGCTACTTGCAGCTAAAAGGATTATGAGCTCAGAGGAAATTTCAAAGTGATTTATAGGTAGATAATTATAGTGATAGCAGTTTAAAGCAAATATTCTCAACATTTTACAATTTCAATGCGTTCACATTTTGTAATTGCAGTGTTTGTTCTTTCATTGGTAAAATGTACCACGCAGTCAGTTGGCTGAAATTAATGGAGGGAACTCATTTTGCTGACTGTCCTAATTAGATGCCATCAGTGCGATTGCTTTTAATTTCAGCCATAAGCAACAAAGCGCAAGCGTGCAACGGCACAAAGTGGCCAAAAACGGTACGTTTGAAAAGGCGCTCAAAGCATTTCCCCATTCAAGCTGGAAAAATGTGGCAAAAATGAATTCATAAAAAGCAGAAGCGGCAGCTACACGCACAAAAATCTATAAAGAGATTAACAAAGTTTTGGTTATAACATTTTTTGTTATTTTAAGAATTGTAATGGCAGTTAAATATTTAATTAACACTAGAATGCCCGACAATCTGACATATGTAGTCATTTTGACTACATTATTGTTTACTGACTTTTTTTTAAATTTTATTGGTTTTTAAGTAGCAAATATGAATAAATGAGATAAAACGAGATTAAACTAAAATAAGCATTTAGTTTTTATTTTTTTATGGTTAACAAAGTAAATTCATTTAAATTAAATTGCGTACTTTACACATAAATGGGATAAAATAGAATGAAATTTGGAATTTGTGAATGAATTTTATGAGTGAATTTTGAATTGAAAAACTTGGGAATTGTCACAGCCTACTATGATATTATTTTTTTTAATGTTTGCAATTATTTCAAATTTTCATATTTCGCAATTGAAGATGCATATTTGTATATTTATCAGTAAGATTTGCTGAAAATTTTATATAGGTATTCAAAATGACTACTTTTGGGCATTTAAGGTAAATTTTGCAAAATTGGGGTAAAAAATAATTTTACAATATTTTTAATTTATTTATTCCATTTAGCTTTAAAAATTAATAAAAGTCACGTAAGATATTTTTTTAGAAAGCGATGCAACAAAAGTTACTGAAAATAAAAGACTACCTCAAAATGACTACCTTGGGCATTCTAGTGTTAAAGGCAACACAATTCAATCTGCTTGAGTTTGAGCGTATGGAGGAAAAAAAGTTTGAAGACAAAGCTTCTGGGTAACGATGAAGAGACAGTCTATGCTTCGGATGGAAGTCCTTGGTACTACTTGGATACTATTTGTTTAGGTGATATAGGTTGTCTTTAAAGCTTGGATTTTTCTCTTCCAAGGGAAGTCTTAACCGGGGAAGGGATATGGGGGGGAAGAAGGAGGCTGTATTCCAATGGCGGACGAGAACGAGGAGAAGACGTACTTCATCGTCTATGCGCTTGTCCTGCGCTTTTTAGTTGAAAAAAGATTTAATTGGGTGAGTTCTTCTTAGACAACATAGGAAATTTATACTCATAGTCTATTTAGTTTCATTAGAACCTCTAACTTAATCTTTTAGCACGAGATATGAGTTCAACAAATTGTGGTATCACAGAGGGTCTCTAACCTACGTGCATTTACGTCAAGAGATCTTTGGCCCATGGAGAGGAATAGTGGGCATCACAGCGTCAAAGTCTTCACAGATGGATCAAAGTTCAGTGGAGGAGTAGGCGTGGCCATTTATATAACGGTTTATAAAATCCAAAAAATGCTTACATCTTCCTGATAATTGTTCAGTTTTTCAAGCTGAAATCAAAGCAATACAATACGCGGCGGAAATTTTTGAAAGATTTAGCCTTAAATGCAGAAATAGACTTCTTTGTTGACAGCCAGGCAGCTCTTAAAGCATTAAAAGTGTTGTCAAGGAACTCTGGAACAGTGAAAGAGTGCTACAAATCACTAATATCTTTAGCTAAACAAAGTCTCCCTCTCTTCTGGGTTCCAGCACACTGTGGCATTTCAAGAAATGAGACGGCAGACCAACTGGCTAAAAAGGGAGCAACTTCAGAGGAGGAACCATTCCCCTAATGTTACCCTATACAATATTTCAGAAGAGAAAGAATGGGTGAAATTGAGTGCTTGAAGGATTAGTAAAATCTCTTAGTCCAAATTCTCTAAAAAAAAACAAACTATATTCTCAGCCCCTCTCGAAGAGCCACATGAGTGCTGATAGGTATGACAACAGGAGACTGTCTAATAGGCACACATGCCTACAGGGTAAGGCTGACTGAGTCGAACTGTTCAAACCCCGAGGAGGAAGAAACAATAAAACACGTCTTGTGTCATTGCCCAGCTTTAGCAAGACGCAGGATGAAAGGTTTGGGTAGCGCAGAAACCTCTTTGAAAGACCTACTACTCCTTGTGAATAAGACTAATGCAATAACAATGGACTTAGTTCGGAAATGAGGAAAGGGTCAGAGCAGATACTTCTATTTACCTATCTACTTGGTGTTAAAAACGATCGATATAAGTGGGTATAATGGAATAAACCAAAAAGTTCATAGATTAATGAAATTGTTTTATCGTTCAGAAGTTGTGTTTGGTATGGAAAAATATGCAAATTGTATGGTATATCATCTTTAAAAATGCTCTGTTCGCCGGTTAGACATTGAGAGGTCGAGCTTCAAAGAATTTGAAACAATTTTTTAGCCCGGAAAATTGCAAAGACTTGGTGCGTTACGTTCATAACACGTCTTGTCGGGAATATTAAAATTTTATTTAGCACAAAAGAGCCGAACAATCGAAATGCAAAACCTCTGATTATATTCGACATGCCAAACACCTGAATTTTAAGCGACTAAAAGCATTTTATTTCCATCCATTCGTGGACATGCAGCTTTCTCCGGGGCTGGTCATCTTTGACGTTTTCTCCCTGGACAGTTTCCAGTTATTCTCTCCACCTACGGACCTTACGGCAGTTAAAAGTTGTTTCTTGTTTTAGGACGCACAGCTTCCTGCGGTTCCTTGTGGACAGCAATGTGGTATCCAGTGGCGCACACAGGATTTAGTTTGGGGGGGAGTTTGCATACAACTTTTGAGCCGAATACCGTTCGAAAATATATTTTAACCAGCAATTTTTGTGTTTGGGGAGGTTTGAACCCCTGCCCTTCCCCCTGCGTGCGCCACTGGTGGTATCCGCCAATTAGTGAACTAATGTATATAGCAAGACTCTATATTTTGGTCGAGACAATGATGTGATCAGGAGTATTCAAGTACGAACTCTGGTTCTAATGTGCATAGAAGTGGGTAACAAAACAAAAAAGGGCGTGGAAATAATATCTTAAAAATATTTTATGTATACAATTTGATAGTATGAGCTTGTAAATATGTAAATAAATATGTGTGAAGAATAATTGAAACTCTTTTTTATTGAGCAATTTTTTCGAGTGCAGCTAAGCCGAAACGCTGTGCTTTTGCCTGTTGTCTGTGTTGCAGTTGGGTTTTGCTGGTGGCGCAAATGATTTTCTTTTAACTGGATTTTTTTTCCTAATTTCTGTTCTATAAAAAAATGTGTTCTGTTTTTTCGGCTCGGAGTCGGAGTCGGTCGTCTGGCTGGCCGCGTAGCAGCGGGCAGGGCGTGATGAGAAATTTAATATTGCAAGCAGATAAACGGCAGATATTAAATTTGCGAGTGAGCGGCGAAAATTGCGGCTGTAGCTGCGGCCGCCGACTGGCTGCAATTGCGGCAACGGTTGCCGCTTGCCGACTGGCTGCTGCCGCAGTATCAGATTTCATTTCATTAGAGTGCATCACGAAATCAATGAAGACGAATATGCTGCGCCAGCTTGTGCTGCATGCGGCATGCAACAGCAAATTGTTGGCTAGTTGTCTATGTTCGTGTGTGTGTGTGTGTGTGTGCGTTTAGAAAAACGCTTGTTGCAGCTTATTTTACGCGGCCGTTGCTAGGTTTCAGCCTTATTGGCAGATACAGCCACATAATCAAAGAGATAAAAATTTAATTTCTGCCAACAAGGAATTGGTAGTTATTTTTGGCCGGGCAGTGTTGCACCGCTGCACGGGCGGCTGCTGATTTATGTGCGGTGCAATATGTGCGCGCATGCATTGTGTGCCGATGTACCTTAGCGTAGAGAGCGCATTGCATGCGGCGAGCTTCTGCGGCAGTCACTTGCGGCCACTGCGGCCACTGCGCGCGCAATCGCCGATCGCCATTGCCCAGCAATTGCTGGCGATACCTTCGCGGCGCGCTGCAGTTGCTGCAATGCCGATGCTGGTACTGGGGCGCTCCTGCGCGGCGCTGGTCGAGTCGAGGTCAAAGTACGCGCGTTGCGGAATTCGATTCTTGCTGGCGGAGGTCGCCGGCAGCTTGCTGGCTGGCATCGGTTATTGGCATTTGCTGCGTTGAGCGCTGCTGGAGCGGAAATTCAGGTCAGCTGCCAAATTTTGATGTGATTATTAAATTAATGGCGTCGCTGCAATTCTGGCCCACTTTAAATGCGATTCGTCCATCGGCTGGTTGAGTGTGGCTGGAGGTGCGATTAATTGTGAGTTTTTTGTGCAGTTCAGAGTCATGCAAAAGTAGAAAAAAATAGTAAAATGTTGGCTTATTTCTTTGCTGGTTGACAGTCAGTTCTGATGCAAACCAATAAATCATATTGCAAACTAGTGAATGGTGAATCTTATTGGACTTGAAGCATCTTCTTTAGTTGGGAGACAACTAAGAGTTGATAGCAGTTGTGGACTGAACTAAATCCTTCGGTTTGTAATAATAGGTTTCCTAAGTGATTTGGTGTTAGCAACCAAATCGGTCGGTTACCAAGTCCAACTGATCGTGTGAAAGCCCACAAATTCACAAATCATCATGTTAACTCATTTGTCAAAGCTCGCCAATCGTCGTAATCAGTCGTAATTTGTTTCCACATCATTTGCATTCATTAATCAATATGGGCGAGCAGCGACAAATGCCGGCAAGTGACAACAACATTGCGCCGATAGCAAAAGGTGTTAATAACTCATTTAACTGTAATAATTATGCAAATTAGGGCTGTCAACACATGTCACAATGAGCTGCAATCGGCCAGCAAATCTCAATGAATGGGCAGACACAGCACACACACACACACATACACACACACACACACACACATATACACACACCAAAGCCAGTCAAAGGAACGAGCACGACGCGCCATGAATTCAGAATGAAATGAAGCAACAAGAAAAATCAAAATCGCCCAAGAAGAGAGCAACAAAACTGTCACTCACAACAACAACAATCATATTAAATACAACCACCAGTAACAATAGAAAATACAACAATGCCGCAACACCAACGCAATGTGTTGTGGCAAAACTGCCATTTGCCGCCAACAAAGTGGCAACAATTGCTGCACGAACAACGGCGTTGTGGCCATTGCCGTGCCACCTGTACCAACGTGCCGGCGCATGAGTGTGTTTGTTGGACAGTTTGTATGTGTGTGTGTGTGTGTTAAGTTGTGAAAATGTGGCCGTGTGGGAGCACACCGCATTGTTGGCCAGCGGCGGCGAGTGTGTGTGTGTGTGTAGCCAATTGGGCCGCGGCAACAAAAGCGCTACGACGCAGGTGTCTGTCCGTCGAGATGGTATCATGCGCGAGCGCGGCAGCCCGTTGCGCTAATAGCAGTCACAAAAGCCGGCAACGCCGTCGGCCCATTGACAACCGCGGCCGCCACAAGCCGCAGCACCCGCGCCAACATCAGCGACCATTGTCGTCGTCGTCGTAGTCGTCGACGTTGTCGTCATTGCTATCCGCCAATTTTTAAGTTCACTGAAAGCGTCAATTATTCGTATAATTTATGATGTTCAATGTGTCGGCAGAACAGCAGCGGCCGAACGCGCGGGAACTGTGCGCCGGTGGCTGCGGCTTGGCGTCTTTTGTTTTGCGCAGAAGTGCGCGGGGGCGACAAACGATGTCGGACATCGTCTTCACATTTGCTTGTTGGCAATATTCTGTCGGCGGCTGCGCACAGTCTGTGCCCGAGCTGGCGTACAATAAACCGTTGCACGTCTGCAGCTTATTAGTTATTATTATAATTTTTTTGTTGTGTTGCAGCTGTGCTGCGCATTTGTCGTGTTTCATTGGCAGAAAAGGGAATTACATACAGTCGAATTGCTTGCTTTTTGTTATTGTTATTCTATGTTGGACTCGTGTATGTAAGTATTAGTTGTTGTGCGCTTAGCTATTTTGTTGTTGTTGTTGTTGTTGTTATTGCTGTTTGAGAAAACTGTTGAATTATGAAAGGTAAAGCCGAAGCTTTAATAAGGAGCAGACGAGTTGAAAGCCATCCGAAGGAGTAGAGCCACAGTGGAACAAAGCCATGTTTTCGGTTTGTAGAAAAGTAAAAGGTTTTACAAGTTTAAAACAATTTAATTAAACAATTAAATTGAGTCAACAAAAAAAGAGAAAATATGTTTTCTTGAGACGTCACAATGGCTACATGTGATGCTATATTTTTTCGGCAATTTCTGTGGGTTAAACCTCATTGAAGTGTTGAAGGGCAATGCCTCAGAGAAGCTATTCCATATTTAGTTGGATAATAGCGAAAGAAGTGTCAATTCTGTGACAAATACATACAATTTGTTTTCTTTAAAACGAACTTATTGGTGTTTTTGCAATGATATAGTAAGCTATTTGTAAAGCATATAGTTTAAATATTTTTAGTTTTTTAATATTTATTTATTTATTTATTTATTTAATTATAAAATATTAGCATTTAAGAATTATTTCTTTTGCATGCCACAAATTGTTACTTATTAATTAATAATTGATTAGCTCAACAAATAACAATAGATTAACAACAATTCATTGTTAATATTAATATTAAAAAATTTTGAAGAAATTAATGAATGACGTAGAGCACCTCCAAAAAACTGTTGATCATTGTTTATATAGCCTGGAAGGCTTTGTGTGTGCAGGTGAATTTAGTTAGTGGTAGTTTTTGAAGAGCTTAACTTATGACCGAATTCATGCTTAGTTAAATTAAGTAAAATTTTTTAATATTTTTTTTGTACAAAACGTTATTAGGTTATGCTATAAAATCAAACATTTTAGGCACCAAATAATGCTAAAAATATATTATGAGTTGATCCATAAAAAAAATTAATCAACAAAAATCGCTCTGTTATTCACATAAAACATTTTTCGTATTCATTTCCTTGACTTTTGATTTTGTCATGCAGCAATATTGACCACAGTGCCGCCACTTTGTGCAACTGTTGTGCCGACAAGTAGACATTTTTGGCACACACAAAGTCAATTTGTTTTATCTATTGTCAAACAAGTCAAGTAACAAGACACACATGTTCTCCATATATTACGAAAATTCATCCTCATACTTATTATGTGGTCTCGTGTAGTTGTTGTAATTTTGACATTAATATTTGCTGTACTCCTCCAGTTGAAACTGAACAAAACGAAATAAAAATCAGGAAATAAAAGTGGAGAGCAAAAGCCAGACAAGCCGAAACGTTGGAACGCCTTTGCGTATGCCGAAGCTGCCATGGAAAAGTCAAACAAAAGCGCAGATTTGGTGCGGGTGGCAGCAAAGCGCTACAGTGCTATGGTGACAGTGGTGTGGCTTGGGGATTTTGTTGTTGGGGTAAGATGGATCAAACGCTAGTTTTCTTATAATAATTCATTGTTTGCTCCTACTAATGTTTTAGAAGACTCGATTGCGTTGGAACGTGCGTGTATACTTTTGGCATTTGTTCTTTTAGAAATATATATATTTTTAATTTTTCCATCCATCTATCTTCTACACCCTTTTTTGTAGCATTTTAAGCTGCACAGTAAATGGCAAACAATTGAAATTGTCATAATTTCTATGGAAGGGGAAAACGTTAGCCAAGTTTGTCGCTTGAGTCTTTTGTCTCCAATTGCCAAACAGAGTAAACAGCAACACTAGAACAAAGCCTACGCTACAAACAACTGTTGCCAATTGGTTGAGTATTATTGTTGTTAGCATTATTGTATTTGTTGTTGTTTTTACTGCTCGTCGCTGTTGTCGCTTAGAGCTTGTGCGCGCATTGGTTTTGCCCTTTAGGCGCTTTGCTTTGTTCAATCGTTGGTGTTGTTGTTGTTATTCTCGCTTGGGTTAGTAGTATTTGTTTGTTTTGATTTATATGCTGGCGTATTTGTTATAATTGGCATTGCGAACATGGAAGGTACTAGATTTAGGACCTTGGCACAGGCACGTAGCGAGCATTTGGCTATGAGCGGAACTCACGGGTGGTGTTGATTTCATTTGAAGGCCTCAAGAGAGAAAAATCTATGCAGAATTGAAGCTATTTCTATTTCTCGACTATTTTCTCCGTATGAAGTAGAACAAATTTCCTAATTTTTAGGGGGTGCAGGGGCGTGAGTTTCTTAGAAATAGTTCAAAGATTTTTGATATTCTGAAGAATCAAAAGCATTTTTAAGAATTTTATATAATTTTTCTGATTTTTCAATTCAATCAGTTCAATTCAATTTAATTTAGATCAATGTTTAAAGTTAAGATGCAAAATTTATAGAAATTATTTAAAAATCTTTAAAATACCATTACAAATATTTTTATAAATTAAATGTTGCTGTTGAAAAAGTGTTTTTGCAAGTCTTACGTCAGTTTTTATTAAAGATTTGATTTTATTAAAGTTCGAAAGACTTCTTTTTCATTGCCATTGGCTTCGATTTGCTTACCTTATATTCTTGTTTTATTGTTATTATTGTTGTTGTAATAGTCGAAACGCTGTTCAAGTTGACAACAATAATTTTTCGCTTTTCATGTTTAACAATTGTTATATGTGCGCAATCTTCTCGCATTGTTCTCTGTTACGAATAAAGAGTTTGTGGTTGTTTTGCTGAGTGCAGCTGCAATGATTTATTTGCACAAGTTGTGCCTGAGAAACATCCTGACGTGTTGCCGTGCGGGTGCTTATTATGCAATTGAATAATGTTTATTAGAATTCGAGCAGCCATATTTGGCAAGCGATGAAGATGAAGTGTGGCAGTGGCAATTAATGTGGCAGCTGCAGTGACAGTTGATACATTTAAAGCGTTGAAACTTTACTGCAATTAATTGAGCAATCTTTATACATTCATAAAAAAGCACTTTTAAATCTCCAAATGTACAACAACTAATAAAAATCACTTTGGCTAACTATTCGTTAAACTGATTCCATTTTTGGCTATTCGAATTCTGATAGTTAATTGCTGCATGAATGCTGCCACTTATGCACTAAAACACTTTCAACTCCAAGCAGTGAACTTATTCTACTCGAGGCACAAAACTCTTCACGCTTCAGTCCAGTTTCCTATGACTTGGACCATGGGTAATGTTCCGCGTCGACTTACCGTACACATCGTTTGGTGTTTTTGTCAGCGTTGGCTGTTTGTCAGGTTCATTTCTATTAAGCAATTAACGTAAATGTCGTTAATGGCGACCATAAATGTCACAGCCAGCCCACAGCGTTGGCGCTGCCACTGGAAAAGTCACATCTAATTTAATTATCAAATGCTGCAAAATTCCATGCGACTAAATATTTTCACACCTAGTCCAATGCGGTTAATTAACAGCCATAAAGAGCGACGCAACTGTGCCGCGAAATCGAGAGAAAAAACGCACAGAAACGGTGCAGTCGCGCGGCAGGCGTCCAGTCCCCAGCCAATAGAGACGGTAAATGAGTGCAAACGATGTGCCACATATTTGGTAGCAGTGCTCGTTCTACGCGACGGCCAGATTGCAGCCACGATTCGGCGCGTACGTGTGCGACATTTTTATGCCATATGCGTGCGCTATTAACTGCAGCGGCGGCGGCTGCTGAGTTGTGGTGCCACTGGCGTGGCAAGTAGCCCGCAATGGCTGTGACAGTTCGCTACTGCGACGTTTTTGCGCCGCGCATCACCATCGGCAATGCGTATGGCCAGAAGAACCGTTGCGGCGCGGCATCAATGTGCCAGCGCGGCAGCCAGTCAGAGCCCATCAATCTCGTAGTGCGTAATTTGCTGCCTGGCTGAACTGGCCGGTTGAGTTCATGAATGAAAATGCGCAGAAAAGGTGAGCGAAAAAAAATTGCCAGCAAAATGAGAACAATTCATATTACAGGAGTAGAAAGGATGGTTCAAGTATCTTCTGAAGAAAAATTTTTTGTATGTATTTATTTTATATTTAAAAGTAATCAGTAATCAGTGGCAGAGACAATCTTAAGGGGAATTAAGGCTGAGTTTCGTAATGAAAGAGATTCACAACTTGTTATTTCAAACGAGGAATTGCGAAATGTTTTAAATAACAAAAATGTTTTCAATTATTTTGAAACCATAATAAGGCAGACATGTACAAGTATAAGGACTCAGTGTTGGAACTTTCTCGAAATATCGAATCGGTGTACATGAAAAATTAAAGAGTCACGCTTCTATAAAACTGGAAGTCTAGCAATTTAGGAACTTTCAGCCGTATAGTGAGCCTCAGAGTTGTATTGTATAGGATTTGAATGTTTTTGTATACCATTCATTTCGCACAATTTCACCATCACACAATTACAACAATCACCATTTGCATAAAATTACCAATATTTGGCTGCATGTATTTTTATCTCTTCGTTCGAGTTCTGCAGTCCGTTAGGCGATTCGTGAGCCTCAATGAAAGTCCCACGCCTCCAGCGCATTTCTAAGCCATACACTGTCTTTAGCCGACATTTTGAAAAAAGTTGACCCAAAGACCCAACAATAAAAACTGTAACAACCAACAGCAACTACAACAATAACAACTGCCATGCCATCCGTGCGGCGGGTGTACAGCTGCAGAAATTACGGCCACCACACCAAGCAGCATTCAAACACAACCAACAATAACAATAGCAACAACAATAAAAAATGAATAACATTGGGAATGTGTGTGAAAAAGCAGTTAGGCCATCGACCACGAAACGACCAATCAGCGCGCGGCAAATTCCCCTCGAGGCATTTGTTAGTGCTGCTGCTGGTGGCGGTGCACGGGACTCGTGCGCCCAGCCAAGAAACGAATGGCTGCACGACATCCAACCGTGGCACGAACATGTGCGGCCGCAGAGCGGTTGCGATCGAACCGACCGCACTGAACCGCACGTTCGAATGGAACGTCGAGTGTGCGTCGAGAGGGTGCGCGGCGGGGACGCGACGGCGCAACGGCCTCTGAGCCGAACCATGTAAGCGGGGAAGAATGAAGTCGGCTGGGCAACACTGCTTCCAACTGGACAAGATGCTCTTGGGCATATTTTTATTGCGGGGTCTGCATTATTTGCCTTCGAGCTGTGAGCTGAATCGGTCGGTTGATTGTGTGGCGGTAGCAGGTTGCAGTGGCGTACAGCGGCGCACAGTGGGACGAACAAACATAGCGAATTGTGAAAAAAGTAATTTATTTGGTCGACGAAGAAGAGTTGCGCACTTGTTTGTAAACAACGGTTTTGGCTAATTGCAAGGCGCGCGGCGTGTTTGCGGCCCGAGGCAGAGCGATCGTGTGCGTACGCGCCGTAGGGCAGTCATTGTGTCTGTGTGTGTGCGTGTGCCTGAGAGAACCATTGTCAATGATTGAAGCGATGCACTTGTCGCATTGGCCGCCGTTGGTGTGCGATTTTTTGTGTGCATGTGTGTGTGTGTGTGTGCGGCACAATGAAGTGATAAAACGTTGCGGTGGCGGCAGATTGCGCGATCAAGAATTATGATCGGAATCGGTGAATGAAATTGTCATAATTGAATGCGAGGCGGAACACAGCAACGGGCCGTACGACGTACGTGGAACAGCGCCGCGCACTCATTGAAGCTGACTGAGCATATTGCACGTCTACTAAGTGATTGAGAGTTATAGTTGTTGTTGTTGTTAGCGACGAGGCAATGCCAACACAAGGTGCCTAGTGCGATGTGCAAGTGAAAATTGTGGAAAAATGCCCAACAAAAAATGCAAATAGCGAAAGGAAGTGCAAAATTTACACGAACAAAAACAAAAATAAATCAACGACGGCGCCAACACCCAATCAACGGACTGCAAACAACAACAAAAAGAAACATTCCTATCTAATTTGGTATTGAAAGAGTTTTCCAAGCATCTCATTAAAAAATATGTTTTGAAAGCAAAAATTAAAAAGAAACTAAATACACCGAAAGCGTAAAGTGCAGTGCGTGCCGTTGCATTTCTTTCGTGCGGCCCTTTAATTACATTTTTTACTTGTACAAAAAAACGCCAAATATTTAAAACATCTGAAGTACAACAAGTATGAAATGCTATTCGAAATGTCCCTGCTGAGTGAGTTGTGTGTGCGGGCGCGCGGAAGCGGAAGTTATGCGCCTGTACCGCTAAACATTCTGAAAAGCATAATGCGATAAATAAGCGAATTGAAAGAAATGAGAATTAGAAAAATACGAAATCGTATGGCAGCCGCACTCAGTACGTGGCGCACACGCGCTGAACGCCACTGCGCGATAAGGCAAATCAGCGGGAAATTTTCAAAACAACAATGGACAGTGCAAGTGTTAAAAGTGAATGAAGTAAAATGAATTGTAGTGACATGCGATGGAAACGAAACAAATTGCACAAAATTGCGAAGATATAAAGCATATTTACGTATATTTTTTTTTTATTTGAATTCATCAGCACTCACAAAATTGTGATCGTCACAGTTGTGCTGTGGTGAATTGCCATAATTTCACAAACCAATCGCATATTGCAAAATGTCACTAGTTCACAATTATGATCATCACAATTTATGCTAACTTTCAGTGGTGGAATATACATTTGCCAAAGTCTACGGAAATCTATTGGAGACTGAATTTGAAATTGGATTTTTGTATTTACAAGTTTTATATTTACAGAAAATGCTCTAAAATGCAGTAAATGGATGTTCATAATGAAAGCCTTTAGATCTTTTTTATATGAATAATATAAATATTTTTTTATTTTTTATAATCATCTAAAATCTCAGATTAATACACAATATCCGCTTTATGTCAGTTGTCTTTTAGAAAAAGAGAGCAGAAGTTGGAGTTAAATTTTTGAATATGTAGTTTTAAAACCCTCCAGAAAAAAATTTATTTGCTTTCTTGTGTCTTGAATTTTTTATGCTGGTTCGTTGGTTAGAGTGGCCATGTACCGGCATCCAATTAGCGCATGGACGCCGTTTTGTTACCACTATTCCCGGTTAGTATTGCTGTAGGAGGTTAACCCTCTCGGTGATCTGTTCCTTATAGCCACTCTAACAGTTTAATGTAGGCAAGAAGTGAACCTATTTAGCATGCATTTCATTATGCATTCGAAATCGGTGAAAAATGGTTTTCCCAAAGTGTTCCACCTTTTTCTCGATAGAGCCAACAGCAGTGGTGCACACAGGATTTCATTGTGGGGGAGGGGGCGGATTTGAGTACAACTTTTGAGCCGAATACCATTCGAAACCATATTTTGTGCTAACAATTTTTGTGTTTTGGGGGTTTGAACTCCCAAAAACCTCCCTGTCCGCGCCGCTGGGTGAAAGGTGCTAAGAAAGTGGAAGATGGTTTCATTCACGTTTTCTCCAATGGGCTAGTGACCCGTGATAACTGCAGTATTTATGTCTCTGTCCACTTTTTATGTCACTTTGAAATTAATTTTGAATTATGTTTTCCGTAAAGCAACAACATAAAATGCTCAACTAAAGATATTTTAGTTGCATTCTTTTAATTTCTAATGTTGGATTATACTACCATTTAATTTTTTGACAAACATTAAACAGTTTTACCAAATATAAAATTCAATAATTACTGGCATCGATAACTTACAAATATATGAAAATACAACGAGAATCATATTCATTTTTGAAAAGTTAATTCCAGTTCAATTCAACCCAAAGATCGAATACAATTCAAAATCCAGGTCCATGCCCAAATCCATGACTATAATAGCCACGTCCTTATTTATTAACTTAAGTCCAGTTTTTACTTCAAAACCCAATCCTTCTTGGTCTCTATAACCCTTCAAGGTCTGACTTTAATAAAATCAAGTCAACTTATCAATAAATTGTATGTCAAGAAACACCTAATACCATCTATATTATTAGTATTTAATAATAATAAATAATAATATTAATTAATTATTAGTATTTATTGATTTTAAATCCATGACTGTAATACCAACGTCCAAATTAAGACAAGTTTTTACTTCCAAATCAAATCCTCTATAACCCTTTCAGGTCTGACTTTTATAAAATCAAGTCAACATAATCAATGGATTTCATGTAAAAAAACAGCTACTATAATTTTACATTTAGTATTTGTTAACTTTAAATCCGTGGCTATAATACCCATGTCCAATTTAAGTCTCTAATAACACTGCCAGATATGATTTCCATAAAATCAAATAAACTCAACAATGCAATAATCTGCACTATTAGTAGTTTTTAATTTAAAAGACTTAAAGGTCTTTTGTTCCATTGACTTCAATTTTGCATTTTTTCCCCCATACAAATATTTCGTAAAAAACTTAATAATTTTGTTGGATTAGAAAACTCAAACAGAATATTTATTAGAATCTCTTGAACAGTTCGCTGTATGAAAAGTTTTAGCTTATTTTGAATTTGCTTACTTTTCTGACCTGAAGAAAGCTGCGAACCACATCTTATTCAAAAAAAACTTTAATATTTTAAACACACATTCACGGAGATTTTTATAACCAAGTTCAAGCTTCACATTATTGCACTGGTCAACGTGGTTCAGTGGTTAGTGCTTTGGATAACACGTCAGATGGTCATGGATTCATGGGTTCAACAGCAAACCTCTTAACATAAAATAATCGCAAAAAAATTCTACCCAGATGTGAGCTCTAGAAATTATGTGAGACTAAAGTCACAAAATATCTCAAAATATTAAAGTGTAATTAGTTGAGTTGTCTTGTAAACGACTCATTTATCAAGGATGAAATTACACACACACACACACACATTCATATGTATGTTCGTCGGCTGACTGCCCTTGTCACTTAGTCGGAATTAATTAGCGAGTTGTAAAACTTGTGTTGGTTTGCGTTCCTTTGCTCCTTGTGACCTTTAAAAATTCTCACAGTCACAATTCGCATAATTCCCAGCTGCCAAGCATAAAGCATAATTGTCAAGGAAATAAAATGAATTAAAATTGCATTTCAAGGAAAAAAAGTACAAACTCTCAATGCGCAAAACACCAAACGCTCGCATTGTGTGAGCAAGTGTGGAGACGTTGCAATTTGTGGCAGCAGCAGTTGAACAGTCGAATTGCGCCCCACAATGCACACTGACAGCGGCAGTAATCGACAACAACAACAACAACAACAATCATAACAACAACAAAACGCAAATGAGAGCGCAACGCGCACAATTTCCGGTCATTGTGGGTGCAGGCGGCCGAGTCAACGACTTCCGCTTTCTGCGCACGCTGCGCAGATACAAAGATGCACAACAACAACAACAAACACAGCAAAAATAAAGAAGCATAAATCGAAAGAGAAAATGACGAGCAAGACGGCACGAGGCGACTGAAGGGGCGGAGGCGGCGCGCAAATTAATTAATTAATGAGGGGGCGCGGCAATTAACACCATTTCAAGTCATGCAACAACAGACGGCGGCAGCGGCAGCGGCAGAGCGATGCGCAGCATCATTGTGCAAAATGCAAATGAATACAAGTGAGTGAGTGCCGGCGGCAAACCACAGCAACAGTAGCTGTGGCGGCTGCAACAGTAGCAGCGCCAGCAACATCAGATTACGAGTAGCTGGCGGCGATTGTGGCGGGGAAGCTGCTGCCGTTGCTGTTGTTGTTGTTGTTGCTGCTGCACTTGTTGTTGTGCAACGCAAGTGGCGCGCGTAAATGCTGCGATCAGGCGCTGCGGTTTTGCGCTCTTGTCGACGCTGCACAACGCCACCGGGCAGCGAGCGGCGATCGATCTTCTGGCGGCCGATGTTGCTTATGTTTTGGTGTGTTTGTTGTTGCTGCTCAAATTAACATTAATTGAATTGCATTTGCATTGGGCGACTGCGGCGGCCGTTGCGGTTGTGGTTGCGCTGTCCAAGTGGTTAATGCAATTCGAGCGGCCGAGCGCTTGGATGCTACTCGCACAGTGGAGCGTACGCACGTAGCTCCATTTATGCGTAGTTGGGGGAGGGGGGGCATTTTGGAAGAGGTAGACAGGGGTTTGATGGAGAATGGGGCACTAATAACCAAATCGGTCGTTGCATGGCTGACGTTGACGCTGTCAGTGCAGTGATGAATGTGGTGCGTGCGTTTAAAAGAGTGAAATCCAGTTTCCCCTGTCCTGGTTGACACCAACATACACTAACAAAAACACAAACTTAGTTGCGGACTAAAGGAAATATTTGAGGTTATATTGAGTTCAGATGCACTCGTAGCATTTAAATTAATTAAATATTGAAAATGATTAAATGTTTGCCCAGCTTGTGAATACCTTTCCGTCTCTTAACCCATTGCTGCCTAATGGGTAAAATTTTACCCATGAAAATGGATTTAAAAAAAAAATCACAAAAAAGTCAATGTTTGAGATCTCTCAAAATCATTGATAGGGATAGTTAGGGTAAAGATGGAACTACCTTAACCTAGTAGAGGTCACCCTAAAATTCCGCCATCTAGCTAGAGTTACCAGACTTCAAAAACTGTGAATTATCCGAAGGTGGAAATTGTGGCGAAACGTAGTGGCCTTAGAACTTCAAAAAAATCTGCCTCCTAACTCACCTGTAAAAAATACAACTTTTGTTCACGTGTTTAGCTGATCACTTCACAAATTATGGAAAAAAACTACCATTGCTGCGTAATGGGTACAAAATACCTAATGAATATCTCAGCAACGTGCAGAGATATAAAGCTGAAATAAATTTTGTTTCTAATCATTTTGGGCCACTTCTAGGTAGTGTATGAAATTTTATCAAAATCGTATGGGCGGAACTGGTACCCGGCAGCAATGGGTGAACACCAGAAAGACCATTGCGGTCACTTTGACGGTTTTTCATTTTGAAATATCTGTATTTTCTATCAACTTTGGCTTTGGTGACCTTTATTTTTTTATCGTGAAAAATTGTATAGTTTTTTTCAATTTATTTTATGAAAACTTAGCCAAATCCGATGTGCACTTTTCGAGATATCAGCGCATATGATATGTAGTTTTTGTAGGTATGGAAAACTTGCGGTCTTTCCAGTCTTAAAAGAATGATTTAATTGAGTTTTTAACGTTCTCATCTTTCTATCTTGTCATCTTCTCACCTCTCATTTCCTTCTCCCATTCATTTTGTTCCTTATAATTCACTTGCCTGCTTTTGATTGTTGTTTTTCCGCATGGATTCATTCATTTCATTCATTTTATGCTGCGCTCAATATGCGATTTCTCATTCTCTCCTTCGTTTGCCTTTGGCCACATCATTCGCTATGATAATAATAAAAATAACAATAGTGGAGATTTTGTTGTCGCTTAAATAGCACTAAATAGCACTAATAAAATTAAAATGCTGCACACACACATACACACACACACACAGACTCACATTCATGCGTTGAACAACATGAATCTGTAATCAGCAGCCATATGAATACAAAAACAACAACATCAACAACAACAACTATAACAATAACAAAAAATTCTCAAACACAATACAGCTAAATAACAATAACAAGCATAAAAATTTCAACAACAAAAACAACAACAACAACAAGTACAACGAGAAAAATCCAAGCACAAATATGAATGCAAATGTGAATAAAAAGAGAAGAAGAAATATTTGTGATAAGGCGACATGTTAAGCGCACAACTTCATAAAGTGAAATGCGAAAAAAGTGAAACAGAAATCATTGAAAATAGTTTGAAAAGAAATTGCAAAAAAAAATTAAGCAATAAAATATTTGTTTAGTGCTAAATATTTGAGCATAGCATCAAAAAATCAGCAACGACTCGATTTTTCCCAATTCACGTGCACAATTTTCGCTGCGAATTTGGATTATTTTTCGCATAACTTGCAGCAAGAAAAACTCTTCGAAAATTGCGCTCAACATTCGGTGGGACACACCGCACACGGCCACTTAGCCGTCGAACGCTACAACGCTCCTCCTCCTCCGCACTCCAATGTACAAAATGTTTACAAAACATTTCCGGCGAAAAATGCGGCACAGCGACACCCTGGCCGCCCTAATCGTTTACATTTTAGCAGCGCTGGTGCATAAGGTGAGTGGTGCAACGAAAATGTATTATTTAATAACAATAACAACTTTGAACAAAGCAATTTTAGATTCGTTTACGAACATTTTGGGAAAATTTAAAGTTGGGGAAACAACAACATTTGACTGGAAGTATAGTAACTAAAATGTTCAATAGTTTACATTCAAATTATTGTAAGCCCATTGCTTAGGTCTTTAAAGATTCTTGACACTTAAAACAACAAAATTTTACTGGAACTAGTAACTAAAATTTTGAATAGTTTACATTCAAATTATTGTAAGCCCATTTCTTAAGTCTCTAGAAGATTCTTGACACTGTGACAAGATTTCAATAGAAGTTTCGAACGGATCCAGGAAGATTAACGGATGTAGCGTATTGTAGCATCTTCATAGATGAAGAACACAACTATATACAAATTGTAAGCTCCCCGTTTCATACTAACCTTATTGAAATTCACGGAGTCCATTTCAAACATCAACAATATAGCAAAGTTTATATTGGAATCCTAATGGTTCTCAGCATTGAGCTAACTCGATCTTTTCCAGGAGAAGGCTAACCTTACCTTATCTAAACTAGCTGACATGACAACTTGATTGTGTTACAATAATGTAGATTTTCGGAACCATCCGAGTGAGTGAATGCGAGCCAAATGGAAGGGATCTGCGAATATGGTCGGTACTCGAAAGATTTTATTTTGGGGTAGGATTACGTCATCTTTGGGTCTAATACCCTTATTTGCCAACCATAATTTTTGTAACAAACAGATATTTGGAGGGGTTCCAACTGTGTCGATTAAGTCGATTCCGAACGGATCTTTTTCAAAGGCAATTTCAGTCTCAGAAGTAGGGCTGAGAGACTATCGATAGTTGGCCCATGGAAAAATATCGATACTATAGATTCTATAGGATAAATCAAAATTGTGCGTCTAAGCAGAGAATTCGCACCGAATGTCGTTCTTGTGCGACTTATAGTTCCAAAGTTATCAGAAAATTTTTGTTACAAAAGCAGTGCCACACCCCTTGTCCAACGTCCATGAGATTTTAGCAGCGGAACAACAGATCTATAGGACGACGTTGTACTAAATTTCAATGCTGTCCGAATTGTAAATATGACAGTTTTCAATATGATAAATTTGAGTTATATGGTCTGTGCCACCCCCTCTTGCCCATACATAACAAATAATATCCATAAATCTTCTCTTGGACATATTATGCATTGGGTCTAATTTTCAGATCAATCGGTCAAGTAGTTTCCACTCGTACCCACATAACTGAATATCACAGCGGGATATCTATGGCAGCACTGCCAGCGTAGAATATTCTGGAGGCATTGCCGTCACGGCACAAAAACCGATAGTATTGATAGTGCCAAGAAACCATTGATAGTAGCGTCAAAATAAAACTATCGATAGTATCGACAGCTCTACTCACTCAGCTCTACTAAGTACTTGCCGACAGAAAAATTATCATAGCTACATTTTGATAGCCGGTCTCGATAGTCCAGCGGGTAGCGCTGGTGGCTTCTTATACCAGAGGCATAGTCTATACAGACTCTGCCAGAGGCCCTAGGTTCGATTCTAAGCTCGGACTGTTGAAACACTCGTCGACTTCTATCGCTATCCACAGGAAGCAGATGAGAATTACAAGAATCGCACAAACTGGTTCTTGGCAGGCAATGGCAAAACGTCCTGTAAAAAAAAAATTGCCAAAAAATCCCTCCCCCCTTCCCCCATCCGTTTGAAATGTGTCTTGTAATACATGTTGAGAAACCAGTGTTGCATACACATTTCAAACGGGTGGAATTTGTGGTCTCCCAATGGTCAAATATAGAGGCCTAAGTGTGTCTCATACAGAGTTAGCCACTACAACCTAGCTGCATTTTGATGTTGGGACTTGAATCTAGGGTCTTACGTTGCCCCATCGCGGTTCAAAGTGTTAACTACTAAATAGCAGTGATTACTTTGGCTTTATTTCGACTGACAAGAACTTTAAAATATTGAAAAAGAACATGAGCATCGTTTTTAACTGGAAAAATTATAAAAAATCTTATCAGTGTTGTTGCACTTCACACACATACGTTAAGTATGCAACCACGCAAGGGGGTTTTGGGGTTTCAAATCCCTTCAAAATATTTGTATATTACACAAATATTTTAGTTTAGTTGCCAAATATGGTTTAAACTGGTATGTGATTTTAAATTTGTGGGCGGAACCCCCCAACTGGCATTCTGTGTGTGCGCCACTGATAACCACTATGTGTGTGTATGTTATGCAACTACTATGTATGCAAGCTGAGGCTGCTGCCAACCTGAAGCCCTTTTTGTCACTTTGCATACTTAAACGTCATTACAAGCTGATTGTCAGTGTGTCGACGTAAAACTTAATAATTCTTCTCAACAGTCGTGTCGTTTCCTTTCACAAAATACCTCACTAAAACACATTAAGCATTTTAAGATTCCTCAGCTGTGCGTGTTGGATTACCAATCGCGCTTGAAAGCAGCCAATTGTTGCTCCAATTTTTATTTAATTCTCGTGCAAACGTGCTCGGAATGCAACACCTCGCACTGTATCTATCATTGTCAAAGTCAGTCGAGTGTCGAAGTCGTCTGTGTTTTACCAAAAATATTTGCGCATACCAAATGGGCCCAATACATACATGGCGCGTTGGCTCCTACTTTCAGTGTGCGTGTGTGCGTGTTGCTGGAGACAAATTTCGAGGAAATGTTGGCTTAAAATGTGCGCTTAATTTCATTTTATTGCATTCCAATTCACGTGTGCGGTTGCCTTAATTTTTTTATACGAATTTCTCCGATTTCCTAAGAGTGTATTGAAAATACATAAAAGTGTTAAATAGTAACTAGGGACAACAATAAATAAATAAATGAATTCGATGCGTCATAAAATTGCCAGTAGTTCGAGTAGTTGTCCAAGTGTTGGCGACAAAGAAATTGTAAACAATTTATGTAGGTAGGGTTTTTTCGTGTCATTGCAATCAATTAAACAACGCATTTTATGTTTGCTAGTAAATTGTGTGTAATTTCGAATTAAACGCCTGCGATCAATACAATGCAGCAGGATTTCCCAGGCGGCGGCCAAGTCAAATGAGGCAGTAAAATTGATGGCGCACATTTATCTTGTACAGGCCCGCAGTATCCCCCGGCCGCGGTGCGATGCGATGCGATGCGCCGCGATAAGCGCTAAACGGTTTGAAAAATTGGCTTCCAAAAATGCGTTGCAACACGTCGAACTGAGCGTCGAGTGTAGCCAGTTGCCCCACAGCAGCCAAACAGTGTCGACCCCCTCGCATGGGTGCAGCGAATGAGTAGCGGGCAAAGGGGTTCAGCCGACGACAAATGGTTGATCGAATGCCCGGCATGATTATCTTTATTAGCTGTTGCCAACTGCTTCCCTGTTGCGCCCCGTCCAGTCGCTGGCTGCGTTCTGGCTGCTTGTGTGGCTGGCTGCATTCCGGCGACTGTTTGATGGCTTTTTAAAAGGTGGTCCTCGAAATTAAACGATTGTGTGGTGCGGCTCGGCTTAACTGCTTCTTAGTTGGGGGCCCGAAATGTCATTTCATTATGTTGTTTCCTAAGCGCCCAGTTGTTGTTGTTACTTTACAGCTGTTGCGCCTTTTACTGCTCGCAGTCACAACGAGCCGCTGCATCGTTACGACGCATCTCGACTGTTCGGCGGTTTTTGTATTTAAGTGCTGAATCGATCGATCGATTGATTCGTTCGTTTGCGAAATGCGCACTTCAACAGTAATCCTGCGGTTGTTGTCGGTCGCTATCGCTTATTTGTTGCATTGATGTGCGCCGTCGCGCCCCGCGTTCTCCTGCTTCCGCTCGCTTACACAAATCGCTCGTAGGGAATAATTAAAATCAGAAATAATCAAGACACGTACACGGCACAGCTGCCATCATTTCGCTTTTTTTTGCGCCTCGGCTCACTTGGCCGCGTTGTTGTTGTTAACTGGCCGGCTGCTGTTGGCAACGCCGATGCGATGACGATCGCGCCGCTTTTGGCGATTTCAATAAAATACGAAATTCTGTGGCCATCGCCGTCGGAGCGGCGATGCTGCAGTTTTGCATGCCAAATTGTTGTTGCCGCCGACACTGACGACCGCCGCTGCTGTTGTTGTTGATCTTAACGCGCAATCTTGTGACTTTTGATGGGAAATTAACAAAACTACCGACTGATCGCAAGCAAATGATGTCCAAGAAAAGAAAACAAAATCGAACGGTCCCAACTAACACAAACACAACCACAGACAATAACAAAAAGGGAAGAGAAAACCGCAACAAAACGGCAATTGTGGGCTCGCAGCAAAACGATCGCCGATCGCCGACGATCAGCGCGGCGCAAAGGACAGCAGCCCGAAGTGAATGAGTCGCTGCATGTTGGGCCGTTGCGGATGGCGAACGAATCGCGATGGCCGGCCGGCCGGCGATCGTTGGCTGTGGATGCTTATCTGGCTTTAATTAAACGGAATCTCATAATAAATTATCTTCATTAGTCGAAAATCTTGACCATCGAAGAATTTTTCTCCAGCGTTGTGCGTTCACTCGTTCGCTCGTTCGTTCGTTCATTGGTTCGTTTCGCTCACTGGCGAGTAGGCTGGCTGGCTGGCTGGTGTTGTTGTTTTGTTGGATCATATTGGGGCTTTTCGATTTCTACGTTCGTTCAGACTTGCGTTTCGTTTTGGCTTTATTTCATTGCGCTGTGTCGATGCGGCATAGCCCAGCAATTTGGCTGTCTGTCTGGGTTCTATCAAAAAGCGCGCTTTGCTTTGCGAGGAATGTGTTGGTCGATTTTTTTTGTAGAATTCTGTGTGGGGTTGTGTGCGTTTATTTGTTGGCGAGTGTGTGAAAAGTGACGGTTCTGTGAACCTTTGAAGTTGATTTGTGGCAAATTGTTGCAACGGCGGCCGTTCAATTGGTTCTTCATGTTGCTGCTCTGAGAGATGTTTTAGCTCTATGTTTTTAATTTATGATATATTTGAACTGAACGAAATTGTTCACAGAAGCGCGATCACTGAACAGTGTTGTCAGTTAATATATTAAGAAGGCTTTGAAGAATATATTGAATGGTTTTAAATGACAAGTTTTGCTAACTTATGCACATTTTAAGGCTTATCTCAAGTGAATCATGTAAATATGTTTTTAATTGAAAGAAGTGTTTGTAGAAGATTGACCTGAATCTAGTCTGTTAGGTTATATAAGATCAGTTTTTGGTCGAAAGATATTCTTGAATACAATTTAATGGAGTTTAAGCTAAAAGTAAATAGATAGGTTAAGTGGTTGTCTCAAGGACTTCATTTGTGGCCTTGAGACAACCACTTGTGGCCCATTGTGTCACCGCACGAATTTGTTTTAAAAAAGTAAAAAAGTAAATTTAATTTATTCAAACAGAAAACAAATAATTTGTTTTCACTAACTTGCGCTCAGATTATTCTATGAAGCACAAATGTTAGATACAGCAGTAAGACTCGGAGATGGCAAAATATTCAACAAATGACCGTTTGGTCTCACATATGCAAGTTCTGCTTATCTTCTTACGACATGGAACTTTGGAAGAATGGAACTTATAAACATCTGATTTTGTATTCAATAATTGATTCATAAATAAATTCAATAGTGTTTTAACTAGCGTTTCTGTTCCTTGCTGATGTTTTTTTTCCTTGTTCCCTCCTCTCGGAAGCATAGGGCCTCCACAAGACTCTTCCATCTCACACCATCTCGTCCCATGTGTTGTTGACAGCGGCTAGTTCGCGTAAAGTCGACCTTCTCCAGGTGTTCTTCGGCTCCCTTGCTTCCAGTGTAGCTCCATTCTCGTGATGCTGTCGGGTGGTATCCTCAGTGTGTGACCTACCCATGGCCACATTGCTGTTCAAAAAAGTGACTTGGTCCGACTTATTGAACGATTGTACTTTGAAATGAATTTCTTAGGATTTAAGGTGTAAGTCTAACAATGTGTCGATTATGGAATTAGTGAAATGGTTCTACTATAAATAGATCAGTTTACATTTTGAAATTCCATGATCTTGGCAACGAATTAGAGCCAACCATACTTGAGATGAGATAATTGGAATCTTCTAAGAATCCCCATTCTTGGTCACTTTGTGATACTGTAAAATGCTATCATGAACAACTCTCCAAATGTCTGTTCACAAATCTTGCCGTCAGCTTGGAAATAAAAGCCAAGTTTGAAGTTGGTTTCTATCGACTTCAAATCAACTTTTCTATGAACTCATCCATCTATGTACGTACATGTAAATGTATGTATGTTTATAAACCAAGCAAATACCACGCTGCACCTTCACTTTTCAAATTGCTCCAAGCAGCTGCTTGAATTCGAAATTAAAAGTGTTTCATATTTCGTCAGACGCACCGACAATTTATTTGAGTTGCTGTCAAAATTCAATTGAAATCCATATGACAAGCTCAACCTGTTCCGGCTGGCGAAAATGTTGCCTGACATGTTGTGAGCTGCACGCAGCAAAAATGAGGGAAACGATCGAGTCGAGAAAAATGTGCTTTCAAATTAGACGTCACAACGTGTTAAGCAAAGCTCCGCTGAAGGTGTCAATGATAAGCGTTGGAAAAGTGTTGGCAACATGCCCAACAGCCAACCAAGCTGCCTGCCAGTTAGCCACACAAACTAGCCGATGTGCAACACCCAAAGATGTCGGCGTCGGTGTCGTTGTCGTTGTCGGTGTCGATGCTGTTGTTGGGTGGTGACGGCAACGGCGACGGCAACATCGATTATTGCTGCGTCGCGTTCGTGGCGCTGCAAAAATGATGACGATCCACCGCGCGCACCAATGACGCGTAATGCATCGTGTGTTGTTGTTGTTGTTTTTGTTGTTGTGGTCGCTTCTCCTTTGATGCGTTGCTCGGTGGCGAGTAGGAAGGCAGGCGGGGCGTAGAAAGCGGGCGGCATGGGCTAATAACTCATACGTACTCGCATGCGGTGACTGGGTACATGACATTCATTAATAAAATTCAACGCGCAAACGCGAGCGCGCGCACACGCTGGCTGGGCTGCTGCCGCAAGCCGACGACTGCGCTTTGGCCACGCTTGCCGCCGCCGCCGTCGCCATCCATCCGCCATGCACGGGCCGGCTGCTGATGGGTCGCTAGAATAAGAAGCGCCCGAGCCAAGTGGCGGTCGAGCTAAGCCGACTGATGGCCGTTCGACGACGTGCGGCATGCCGAGCGCGCCGCAGCGGCTGCATACAGTGAACGCGTCTGGTATGTCGACGACTTCACGTAATGAATAATCGAAGAAGCGCTGACCAGCTGCGGTGTGCTGTGCCGGCGGCAGTGTACGCGCGCGGGCTGGCCGCCGTCGAGGAGGTGGAATTCACAGTTTGTGGAGCGACGATCGATAATGCAACGGCCCGGGAACCGGTTCCTTAAAATAATACCAATCAACATGCCAATGCAGGCCGGCGCGCATGCGGTCCACGATCGAAGCGAATCGAACGGGCCAACCGTGTCTATGTGTGTGTGTGTGTGTGTGTGTATGTGTGCAGTCAGTCAGTCAGTCAATAGCAAAAGCAACAAAGCAGGAAAACAGCGATGAACAAAAACAACAGCGCCAACGTTGGGATGAAATGCGCACGAGGAAACGATGGACAAACGATGTGTTTGTGTGTGTGCGTGCGCTTGTGCGGATTGATCGCTGCAACGATCAATCGTTCAGTTTGTCTCCCTGCCTCCCGCCCCGCGGCCTGTAGTCGTTCGACGTGCCATTGCGTACGTCGCGCGTACACGACGAACAAGCAGGAAAAACAGCGGCAGCAAATGCTCGACGCGAGCACAGCAGTGGCCGCACAGGTGGGAATCTGGGAATATTTTCTGTTGAAATGCAACAAGAACAAGAAGAACAACAATAACAACAACAGTAAACAGCGAGAACGAAACACAATAAAAACACAACGAGCGACGCGGTTGCAGACGCACACATGTGTGGTACAAAACAAAAACATGGAAACGAGAATAATCAAAACAACAACAACAACAGCATCAACAATGATGCGCATCAACAAAGTGAGGAACGATTGGGTTGGATGGACACATTTGACGATCAATAAAAGCCCAGAACAGAAACCAGTTGAAATGTTTCAACTTGCTGGGGGCATCTAATTTATGCCAATAAATAGAACTCAGAGTTGACTTGTTGACATTATAGAAAATTGTATATAATGTACAGTTATCAGACAAGGCAGGGTTGGGAGAAAGTCTTGACCATGCCAACTCGTTACTGGGTTTTGAGCTGCCGAACGATGCCGAGATGCAATAAGCTGCTCGTGTGACTAACTCAAGAGGCGTCTCGAGAACACAGACTCGAATCTGTAAAAGTGGGTAATTCGGTACTTCACTTCAGGCGCGGGTCTGGAAACTCTAGTTCTTCAAACCATCAATGACAAGATTTCCACTACTTAAAGAAGTACAAAGTTAAACCGACTTCGAGAAACTGAACTTTTAAAAAGTGTGCCTTTTTTTAAACGACCACTTCAGAGCGTAGACACTGAAGCACCTTAAAGAAAGTCGTTCCTGCCGCCGAACGCGCCACGACATCGATTGTATGGCCCCATCGAAAACCAATAATCTCGGTTGGCAGGGCAGAGATGGCGCCGCAAGACGCTGGTCGCATACCGAAAACAAATGGAAGATGAAATAAAGAAATGCGCAGACGATAAACGGGCGCTGATTGCTGTCCGGCGCAATGTGGCGGATGCCAATGGATGAGGCGGCCGCTGAGGATAAAAATGAAGATGAGCACGCCGAGGCCGATGTGCTGTTGTGGCATCGATGGCATTGGCGGTGCTGCTGCTGGCGCTGGTGATGGTGTCGGTGTTGGCGGTGATGAGGTTGTGCATGTGGCTGACGGCGACGGCAATGGCTGATGACGTTGCCGCTGCTTCGCGTCAGTTGCCATGTTAATGCGCACTCAGTTGCCGCAACAGTCAGTTGGCCAGTCAGTCAGCTAGCCAGCCGGCACGTCAGAGCATGGCCAGAAATCCTTGCTGGCCGCAAACACACACACACACACACATGTACACTCGAGTGTGTTGTCGCGCAGATGTGCCACTGCAGATATGCGACGGCCTCGTCGGACAGACGTTTGGGCGGACGAGTGCGCGAATTTGGCGGTGGCCAAATGCTGGCCGACCGTGGAAATGAGCAACTCTGACTAGTCATTCTCATTTAGTTGGGCACTGCGGCCTGTTACTCTGGTTTTGATTTAACAACCCAACATTGTTAGTTGTCGCAAGTGGCGGAGATGTGACGGGACAATGTGCCGCAGCGACTGCTGTTCTTGTGACGCATCCTGCCGTTGGCTGTGGACTTTGCGGCAGCGTGCAACAGGTTGTGGCGGTGACGGTGCGCGGGCGCGCTCGACCGTGTGACGTCTGCGGAATTTCGCATGGAGATGCGCTCATTAAAGTGAATGCTGGATGATGTGGTTGGCTCTGCGCTGCTGTGCTGTGACAAGGTTTTTCTGGTTGCTGCTGCTCCGAAGTGGCGGCGTGTGTGACTGGAGTTGGCGTTGTCGTAAATGATTTCATTTGATGGGTGTGGAATGTAAATTCGAGTTCACTCTAATTACTTTAATGTGGCCCACGGTGTCTTACAGTTTTGTGAAAGTGCAATCAAAATGGCGACCTTAAAATGTTATTTTATTCCATTTGATTGATTATAATTTGAGAATCAGAGTGGTGTATTGTGATTATATGAGGTTCGTTCTAGGGGTAACACGATTTAGCAAAAATACATTATGTTGTTTCTTGGCTTAAACATTATTTAAGTGTCATAAAAACAATGTTTATTTGGTTTTATAGTGCGAAAAAAACGTTTAAAAGGTTCAATTCTCGATTTTGTTGCAGCTCTCGTAGTGTTCCTAAAACTTTGAAAGCGTTTTTATTGAAAACAAACTGGAAGAAGAGATTATTTGAACACCGTGCAACAGTACTTTTGACCTATCCAAAAGATGATATAGGCGTAAAACTAGAGATCACTCTTAGTAACCTGGCATACTCAGTTTTTCATTTTCTGATTCGTTGTCCTTTTAAAAGGGCTTAAAGTTTTAAGTACATACACATTTCAAAGTTTTTGTTAAATATTTGCGGTTGTGCAATGATGAAGTTATGGGTATGAAATATAGGGGTTTTCATCATGAGCCGAAAAAGTAAATAAAGAAAAAAATCAATTACAATTTGAATTTTGATGAAACTTTATTATCAAAACAATATTTGGTTTGTGCCATTAGTAATGGAATATGACATCATTCAAATGACCGCCACGAGCAGCCTGGCACACCTCGATTCTTTTTAGGTAATTTTCGATGACTTTTTTACATATAGCAGGCTGTAAGGTGCCAAGAACTGCACGTATGTTGTCCCTCAAATGCTTCAGAGTCTGCGGATTGTCTGCATAGACTTGGTCTTTCGGTTAGCCCCAAAGAAAAAAGTCCAAAGGGTTCAGATCGCACGATCTTGACGGCCAATTGGCATCACCAAAACGCGAAATTATGCGTTCATCGAACCTGGTTCGCAATTCTGTCATGTTCGGTCGTGTTGTGTGGCATGTAGCGTCGTCCTGTTGAAACCACATCTCCTCCACATCCATATCTTCGATCGCTGGCCAGAAATACTCGGTTATAATACGGCCATAACGTTCAGAATTGACGGTAACGGTCTGTCCTTCGTCCTTCCTTCCTTTTTGCTACAGCAGCAATATTTTCGGCCAAACGAGCAGGGCGATTACGTATTGGCCTCTGTACATCTTGTACAGAACCAGTTCGTTCGAATTTCGCCAATAAATCCGAAATTGTTGACAAAACAGGCCTTCCGTGACGTCCGAAATCCTTCCTTAGTGCGCGAAAAGTGGTGCTCAAATTTTCACCATTTTTGTAGTGAATTTTCACTATGTTTACACGTTGAGCGATGCTAAATCGGTCCATTTTCATAAATGGCAAACACTAAACTACAATATTAACACAATGCAACGACAGATGACAGCTGCGGTTGTCGAGCGCAGGGCTGTCAAAGTTTTCGGTTCGAAATGAAAAACCCTGTAAAAGAGGAAACTTGTCGTGTCGGGTGGACAGCCGGGTAGACAAGAGGGTCTTTCAGTAGCCTTTGGACTCGCTTCAAACATTGGCGGCGCTTATCATAACCGGCGCCATGCGATCAACACCATCCAAGGGGCTTTATATGTACTACTGTGTACAAAGAATACCCGGAATTTGTTTATAATTCAAAAAATCTTTATTTATTCTTCCAAATCAATTTCATCGCCTTCAAAGTAGTCCCCCCCCGATGCAATGCACTTATGCCAACGGACTTTCCAATCTTCGAAGCATGCCAAATAGTCACCTTCCGGTATGGCCTTCAATGCGCGCGGCGATTCACGTTGAATCTCTTCAATCGATTCAAAACGGTGTCCTCGAAGTGGTCTTTTGAGTTTCGAGAATAGCCAGAAGTCACAAGGAGCTAAATCAGGCGAATACGGTGGAGTGGAACGATATGAGTTGGCGAAATGCTCACGAAGAACCAATGCCGTGTGAGATGGTGCATTATCGTGATGCAAAAACCAAGAGTTGTCTCTCCATAAATCCGGCCTTTTTTTGCGAATAGCTTCACGCAAATGACGCATAACGCTCAAGTAATATTCCTTGTTGACAGTTTGGCCCGGCGGAAGGAACTCATAATGCACAACACCACGATAATCGAAGAAATCGAATTCCGGCTATTCTTTGTACACAGTAGTATGTACCTTGCTCCACTTCCTCCCCGTTGATCTTTATTGGAAGCAAGTTGCAACCCTCTCTGAGTTAAGTTTGAACTCTATTAGGAGATAGGTGCGCACGGATTTCGATCACTGCCGTATTCTAGGTAAAGTATCCGACATACCCAACAACATAGACTACTCCCTACCATCATACCTATTTGACCCCAAAATTCCTTATCCACATAACTCAAAAACAGGAGTGGGAACAAGATACGGTGTCTAGGACTGGAGTATGTTTTAACACAGACGGATCTAAGCTAGATCGTAGAGTAGAGGTTGGTCTCATGTGTGTTGACCCACCCATGGAAGACAGGTTTCGTCTTTCAGATTTCTGTAGTGTCTTCCAAGCGGAAGTACTAGAAATTTTTAAAGCCCTGTCTTTGCTAAAACTGCGCAACCTCCCTGAAGGTACGGTTAGGATTTTCACAGACAGTCAGGCAGCTATTAAAGTCCTCAAGAAGGCCTCAACCACATTGCAAGTGGTCATCCTCTGCTGCTCCCTGCCCAACGAGCTAGAGCGTGTGTACAACATCATTTTGTCTTGGGTACTGGGCCACAGATACATCAGGGAAAACTGTATAGCCGATGAGCTTGCCAGATGTGGCACCACCCTACCAAAAGACAATACCACTATTACAGTAGGCATCACTCTTGCTACATGTAAACTCAAAATATTCTCTTCCTTCCTCGATATAGCCAACAAGCGATGGCAGAAAGAGAGCACTTGCTCTATTACCAAACAACTATGGCCCACTTTAAACCCCGGGAGTACTAAAACTCTTGTCTCGCTTAGCAGACAACATATCAGTACGATCGTCTCGATTTTGACGAGACATTGTCTATTCGGTCGTCATGCCTACAGACTAAGTCTTGACAGTTGGGACTTTTGCCGCAGTTGTCAAAACGAAGAGGGGGAACAGTCTATAAGTAATCTTCTCTTTCACTGCTCGGCACTCTCTTTACGAATGTGGAAAGCCTTAGGCTCCACTTTTTTCGACAACTTGGACGACCTCAGATCAGAAAACCCTTATTTTTTCATGTCACCATTTTTTGGCCGTTAGAATTGTGTTGATTTGACTTGGACCAATAAGTGCAAAGGGCGTTTCACAAGCTCCTTCTTTCACTTTCTATCCTCTTTCAACTATTTCGTCTTTCTAAAGTCAACACTGAACTTTGACTAAACCCATATGGGACTTTTAAAACGCCGAACCACTGATTTTAAATCGATTTCAGAGCCTTGTTTCATTCTTGATTTGTGTGCATTTGCCTCTGTATATAATACAACAAACATATGTATGTTGTTGCATTTGAATTTTGAAGCCGCCAACTTGTAACTAGACGGCAGCTGGCAATCGGCTGGTCTTCTCATACTTCGAATGTGAAATTACGTCGCCCATTACGTTCCACTTAATAAAACACACAACTTTACATAGTAATTTCGCAATTGATGGCCAATAAACATTTCGCCAGCCAGCTCACCGTTGTCCAATTAAGTGTTGCCATTGCCACCATTCGACTTATCGGCCACAAATTGCACCGATGGCGGCCAGAACAAATAGCGCAGCCGGTAACATTTAAATTAGCTGAAATATGAGCGAATGCTGCAAGCCGGCAACGTTTCCATTAACAATTCAATTGCCGAACTAATGCAACGCGCCAGTCGGCGGCCCATTGAAGGTGCTAAAACGTTGATTTTATGTCGACGCGCATGCGTACGGCCCGCTCGCTATTAAGTTAACAAAGTTAATGTAACGATGCAGTTGCAGTGCCGCGATAATTGTCATAAATACAGCGCAAGCCGCTAGATTATGTTCACGCAAATGCACACCGGCCGGCCGGGCGGCGCTTTGGCGCTTCGAGTTGCGGCGGCGTGTAATTCGGTGCGGTTCGGCTTAAGCGCCGCATTGCGTCCCGTTCCATTCGGTTGTGTGCGTCGCCTGGCGGGGCTCCGACTTCAATTATGCTCACTCATGATAGTGCGAAGCATCCTATTTTTCATCGGCGATTGCGTTTTGTGCGTTTGTTTTGTGCCTTTTGCCATTCGCCTGGCGCGTTTCCTTGGCGTCGTCGCTTCTTAAGCCGCATCCGCGCTGCGTGCCTAACAAGCTGCGCGCGGGAGAAAAAGCCACAGCCGCACAAAAGAAAAATTTGATTACTTTTCTGCTGGAGTGCGCCGCGGCCGCTCACTACGCGCTCGATCGCTCGATTTCTCGATCTTTGGCTGAATGCGCGTAATCTGCTTACTTTAACTTTAACTTGGGTAGCATCCGTCGTCGTGCGGCCGCTTGCGTGCATTTAACGTTTCGCTTTTTTTGGGCGATTTTTCGTCGTCGTTGCTGTTGTTGTCGTTGTCTGCCTGCCTCCTGACCGCTGTACGTAATGAGTTTTAAGTTGTTTGAGCTGCTGGATACCTCATTTAATTAAATCGTATTTTTAGCTCGGCTACATACCAGCGCACTGTCCGTCCGTCTCCGCATCCATCCATCCACTCATCCATCCCCCCGACTCCGGGCCGATGTGATGCGGATTATGCGCGCATTTTCGATTAAATGTACAATTTTTTTCGAGTAGCAGGAAAATGGCCGCGAAGCTTTGCTTTGCTTTGCTTTGTCTTGGGATCGCTTTCACGCCCGATTTGCCTGTCCGATTGGTTGTTGGCAGCGTTTGTCTTTTGTTTTTTCCCCAAATTCGATTACTGAAAATCGCCACATCCATAATGGGTAACAAGGCTTTTCAATTCGATTTTCAATTTTTCAAATTTAAATTTGACCATAAATCATAACGGCGGCTGGTGCGGTGCGGTTGCCACACACCACCACCACGCAGAACCCGATCCATTCATTGTTCGGCTTCTAACAAGCTGCAACTGTCGGCGGTGCGTTTCGACACTTTGTAAATTAAACTTTACACTTTTTCTAATTAAATCGCGGCGTGTTGCTTATTGCGCTGCTGTTTTGTCTAAAATCTCCCGATATGTCTTGCGTCGTCGATTCGATTTTCGTACACATTGTAATTTGGTATTTAATAGTTTTTCTGCTGCCGTCGCTGTCGCTGTCGCCGTCAACGTCGTCGTCGTCGTCGCTGCACAATTTTGTGTGCTGCTCGCCCGGTGTTTGGTAATTTCTGCTCACTTCCCATGTAAATATTCAATTTGTTGGCGCTTTTATGTCTTAATTAGAGAAATGAAAGTCTATAAATTATGGTGTTGCTTTGTTGCGAATGGTGTGGTTGTTGTTGTTGTTGCCGTTGTAGTTGGTGGCTTGTTGTTTGGAAACAACCAACGGTGTGCCAAATTTGGCGTTTAATAATGATTTAGGTTTGATTAATGAAGGCGATTTGGGTTCGGGTTAAAGTTTTCATTGCGTGGAACTTGTACGCTTTGGAGGTTTTCACAAACACCAATGCCACAACGGTACGTAAACGTGGTTTACACAAATGTCTGGACAGAGTGGCATTGCTGAGAAGGTTTGATGGCCGATACTAAGAGTTGACTGTCAGTGGCGAAAATTGGTGGAGATAACTTCAAAATTGAATTTTTATGTGGTACGTACAACGATTTTCTTGAATTACACTGTCAAAAGAATATGGAAGCTGTGATTTTGTTTAAGTAAGAAATCAAATATGTACTGATTGATAAGTTTTAGAAAATCGTATAAATCGAATCCTTGAGATAATATTAAATTGAATTGAAGACAATTTTCAAACAGCTCCGAAAGCTTGAAGGGCACTAAAAAGTTTATAAAGTATATTAGCGGTATTTACACTGAGCTCGTTACTTCGTTAGTTCGATACTTGGTAGTTTTATGGTTTTATTTTGTTTTTGTAAAAGAATCGAACAAAAACAAAATACACGTACAAAACTACCGAGTTCCGAACTGACAAAGTAACGAGCCCGGTGTGAATTGTAACAAAATTTTATTGTAAAAATTATATACAGGGTGGCGCAAAAGTAACCACCATCATTCACTCATTCATTAACCCTTTCCGGTCAATTTCCGCATTTCTTGAGATAAACATTTTTCTTTCAAAATATTGACTCTCATTGAGCATTTTAGCAATAAAATACAACAAAATATCAGAAAAATCATTTAGGTTGAGAATTACAGCCCAATCAATTTTGTACGATATATCGTATAATGGTCCGCAAAGGAGTAAAAATGCTTGACATTTTTGTTTCGTTTTTCTAAGTTTTATGAACAATTCATTGATTTTTTTTATAGAACACTTAAATTATAACAACGAAAAATTAAAACCTGATTTAATTTTGATCGGAACTTATATAAATTATATATACAAACAATTAAGTCACATTTATTCGGCCTTATATAACTGTTGTTGTTGTTGCAAAGCCCTTTTCTCCTCAATTCTCCAAAATTCATATAGTTTTACAAAAAAATACTCAATATAGCCGATTTTTCATATCGTAGTGGGAGTGGCAAGTACGCATGTCTAACCTTACATAATCTGTGTCTGCCCAGTAAAACACAAACTCGTCTAGTAATTCTTATTTTTAATCGAAAATTGTCGAATAGTCGAATTTTATTAGCCACGTGGTTTACAGATGGGCGTGGCAGGCATGCAAACGCAAAAATTCTATTACCAAACCCATAACTTTAAAAAATGCAAACATCACTTGCAACCTTTGCCTTCCATTTGTACAAATTTCCGGAAAGGGTTAATTAATTTATTCATTCATTCATAAAAATTAGATCCAAAGAACACTGGGTGACAACTTTTGCTTCACCCTGTAGTGTTGTAAAAAAATTTGATCAAAACGTTCATTTATTCAAATCATTTTAACAAACGTTAAGACGTTTCCAGGGAACTGAGCAGAGCAGCTACATACGTCAAAAAATTACAACGCCTGGTGTCTCTCTTCTGACCTGCATGCTTCCTACTCATAGAAGCTCTATACAAGAAACTAATTTACGATGGGCTGATGGCCACCTTAAACTTCCGGCGTTCCAGAAAGCTTCTCTCACTAAACAGAGATCAGATTAAAACCATGATTGGTGTCCTAAAGGGTCACTGTCTAATTGGCATCCACGCCAGAAGATTGGGGCTGTTTTCAAACAACTTCTGTTGCCGCTGTACGGACAAGGAAGAGGAAGAAAATACACTTCATCTTCTTTGCATTTGTCCTACTTGATTCAGCAGAAGTATGAAGTATGTCTAGGGGTCTAGTCAATAAGACTATTCGCTGTCTACTAAGCCTCGTGAGAAGCTCAAACTGGTTCAATGACTGAACGGTTTTATGCTCGACTGCTCGTAGTATCACAATGGGCCTTCATGGCCAATTCCACCCAAGGCATGCATTTCTAAATTCAGAAATAGGAAATGGCCTTTGCTATAAACTACAAATGAAACGTATATGTATATGTTTATAGAAGGCAGCGTTGACCTGCTGCTAAAAAATTTGATTGTTTTTCTGAGAGAAAAAAATAATTTAAAACTAATTTAACTAAGTCAGTAGACCGCTGGGCACTCGAATGGTACAGCAAAGTGTTTTGTTTTCAATACAATAAAACTATTCATTTCCATCAAAGTCAAAGAACAGCTCTAAATTATGAAGAGCTAACGGTATGTGCTGAAGAAACGGTACTTTGACAACTAAATATATAAATACATACAAATTGATTTATAGACCATTAAATTTATGTCTTGCAGTGCATCAAATCAATTTATGGTTTTACAGTTTTGATGTAACGTTTTAAAATAAAAGTTATTTTAGATAATCACAATTTATTGTTATTGATTTTCATATTTTATAATAAATTGTCTTTTCTATTTACAGATATCGGCTGCTGGCAATTTCGAATTAGAAATATTAGAAATTTCGAATACAAATAGTCATTTGTTGACGGGCTATTGTTGTGGTGTTCCTTTAGAAGTAAGAAGTACGAAAACGACGGGTAAGTTGAATGATTTTTCTGAAATAAACTATAAATCAATGAGTGCAGAATGACATGTGCTCAGTAGGTAACTTAAGCATTATTCAGGCAGTCAGCTTAGAATGGAAAGGAATCACAATAGAAATGATAGATAACGAAATGTTTTCTAGTCTATTTGGATTTCAGTTCTAAACATAAATATTCCTACAAACGTTGGGCCGTAAGTGCGACACTGATGTACAAGTGGAGCTTGGAATATATTGAAGAAGCTTGTAATATATGTCTTTTTAAGCTCTATGTCTGCCAAACTGACAGCTAATCAATAAATTATGTTTTTGTCTTAATAAGTATTAATGTTTGTGCCATGTTTTGCGGATTTAAACACAAAATTTAAGTGTTAACATACCAGTCTGAGCCATGTGATTAGGTGTTTAGTCAGTCACATTCGAATAAATAAAATGTTCATTTAAGGGACTAGCATTTGGTTGAGTTAGTCAAGTCTTCGTACATTATACAACAAGTTTCATTCAGAAGCTCAAGCTTGAAGTTTCTTTATCAGTCAGTATGCTTTATCAGTCTGGATATTTGTAATACAACGTGGCTGCTATTTGGAATCACAAGTCAATTAATTTTTATTCAGCCAATACTGCATAGAAAAAAATTAAAAAGTTTAGATTCGATTATTGAGGGTTTCTCTCAGAAACCTATTTACAAACTTATGAAAATCTTTGTGTTCTGGAAGGTTAGACATCAACACTGCATAGTAATTGTAGACTAATCATATTGCAGATAGAGAGAAGACGGCCACAGTGCCATACACATTAGACTACAAGTCAGAGGTTCAAATCCCTCAAACTCAACTAACATAAAATAAAGTGATACCTTACTTCAAACATTGTTTCTCTTAGTTTTAAGAAAAAAAATGGATTGTTAAATAGGGAAATATGACTTTGATAAAGAAGTCAACATAGATCATAATTATAAGAAACGTAGAATTATGAACATTTCGCGACAATGGCAAAACCTTCTAGCTCACAAGTTCGAACTCTCACAAATGCGAATCTTCCAGAAATTCGAACCTCATATTTTACAGCATTGAATGCTCTAAAATTCGAACTGGCGCTTCGAATTTGCGAGCGTTTTCTTTTTCTTTCTTTTTGTTTCCCTGTTTTGGTTTTTATTTTTTAATTTAATTTAAATTCCTTTAATTCAATAATTTTTTTTTAAATTTAATCACCAAATATCAAATATTGGTATCACCAAATAGGCAATTGTAGCCATATATTTCTTTCTTACCTTTTTGTCACACACATTAAAAAATTTCGAATAGATGTAAAAAAACTGTTTTATTTTGGACGTTAAAATTTAAAAAGGTGATAAAAAGAATTGCATCACATTCAAGTTTCATGTAGTTTCAATATTTTTTAGACTTTTACATGAATTAAAAAAGTCAAGAACTTCGAAAATTCGAACTGCTCCTTGTACAAAGTGGTTCGAATTTGTGAGCGTCTACTGTATCACAATAGGCCATACAGACCTACGTGTGTCTCATGACAACCTTCCAACCTAACCTAACCTAGACATACATTTGTATGTTTTTCTTTCCGAACCAAAGATCAAATAATATCAAAGTTCAAATTACATTAAAAAAAGTGAACAATCAATGTTTATAAATATGTTTTTTTACACAAAATTCTTATCAGTGCGCAAACAGGATCTCATTTTGGGGGGGATTTGGGTACAACTTTTGTACCCAATACCATTTGAAACCATATTTTTCACCAGCAATTTTTGTATGTGGGGATTCAACTCCCCCTCCTCCCCTGTGTGCACCACTTATTCTTATATTTGAAATTATTATTTATTAACAAATTTTCCGCATCTTTTCAGGTTGTCCACCATGCTCCACTGCCTTTCGCCTGTGCCTCAAAGAATATCAGAGTTCAATGCCAACGGAGCAGGGCGCCAGCATATCGACTGGTTGTTCGTTTGGCAATGCCACCACTGCCATACTGGGTGGCTCTAGCTTCGTGCTCAACGATCCTGGCATCGGTGCTATAGTGCTGCCATTTACCTTTCGGTGGACGGTGAGTACTTGTGTGGCCATCCACACACACACACACACACATACATTGTAATTTTCTTTGGCTTGTTTGTGGCGCGTACGCTTTTTTCTCAGCCACATTGCGACGACAATCTTGACTACCTTTTTCCGTGGACTGTGGGCTGTGCGCTGTGTGTGGCAGCGCCGCAGCGTTAACATCTGTTCGATACAAATCTTTACACTTTAACTCATTAAGTTGTGCCGGCCATGCTGCAGAGCATACACGTTCATACATACATACAAACATACATTCGTACCGCCTACGTCTGCGCCTGCGAAAAGGCTCAACAATTGTTCGCTTGTGGCAAACAATGCGATTGCCGGACGCTCAAACATACACGTATGTATGTATGTATCGAAGTACTCGTACATACTCGTATTGTATGTGGCTTTGTGTATATGTTTTCGGTTGTTGTTTTTGTTTTTGTATATGGCACATGCCAAAACCACAGCGTTGATAAGAACCTTTGTGCAAGTGTGAACTGAAAAATGAAAATAAAAATAAAAAATAAAGCGCGCAAATTTTATTTGGTCCTACTGGCACATATTTGACGTGCACTTGACTCCATTACCTCAATTTCGGGTTCCTGGTTTGCCCGTTTGATATCGGTCGCGCATTATATTTGGTATTTGAATTCTTTATATCAGCCGTGACTGTGTTGAATTGAAATTTTGCACATTGCTCAAACTGAATAAGAATTGCAGAACTTTTTTTGTCAATGCAAAAGTCAAGGTCACCCATATCTAACTGAAACTTTTTTATATAATACATTCATTATGTTTTTTTTCGAGTTGACTAAATTCGAAATTAATTAATTTGCAACTATGTATTTATGTGATTTTACTTTATGTTTCCAAGTTGGTTTTTGCATTACTAACACACAACCAAGTCCTCATAGCCAGTATGCAGATTTACTCGCAGTGTAGAAATTTCCGCTCGTACACAACGTTTACAATGCAAGGTCGCCATCAATCGACGCGTTGATTGCCAACAAATGACGCTGCGACCCATTGTCCGCCCTGTGCCGCAGCGTGTCTCAGCACAATTGCGCGCCGCCGCTGTCTCTCGCCGACACCTAACAACTTTTACTACTGCCTTTCCGCGCCGTTTTCCTGTCGTTTTTCCTTTATCATCGCCGTCCATGTTGGGCCTGTTGATAAATCGTCCGATGCGCATCACTGCGGCGTTTATAAGGCGATTTATGCATGTTGAGGTTGTTGTTGTTGTTGTTGTTGCTGGTGGTTATTATGCTTCTCTTCTACGGATCATTTCTAATAAACACGAGCAGATCTTTTGAATATTGCGCGCGCTCGCGGTCCCATTGTGCCGCGTGTGTTGCAGGCAATCGGAATCGAAATTGAGGAATTTAATGAAAATGATTGAGCAGCACACATTTTGACGGAGCGGCGTGTCATTAATTTGTCTGTCTGTCTGTCTGTGTGTGCAGTGGGCTACAGTCGGTGCGCTCATTTGTCCATTCATTTCACGCAGTTTTGTGCGGTTGTTGTACTTTCAGTCTGTTTTCATTTGGCTTGATTTCGTACAACACCAACAACAACAACAACCAGCACACTAAAGACGCTCGCCTAAGCTTGTTATGGCATTTTTTAGTTGAAAAATTGGAATTAACAAACGTCTCTAAATATGCGCGTCCGTAACATTTTATATATTTTGTACTTTGTCTGCGCTCCGTCACTTCGCCCGCTTCCACGCCGCCGCCTCCTTTCGCAGTCGCCGTTGCTTTTGCTGGCTTTTCAAATAAAATGTTGAATCATTGCGCCGTAATTTGAATGAAATGGAAACACCGATAGCTCTGCAACAGCAAAAACAATAATAACAACAACAACAACAACAACACGCTGAGCGCAACCATCATCAGTGCCAGAAATCAAATTAAAACGGATTAAGTCGCCCATATTGTGCCAACAATGAAGCTGCCAAAAATATTCAAACTATAACAACAACAACAACGTCAAAATGCCACAACATCACATGTACATAGTTAAAAAAGCAATTAAATTTGGCTTTGTTGTTCTGGCATTGCCCCCGTGCCGCGCTGCTTATTCACCGCTGACCACCGCTCGGCGACCATTATTCATTTTCGGCCACACGGTTTCGTTTTCTCGTCTTTCTAGCAGGCGTTAAAAATTGATATTTGTTAGTGCTGCTGTTGTTGTTGTTGTTGGCCGCTGGGGTGTTGCCACCGGCCAGCGTCGATTCATGCCACTCTATGCGATGTGTGATGGATGCCCGCAGCAAACTAAAAGCCACCACACTTCTTCTTCTTCTTAGTATCATAACTTTGGCCACTTTTCAAAACTTTGTATACAAGTCATGTCAACATTTGAAAAAAATTGGTGCAGCTGCCGGAAGCCAACTTCAGTTTGATGCAACAATATCTGAAATAAATAAATGAACATTTTCTTCGATGATTGCTCGAGTGCACACAAAAACATTGAAGAATGGGCATTTTTTTTAATATTTAGAACATTTACAAGTCAAGTCAAGAAAAGTTGCACAGTATTGCAGTTTTCATCTCACAGCACTTAACCCTTTTGCTACAGATTTTTACTGGGGAAAGTTAAAATTTTAAATTTTACGTCTTAGGCTTCTATGTGGTTATATTAGCAACATTCCATAAGAAATTTTTTAGAGTGTTTTTCTGTGAGAGCAACCACATCGTTGTGGCTGTAATAATTACTTAAACATAAAACTTTTTACGCATAACGAAAATTTGAATATTTCTTCATTTACTTCAGCTAAAATTAAAAAAAAAATTATCTAAATTGAAAGAAAACGTTAAATTAAAAAGTTCTCTAATTTTTTCTGCTTCTTCTTCCTTTACTATGTCAAGATATACCATTAAAAAAACGTGTATACTTCTCTTCTTTAAACTTAAATATTCAGTTTATTAATTTCGTATTTTTCCTAAAACTTTAAACTATTCTAAAGCCCAACAAAAAAATGTATTCTTGCAACCATAGAGGATGCAGACGTCCACAAAGTAGCATGTTGCCATATGGCAATGTGCAATGTTTTTGTGTGCACTCGAGGAATCATCGAAGACAAAAAACAATAAACAAAATAGCGAAAGGGTTAAGTATCGAAAAAGATGTACTTGATGTCCGAAGAGGCGGCACAGATATATGGAAAGTGCTCATTATTAAGAAGTTTCCCCACACCAAGAGGACTTTTACTTACCTAACTGGCCACAACAATCCCTTACCGGGTTACGGCCTTCCACAAAAGTTCTATTCAGGCGTCTCTGCTTTGCGCGCGAATTCTCCAGTTCTCCAGTCACACCAAGAGATGATAGGGCTTCCTATATTTGGTCCTTCCACCGGAGACATAGCCTTCCTCTTTGCCGTCGACCTCCAACTACCGGAAGAGGACTTTTTCTCTAAATCTAAATATGAACTCAATCAATTCGATCTATCGATATTTTTAATCTCATAGATTGATCCCACTAGTCAAGTGGGACTACTCAATCAATTCGATCTATCGATATTTTTAATCTCATAGATTGATCCCACTAGTCAAGTGGGACTAGGACTAGTAGGACTAGTAGTTTGCAAAAAGAATGTGTTGGGAGCAGAAATGATCTGCCTATCATTCGATAGCTTTTCCAGACATGCGGCGAGATTGAAGTCATCAAAACTAAATGAGAACTCATGTAAGCCAATCAATTTGATCTATCTGATAGATCGATTCCATTACTTAAGTGACCACTACTAACTAGTTAGCGTCCACACACCAAGAAAGAAGAAAACTTCTTCCATTTGATGATCCTTTTTCATCGATGATCATACGACTACTTGTTTGTTTAGCAAAAAAAAGTGTCGGGTGTAGAAGTGATCTGGCCATCATTCGGCAGCTTTTCCAGACATGCTGAAAGATCGGAATCATTAAATCAAAATATGAGCTCGTGCTATCCAATCATAGATAGATCGATCCCAGAGGATCTATAGAACGTATAGACAGACGAAAATAAAAGATAACAGTTATTGGGGCGCAAAAGGCAGCGGAATCTAAAAGATACTAAAATATTGTTATTTTATTTTGAAATGCAGATTGCAATGCAGATCTTAAAAGCATTTGGCTTCTCGATCATTTGGCCAGTAAACTAAGAGGCTTTTAAGCTCCATTGTGATGGTTCTTTCTTTATGAAAAATTCATCAAATATCAGTTTTAAGTGCCTTGAATTATATCCACCTGTAAAAATAAATGATTTACTAAAATTAAATGAATTTTCAGGAATACAAAATTTATACATTTATGTAGTTTTCAAACAGTTCCACTACTTGCTGTTCGTTTCGCATATAAATATTTCATTCATATCGCAGTCATCGATCGCGGACTTAAGCTTTACTCCGTCTCCGCATTACGACACGGTTTCGTTGGCGGTTTAGTACGTTTTTGCGCTGATTACCATTAAAAGGGGAATTAATTATTGTTAGCTGCCGGTTTATGTTGCGTTATTACGCTGTCTTCCATTTTATGGCTGCTTAAAAACGTTAAATCGCCGTCATGTTTTCATGTTGGCCTCCTGCAGCCGCCACGGTTCGTACGGCGCGCGTACAAATGGAAACATGTGCGCGCAGCTACTCCACTTTTTTTTTTCATTTTTTCTTTGTGCCATTTTTGTTCTATTCTAGTTGGGACTTAAATCGGCCTTAATTCGCTGTTGTGGGCCCTGCGGCTCCGGCATAAATGCCACTTTGTGCTGCCCATCACAAACTCACGCGCACCAAAGTACATAAACGCGCCTAAACGCGTCGGTTGGCTTGTTGGCGGTTTTGCGAAATGATGGTTTCTGGTGCTTTATGCCACATTTGTTGTTGTGTGCGTATGTTTGTTTAACTCAATACTGTGATGGTTGTTTGTTATTGTATTTTGTTATAGTTGTTTTTGGTTTATTGTGGTTGTTGGTAGTTTTAATGTTTTATAGACACTTGAATTTTTTTCGCCTGGCAATTTTTTCTGACTATAAGTTTGTGTATTTTACTTATGTATGTATATGCATCCCTGTGTATGTGTGTTTTTGTTGTTGTTGTGGCCATTCTGGAGCACTTGCCCTTTGTATTAATCATTAGCAAGGCCCCGCAGCTTTGCACGCAAGTTTAAGTTTTTAAGTTTTTCTTAGCCCTTTGTTGATCCAGTCAGATTTTTATGAAAAAATACTTGTCAAATTATTTTTTATTTGAAGTGCTTTCACCATATTTGAAGTCAAAAGGCCCATAAAATCGTGTTTCTCCATACATGAAAAGTTAAAAAACACGTGTTGAATTATTTCTAGTGTTCGACCGAATATTCGGTTTCGGTTTCGGCCCAAATAAGTGGTTTCGGTTTCGGTTTCAGTTTCGGCCAAAAAATGGCCGAAAAGCCGAAACCGAAACTTTCTAGAAAACTTTTTGACATTTTATTGTGTAGCAGATATATAGTGAAAGGAGGAGTAATTTGGATGCCACCAATGTAAATAAACTTTTTTTAGCATATAATATTAAATGATTTAATTTTTAATATTAGGGAGTAATGTATGAAAGGGTGATTTTTTCATGTTTATGTTTTTAAAAAATGAATACATTGGTTTTATTAATAAGTATTTATTTACTTATGTTATGTTTGTTTGTTTGTTCTTTATTTACTTAATTTAAAATTCGTTTGTTGAAAAAAAAATGTTTGATATGGTGATTTTTATTTTGACTAGAAAGTTTCGGTTTCGGGTTCGGCCGAATATTAAAAAAAAAACCGAAACTCGGTTTCGGTTTCGGCCCAAAAAAGTGGTTTCGGTCGGACACTAATTATTTCTCACTAAGAGTACTTTCACCAAATTTGAAGTCAAAAGGCTCATTAATTCATGTTTTCCCAGTTTCTCCATATAAACTTTTAACCCGTCGTTGACCCCGTCAGATTTTGATAAAAAAAATAATTTAAGTATAAAAAAAATAATTTTTGATAAAATAATAAATTTCGAAAAAATAAAAAACACGCATTGAATTATTTCTCACTAAGAGTACTTTCCTCAAGTTTCAAGTCAAAAGGCGTAAAAAATCGTGTTTCTTCATACAAACTATAGTAACCCTTGGTTCTCCTCTTTAAGTTTTGATTTAAAAAAAATTAGAAATACCTGTTAAATTATTTTTGATTTCACGTGTTTTCACCAACCATCGGTTCATGGTTTTTTCGCCATGGTTTTCACGCCATTTTTGACTCCGTTAAATTTTGATTTTCGAAAAAATAAAAAATACGTGTCGAATTATTTTTTATTTGAAGTGTTTTCACAAAATTTGAAATCGTAGTACATACGATATTCGTTTTCTGAGGCCACAGTATAACACCTAAAGAAAGATTTTGCTACTAGTTATCCACTATTAATTTTACTAATTGTTTGATTTGTGTAGTGGTCGATATTTATTTTCCTTAAATTAATAAACTTATAATTTCTTAATCATGCAAATCATTGTTAGTTAACAAGTTATCTAAAAAGTTTTGCGAGTTTGCATGCAAGTTTGAAGTCAATGGGCCCAATAAATCAAGTTTTTTCATACAATTTAATGTTTTGCCCCTTTAGACGCCGAATTTTAAAAATCCCGTCTTAGCGGGAGTTTATTTTGTTAAATTAAAGTTTAAATTTCATGTTTGTAGCTTCAGCGGTTTGGGCTGGGCGATGACGAATCAGTCAGTCAGCCAGTCAGTCAGGACAAACTATTACTTGTATAGAGATTGCGGTTTGTGGACTGGGGGTTTAGTTATTGCAGACTTGCGTCTGATTGTTGTTTTTAAGTTCATTCGTTCACACAGACAATAATACTAAATGTTCGATAGAATAAAAAAGTAATGGGTGAAAAAGGACGTTAGTAGAATCAAATACTTTGAAGAATCAAATACATAGTCCTGGTTGGTTCTAGTGGCTATATTTTGACGTCCAATTAGTGCATAGCGATACCACTCTTCCCGGTAAAAAATTTAAACTACTCAATTCGTTTCGTCTCGATTCTAGAAAGTATAGATACAACTTTGTTGGCGTTGTAAATCATCAAAATTGTTCATTGTCTGGTTGTAACAACTCAGAACTAGAGTCCGACCGATACCAAATTTTTTGGCCGATGCCGATTAATCGGCCGGAAGGGCGAGTTTGGCCGATGCCGATTAATCGGCCGAAAGGGCGAAAATCGGCCGATGCCGATACCGATGCCGATTACATAGAAAAAATAACACGAATGAATTCAATCAAAAACACAGTCTATTTTATAAAATAACAAAAGGAACTATTACATATTGTTTGTAATATTCATCACAAAATAACAAAACAACGAGAAAAGAAATAATTAAAAACTAAATAACAACGAGGAAAGAAATAATTAAAAACTAAATAAAATAACAAGAGAATTCAGAATTCTAATACATTAACATGTATTAAAAAAAATAATATATCACATTCATCCACTGAGAGAGAAACAAAAATAGTGACGTAAATATTGCATACAAATTCAGTTTTTTATTCAACTTAAAATTAAGATTTTTATATTAAAATTTGTACTCTTAAATTGCGACCCGTTGTACAGATGCAGTGGGAAGAAGTTAGTAAACAAATTTGGAACAAATAAAAGACCTGTTATAAAATGCTTCCAATTAAAAAAGAAGGATAAGATTGAAAAATTAAATGCCCCTTTTTCTGATATCCACATTAATAGACGAAATGCATAGACATTTCGAGAAAATCTGTGTTTTTAAGAATACCTAGTTTAAAAAAAAAACATTTCTAGGAAACATTTATATTAAACAGTATCTAGAAATACATTACTGAAAAGGGGTATAAGAACCCGTTGGTACAAAAAATGAAAACAAAAAAAATGAAAGCAGAAAAATAGGCCGATGGCATAATCGACCAAGAACGGCCGATGTGGCATCGGCCAAAAAAGGCCGATGCCGATACCAATTTTATTGGCCGATACTAGCCGATCCCGGTGCCGATGCCGATTAATCGGTCGGACTCTACTCAGAACCCATAATTGTGGGACCATTCTTCGCTTAAATAAACCACTTTAATTATTGAAATTTTTTCAAATTATCAAAGTTAAAAGTTCTAATCAACCGCCTGTCAAATATTTAGCAAATCTCGGAAAGCGCGAAATCAGCAAAAAGTCAGCGCGAAACATGAAAAATGAAAAATCACGCACACTTATCTGCGCGCCTTGTCCACTTGAGCGCTTCGAATGCTACAATTGCGGCGAATACGCGCGCACCGCGTCGCATGTGGTAGCACTTGCCAGCGGGCAGTGTTTCATGCCACCACGCCACGCCACGCCACGCCACACCACACCACACCACGCCATACCTCACCAGCAGCACACACCAGTAAAGCGCCCGCTACACCATAAAAAGTCAAAGCAACAACAACACACTGAGACAACCAATAAAGCAAGCCAGTCAGCCAGCCCGTCAGCCAACAACAACAAGAAAACAAACGGCAAAGCAAAGTTGCACGAAGTGGCTAATATGCTGCTGCCGTTGCCGCCAAAGTTGTTGGTGGCGTTGCTGCTGCAGCCTGCAACAATATATTGTCGGTATTGACGGCAACAACACAGCGGCACAGCAGCGGACGGTAACTCGAGAGCGCGTCTGTGGCCCATAGCTGCTGGCAATGCGGCGGTGCGGCGCAATGTGCGCATGCGCAGGCGCTGTCGTAAAGCCCCGAGAAATGCATGTTGCCGCATGCGCTTAAAGTTGGCAGCAACTGTAAGCCACTGCAGCCAACGCTGGACAGGCGCGGTGCGACAGACGTACGGAGCACACAAAAGAACGCGCGAATGTAGCGTATGGCTGGCTGGCTGGCTGGACGGACGGACGGACGGAGAGGCAAATGGAAATGCATGTCGCATATTTGCTGGATGCCGGCGGCACTGTGCGGGATGCGAGCGGGGCGTGTGTACAACCTGTTTCGTGGGAACATTGCCTTGCTGGGGTCGCTTGCTCGCCAGTGGATTTGGTCAGTTTGGCGTGGACGCTGGGTGCATGGCGACGCCGAGTGTTGGCCGCCTGGCAGTGCGGTTGTTGAGCTCATAAATGAAACCTGTTAAATGAATGAAATAAAATGTTATTTGCCTGACTTACTCGCCACTTGGTCGATGTTTTTCTTTATGCTTTTTGTGGACTTTTGTTTTTGTTTTTGTACTGCCTGGTTCGCCTCGCACTCGCATTTGCTTGGGGGGCTACCGAGCTTATAAACTTGTGGGGCTCGAATGTTCTTGCGCGCTCGCTGGTTGTTGTTTTGATTTGCTGTTGCTGTTGTTGTTGTCGTGTGGTGTGGTTGCTTTCAATTTTCGGCTGATGAAATGAGCGCGTCGTTGTTGTTGTTGTTGCAAGTTGTATTTAAATTTGGATTTTGAGCATTTTTGCGTGTTTGCACCACATTTGGCCGCCGCCACTGTCGCCGACTGTCTGCGTGGTCCGAATTTTTTGTGCAGTTTTTGGAAAATTTACATGGAATCGCATATTTTTTTGCGCGCGTGTTGCTTACAACAACTCACTCGCACACACACACACACACACACAGACACAATCGAAAAGGTCTTTTTAGTTGTTTAACATATTTGAAGTTGTTATTTTTTCAGCACAGTAGGTTGTTTGCGTGGTTACACCCTGTCATTGTTTTTGTTGAGTTTTTGTTTGAGTTAATTGTGCGGTTGATTTCAAGTGCCGAAGCGCTGCGGCCAAACGCTTCAAGTGTCCAGTGCAAGAAAGCATTTGAAGGAGAAAAACTCAAAGCAATGCTCATCAGGCAATTCGTACCTTCAAGTTACACCGTAAAATAAATTTAAAGAACTGAACACTGAATCTTGTTTTGGTTCGTTCGGATGCTTAAAACTTTAAAACGACTGGACCAAATTGGATACTTCTTTCTGCGGATTCGTTCGTAAAAAAAGAAAAGTCGGGAAAACGGGGCGTGGCACCACTAGCATACATTTTTAGACAATAACTTTGGAACCATAAATCACTTAAATTTGGTACGAACCTACCATTCAGTCATATCTTTCGACAGAGGAAATGGGGCGGGTATTTAACAAGGGGGCGTGGCAAATCTTTTGTATGGAATAGCTTCGGAATTGTAAGCCGCCCAGCATTGAAATTTGGTGTATCGTCTTTTCATAGATTTCATTCTACTGGTGTGATTTGATCGGCGTTTAGAAGGGGCGTGGCACATTTTGTATGACCCAATATTTACGCAGTACTGTAAGTCCACATCAATGAAACTTTCACAAACTTTCTACTTAGAAGCACAATTCCACTAGAAGAAAGTTGTAAGCATTGGACAAGTGGGCGTGGTACTGCCTCCATTTTTATATACATACATTGTTTGTCCTGACTGACTGACTGATTGACTGATTCATCATCGCCCAGCCCAAGCCGCTGAAGCTACAAACATGAAATTTGAACTGTAGATACATCTTGAAGAATGAACCTCCTAAGACCTAATGAATGAACCTAAGACGGGATTTTTGGAATTTCGGGATCTAAAGGGGCAAAAGATGTGTTAAGGTGTTGTATGAAGAAAAGTGATTAAATAGACATATTGACTTCAAACTTCCTGAAAATACTCTAAATCAAAAATAATTCGACACGTACTCGCATTTTATAATTTTTCCAAAGTCAAAATTTAACTGGTTCAACAATGGGTTAAGGTTTGTCTACGGAAGACTCCGAAAAAAACATGAACCGATGGGCCTATTGACTTAAAAAATTGTAAAAATACTTAAATTAAAAAAATTGGACGCGATTATTTTCAAAATCGAAATCTAACTGGGTTAACGACGGGTTAAAAGTATATATGGTGAAACAATTTTTTTTAGGCCTTTTGACTTCAAACTTGGTGAAAGTACTTCAAATGTAAAATAACTCGATACGTGTTTTTCATTTTTCCGAATATTAAAATCGGACGAGTCAACGACGGGTTAAAAGTTTGTATGGAGAAACTGTGAAAAACATGAATTAATGGGCCTATTGACTTCAAACTTGGTGAAAGTACTCTTAGTGAGAAATAATTCAATACGTGTTTTTCAACTTTTCAAAAATCTAATTCTAACGGGGTGGTCAACAATGGGTTAACAGTTTGTATGAAGAAACAAGATTTTTTGGCCCTTTGACTTAAAAGTTAGCAAAAGCACTTCAATTGGGAAATAATTAAAACGTACTTTTTATTTTTTTCAAAATTGAAATCTACCGTGATAAACCAAGGGTTAAGAATTTGTTTAGAGTAAATGTGAAAACACAGGATTTAATGGGCCTTTTGACTCAAAAATTGGTGTAAACAATTGAAATCAAAGATAATTTGACACATGTTTTTTTTATCAAAATCTGACGGAGTCAACAATGGGTTAAGAATTTGTATGGGGGGGGAACTAGTGGGGCCCAGCTAGTATTCGCTAGTTTTAGTATAGTTCTGGAATTATTCCCTAATTTCTTGCCGTGTAACATTGATTGTTGTTGTTGCATTACTGCTGTCTGTGAATCACTCTCGAGCGTAATTCGACTTTGTTTTTTTTAATTGTGTGCAAATTCAAAACAGCCCAATAAATGCGGGCCTCGTTTTGTTGTCTCAATGTTTCAGCATACAATTTTAGTTTTTGTAATTTCTTCAAAACTTTTGTCCAGGTAGTTTTGGCATTTGTGGGTAAATCTTTCGAGCTGGACATCGTTGGGCATTGCTTTGATGTGGCGCAGCCTTAAAGTTAATTTTCCAAGGTTTTTTGTTTTAAATCTGGCCGTGTCTGTTGTTGTTGGTTGTTGCTGGAATTTAGGTTTTTTGTTTGTGGGTTCATGTGGTGGCTGCCTGTTGGTTGGTTACGTGTAAATGGTGGGGTCGGAATTGCTTGCGCAGGCAAATGACTTCATGTTACCTTAATTGGACAAGTTAATATTGGGACTTGAGTTGGCTTTTATCATGTCAGCAGCTGGCGGCGGAGGCGAAGATGGCGCAAGGTGGAATTGAAGCGGCGGCAGCAAATCAACGTGTAACGCGTTAAATGTAATTTTCAATTAAAGTTAACAAATTTGTTGCTCAAGCGAAGTGGCTAAATGAATGGCTGGATCAGAAGATGGATGGATGAATTAAGGTTTTCGCTGACTTTTATGGCGAGTTGCCTGCTTGAGTGGCTATTTGTGGCAGTAGAAATAGTTTGGCAATTCAATGGATTTTCATGAATTGTTGGGCTTCAGAGAGTGAGAGAGAGGAGAGAGTTTGATCGTAGACAATAATATAAAATTGATTTTGAAAGTACCAACGGGCAATAGCGAATCTCTCGATCTTAGTGATTTTCAATTTATTTATTGAAAATAAAATAAAAAAATTAATAAGCATGAATTTAGATAACAAATTGCAAAAAATTATTCACTCATTTCATAGATTTACGTTTTATTCCAGTTCACGTTACGGTTAAATTCATGGAAAGTAAGTCGGAATTGGTATTAAGCAAAAATATAAAGTTGCAACAATTTTTGATTGTTGTTAACACAGTTTGATATCCATTGGCTTTAAACAAATTTTGCTATAAATTTTGCACACCTTTATTGCAAAATAGTAAAAAAAGTATGTAGTAGATAACTAAAAAAAATTTTAATGCGTTAAAAAACAAGTTCGTTTACAACGGATTTGTAAAAAAAGAAAGCAATTTGTGTTATTTCGATTTTACGGATTTAAAACTCAGACGCACGTTTCCATTCACTTTGACTATCCAATAAAAAATGTGTTACCAAATTCCCAGCTGAATGCGATGGTTGTAATATCAGCAACAGCACCAACAACAACAACAACAACCATTTAACAAACCATGTAACGCTGTTCAAGACAAAATATCGACATGAAAATTTCACTTGACAAATTTTTTCCTCACATTTTTATTTTATTTGCAACTAAGCTGTATTTATTGTTGTTGTTTTGCTTGTATCTGCGCACGTCGGCAATTCAATTCTCGAGTGGTTTGTATTTTTCGTATTTAAGTAGACCATGCCACCAATTCACCATTGAGACCCACAGCCAGCGCAAAGGCAACAACACGATACGAGCGCGCGCACGCGTGCGTGTGTGTGTGTGTGTGTGTGTGTGCGAGTGATTGCTCTTAGCATTTTTGAGGCAATACTTGAGGCCAGCAAGATATGAAGTGATTGCAAGACCCCATTGCCGCACGGATTCCGAGACTCAAACAGAAAGACGACTGACTTACTGACTGACTAAATGATGACACTTCAGAGCGCTTCTTCAGCTGAGCACTGCGCGCACTTGAGTTGCGCCGCTGGAGCCGGCCGGAGCTGTGCGGGGGTTTGGCTGTTCAGGCCATACGGTGGCTGGGTAGGTGTGTAGGACAGTTTGCAGGTTAGGGTTATGTGTGTTGCGTTGACAACACTAACTACACATAGCACAGAAATGGTGAAATGGAATTGAAAAATTCAAAAAAATAAAAATAAAATAGAGTTACATGCGAGTATAATAAAGATGTAATGGTTAACCCTTTCGCTATTTTGTTGCGATATGGCACCATGCTACTTTGTGGGCGTCTCCTTCCTCTATGGTTGCAAGAATACATTTTTTTGTTGGTCTTTAGAATAGTTTGAAGTTTTAGGAAAAATACGAAATTATTAAACTGAATATTTAAGTTTAAAGAAGAGCAGTATACACGTTTTTGTAATGGTATACTTGACATAGTAAAGGAAGAAGAAGCAGGAAAAATTAGAGAATTTTTTATTTTTACGTTTTCTTTCAATTTAGATACTTTTTTTTTAAGTTTGGCTGAAGTAAATGAAGAAATATTCAAATTTTCGTTATGCGTAAAAAGTTTTATGTTTAAGTAATTATTACAGCCACAACAATGTGGTTGCTCTCATAGAAAAACACTCTAAAATATAGGGTCCGAGTATAAAAATTAAAAAATTTCTTATGGAATGTTGCTAATATAACCACATAGAAGCCTAAGATGAAAAATTTAAAATCTTAATTTTCCCCAGTAAAAACCTATAGCGAAAGGGTTAAGAGACAACGATGTTTTTTAAAGAAACTGTTTGTAATTTGTGGGAACTTCTTTAATTTAGGATTTTTCTTGAAAAATATATAAATAAATATAAATGTTACATTTATATGCGGATTGACTTTTCTTCACAATTTATTTAATTGTTTTTCTTTTGATGGATAAAGTATGGTTTAGACTAAATTTTCTAAATATGAAAAAAATCATTTTGAAATTACTTTTTAAAGAATTCTTCTTGGGAAATGAGTAAATAAATATAAATTGCATTTATATGCGAATTAATTTTTTATATGCGATTAAATTTTTTAAATATGAAAATATGGAAATTAATTTTTAAAGAATTCATCTTGGGAAATGAGTAAATAAATCAAAATTAAATTTATATGTGGATTCATTTATCCATTCTGTTTCACCTCAGAAAACGAATATCGTATGTTCTACTGAATTTAATAGCACATACAGCAACTCTTTTCTTCAACGACAATATAGTTTCAGTGCATAGAAAATCACTTGGAATCTATAGAAAAAACAAAAAAATTGCAACAACAACTTCAGCTCAGTGTATAACCGAAGCTTTCTTGACATCTTTTTGATAGTCTTAAATCATATGTCGCCACATATTACACATATATAACGTATGTACTGTACGATATTTGTGCTTTGATGAATGGACAGACGAATCAACGACCTACCGAACGAATAAACGAGTTTTGATAGCTCGATGAAAGTAGAATGAAGAGCATTAAATAAAAAATCTGTGTTCGGGTGAGTGTGTTTCAAGTGTGCTTCAGGGCTGCGCGGCCGCACAAACGCACAGCGCAATGACAGCGCAGTTTGTGAGCAAACTGAACTGTACAGAACATTTAAGGCTTAAAGCATAGTTCACGATATATATTTGATGTATTGTACCATAATTCCCTTTTTTTTGCTAGCAAATTTTTCTGCAACTGCTGACTGTATCGATGGGTATTGGTGACTCACATGTGGCAATCTTTATATACTTTTTTTTTAATTTTTATAAAATTGCAATGTATTGCATTATTTTGACTCCTGGGACACATTTGAAGCGCTCACGTTCAGCGGGCAGCACGACGCGCAAGAAGCGTTGCTGCCTCTTCGCTTCTTTGATTTCATTTGGTTTTATTTGATTTGATTTTATTTGCAGCGCTTTTTGTTTTCATTTGTCGCTATTTGTGCGCGCAACTGTGGACAGTGTCCTGCTAGGCTGGCGCCTTGTGGCCAAGCGACAATAACAACAACAACGACAGCTCAGCACCCGCCACGATGCGCCATTTGTATGTTGCACGTGCTTTGCTGATTTTTTGTCTCATTTTGCAATGCTTGGTTTTTACTTTTTCTTTCATGTGGTGTTGTGTTTTTGTTGTTGTTGATCATATTTAAAATTTTTAATATTCATGACCAAAGCGAAAGTAAGCGATCCGTTTCTCAGCTCCAGTCCGCACACGGCGAGCGACATTGTCTCGATCGTGTTCGCGTCGCTGCAGCACGTTCTTGACGTTGCACGTTGTTGTTGTTGTTATTGTTGCTATTGGTAGTAGAAGTAGTAGTAGTGTTGTTGTTGTTGTTTTTGTTATTGCAGCAAGTTGTTGTCGGTGTTTTACAACTCATTGATTCCTGTGCAGAATTTTAAAAACCTTCATTCGTTGGAGCGCAAAATCGAGGCGAAAGACGCGCGCCTGCGTCTTCTAGGCGCTCGATCGGCGCGTCCGTGCGCTGCCTTTGGCGGGACAGACAATCACACTCGTACGCTTCAGTATTCCGATTGGTACGAGACTGTTGTTGTCGTTTTGTTTTATCGTGTTTTTTTTAGTTTTGTTTTCTTTTTGCTAATCGCGTTGTTGTTGTTGCATTCGCTGCAGCTGCTTCCGGTCACGTCAATTGAATTCGCTTTAAATAAATATATTACACATTATGTAGCAGACAAACGATTTTTATTCTTCAACCAAATAAATGTGGATCTTTTGCAATTTACAAAATATTCGTGCATGTTTTTGTTGCTGATTGTGGGAGGAGGAGGGCGCAGGCAGCTCTTTGCCGCTGCCAATACCTATCAATACTCAACTGTATGCATTGAAATTATGGCAGCATAGGAATGGTTTCCGGGAAACGCGCCGACTGCTTTCCAAAACCCGCCGCGCCATACTGCACGCCACATAATCTCACATTTCGCCGGGGCACAGCCCAGTGCCCGCTGTTGTTGTTGACTTGAAATATGGACCTTTTCAATAGCTGAATGCGCACATCACGCATGCAGTGTGCACTTTGCTGCAGTGGCAACTGACGCGCTTGCAGCAGCAGCCGCAGCAGCAGGAGCGGCGGCAGTCGTCCATCAGCGCCATTCCACGCCTAGCTGCTGCTGTTGACTTTGTGCGCCGAGCCGCATGCGATCCTTCTGTTCGTCCGAAGCCGCCAGCAGCGCTGCCGCCGACTGCCAGTCAGTCACGATTGTATGATGTGCGCGCGGCGCGGCTACGAGACGCAGCCTCGGACAGCCTAACAGCTGCAATAAATAATAATGATTTCATTTGAGCTTTGTTGCTGCTTGGCTCGTTGGCGGACGGCTTTTGCGCTTCGCTGCGGTGGGATATGCGCGGCATCTGCGGGCCAATCAACCTGTGCAGCGCGTCATTTGTTGGCCGTTTCGCCACTTGTGCTTTGATGTTGCCTCTGTCCGGTGGGCCGCCGCCGCACGAGCAACGCGTTTGCGCTATGCAAATTGCCGCTCGATGTCTTTCATTCAATCACAAATCGCCTGTTTCATGTTGTTGCTGGCGTTGTTCGACCAAAAATCCAACGTGTGATCCATTTACATTTAATGCTATTAACCGTTAAGCGCGTTCACTCAAATCGCCGTAAATTAAGGCAACCAATGTTGCAGCCGGTCAGCGCGCACGCATTGCGCATGCAAACCGAATGTCTGCGCATTCTTTGGCGGCTGCACCAAATTGTCACCACATGTGCGAATGATAAACGTTTTCGGCCTTTGCTGTTGACTGTTTCTCGAAAATTTGGGCGCACGCATTCGGCGTTCAAATTGCATCATTAACATTTACCAGTTGGCGGCGAGCAGCGCCCGACTCGGCAGCGGCGTGTTTCGCAACGCAACGTTCCAGTCCATCGAAAATAATAAAATCACATTCGATTGCCTGTCGTTCGATGCGCTGCAAATTGTTTGTTGGCTCTACTTGATTGCAATTTAAATATGCCGCAGAAAACGTTTTGTTTAACGAGCCGCATTACCATTTATTGTCGGCCTTAATCAGGCAATGAAAATGTCGCAATGGAAACGTCGTTGCATACGCGAAACGTTTTCGTTTAGTCATTCGTTGAGAATAAAAACATGAAGCAAAAATTAAAAGGCACAGTGTGGGAAGCGGATTGAGTTGTGATTGAAATGAATGCAAGGCTGACGCAGGCTTCTGGCGAGCTGAGCTGAGCTTTTTAATAGTTCCAAAGTGGTGGCAACAAGGATGTGAAACAAACGCATACAGGGTGCTTTAATAAACTACAAAACTTCTAACTAAGTTAAATGATTCAAATTGAGAATATTTTCAAGTGATCTCAGCTGCCGATTTCTATTGGGTATCTATTTTAATTACTAACAGGGCCCCGCAGTTTTGCACGCAAGTTTTAGTTCAATGGGGTCAAAAAATAAAGTTCTTCTTAACCCATCGTTGACCTCGTCAGATTTTTATTTTCGAAAAAATGAAAAACATGTGTCATATTATTTCTCACCAAAAATACTTTCACCAAGTTTAAAGTCAAAAGGCCCATAAAATCTTTTTTCTCTATACAAACTCTTAACCCATCGTTGACCCTGTCAGATTTCGTTTTTCAAAAAAGGTGAAAAACATGTGTCGAATTATTTCTCACCAAGAGTACTTTCACCAATTTTGAAGTCAAAAGGCGTAAAAAATCATATTTTTTCATAGTTAAGTTTTGATAAAAAAAAAAATGAAAAGCACGGGTAAAATAATTTTTTATTTTAAATGGTTTCACCGACTTTGAAGTCAATAGGCCAATTGGTTCAGCGTCTTTGTAATCTTTCCATATACGCCCCTTAACCCTTGGTTCAACCCGTTAAATTACGATTTTCGAAAAATTGAAAAATTCGTGTCGAATTTTTTCTCACTAAGAGTACTTTCACCAATTTTGAAGTCAATAAGCCAATCGGTTCATGGTTTTTTCATAGTCTTTCCGTATATGAACCTTAATTCTTGGTTTACCCCGTTAAATTTTGATTTTCGAAAAATTGAAAAATACGTATCGATTTTTTTTTATTTGGATTATTTTCACCAAGTTTGAAATCAATAGTCCTATTAACCCTTTCGCTACAGGTTTTTACTGGGGAAAGGTAAAAAAGGAAAAAAAAGGAAAAAAGGACCCTGTATTTTAGAGTGTTTTTCTATGAGAGCAACCACATCGTTGTGGCTGTAATAATTACTTAAACATAAAACTTTTTACGCATAACGAAAATTTGAATATTTCTTCATTTACTTTAGTCAAAATTAAAAAAAAAAGTATCTAAATTGAAAGAAAACGTCAAATTAAAAAGTTCTCTAATTTTTCTGCTTCTTCTTCCTTTACTATGTCAAGATATACCATTAAAAAAACGTGTATACTTCTCTTCTTTAAACTTAAATATTCAATTTATTAATTTCGTATGTTTCCTAAAACTTCAAACTATTCTAAAGACCAACAAAAAAATGTATTCTTGCAACCATAGAGGATGCAGACGTCCACAAAGTAGCATGTTGCCATATGGCAACAAAATAGCGAAAGGGTTAAGTTTCTTCATACAACAACTTAACCCATGTTTTGCCCCTTTAGCCCCTTTTGCCCCTAAAAAATCTCGTCTTAGCGGAGGTTCATTTTTCAAGATGTACCCACAGTTCAATTTTTATATTTGTAGCTTTAGCTTTCAGTCAGTGAGTCAATCAGTCAGTCAGGACAAACAATTATATGTACATAGACGATTAAAAATGCATTCTTAATCCCTATTTTGGTTTTTCTATGCCATTCGGCAACCAGGATCCAAGCATTTATTGTAAACAGAAACCAAATATTAAAGTAATTTTTTGCACCGAAATGGGGTTTGAAGAATTTATTGGAACGTGCCTGTATTATAGTAAATGACATAGCGGATTCAGAAAAATATTTCGGGGGGTTTCAAAAAGTAATTCTTTAATATTCATAAAATCACAAATAAATTCACAAATATTCTGGCAATAACAAGTCTTGTTGATAACAAATTTTCTATAGAACATATCTCCGTAAAAAGAGATAAAATTTTGGTTGTCTCCTCTAATTGGTAAAAGAAAAGATCTTTTCGATGTGTTCAAGTTTGTTTCCTATTCAGTTACAAATATAATACAGCTCCAAAATTATTTAAAAAACGACACCTTTAACCTTTTCAACTTTGTTTGCCTTTGTCTTTCTACCTTGCCATGCAAATTTTGACATTTCATTTGGTGCACACATAAATAATTTGAATGGATTATCTAAATAAATTTTTGGTAAACATCGTCGATAAGACAATGTCACGACACGGCCAAAACTTGAACTAATTTAATAGCGACAACGCCGAAAGTCGTGCGAAATCCGCCTTCATAATTTTAAATCAATTAAAATGATTTTCAGCGTACATGTCGCCTGTCGTCCAGCGCACAATAATCATAAATTAGCGCGCGTCCAATAGACACACACGCAATTTTATAAAATATAAAAAACCCACAAACAACAATAGCAACAACAGTTAACCAAATCACAAGCAAATAAAATGTTTATGCAAATGGCATCAACTAAATCTTGGCGGAACATTTTGGTTAAATGAAAACTCAATGAAATACAATGAAATAAATAAAGCCAAATAAAACAGCATTAACTACAACAATAACAACAACGACAACAAATATCAACAACAATAAAAATTGAATCAAAAAAAATATTTAATACGGCAGATCTAATAAAATCGATTTGCATACAAAAAAGAGCGCATTTATAAGCAACAAAAACAACTATTAAGTGGTTATGTCAAACAACAACAACACTAACAATACTTAAATGTGAAGTTAGTAAATTAATGAAGAAATAAATTTAGCGACCAAAGTAAGCCGCAAATTCGAGGCCTTGCGTTCATTTGAATGTCGTCAGAATCACACAAAAAACATTCACACACGCCAAACTTTCAATTGTCCTGAGTTACGTTTGGCTTGTGTGCTATGGCAGCTCATCATTACTTCTGGCCAAATTTGACCATTCGAACTGTTATCGTGTTGGCCAAGCGTTGGTACTTCTGCCTTTTATGCGCTTTTAAATATGTAAATTGCTCACACCTAATTTCAACACATTTAGCGAGCTTCAGGCGGCAGTTGTTGACAACTTTGTCACGGGTGCACATAATTCACGCAGCGCCGGACAGCGCCGGACACAGCCGCCGCACAGTGGTTTGATGTCATAGCAAGAGTGAACAAAAATCCATAGAGTCGATGACAACTTTCTGCCAGCATTTTTACAGACCATTTCAGTTAGACTTTTGTCTTTAGTGTTAAAACTTTAAATGTTTATATTTTTGTGCACTTTGGCAGCACTGTGCTTCGTAGAAAATCCCACACAGATCAAATATAAACGCCTCAATTATGTGCGACCGTTTACCAACGACAAACGGTTTGCCATTTGCTTTTGTCTATTTGCCAGTCTGACCATCAGCTTTGTTGTTTTTATAAGCACAAATAAAATAAATGGCAGCAGCTTCAAGACTCAAAAGCCACCGCGCCGAACGCCAGCTTCGAGTTGAATAGTTAAATGTTTAGCTGGGAATTTATGGGTTTTCTCTACGACGCGTTTGCCTAACACATTAAAAACCCAATAAAATCGAGCCAAATTGTAACCACAACATGCGAGTATATGGATCAGTCAGTCGTGTGGGCCGGTCGTTTCATGTGTTTCACATTTCATACGAAAGTCATCAACACCATTCGCCGGCCCTCGCCGGCTTCGGCCGGCATTATTTATGATCTGCGGCCGAAAACAACGTAAAGTTGGCCTAAACATGGCGTTTGCCCTGCTCTGGACTTGACAGTAAATCTGAGAAACTATGTCGAAGCCAACAACAACAGCAACAGTAACATTGCCAGCAGAAAACACCTCAAAACAAAGGCCGTCCACGAATAGGCGTTGACAACGAATAGCGTCGATAATGAAATGCAGAAGCCGCATGCTGTAAATTTAAATTAATCGAATATTATAATCAAATTTTGGTTATTATGTCGTTACAGCCGGGAGTTAAACGCCTCTAAATTGTAATAAAAATGTAAATATAAGCAAGAAAAACAAACCCATAAACGTTCGTGATGTTTGGTGGTGAGGTGATGAGCGTGTCGTGTTCGTATGTTGTTTTTGTTTTGTTGTGGCTGCGATTTGCTTTGGATGGCAATAAAAACTATGCAGTTGAACTATATGCAAATGGATCAGTGGGAGTTAAGCACTGCAGCAGCGGCGATTATGGAATAAATAACTTTTTAAGGAGCATGAAGCGGAGCAAAGTAATTGTGCTGGCAGATCGGGTCAGCAGTGGAGATGAGAGAAAAAAATCACCTCAGAGCAAATGGAGTTGGTCGAAGAAAAACAATTTGGAACGCGTGCCAGAGGGTCGTGGGTTCTAATCTGGACTCAGTCAACAACAGACCCAGAAAACCAGCAAGAAATGGCTATCATATAGAAGTAAACAAACATAATTTATATAAAGAGTCAACTCCAAGCTTCAAAGACGATTCATTCAATTAGATATATCTGCTCTAAAATGAAGTTGAATCAGTGATGCCAACCGTAGGGAAAAGAGGTTACATGTAGGGAAATTCAGCCTTAAATTTGCGATGTAGGGAAAAAAGGACAGATTTTTAATATTTACTTCAAAGTAGGGAATTTCAAAAATCTAAAACTTGTCTCTATATTAAAAAAAAAAAATGATTTTTCTGTTCGCATATAATTTCTTTTTGTGATTAATGCGTTCAAATTTTTTTCAATTTGGCAATCTTGGCAAGTTAATTCTTTATATATGCTTGAACACATCCACTGGCTAGCAAGGCTTTTCATGTATTTTGTTTGTGCTTGAACATACACATTTGTCAGCATATTTGCTTAATTTCAATTTTGCCGCGTTTTCGTGTACATTTTTCAATTTATTTTATTTATCAATCAGATTCTGAATTAAGGAGGGAAAATCGTAAGTTTGAAGCAACTTGAAGTTATACTTTTTTAAATTTTCAATACTTAAAATTGTTTATAGAACAATGAGCAATTCTTCCGAATGATGTTCTTTTTTGGGAACGGGTTCTACGAAGCGAGCAAAAGTTAAGTATCGAAAGTAAAAATTTAACTGTAGCTGGCTGGAAATGGAAGAATTCAAGGAATGGCTTGAAAAAATTGAAACGAATAATTATTCTTTAATCTTATTCTTTAGTGGCGTATCCAGATTTATTGACTCCTTGCAGTGGCGCACACAGGATTTTTGAACCCCCCAGAACCCTCCTCCCCATGTGTGCGCCACTGACTCTTTGGAAAATCATCGAAATGCTGCATGTGTAACACTTTTCTATGGCTCTTTCCACGATAGATACTCGGTTGAAAGGAGCAAAAGGGTTCGTTTCAGTCAGCAGACATTTTCGCAGACACTTATATGTTAATCTTCATAAATTCAAGCGAGGTGCTCACTACTTATAGTTCTCACTCCTCTTTTCATTTTTCTTAACCTATCTCATCATTTATTATAGTAAAAACACAATAGGGGTATTCACACCGAACTCGTTGCTTTTTTAGTTTGGTACTCGGTAGTTTTGTGCATGTATTTTGTTTTTGTTGGATTCCTTTACAAAAACAAAATACATGTATGGGCACCGAAATAACAAAGTAACAAGCTCGGTGTGAATACCCCTAATGTTCAAGCCTGAGCGTTGGTCTTGAAAAAAATTCAGCCTCGCACAGAATGAATGGTTGCGGGAAGTTGTCGCTTATAGCAAATTTTTCTAAATCACTTCTCGTAAATATGTTCAAAATATTTTTCTAAAAAGTAATCGACTTAAAAACACCCACTGAAGGTCTCACCACGTCAACTGGCACTACCAACGCATCAGTCGAAAACGACTGCACAATGTCGCTTCTCTAATTGAGCCATTCAAGACGACACCTCCTTAACCCCAGCAAACAGCAACGTACGATCACCTAAGCTACCAACAACTAAAACTGCAACATCGAAGCAAATTTAATGCCAGGCATTCGACTTGGGATTATAACGGACGCAAATTTTGTACACACACACCGCTTCCTATTCGACATGCAGTCGTCAGTGGGCTGTTGTCGTCGTCGTCGTTTCGTACGTTTACGAGTGCAAGTGCAGTTTTATGAGTCGGCCGTTTGTTGCGCGTGTGTGGCCGCAACGTCAACGTCAGCGTGAACGTCAACGCCGACGGTGCTGCGCACAGTCGAAGCGCAGTCAGAGCAGTCAAAAAGTCAGCGCCGCAAACGTGAGCGCCGGCTGACAGCAACGCACTGACATGCGTCAAATGCAAATGACAGCGCAGTGACAGTTCGTTCGAGCTGTGCTGGCTGGTGCACTCTATGCGCACATAAAACAGACAATTGAAGCGGGTGTTGTTTTTGTTGTTGTAAGGCAATTTCTTGCTACGACGTCGCGGTGTCGCATTGCAATTTGAGAAGTTTGCGTTGCCAATAAATTGACCAAATGACCCAAAGCATAGATAAATGACGAAATACCATGCAACATCACAACAACAACAACAACAACGAGCAGTGGCAGCAGCAGCAGCACAGATATGCCAGAAATGTGTGCCGTGCGACGAAAGTGTCACGCCGGCAACAACGATGCCTCGCTTGATTTGTGGCGCTTTCAAAAATGTGTAATAAAAAAGGAATGCGGCGGCGAAAGAAGGCAACGCAACGCACAGCAAATCCAAAGTATGCAATGCAAAGTAAGCAATTCCGCAAGCGATGCGCGCTTCGTCGGCGACGGACGGGCGCGGACCTGGGCCCGGGCATGGACATGGACATGGGCATGACATGATCGTAATCGTAACTAATTTAATTGCCGATTGATGCAAACCACTTGTTGCGCTCGTCTGCCCAGCGTGCAGCACCTTTCTCGTCGTCGTTGTCGCCGCTTCTCGTAGCCGATTCGCTGTGCCGGCGAGGCGTGGACAGGCATTTAAATGAGATGAGCGGCGCAGCGGTGCGGTGCGGCGCGTCGCGTGCAAGAACTGCGAAAAATCTAAGTGAATGTCAAATTGGCTCGAAAGCGGCGCGCAATGTGCGCCGGCAACATTTATGCGCGCGCGTAACATGAGACCCAGAAAAATTGCACTCAACGCACAGCCGCCCCGCTTCGCTGCTGGAGAATTGGCAATCTTCCTCTTGTCATTACGCTAAGCTGCCCAAATCCCCCAATCCCATTTGTTTCAATCCGATACGTGGCGATGCGTTTCGATCTGCGCCGTGATCCGCGCAGCGCGCACAGGCCGGCCAGTGCGCCTGATTTACTGGCGCTGGCAATGGCACTGGCGCAGGCGCAGGCGGCGGCAGGCGGGCAGCCAGACTTAAATGAGAGTTTCCTGGCTTCCAGCTGCGCGACGTCGTTCAAATTTAATTGCTTTGGCTGTGCATAATCTTCGTGTGCAGTTCGTTGTCGTAGTGCCGTCTTCGGCGCAGGGGCTGTCGTCGTTGCCATCACCATCAGCAGCAGCAGCAGCAGCAGCACCGGCACCAGCCGCGTAATCATCATCAGTCGCTTCGGCGGCAGCGCTCGTAATGGCCCATCTGCTATTGCTATTGCTGCCGTTGCTGTTGTTGTTGTTGTGGCATAGACGACAGCCCGACTAGGCCAGCGCCACCAGCGCCTCCAACCTCATCATCGTGTTCGAGTTTTCGCTGCGAGCCGCGCTTATGCATGTTTCCACACCACGAGCCGCCATAAATTTCGCATCCACGTCCGCACCGCATAAAGCGCTGTAAAACAAATTTTATTATTGCGCTATCTGCGCTCACTTATTCATTTGCTACATTGTGCTCGTTGTTGTTGGCTGTTGTGTTCTGGCTGTTGTCGTTTGTTGGCCGTTTTCGATATTTGCGATTGCCGTCTCACTGCCAGCGGTTGCGGATATTTAGATTAGATTAGAAATTAGATGGAAAAATTTTAATTGCGTACAGTTTGCCGTTGATAGGTTGACTTGGCGTGTCGCTGCAGTCGGCTGACATTCAAATTAAGTTCGTCGAGATTGTGTTAACAGTAACACTGCTGAAATTTGCAATGAAACTTAAGCAGTGAAACTTGAGCACTCGCTGCATTTCATCAGCTTCACGTTGAGCTGGCATTCTTTTTTCGGCAAACGCTCGAGTTGTGCTCGAGATGCGCGAAGAAAGTGTGAGCGTTTGACAAAAGGATAAGAAAGGAAGGACATTTAAGAAAAATTGTTTCAAAAATTGCATGGAAGAAGAAGCATTAACCCTTTCCGGAAATTTGTACGATATGTCGTACAATTTTTTCGACGATTTTTTATTTGACAGCGAACGCACTTTTTATGCAACAGCTTTTTAATTTTCATTAAGTAGGCTGTGTTGTATCATTCTGTTAAAAATATAAATCATTATAGCCGTGACTACACAGTATGAGTGCGGTTTGTAAGCAGCTTTTTGCAAGAATTTCAAAAACCAGCAAATGACGATACTTCTGCGGAGGAATTTTTAAATATGTAATACTTTTTGGTAGCAAAAAGCTAAACAATTTCAAAGTTTGAATCTCAGTTGATTTATAAAACTTATTATCAGGTGTACAACTTTGCTTCCGCCGTTTTCCGATAGGTGGCTGTACCGGCTGAGGCTGGTTGAAATACATAGATGGTAATGCCTTTAAAGTGAGTGTGGACAGTGCCTAACGAATTGTCATCGCCGTTTCAGTGACAGTTGTTCTTGTTTTCGTATTATTCACGCTCGAAAATGTCCGCTTATGTGCCCAATTCTCGCCATTTGCGGGAAGTTTTACTTTTCTGTTACAATTCGCAAAAAAATGCAGCTGAAGCGCATCGAATGCTCTCAGAAACTTACGGTGATGCTGCTCTGAGTGAAAGAACGTGTCGGGAGTGGTTTCAACGTTTTAAAAATGGTGATTTCGATGTCGAAGACAAACATGGTGGTGGAAGAGAAAAAACCTTCAAAGATGAACAACTAGAAGCATTGCTTGATGAAGATTCGTGCCAAACCCAAGAAGGAGATCGCTACCGAACGCAACTGATGCGCCTTAGTCGCGCGCTAAAAGAAAAGCGGCCACAATATCAAGAGCGACATAACAAAGTCATCCTCCAACACGACAATGCTCGGCCTCACGTCGCAAAAGTGGTCAAAAAGTACCTGGAAACGCTGAAATGGGAAGTCTTGCCCCACCCGCCGTATTCCCCAGATGTCGCCCCTTCTGACTTCCACCTATTCCGTTCGATGGCACACGGCCTGGCAGATCAACATTTTCAATCCTTCGAAGAATTGGAAAAATGGATTGCTTCATGGATAGCGTCAAAAGAGGACTCCTTTTTTCGAGCCGGGATCCGAAAATTGGCGGAAAGATGGGAGAAAGTTGTCGCTAGCGACGGACAATACTTTGAATAATGCATCTGTAAGCACTTTTTCGCAATAAAGCTTTTAATTTTGGAAAAAAACGGCGGAAGCAAAGTTGTACACCTGATAAATTTAACATTTTTTGCGTCTAAATATTTTTCCCGAGTCTTTAAAAAAATTGTACGATATATCGTACAAATGGAAGGCAAAGGTTGCAAGTTGTGTTTGCATTTTTTTTAAGTTATGGGTTTGGTAATAGAATTTTTGCGTTTGCATGCCTGCCACGCCCATCTGTAAACCACGTGGCTAATAAAATTCGACTATTCGGCAATTTTCGATTAAAAATAAGAATTCATAGACGATTTTGTGTTTTAATGGGCAGACACAGGTTATGTAAGGTTAGACATGCGTACTTGCCACTCCCACTATGATATGAAAAATCGGCTATATTGAGTATTTTTTTGTAAAACTATATGAATTTTTATTGATTCTGCGTTTTATTGAGGAGAAAAGGGCTTTGCAACAACAACAACAGTTATATAAGGCCGAATAAATGTGACTCAATTGTTTGTATATATAATTTATATAAGTTCCGATCAAAATTAAATCACGTTTTGATTTTTTGTTGTTATGATTTATGGTTTCAATCAAAAAAATTAATGAATTGTTCATAAAACTTAAAACGAAACAAAAATTTCATGAATTTTTACTCCTTTGCCGACCATTGTACCATATATCGTACAAAATTTATTGAGCTAAAATTCTCAACCTAAATGATTTTTTTGATATTTTGTTGTAGTTTATTGCTAAAATGTTCAATGAGAGTCAATATTTTAAATGAAAAATTTGTATCTCAAGAAATGCGGAAATTTACCGGAAAGGGTTAATAAAAAGAATTACAACTAAAGGATATCTATGGAAATTCTTAAATTTTTTTAATCTTTCAACTTACAACTAAAGCATGCTGAAAGTTTCTGATTACACCGTGCGACAAAAATCCAAAAATTTCAAAACACACGAAAAAATCTATATACTCGCGAAACTTGGAGCCAAATGTATTAAAACTGCGTTTTAAGTTTTTCTCTCTGACGGATTTTTTTAAAGGACTTTGAAATTTCAAGGACATGTTTATTTCAAGACATTATTTAAAAAAATTGAGAATAACAATATCCTTAGAATCTTAGAAAATTTAATTTTTTGGTGCAAAAGGACGAAGAGGTATTGAAAATGTCCTTTTAAAACCTTATCCTTGAATATCCTTGGAAATTTCCAATAGTTTTTTTTTGAAAAAAATATATCTTAAGGACTAATATGTACACTACTACAACCTTGAATTTCGTCCTTCTAACTTTATTAGTTTAAGATATAAAAAATTTAACAAAAAAAATTTTAAAAATCCTGACGTCAGAGAGAAAAACTAAAAACGCAGTTTTACTACATTTGGCTCCAAGTTTCGCGAGTATATCGATTTTTTCGTTTGTAAAATTTGTTGTCGCACGGTGTTATCGTTCCGAAGATTAGAAGAAACGATCCTCCACTTTATGTGCGAAAATTCTTAGATTATTCGTTTCGTACCAGTTTAACTGAGCTTTCAACTCTTTATAATTTTCTTGGATTTAATGAGGTTCATATTGCAACCCTCGCAGCGCCGTAAAGGACGCATCTCACCATCCATCACATTGCTCGGGCTTTCTTTTTCTGCTTAGGTGCGCCTTTTCAGGAGAAGGCTGGCGCCTCCACTTTACTTTACCATCCTTTTGAAGGTGATTAAACTAAAATGAGAACAATAAATGCATTTGTTTTAAATTTTATTAATTCATTCTTCTTCATACAAAACTCATTTTCCATAATATTTTTACTATAAACACTAGTTTGCTTCTGTTTGCATTTCTATTGGCACTCACCTTTCTAATTCGAACCCATCGACCGACTGAAAGTGCTCTCTTGTATCTGCACTCCACCAACAAAATCTGACAACAATTTCGCTACTAACAAGCAGAGCATTTTTGCCGCACCAAACAAACAAACTGCACGCCCATTAACAACTCGTACAACCAACTACTGTTTCGCTGTAAGCAACAAACACATACACACACACACACAGACATACGTAGACCACCGACAGCAAGCCACCAAACAAGCAAAGAACAACAGCAGATTGACAAAATAATTTAACCTCATTTAACCCGCCAACTCTTCGTGGTGTGTTTTGTTTCAATTGCAGAAGTCGTTTACGCTGATACTGCAGGCGTTGGATATGTACAACACATCGTATCCAGGTAATTATGTGCAAATTAAATGCGCCGCGGCACACAACCGCAAGCGGCAAAAACCGCACCACCGGCGACGAATGCGGTACCCAATAAAAAGCGGCAAGCGGCGTTGTCCGTCGTTTGGGACTTTTAATTAGCCCGCTTCGCCAAGTGCTGGTGACAATTTTTCGCCAAAACAATAACAATAAAACTTTACTAAATGCCTACAAAAGAGTTCGAGTTGTGTGCCTTTGAAGCGAAATTAAAAAAAACAAAAACAAACTAAAACATCAGCAGCTGGCTGCGGTTGCTAACTTAACTTTGAAAAACACATTTTCTCTAATCCATTACATTTCATTTGCTTTTTTGCCTCTCTCTTTTCTTGCTGCGTGTCCCATTGAAATGCGGCTGGTTGCGCATGCGCGTCGGCAACGTTAACTGCCAATTTTCGGTTACATCGCTGTCGCGCTGACTGCGCCTGGCACTCGGCTTGAACTTGTGTGTGTCGACGACGGCCCGGACGCCAACGTTGAATTGCTAAACAATTCCGCAACTTCGGGAACTACTACAAAACACAATACAAACATTCAAAACAACAACAACAACGAAAATTACCACCGTGCTTGCTGCGACTGTAACAACAAAACAACCAAACAACGAAACCAAAATACAACAACAATAGACACCGAGAGGTTAATTGAAGAAACATCATTTTCGGGCGTGATTCTGCCATCGCCCGAGTGGAAGACACTGGATCACATCGGCAAAAATGCTCGCATTACGTACCGGGTCAGAGTTCAGTGCGCAGCTACCTACTACAATACGACGTGCACGACGTTCTGCCGGCCGCGCAACGATCACTTCGGCCACTACACATGCGGCGCCGAGGGTCAGAAGCTCTGCCTGAACGGCTGGCAGGGCGTCAACTGCGAGGAGGCCATCTGCAAGCCGGGCTGCGACCCCACACACGGCAAATGCGATCAGCCCGGCGAATGCGAGTGAGTACCAACAAAATAATACCGCTATTTTATATGTATTTAAGTATGCTTTATGGGCGCGTAGAATTTCACCTGCATTGCGCTGAGCTGAGTGGGCCAAGTAATTTAGTGGCTCGTTGACGTTTAAGTGGCTGACAGATCACCGAAGTTCATGTTTCACCAAGTTGGCTAAAGTTTCCATATAGATGTCATGGGCGGTCGATGCGAGGGCTAACGGTGCAAGTGTGCTTTGTTTTTGGAAGTTTGTTAGATTTTGTCTTGCTATGTGAGAGCTTTTATGCTATTTGGATGCCACTACTTTGGTGCATTTCAGTTAAAAGAAAGAGAATGGGTCTTAATATGGGCCACAGTGGTGCACACAGAATTTCATTTGGGGGGCGCGAGAACCGAATACTATTCGAAACCATATTTTGTACCAGCAATTTTTGTGATTGGGGGGAGGTTGAAGCGTCCAAAACCTCAACTGATGGGACACATGCAGTTTGTTTTCCTTGGGATGGTATGGCATTTTCACAGCTAGACATGTGCAGTCTAGAACACGAAGAGACATAACAGAACTCTATCTTCTTAAACTCTTTCTTCTTCTTGTTCAATTAAAACAAATTCCTATAAGATCACTAGACGACCAGATTACAGTCGCTTGACTGATGCTGCGACAAGTTGGCCTTATAATAAAAATATTTTGATTGAACTTTTTGAATAATGCAGTCAAGTTGTACTACAAATTGCATCGTTTGAGGCCAGTTTTAAGTTATTTCATTTATTCTCAGTAGCTAACCAATACCCCCTGAGAGGATAATCAGGGTTAACGACCAGATGACAGTTGCTTAACCCTAATTCCCAGAATTTTAAAAGTAACGTAAACCCAAAAGTGAGACTGTCAGGCTTATATGAGCTAATTTACTGAAAACATTTGTTTAAAAAGTACAAAAACTGTCTAAAATGTTAAATTTATTTAACATTCCATTAGAGGATTACATAAAATAATGGAATCGAAAATCTTTTGGATTTATCACCATTTGAAATCTTTAGTGAGACTGTGAGGCTCACTTCTGGGAATTAGGGTTAAGTGGTCCTGCGACAAGTTGGCCTAAAAATCTTAAAATTTTGATTTTTATGTCATACAACAGTTAACATTTTGCGAAATCTAGTCCAGTTGTACTACAAATTGCATCGTCTGAGGCCAGCTTTAAGTTCTTTCATTCCTTCAAGTTGAGTTACCAACCAACCGAATACATTTACTCCTGTTTTGCGTGGGACTTTGTCAACGAATGGAAAGAATGCGCACAGTTTGGGACTTTCCAGATATTTTTTATTCTCAGTGGCTAACCAATACTCCTTGAGAGGATAGCCAGGGTTAACTATCCCTTGTTACAGAGCTACCTACAGATAGTTTTCTTTTTGGTATTTATCGAAATTAAGTTTACACTCTAACCTCTCAGAATTGTGTTGGGCTGTGGGTTGCATTGATTGATTTTATTTTATTTATTTTATTTTATTTTATTTTATTTTATTTTATTTTATTTTATTTTATTTTATTTTATTTTATTTTATTTTATTTTATTTTATTTTATTTTATTTTATTTTATTTTATTTTATTTGTATTTTATTTTATTTTATTTTATTTGTATTTTATTTTATTTTATTTGATTTTTTATTTTATTTTATTTTATTTGTTACGATTTATTTAACTCCTTTAGGGTTACATATTACATATCGCTTGTTTAACAACAAGATACATAAAACTATTGCAGGTACATGATATTATTTTAAACATATATAACATTTAAATATATATAACATGTTATTTTATTTGATTTGATTTGATTTGATTTGATTTTATTTGATTTGATTTGATTCGATTTTATTTGATTTAATTTGATTTGATTTTATTTTATTTTATTTTATTTTATTTTATTTTATTTTATTTTATTTTATTTTATTTTATTTTATTTTATTTTATTTTATTTTATTTTATTCTGTTTTATTTCATTTTATTTTATTTTATTTGATTTTATTTTATTTTATTTTATTTTGTTTTGTTTTGTTTGATTTTATTTTATTTCATTTGATTTGATTTGATTTGATTTGATTTGATTTGATTTGATTTGATTTTATTTTATTTTATTGTATTTTATTTTATTTTATTTTATTTTATTTTATTTTATTTTATTTTATTTTATTTTATTTTATTTTATTCGGTTTTATTTCATTTTATTTTATTTTATTTTATTTTATTTTATTTTGTTTTGTTTTATTTGATTTGATTTGATTGACTTGATTCGATTTGATTGATTGATTGATGCAACTCAATGAATGTTTGCATACAAATCTCTATTGTCCGCAACAAATACTTTCAGAGGTTTGCTGCATCGGTAGACGAGTTCAGTGGGTAGCGTGTCGTAATCTGAGAATTACTACTTAGTTACCGTCGCATTGTTGACTGGTGCAACATTTAATTTATGACAATAATTATGACATTTTAGCCGAACTATAGTCAGCACAAATCATTTGGCCAATTCATGGCGTCTTCAAACCCGACAATTACGAGCACAAAACGCGCAGATATCAAACAGATCAACCAGATTCGAGTTGCAATTGCGAAATTTCCCTGCGCGATGGGTTTCTTTTCCATCCAACGGTTGACTGACCGGCAATCGGCGATGCTGGTGATCGGTTTTAATCTGCCGATACGAGCGCGTTTTACTGGCCCTATTATTAACAGCTGGGAACGCGCATTGCAACAGTTGCCAGTTGCAAGTTGCAAGTCCGGCTGGCAGAACAACAGCCACTATGGCCCAACAACACCAACAGGCACAGCTCAACGTGAAAAAGCAATGTTGCCAACAACTACAAGTAATTAACTGCCATCAAGTTGGCAGCAAAACAATCGATGGGCGCACTCGTTGTTATTGGCGCAAAAACATAAAATGTGAAGAGTGGACGAAGGCAAAATGAAAATAAAACAACGCAAATCAAACTGCGGTGGCTGAACGAAGAACTGCAAAAAGTACGAAATCGAGTTGCAATAATAACAACAAACAACAGCGGCACCACTGAACGGACTAAAGAACTAACAACAACAACAACTTTGCAGGAAAAATGAAGAAAAAAAGTGTAAAAAGCGCACAACAGAAATGCTATGTATAAACAACAATAACAAGAACAACAGTGGCAACAACATTTCCATCAAGTTGCAGGCAAACTTTTTTCGCCGATTGTTAGAAGCTGAGCCCTCAGCAATGTGTTTGCCGTTGCGATATTGCCAACTGTACGCGGCTGCTCGTTCTATTTGCAACAGCAGCGACAACGACAACAACAACAATAATAACAATAACAACTGCAAGAGCAGCAGCAATTGCACAGTTGAAATCGCTATTGTTGCTTGCATTGTTGCATGTTGTCTGTACAAATGAATGTAGCTGTTGTGTATTGGTGTTGTTGTTGCTGTGTTTTGCCAGCGGTGGCAAATGCGGCTCGGGGCCATCTCCCGGAGCCATCAAAGCGCGCCCAGGACTGCTGGCCCACAGCAGCAGCGCGCGAATTTCCATCCATTGTCGGCGGTTGCTGCTGGCGATGGCTCCCGCCCAGACGCTACAGTGGCACGTCAACGGCTGGTTGCCTGGTGGTTGTTGTTGCTGCTGCTGTTGTTGAATTCGCAAATTGAACAATACCGATTCGATTGTTCGTTTGTTCGATCGTCCGTTGGTTCGTTTCATTTCATTTGCTTCGATTAACAATTTTCCAGCGGCGCAACATTGTTGTTGTTTTTGTTGCTGTATTAGTTGGTATTTTCGATTTGATTTTGTGTGCGCGGCAGCGTGGCTGTGGCAGCAGCAATTGGTTTCGTGTTCGGGTAGGTGGAGCTTGTCTGCTTTTAATATTGTACAACAACAATAATGACAACAGCAGCGAGAAATAGAAAATTTGATTTGCTTTTTTGAGTTGCACTATTTGAGGCTGCAAGTTTGGCAGTTGCTGTTGCCCATCACCAACAACAACAACAACAACACTACTAAAAATAGTCTCCCAACAACAACAACAAGTTTGCTACAGCATGATGAACATTTTGTTCGCAGCCAGTCGTCATCATCGTCGTCAGCAGCAGCAGCAGCAGCAGCAGCAGTACCGACGTCGCCGTCAGCCGTTGTTGCTGCTATTCGTATTTGTGTTGCTGTGGTCGTTGTCGTTGTGGCGTTTGTGTTTTGCTGCATGCACGAACAAACGTTTGTGGTTTAACTTGAAAATAGTGTAACACAGAATACGTGATGCAGCTTTGGTGGTGCACCACTCAAACAGCGCAGCCAGCCAGTCAACCAGTGCAACAACTCAAAACGCTGCACCAACAGCGCCAACAACTCAACAATTCGACTGCAAACAACACGAAGCAGTCTCACAGCCAAATGCGCCAAGGCGCTCCGCCGTGCTGGGAACGTGAGCTGGGGCGTTCATTCAAGTGTCCGAGCATCTTCGAGCGTGCGCCCGGCCAGCTAGCCAAGTCAGCCATTGAGCGAATCCCACAGCCACAGCCACAGCCACTGCCCGGTCAATTGCAACGGGGTCCGATCTAAATTATGGTCGGTCATATTTTGGCTAAAATTATGATTGCTTAAGATCCACTACATATAATTAGTTGTGGCCCAGAAAATCGGCTGGTCGCGCGATGGCCGCTCCTTCGTCGTGGACGAGTCCGGGGCGTTCGGTCCCGGCCGCAGCGACGGCCGCTTGCAATTGTACGAGTAATTTGTGTGTTTGGCGGCGGTAAGCGGTAAAAGTGGCGGTCGGCTCGCATTATTCTGCATTTGAGTGCGCTGGGTGCCCCGGCCGCAAATACATTTAATTGTTGTGGCTGCGGCGCGCAAAAAGCGGTTTCGTTCAACTTGTTTATAATGATTATTTTTCGCCAACGTGCGCCATGTTGCTTGTGTGTTTTGGCAAACAAAACAACCAAAAAAAAAGTGGAAAGAAATCGCTGCTCAATGCGGCAACAGGTGAAATTGCACACTGCACGATGGAAAGAAACTAACATTGGTTTTTCGTCTTTCGACGGAAGTAAATAAAGTAAAGAAAGTGTCGAAATTGAGGAATTGTAGTAAACTAAGAAATTTTGTAAGAAATATTAAGCTGTGTCTGCATTGACCATTGACCACTGCGTTGAGACACAAGTCAGAGAGTTGTACAATCGAACACTACAGAAGAAGAAGACGATTTTATTTAATTGTTGTTTTCTTTCTTCTTCTTCGAAAGAAGAGACATTTTTGGCAAAAAGCTGCCAATCTGAAGTTTCCATAGAAAAGAAGACTCGATAGAAAATCTGTAGGCCTCTTCGTCAATGGAGGCTTGTGTGAAGTTTGGGCTCAATTTCCTTTGGGAATTCGGCACTTACGAGTTATGACTTATTTCATGTTCCTAAGTTAATGGTTTAATGGGCTGTAAGGTTAGTGGCGCAACGAGCTGTTGAATGTGAAAGAAGTGTTTTGAGTTTGAAGAACATTATTAAAATTTTGCAACTTCCTGACGAGGTCAGCGAACTACTGACGAAAACTTTGGGAAATAGTGAAATATCATCACTGACCTGATAGCCAACTAAATCAACATAGTACTAGCTTTTATTTAACAGGAATACTCGAAAGAAAGAGCAAATAAGTTGTAGACGTATTAGTTTGAAGAACTTTGCAATAATGGTTTACATGCTCAATGTTTATGTGATCAATATTCTCTTCATATTTGGCTATTAGAATCGATATTGAATAAACTTATCCAGAGTCATATTGGATGTATGTGAAGATGGTTCTAGTTTGATTTTCTAGTTCTAGAGTTGAAGTTGTGATGTCATAAGGAAGGATCACCAAGAGTTGTGAGAGTTGTTCAAGTTATTTAACTTTTGTAAATTTCAACCGGCCAGATTTATTTGAAAGCTTGCTGGGTTGCTGGCCTCGATAGTTCAGTGGGTAGCGCGCTGGCTTCTCATACCAGAGGCCCTAGGTTCGAATCCTAGTTCGGGCTGTTAAAACGCTCATCTACTTCTATCGCTATTCACATGAAGTAGATGAGAATTACAAAAATCGCACAAGTGCGCTCTTGGCAGACAATGGCAAAGCCTTCGAAAGTGTGAAAGAAAAACTGCCAATCGCCGTTCGGATTAGACGTTAAACTGTAGGTTCTCTCCTCCCTTTCCCCATTCGATTCATATGTTGGAAAAAACAGTGTTGCAAACACATTAAAAAAAACGGGTAAAATATTTGGTATCGCAATGGGCCTTTTAGACTTCCGAGTGTGGCCATATGTTGTACGGGAGCCTTCCCGACTACTTCTGGCCCATCGCTAGATGCCCTGGTGAACCTTCCTCCACTTGATGTTTTCATCCAAGGAGAGGCCCTAAAGGCCATCCGAAGACTAAAACACAGTGGCCAGTGGTATGGCGCTTGTCCGGCACTGGGCAATTGTGCTGGCACCGACATCGACCTCACAGTCATGTCCATGCCCCTCGACTCCATGCCTTCAACTGTCATACTAAAAAAGCGGTACATGGTGTTGTTGCTGCCTGAGGCTCACTCTTGGTCAGATCCTGGTCCGGTAAACACTGTTTCCGTATATTCACGGACGGCTCCCGAACGGAAGAAGATTCTGGCTCTGGGGTCTTCGTTGAATCCACGGGGACTGGACGGTTCTTTGCCCTAGGCTCGCGCGCATGCGATACTTGAGGCGATGAACTTTGTCATAGAGAATAGGTGGAAATGCAGGTCTATCTGTGTCTGTAGTGACAGCCAAGCTGCGCTTATGGTCTTGGACAGCTCTCTAACCACCTCTATGCTAGTCAAGTCCTGCAAATCCAGGCTTAATTATGTCGGCAAATACAATAGCCTGATACTCACCTGGGTCCCGGGACACGCAGGAATTGCGGGTAACGAGGCCTCGGATTCCTTAGCTAGAATGGGCTCTGAGGCTGCTTTTGTCATCCCTGAGCCTGTTCTGCCACTCCCATCTGCGGCCATCAAAGCCACTGTTAACGAATGGGTCACTATGATCCAGGAGCGAGCATAGCAGGCTGAGAGCGGCTGCAGGTGGACGAAACTTGTGCTTCCCGCCATATCCGACAGATGCTCACAGTTTCTTCTGTCACTAGGCAGAGGGGACTGCAGGCAGATGGTCGGGTTAATGACGGGCCATTTTCTATGGGCAAAGCACATGGAAATGGTAGGCATATCTGACAGTGCCCTATGTTCTGCCTGTGGGAGGACGTTGAGACGGCGGAACACTTCCTGTGTCTCTACCCCGCGTTCGCTCGTATCAGGTTTGAGACGTTTTGCACTGATGTGCTAAGAAGCGACCACCTTGGCTCCTTGGCACCCCAGGATCTATCAAGGTTTCTTCGGAAGTCGGTTAGATTTAAAGCATATTAACAGGGAACAACAAGTCGTAGTACAATGGACGTATAATTGTCTGAGTGCTGCGCTTGCTAAATCGTTCTGGCAAGGGGGGGGGGGGGGGAGGGGATTGGCTCTTACGGAGGCAGCCACCTTTACCTAACCTATTTGTTACCCACCGATTCTGTAAGCTACAAGCTGCTGCTGTCCTAACCCAACCTCTCTTTTCATAAATGGCTTAATACGCCTTTTGATAGGTTATGTTTGGTTCAATCTCTAGTAGTACTAAGTCCTGAAATATTGGGCCAAATTGGTCCACATGTGCCATTGGTCACGTCAAATCCGGCTGATGGTAGTCGCATTCAACTAACTTAACCGAATTTAGCCGAAAATCACAATACTTACTCGACGCGGAACTCTTTGAATTTCACTCCCCTCGTTTCATTTTTACGTACCTTTTTAGCCAGCGCGCCCTGCCATAACAAGTGGCCAATTAAAGCGTAACTACATCGCACTGCACTGCACCTTCACGCCGATCAAATGCAACACTGTCGCACCATATTTCCAAAAAGTGCAATTTAATTGCTACAAAGCGCATAAACGCAGCAGCTGCACTTAAAACTGCAAATCGCCACAACTAAAAATCGACCAACCAATTGCAACAGCCGCGCCCAACGCTTTAAATGGTGATTCCATAAAAAGTAAACGGCTTCGCTGCAAATCTCTTTCACTCTTTCACCGTTGGCCAGATTTTTTCTTCAGCTAGTAACGAATTTTAACAACAACAACAACAACGAGTTGATATCCTCAGACAAGTGAAGCTACAAGCCGCAAGCTGCCAACACGCGCCGAAACTTTATTAATCCACAAATAGCTTTTTAACTGCTGTCTACAGCAACAACAAATACCACAATCAACACCGCAACCGCAATAACAACCACAAAGAGCGCACAACAATTGGTACAGCAGCCACCGAGGGAATCAAATATTTATTCCGTCCACTTCGGCCTGTGCGCCAGCGACCAGCTTTCTGTTGATGATGTTGTTAGTGTTGTTGTAATGTGTATTTAACGTTGAACATTATTGAAACGCCCGATTGACGTTGCGGCGATAGAACAACATGCAACACATCAAATGCAACAGCCACCGCGATAATGCCGCCGCCCGGTCGTCCGTCTGGTGCTGCCATGCAATGTGATATTTGCGCGATTGGCAGCACTGGCGGGCAAGCCAGGTAGAGATGGAGCATAATTTATGATTTCATTAAAACAGCAAATTTTATCTGCGAACGAATCTGTGGCATGTCATGTTCGCGCACCGCCGCTGCCACACTGCGGATTCAATTGCGCCAGCGGGGAAAATGATGCGACCAGCCAACCAGCCAGCGACGTGCAAAAAGCTAAGTAATTTTTTCCGCAAAAGCCGATAACAGCTGCGCGCACCTTTCCCCACGGCAGTCGACGGCGCATGCGGCCGCAACGCTTCAACACGGCAAATAAGTGATTGGCGCAACGTGTGGTGGCGGCAGCGCGCCAGCTGCAGTGCGACGCGCCGCCGCTTAAATAGCACAATCGTGAGCGTGGTGTTCCCTTTTTGATTGCTGGCTGGCTGGCTGGCTCGCTGGCCTGTTCGGTCCTGGTCTGGACCATGCGGCTGCCTCGCTTGATGGCTGCGGCGGCTGGCTGGATAGATGGATGATGGCTCGGACGGCGATAGATGATGTGGAGTTCGAATTTCACAAATGATTTTTAAATGAGTCTGTGCGGCGGCTGTTGCGGCTGCTGCTCTCGTTGCCGCTGTCGTCGCTGCAGTTGAGGCAACACTCCGCGATGGCTGCTGTTGGCTCATTTAAGGTTGTGCTTGCGACGACTGCTGATGATGGCCGCACTGGCTGGTAGCAGCCGCCAGCTTCAGTTTCAACATCTACAAATTTGGTATCCATTTTTGGTGGCCGCGCTGACGGTCAGCGCCACAGTCGCGTTCATTGTGCGGCCACGACCAGCGTGCACGTTGCTGCCACAACTGGGAAAATGCAAACAGCGGCGATGGTGGCAGTTAGCTGCGATTGAATAATTGCCGCGTGAAGTTGACAACTAGTGAGATTTGCAATTGTTGTTGGCGCTGCACGCTGCAGCAGTGTGTGAATTGCACGCAGAGCGGACGCACCAGCGGGCGGTCGAGTGATGTCATAAATCGTTTTGTTTATTAATGAAAGTCAAAAATGTCGCTTCGTGATTGGCTTTATTGAAATTTGCAAAACTTCATCTTTGACCCGCTCGAAGTGGCCAATTGATCATTATTTACGGGTTGTGGAGAAGAGTGAGGTTAGGTGAGATTTAGTTGGGTTGGCATTGGTTGTGGGCTTTCGACGCTTTACACCTCGTTAAAAAACTGTTTTGTTAGGTTTGCTTAGAAATTTTCTCACCTCTTATATTGGTTATTCCCTTAAACTTGCAATTTATTATTCAACTCAGAGCAATAACACTGTGCTGGTCGAAAAAAGTAACAAGCGGGGGACCTACTTTTCTATAGGTATACTGAGTTGAGATCCACCAGGCGTTTGGCTGGATTGGCTCTAGTTTATGAGAAATCCTACTTTGAATTTTGCTCATTTCAGTCGAGTTCGTCGCTTAAGTCTTCGAACGTTTAAATGCTAAATGTTCCTAAATCGTTATGAATATCGCTTTGTTGTCTTCGGCAAGTTTGTAGATATTTTAACGACCAACAAATTTGCTTAAGACACCAATGCAAAAAAAATCATTCAAAAGGGAATTCCACAGGGTACAATATGGTAACAAACTTATTGTACATTAGTAATGGATTTTTTCGAGAAAAAAATCCGTAAAAAAAAATTTTATAAAAAAATGTTTTTTTCGCTTAAAACTTTTTATTAGTACATACTATGTATCTAATGTTGCACATCAAAAGAAAGGTATGAAAAATACCTTTCGTTTGATACCCATATCGTGTAAATCAATTGGAGATTAATTGAGTTTTTTCGATAAACACTTTGAACTTTGACCCCGAGCCACGCCTTTTATGGGTGTTTCCCACTCAAAATTTTTAAATTGTTAGATGCAAGAGCCAACCCTCTATATAAAAGCATACTCACTTATTTTTTTCACGAGGGCTCGCTATACTGCATTTATGCCTAGACGAAAAAGTGGGGTTTTTGGGACGTTTTTGTCGAAAACACAGTTTGAATGTATTTTTTTGCATTGGTGTCTTAAGCAAATTTTTTGATCGTTAAAATATCTACAAACTTGCCAAAGCCAGTAAAGCGATATTCAGAACGATTTAGGACCAATTAGCATTTAAACGTTCAAAGACTTAAGCAACGAACTCGACTGAAATGAGCAAAATTCAAAGTCGGATTTCTCATAAACTAGAGCCAATTCAGCCAAACGCCTGGTGGATCTCAACTTAGTATACTTATAGAAAAGTCGCTCAGTAGGTCCCCCGCTTGTTGCAATTTTTGAGGGTAAATTTCACGCACAGTGTAATTAGACTGAAAAAATCATATTTTAGGTTAAGAATGGTTTTCTTTTTTTTATTCACATCACAACATTTCGATTTGCCTTAAATGAGTATTCATTCGATTTTATTACTTCCTGCCGCTCGGCGAGTCCAAGTGATTGGGCATTATCGCCGCAACCTTTGACCTTTTCCACACCATAGCAACATCCTTCGGCTACATGGCGCGAACCGTTAGCTTAATTTCCAGCAATCAGCAACCAGCTGCAGGCGACATGAAAATCGAAACGGAAAATTGAGTTCATCACAAAGTTCAGCTAATTCCGCGGCGACGGCAAACGCCGATAAGAATATGTCGCTTTATGGGCCGAGCTATTAACCAACCGAAATCAGCAACATCCCATCAAGCCACCAGCCAGCAGCCAGCAGCGACCGACTAGCCAAAACACTATCCAAACAGCTAAGCGAACATTCATACATACGTTTTGGTTCGAATGCTGTTAGCGGCGAACAACAGCAACGCCAGCAGCAACAACGTTAGTGGCATTAGCAGCACACCAACCTTAGCAGCTAATCTCATTTTAGCAAATTATTTTTTGGTTTTTTGTTTTTGTTTCACTCATTGTTGTTGTTGTTGTAGGTGTTGTTGTGCGGCCTTTGGCTGCATTCACACAACCGGCGCGCACAATGCGGGGGCACAAGCGGCCCGGAGGAGCCAACAGCGCACAGCAGCAGACCCAGTTCGGTTCTCCTAGTTGGTGGGGGCCGGACGCGAAGGACGCAGCAACGGCGGGGCATATTTTTCGTATTTCGGTATATTGAGTACGAAATCTTTATTGTTCTGAGAAATTGTTATTAATTGAGTTGTAGCGCAGCGCGGCGATACGCGCAGTATCAGCGCTCGAGGATCGCAACTGCAACGCTGCCCGGCCGGCGGACGTTCGCTTGTGTGCGGCCGAGTCGTCGGTATGTGAATGCTGCTGTCGCTGTGTTGGTGTTTGTCGTGCATTTTCATACATACACGCGACTTTTGCTGCACGTCCTGTGTCCGCCTGCTCGCCTTCGTCTTCGTCTCGGCCGATGGCTGCGCGCGTGTAATGAGCCTCGGCTATTTGCTATGCCATTATTGTATTTACTGTTGTTGTTGTTGCTGCTGTTGCTGTAGTGGTAAAAGATGATGGTGGCAGTGTGGTCGGCGCTGTTATTTTCATTGTTGTTGTTGTTGTCGTTGTGGTGCAGCATGTCAGTGGCATGCATCGATCTGGCATCGAGTATTTGTTCTACGCTGCGAGCCGCTAAATAAAAGCGCAAATATTGTTGCTTTCGCTGTGTTTGTGTTTGTGCGTTAGCGCGCATGCGTGCAACGTCCAATTAGCAGCGGGCAAGCGCTGCAGCAGCGAATGCTCAAAGTGCCTGCTGCGTAGGTTGTACGCGTGCGACACAGCACCGACTGGCAGCGCTGAAAGGGTTCTCGGCATCGTAGCCAAATGTGGCCGCACCAATCAACCAGTTAGCGGTTGTGCGTTAAAAATGTGTTTGCTTTAGAAATTTCTTAAAGCGTGAAAACGTTTTCGAGCTGCGCTTTGTTTAGCGCTTAATGAGAAAGCTCTGGCCGCTGGACGCTGTGAATAGTTGTGAAAAATTTGTTGGATTAGGTGCTGTTTCTCAAAATAGTCAATGAACGCAGAAATCCCACTGTTTGATTGTTCGCTGCTGAGATTTTACGAAAAGACACAAAGCGAATTTATTGATTAGTTGTGTAAATATTAAATTTGTGTGGTGTGCGGTGTAAATATTTAATGTTTTCTTAACTTTCGTTACTTTGAAGTATTTGTATTCTTTAATTTTTTGTTGTAATAAATTGCGAGTTTGCAGAGTCACAACGTGCGAATGTGGTTGAATAGAATGAAGAATTTAAACAAAATTTATTAGAGGAACAGTTTAACACTAGAAAGACTGCAATTTTTCCATACTTACAAAGACTACATATCATACCCGCTGATATCTCGAAAAGTCCACATCAGATTTGGCTAATTGTAGTTGTAGAACACTAATTGTAGAACTCGATAAAAAAATAAAAGTCATCAAAGCAAAAGTTGATAGAAATACTAAAGAAAACACAGATATTTAAAATGAAAAACCATTAAAATGACCGCAATGGTCTTTCTAGTGTTAAAGAATACTTCAAGCTTTGATATTAGCACTGACCAGGAGTGAAGCCAAAAATTAGGTTAGGTTACACAGATGACCTGTCGATTGTTCGAGGAGGTCTCTGAGTCTTATTGAGTTGTTCGAAGAGAGTTTTGCAAAATAACATTAAGTCCTCGGTTGTGGCTAAAAGCAACCTGAGCTTCGAATAAATTTGGCGATGTCTTCCAGTGGTGCAAAACATGTTATTTTAATTTTTTAATTTTTTTTTAACTGTTCAAACAGACTTCTGAATTATAAAATGCAATGTTAAAACGAGACTTGACTTGACTTATTTTCCACATTTGCCACTAGACTTATTTTTCCACTTTATTTCGCAAAAAGCCATGTCTTTTGAACGTTAAAGTGTTTAAAATATTTTTATTTATTTTTGGCAAAACAAATACTTTCTTATTGCAATATAACTAAAATAAAAAACAAGTATTTTTCTATTGAAAACCTTAAAAAGTATATTTTTTTAATATTGGCCTCCAAAATCTCGGTTAGGTATAATTATTAGGCTATAGATTGCTCACAACAACAATGCTAGCAATGCTAGATTTGTTAATCTAAAAATTTGCTGCAAGTTTGCTGAAGAAAGCAAGAAAAAATATTGAATATCTTAAGACTTGTAAAGGAAAAGCTGATAGCGAAAGCACACTAACACACACAAACTTTAGACGGCTGAAGCTTTAAAAGGAAACCAACTTCGTAAAACCCAGCTGGACTTTTGTTACTCTATGCTAGTAGTACCGAATAGTCCTAAGCAATTCCAAGTCAGATTCCACGACTCCAAAATTGTCGCACAGTGTAATCAAACGAATAGTTTAAAGTGCAAAGCAGTCGTATAGAAAATGCTGCACAGAATCAATTTTCTCCTAAGAAACCAAAACGTAGTCAATAACAAAAAAGTCAAAAATCAAAACAAATTTTTATAGGCGCCTGCTACACGTTCAATATTTATTGTGATATTTGGATCGCGATCCATATTGATGGATTGACAGATCGCGCGCGAATGCTACATGTTCAATATTTATCGCGTCAGTATTCACATAATGGTTATTCAGAGTGGTTCGTCGTTTAAAAGAATTCGCAATTCTTCCAACTTGAAAATGAATTCTTTCAAAATTTGTTTTTCTGTCGTAAGCTCCGATTCTACCGGCAGCCCACACTCGCTTTCAATATCCTGTTCCATTATATAGCCACAAAATACACAAAAATTAAGTAAAATGCTTTATTTCTTATTTGTTTTATTTTATTTTAATTTCACCACGTACTGCCGAATCGCGTATTGATATCATGAAATATGCTACACGTTCAATATTTATTGACAGATTTCAAACTATTTAAATATTTTGCGATATGGATCACGATCCATCAATATTGCATGCTAAACGTTCAATAAATATCGCGATACTGGATCGCGGTCAATAAATATTGAACGTGTAGCAGGCGCCATAAATTCATAACTGCTCACTCGACTCTTTTATAAGACAACCCTTAAGGTTTCCTAAGAAAAATACTTTTAAGAAGAGTTAAAACATTACTTGAATGGCGTTTAGCTGGGATGAAGCCGTAACTTAGCCAATAGAAAAAAATTAAAAAAAGAGAAAATAAAAAAAAAATCCATAACTCTTTGCTGAGTTAACTCTTAAGGTTTCCTAAAAATATTTAATAGTTTTTCAATTCAGTGCAAGTCTTGTTGTGAAAAAAGTTGAATTTATTTGCTGCAAAATTTGGTCAAATTGTTCAGATTTCCATTTATATACTTAAATATTCTTCTTAGCAATAATGTTTACTTATTTCTGGCATTGTTGTATTTCGTACAGTGGCAGCCCACACAAATTCATTCGGTCATTGTCTAACTTTTGCCTTTTCTTATTGAACACCATTCAACAACGAAATGGAGAAGCGCGCTGGAAGAATTCCATTGGTCGAACATGCGCCTTCATTAGTGATGTCCAAGTGTCAATTGTTTCGCTTGTCTATGCAAATTTCTATTGATTTGAGGCTCACAAGAATTGGCCACGATTGCCGAAGCAATGGACAAGTAAAGTGTTTGCGTGCGTAGGGGGTTGAACACATTGATGGAAGCTAATGAAATTGGCTTTCAGTTGCTTTTAGTTTGATGGTTGTAAATTACAACAGAAATAAATGGGAATTTCAAAATGACGAGAAAGCAAAAAAATGTGTTGGAAGTTTTAAATTTTGGTGAACTTTTTGCCAGAACGTTCAGAGAATTTGAACGCGAAGTGATTTGTGGACGTTTCTCGAGCGTCGGTCTGTGGTACAGGAACTGAAGCTGACCTCATTCTGCTTTGAATGTTAAATTATTTTTTAAGAACACTGTCACTAATGATAAAATGCAGTATCATTATTGCATTCTTCAATTTCAGATCTCTCAATCAATATGCTCAGCTCAGAGGGCCTCTGTAACTGAGGTCCTTTAGGCTTGGTTTTTACGAGTATCTAATAGATTTGTTCATACCTAGCTTCCTTCAAGTTCCTTCATTGTACACATCACAGAGCACCAATTGATTTAATAATGTCTTAACATTTTCCCAAAACCAAAGCAATTGTTTTCAAAGGCAGCAAATTCAATTGTTAGCAATGTAGCGAGTTGCTGCAGCTTGGCCAGAAGTCCGACCAGCTGCATGTGCAGCCCGAAACGTGTAAGCAATCACGATGATGCGACACCAGCTGCAGTCCTCATCAACGCTGCCACCAGGACGCAAATAGCGCCTGCCGTCTGCCAACGTCGTTGGCCACGTTGGCAACGTTGCCCGTGGCGTAGCTGTTGATGGTGACAACAGTGGTGCGACAGTTGCATGGCCGGCAACTAGCGGAGAGCGCGATAGTTCAAATCAGATACAAGCGTTTTTTCAATTAAACTTCTTGGCGCGGCGCGCAGACATGGCCGCAAAAGTGTAAAAGTTCGGTCAGCTCGTGGCGGCGCAGGGGCGGCGACGATTGGAACATGAAAACAGGCAACAGGATGTTATGCAAATGCAGCGCCAAATGGACTTGAAATGGGCTGGCTGGGCCGATGGCACTTTTGTTCGCCGCATTCTCGTTGCAAAAGTCAATGAGATGTGCAGAGAAATTGTGAAGCGAATGCGTTCGGTTGGCTCGGTCGTCTTGCCACCGTGTACTCGCGCAATAATTTTTGATTAGGAAAAACAGAAACAGAACAGCGCCGCACGGCAGACAATCGGACCGAGGCAGCGGCCAATGAAAGAAACAAAACGTGGCGAGCACGACGCACGACAGCCGACAACATGAGACGTTCCACATTGCGCTGACTGCACGCCGCTGCCGGCTGGGAGGGCTGCATGTTGTCGGCAATGTTGTTGTTGTTGTTGTGAAGGCGGTTGCATGTTTGACAACGGGCGGTGCACGTAATTAAACGCTGCACCACCACAAAAGTGTTGAATATACCGTTGAAGTGCCACAATGCACTGCTGAACGACGGCAGCAGCAAATGTCACGTGACGACGACGAAAAGGCATTAAATTAAGGAAAGAACGGCAGCCACAAATCCAAACAAATCAAACGAGAAGAACTTACAAATAAGCTTGCGGTTTGCTGACTAATGAGCCACAACTGACTGACAAATTTCGCCCTTAACATTTGCGCGCGTGGGAGTTTGCTGTCGCCGCGGCAGCGGGGGGAGCGCGACACGTTTTCGTTGCCTGCTTGGCTTTTGTTTTTGCCTGCTTGCTGTGTTGGCTTTTAGTGACTTTTTTGTTGCTCAGTTTTTTTTCGAGAAAACCGAAATAATTGTAAATCGTTCGGCGAGCATCTTGTTCTCGTTTCAAATTATGCAAATGAGCTGCGCGCCTCGCAAACCTTTTTTCACGGGGGGCGCTTTTCGAGTCGTTGATTTGGGTTTTGCTTAGCGTTGTTTCTCAAAATGTGTCACTGCAGCAATAGCAACTCGGTTCAATTGCGACTAGTTGTTGTTGCTGTGCTGCTTGTTGTCAAAACTTCAAGACGGAAGACCAACTGAAACATTGCGCTTTGCTGCGCTTTGGCTTCGATTGTGCGATGAACGAGTCGGCTAAGACGAACATGTGTTGCGATTCGAACCCATGAACCGCTGGGCGGTAGTGCATCGCACCTATCTGCGAATGTGAGCCAAATTGGGTAGTTGTATGAGATGCTGTGATATATAAAAAGTTATTTGATTGATACATCTTCATGTTATTTGCAATTCATGTCCATGTAAACCAATGTGGTTAATGACCAATAAAGATTTTACTGTTCTTTCTTTATTGATCTTAACCATACTTGGCTATTGTAAGAATCAATTTAATCCTCTAATTCTCAGTATATGAAAAATGTACCTTTAAACTGCAGCTTAAAGCCAGTGTAGTGAAACAATAGTTTACCTTCCAATTGTAGCTCAAATCGCAGTCGACCTACACTTACCACATTGAACCCTCAGCATGATTGTTTTTTGAGTTTTTTCTGCTTGTTGCTCTTCAAAGTGACAATAAAAGAAAATCACACAATTTTGTTTGAGTTTCGAGTGCAGTCACAAACACTGCCGAAAGGGCATCAAATGGCGATGAAAAGCGCTGCGCTGTGAACTGAAAAGTTAGAAAAATAAAAGAATGTCAGCCAAAGTGCAAACACGAGTCACACCAAACGTTGCCAATGACAACAAACTAAAACAAATAAACATGAAAAGAAATGAAAACTTCTGTGCAGGTTTTTATATATTTTTTATACTCATTTCCACGTAAATTTTTCATTTGGTCTACTTAGCTAGCAACTAAAACATGCACTGAAAATCGTCCAATTAAGGTTTTACCATAGGTGTTGAAGTTGAGGTTATGTTAATGGAAAGTTGAAAATTTAAATTTCATTAAAAATTAAATGCATGGAAAATGAAATTCATTGAGCTTAAAGGTTGCTGTAATACAAATATTATTGATAAAATTATAGAAAATATTACAGTTAATGCATTTTCTAAGAATTTAAATTCAGTCTACCTCAAAGTGTAGTCGAAATTTTATATTAGAATCATTGAAAAAAATAATGCCGCTTTTTTCAAAAGCAAAAATTTTCTATTTTTAACTTTCAGGACCAAAATATGTCAGGTATGCAAAACATAAATGTTTTGGTTCTCAGTCTGTAGATTCATACATCTAAATTGTTTTCTATTTCAAAGTTCTGAAAGTTCAAAATAGAAAATTTAGTTAAGAGGAGACAATTTTCCTCTTTCATTTGATACCCATTTCTTCATCATTGCACAATCGCAAATATTTAAACAAATATTTGAAATGTGTATATCCCTAAAATTTTAAAGTCCTTTAAAAAGGTTTTTGGGTCAGAAAATGAAAAACTGACTATGCCAGGATATTATAAATGACCTCTAGTTTCACGTCTATATCAACATTTGGATGGGTCTCGGAAAAATTAAAAAATTTTTTCGCACGGTGTAATAAATGAAAAGTTGGTGTTTTCACTCAGTGCATCATAACTTTGTCACTTTTCTTTCAATTCTATTGATGTTAGGCTTAATATTTGCTCAAATAATATAACTTTCATCTTAGATTTTAAAACCAGAGGAGATCATTTATTTTATCTATAAAAAAACGATTCGAAAATGTATAATTTTTTAAAATGGTCAAAAAATTTTTTTCAACTTTAATCGTCAGTGACTTCCTCACCTGATTTGGACACTTGATATATCGTTTGAAAGGTTAGTTAATTGCCTTCTGAACGACGGCCCACTTGTGTTAGTCGAATGGTTGGTTTACGAGATATGTGCTCATAACTGAAATAAGAGGGAAAAACGTGTTTTTCGAAGATTTTTCGAAAACACTTCTTAAGAAAAATACTTTTATTTTTAGGAGCATTTTTCGTGTCGAGTAGTGTTGTTGATGTATTAAGTTTCACTCGGTCCAGTAAAGACTGACCCTAATAATTTATTACTGCAACTTCTTACCTGAATCCATTCTAGCCCTGTAAAGCAACATTGTAACACACAATAATTTCAAAGTTTCTGTAACGCACACTGCAAGTGAATTCTTATTCTGCAGCATCCATGAATACTGAGTCGCTGTGCATATTTGTGGCATGTCAAAGTGACTTATTTAAAACCAATTAAAACTTAAGTTACGCAAAAAAATTAGTACGAACAACAGGCAACAGGCAAACAAAAAGTTACAAATCTAAAAATAAATTTCTAAAAAAAAAACAAAGGCAGGAGCTAGTGGAACGCTCGCGCTCGCATAATCCTGCTATGCAACTTCCGCGTGCGCAGCCACGCACTCGGCGACTAGGCAGAACGTGTAATAAATCTTGAGCGGCAGGCGAACGACAGACGGCAGCGGTGCATGCAGCATGCAGCATGCAGCACGTCGCATACCGATTGTAAGCCGCAGATAAATAACTTATTTCGGAGGTCATCCCCAACTGCCTGGCGGCTTTCTGACCGTTCGCTTCGCTTCGCTGCGAAGTGAAAATATGAAAAAAACGCGCCGCCAGAAAGCACAAAATGAGCCACACGAAAAATTGTGCAGTAGAACATTGCGGGAAGTGCAAATTTGTGAGCGAACAGTAGACCGGAGTGCGTGCGTTCGCCGCTCAGCGCTCGCCGCTGCTCGTTAATTTAGTTGCACGTAAAGATTAATTAATTTTCGACTCATTTAAGGCGCAGGAACTTGCATGAACGAGGGGTAGCGGAGGCAGGTCGGCGGCAGTCAAGTGGCAGTTACAGGCGGCCGAGGCACGCATGAAGACATCGTTTAATCGATTTCTTGCATCTAAGCGCAGCGCGCGTGTTTTATTTATGGGCCTTCCTTCTGCTCAGTTCGTTGCCAGAGTCTTTCGTTTCGGCTCATGCCTGCCGCATGGTCGTGTCTCACATTTTTAGTTTTTTTGTGGTTGTGTTGTTGGTGTTTGGGAAAGTCATCGGCTGCCGCTCAAAACATATTCGCACATGTAATAATTTCGTTCTTTCGCTTTTCACTTGCAGATGTCGGCCCGGCTGGCGCGGACCACTGTGCAACGAGTGCATGGTGTATCCTGGCTGCAAGCACGGTTCGTGCAACGGCAGCGCCTGGAAATGCGTGTGCGATACCAATTGGGGAGGCATACTCTGCGATCAAGGTAAGCCAAACGGAGCCAAGCAGAGCCCAGCAGTCGAACGGCCAAGAGCCAAGAGCCAGCAACATGTGTACAACAGCGTGTCGCATGTGTGTTGCTGTGCTGCGGTGTTGCTGTGTTGCATGTGTCTGCTGCAAATTGCCACAGTTAAGCGCTGCGGCAATCATTGCGGCCGCATTGAATTGCATGAAAATCCATCTAAATCGCACCATCGCAAATCCAGAATCGCGCAAAAGTACAGCAATAAGAACGGTGCGACGACCGCTTCTGCGCTCGACTGGCGGCGGCGCTGGCACGCCAGCAGTCGAGCCAGCTGTGCCGCATGACGTTGCATATGAGTGTTGCGCTTGTTATTGCTGCCACTGCCACTGCAGTTGTTGTTGTTGTTGGTGGTGGTGGCTGGTGCGGTGCGATTTTCCATACAGTTTAATATTGTTGTTGTAACGTTTTTCTGCATTTATTGTTGTTTTCATTTTTGTTTGTCGTACTTGCGTTTTTTTTTCGCGTATTCATTGTTGTTGCATTGTCGTTTTTGTTGCAGACTTAAATTACTGTGGCACTCATGAACCCTGCATGCACGGCGGTACCTGTGAGAATACCGCACCTGATAAATATCGCTGCACTTGCGCCGAGGGTCTCTCCGGCGAACGTTGCGAAATCGTGGAGCATCCGTGTGCGACGCAGCCGTGCAAAAACGGCGGAACCTGCACGCTGAAAGTGAGTACGAACCTCTCCCCATATCCCCATATCCCCAATGTGTCCGTGTCCGTGGCCGTGTCCGCGTGTGTTGCATGCGCTGCATGTGTTGCATGCATGTGGCGACTGTGTGTTGCCGGTGTTGGTGGTGATGGTGGATAATGATGCAGCGGTGTTGAAAATCTTGCCGCGGCGCAAATCGAACGTTTTAGAATGTTTAAGCGACTTAAAAAAAGCACACATCACCAAAAGAGAGTAAAAAGACGAACCAGACAAAATAGTCAACGTAGCAGTTCACAAATCGAGTGTGTTGTTGTTTTTGCAGCAGCTTCAACAGCAGTTGAGCTGAAGTTGGGCTTAAGCTGCAGTTGGAACACATCGAGCACATGTAGAAAATTAATTTGATTAGGAAAAATGAGACGTGTATGTTGTCATTTAGTAATTTAATGATTACAATAAGAATACGTATTGAAATTGGATATGCGCGCATAATTGGCACAGAAAGTGGCGATTTTATGCAATTTGTAAGTGCTCGACACAACACAAGAGAGATGAAGTGTGGAGCGGGATGGAAAAGTTGACCATTATAGCGTAGGGGATTAAAGTCTATAAGGAGCTAGTGGCCAATGTGTGGAGTAGCAGATGTGAGATCTTTACAGATGGTTCCAAGTCTATTAGAGATTGGTTTGAAGGAAAATTTTTAAACTTCTTTGAACTTAATTTCTTCTTAAAACTGTTAGACTTAACCCTTTACACGGTGCAGTTGCATATCTGCAACCAACCGTAAAATTGCCCGTAATTTCGGAAGTAACTATCAAAACGACTCTTTTCTGCTATTTTACAACTATGCAACGTTCCTTTTTTGAAATACTGACATTAATAGTGGGAAAAAGTAGCTAAATTTTACTTGACAGCACTTATTTGACCGTTTTTGCGAAAAGTTGCACGCATTTATTTTAGTGAAACAAACGTGATTAAAACTTATTAATAAAAAACACACAAACACTTTGCGAAAAATGCGGAGTAGGACTATGCTACAACAAACGCATTAATTGCTTTAAAAATTTTCATTTAAAATTAAACATATTAAAATAAAGAAAACAAGTTTTATTGCTTTGTTGCATATGTGGAACCGAATGTTTTTTACAAAAAAACCTTACAAAATTAAAGTATATTAAAAAATAATAAAATACGTGTTTTTTTAAATTTAGATTTACATCTAAAAAACAAAATTTGATGAAAAAATTCGCTGTTGCCGTGTAAAAGGTTAAGTGTTTTTTAAGCAGAAGTTTCAGCTAAAAATAAATGCTGTGCTGAAGTAAGGAATATCCTTTTTTGCGTAACATTTGATCATTTAATCTGCCACTGTCCAGCGTTCTATAGAAGCAGGAAGCATATTGAGCAGCGATGAGCGCAGCGAAGCGAATACTCTACCTCTTCTCGATTCCTGAAGTTTCTTAACCCTTTCGCTACAGGTTTTTAATTTTAAATTTTACGTCTTAGGCTTCTATGTGGTTATATTAGCAACATTCCATAAGAAATTTTGTAATTGTTATACTCGGACCCTGTGTTTTAGAGTGTTTTTCTATGAGAGCAACCACATCGTTGTGGCTGTAATAATTACTTAAACATAAAACTTTTTATGCATAACGAAAATTTGAATATTTCTTCATTTACTTCAATTGAAAGAAAACGTCAAATTAAAAAGTTCTCTAATTTTTTCTGCTTCTTCTTCCTTTACTATGTCAAGATATACAATTAAAAAAAGTGTATACTTCTCTTCTTTAAACTTAAATATTCAGTTTATTAATTTCGTATTTTTCCTTAAACTTCAAACTATTCTAAAGACCAACACAAAAATTTATTCTTGCAACCACAGAGGATGCAGACGTCCACAAAGTAGCATGTTGCCATATGGCAACAAAATAGCGAAAGGGTTAAAAAGACTAGGAAGTTCGGGGAGTAAGGTTCCCTAACCTTTTTCACAGTTCTCCTTTTCTTACCTTTTCATCTGTCCTCCCTTTCTCTTTGGGCAGAGTACAATGGTCCGAATGGACTGAGTGCTATGGAAGTCCTGTAGCTGTCCTGTCCAGCTTCACTTCATCATCATCAGCAATACTCGTATTTAATAAATCTAGTTAAGCGGCTATTAGGACATTCAGGATCTCAGAAAATGATTTATGTTAATGATGTGAAATGATGTGTGTAAATGACAAAGCTTAGAAACACAATGCAAATAAGGACTTCTCAAAGAATTGAAAGTCAGGCGCAACATAACCATGAACTTCTTTCCTGATTTTTTCGTTTTGGGTCTTTCACTAATTTTGTTTTTACTTGCTTACTTACTTAACTGCTTATGGAATTCATAAGTGATGGTCAAGTTGGCAAACATGGCTTGTATTACTTTTCATGCTTCGATTTAAGTGCCTCCAAAACCAGGTTAACATTCGCCGACAGAGCATCGTGAATTTACAATTAATGAACAATTTAACTGTAGAAAGTATTTTCCGTAGTTCAGTAGGTAAAAGTGAGCCCATTCGCTTTGCTAGTTCACAGTTCCAGTTAGTTCAGAGAATGATTCACAGCCAGAGCAACAATTTTCCGCTCCTTCCACTCTCGTTCAATGCGTCGCGCACACAAATCTTTCATACATTTTTAAATATTAATTTAATACATCATTCATGCACCGTACGTCGCATTTGTTGTTCATGTTGTGTGCGCGTGCGTGTTGGAACGCGAGTGTGTGTGTGTGTGCTTCCACGCTGTTTATTACAATTTACTGCTGCCATGCTTCATATTCGACTCAATACAATTTTTCTGCTTTTCTCTTTGCGCGCAATCGCAGGAATCGACGCTGCCGAATGTTACCACGCTGCCGACATATCGTGCGATGCGTGGCATGAGCGCCGCCATGGGGAAACCAGTTAGTCGCCGCAACTCGATGCTCGGCCTGGCAGGATTAAGTGCCGCACCGGCGACCGCGGCCGACGCGGGCGAGGAGCGCAATAGCACGAGCGCCGTCAGTGCACTTGCCGCGGCGAAATTGATGCCAACGCAGCTGGCAGGCGGCGCTGGCACGGCTGCGTCTGGTGCCGGGGCTGCGGCCGCGGCTGCGGCTGGTATCGGCGCTGGCAATGCGGCGGCCACATCGTTGCTGATGCAGCTGCAGCAGCAGTACCACCACAGCGGCAGCAGTCATCATCATCACAGTCATCGGCCGCAGCAGATGCCGCCGCTCGCCGAATTCACTTGCGCCTGTGCGCCCGGTTGGACGGGTCCGTCATGCGAGATCAGTAAGTACCAAATGAACGAATGGCTGGCTGGCTGTCCGCCTAGCTGGCCAGTGTGACTAAAATTTGCTACGATTTATTTTTTGCTATTTGTGATACTCGCCATTCGCCGGCGCTATTGTTGCATACGAGTACAGGCCGGGCTGTTGCTTTCGTCGCTGCGATTTTTCCAATCAAATTGCAGCGATTAGGCGCATTTGCCGTGCAGCAGCCGTCGTCGTCGACCGTTGGCCGTTGTTGCATTTCTGGTGCGTTTTGCGTGAACTGCAGCTGGATAATGAATGCGAGCTTGGGTGAAGCAAAAACTGAATAAATCCGCGCACACGCATGCAACTGCGCGCTGCCAAATGAAACGTAACGAAACGAAACGAATGGAAACTCAACTAAATGAAATTAAATCAAAACAAATCGAATCGCATCGAATGAAATCGACTAAAGTGCAAAGCAAAGAAATTGGCAATTGGCGGCGAGTAGAGCGAATAATCGGCATGCGGCTGCGAGTGTACGCCGTGGCCGTTGCTGCGGCTACTAATGGCATTTTCATTAATTCCCACACACACACACAAACATAAACATACAACATTGAATGCCCGCATGTGTGTGCGCCTTAATTATCCACAGTTCGCCGCCTCAGCGGCACTTGTCCGCTTATGTGTGGTGTTATTGTTATTGTTGTTGTTGTTGTTGCTGTTGTGGCATTTATTTAAATTTTTAATATTTTGCAATGCGATTTTTATTTCGCTTTTTACCGTATTTTCCACTCTGAATTCGTGGTCATTATTTGGGTTAAGCGAATGTTGCATGCAACAGCGGCAACATGCGAACATGCTGCTAACATTGTTAGCGATTGGTAACGATTTGTGTTTATGCTGATTTTGTTTTTGGCATTTTTTATTGCCAGCCAACTATTTTATGGCTTTGCGCGGCAATGTCATCCAATTTGCAGTGCAAACAAAAGACTTAAGCGACAAACTTTAATGTGCGTTTACAGTCTTTGGCGCGGTGAGTCGGTTGTTGGCGTTGCCTGGCAGTGAATGGAGAGCAAATTAATAAATTCATGCCAGAAGTGAATGTTGGTGGATAATAACAGCTTTGAATGTTGTTTTTGTTTTAAACATTACAAAACGATAGGTTAGGTTAGGTTGAAGTGGCATATGAGGCTCAGATTGACGGCGCTACTGCTCTGAGAACTATGAGGATTCCAATATAAACCTGGCTACACAGTGAAGATAGCTCAGTCAAACTGTTGAAGTATAGTGAGCCGAGAAACTTAAGCCCACTTCTGGCAAGGAACAGGCATTGCCACATTACAAAACGATACAAATTCATGAATTAGAAAAGCATTGTTCGAATTCAGATTGATAGGTTTTGGACAGAAGACAGAAGGATTCGAATATTTAAGCATGCATTAAATGAAGAAATTTTTGTGTATATAACTCTTTGGAAAATTAAAAAATTAAATAAAATAAAATTAATTAAATAAAATTTCGGTCAAATTATACAAATGTATTTTGCAGCTTGTCTCCTTTGGCATGAATACCAACATTTTGGAACCAATCATGATTTTTGAACAAAACGACTCAAAACAATGTTTTAGCTGATGGAATTTTGTTGCAATTTGAAATGTTGCCAAAGTTGTTACAGGGCTTTATTAGGCTGCACCAAGTTTGCTCTAATCACCGTAACCGACCGCAACAATATTTCAGCGTCTGTGTATAGTTAAAACAAGTCTTAATTTAATACAGTTTTTGTAGTTGTGATAGAATTTAATCTATCACAACTACAAAAACATGGCGCAGTCGACTGCCACACTTCGGTATGTTACAATCTGACATGCAACAACTGTGTTCTCTGTGTTCGAAATTGAAAATTGCGCTCGCGTTCTCAGCCTTTAGCCTCCTCGCACTAAACACTTTCATGCATTCCTGTATGCCATCGCGTACACAAATAAAATTCTAACACCGACCACATTAACAACGACATGTAAGGTCAATCATAATGCAACAGCCGACACCAGCAACGTTTATGACTAATTACCAAACTAAAGCAAGTACACGGAAACGTGTTGGCGGCCGCTTCAGTAAATGAATGTCGCATGTGCTTTGCAATTTAGTGCAATGTACGATATTCTTATTTTGTGGCACAATGTGTGCACCACTACGACCATCCGACTGGAGCGACCACGTTGAGTGCAAGATAAATCTAAACACTTTTTGGCCATTTAAGATTTTTGTCGCGTAAGTTCGTTTAAGAATCAACACAACGCAAAAGCAAAGCAAACAAACCAACCACCAACAGGCAGTGAGGAATTGATACAAAGGCAGTGAGACCGACGTACAGACAGACAGACAGACAGAAAATGTAACAGTGTTGCCATAAAGCATCTACTGCCTTGTGCCGGCTTGTAAACCGATTTGTAAGCGTTACAAGTGGCGCGCTGCGGGCACGTAAATGTCTGTCGCTGCTTATTTTTTGGCAGACAAGCCAAGCGTTCGCAAACAAACCGACAAACCAGCAAACAGTCCAACAGACCGACACTCATACACCGGCCAAAATATGTAAATATTGCGCTTCGTACATTTCGCTTGGCTGTGCTCTGCGTTTTGTTGGTGTCGTTTTTGCTTCGCTTTCGAGTTATGACAAATGAGGGTCTTGTCAAGAAGGTGTTAAGAGCATTTTTGTGGTTGTTTGTATGTAGTGATAGTTGTTGTTTTTGTTGTTGTGTTGTGATTTCACTGATGCTGCGCGTGCGTAGCATCTTTAAAAGTTATTTGCTTTTGTCGTCTTCTTCTGCTACACTTACGAGTGTGTGTGTGTTCAGTTAGTTTGTGTGCTCACAGTTGATGTTTTATGCTTTTGTTATGGTTGTTGTTGTTATTACAAAATGAACAATTTTTCAGCACTTTTCTCTTGCGCCTTTGAGCGATTTTAGCGACAACGCGCTGTTTGAGAATCGGCAGGCAAATATTGACAGCCGTGTGTGGAGCGGACTTACCTACGCTGTTAGCAGTGACAGGGAGAGAGGAGGGCTTATGCTTTTTTAATAATCAATTTAAATGAGTGAAAGAACGACAAGCATAGGCGCATACAAAGGACGTTAAAAAAGTATTAAGAATATTCACCATAAGCAACAAACAGAAAGTAAAAAATATTAAGTGTGCTTGTTTAAATAATTCTCAGTGGGTATTGACGTATAGGAAACTCATAGGGAATGGTTTTACAAAGTACAAAACTTCAAATCTCCTTTATCAATTTTTTTACTCTTTGATTTAAAATGTCGATGTGTGTGGCCTAAAGTTATCTTGATGGAACATAAATCTTCTGCTTTAGCAAAGCTGCCCGCTTCTGGGCGATTGCTTTCTTCAGACGGTCCAAATGTTGACAGTTCGGACAGCACTTCCTGACCGTCAATCTTAGCTTGGCCAACGTTTGACGACCGTTTTCGGTTGTCGGTGTCACCAGTCTTTATCTACTGTTTCAATTCAGCAGCGATTAGCAGATAGAAAAACGGCTCATGAGGTTTTTGCATTAACTTTTGTGGCACCGATACATCGAGCTTTTTTTTGTACCCAGCCTCATTGAAATTGTTCGCTCAAACAAACAAAAACTGAGTCAAGCAATGACAAAACTGTTCGAAAAGGCTTTTTTTGGTGAGAAATCTTATCTTTCCAACAACATTTAGCGCAACCTGATCGCACTTACTACTGTGTACAAAGAATACCCGGAATTTGTTTATAATTCAAAAAATCTTTATTTATTCTTCCAAATCAATTTCATCGCCTTCAAAGTAGTCCCCCCGATGCAATGCACTTATGCCAACGGACTTTCCAATCTTCGAAGCATGCCAAATAGTCACCTTTCGGTATGGCCTTCAATGCGCGCGCCGATTCACGTTGAATCTCTTCAATCGATTCAAAACGGTGTCCTCGAAGTGGTCTTTTGAGTTTGGAGAATAGCCAGAAGGAGCTAAATCAGGCGAATACGGTGGCTGTGGAACGATATGAGTTGGCGAAATGCTCACGAAGAACCAATGCCGTGTGAGATGGTGCATTATCGTGATGCAAAAACCAAGAGTTGTCTCTCCATAAATCCGGCCTCTTTTTGCGAATAGCTTCACGCAAACGACGCATAACGCTCAAGTAATATTCCTTGTTGACAGTTTGGCCCGGCGGAAGGAACTCATAATGCACAACACCACGATAATCGAAGAAATCGAATTCCGGGTATTCTTTGTACACAGTAGTATACAATGCAAGATACAAATTATTAAAGCCAGCTAAAAAATAGTGGATCTCGTTTTAATGAAATATTTGTGAAATAAGAAAAATTTATATATACGAAATATGATAAAAATGAATATCTGTTTGTTTGTTTGTTGGTCACACGACACTAAAACTCAAAAACTAGACCACCGATTGAGCTGAATCTTCGTCGTTCAGAATGTTCGTCAAAACATGGATTAAATTGTTATATGAAGAAACTTTATTTATTGGACCCATTGACTTCGAAATTGCGTGTATTTATAAAAGCTTTATTGCTCACAGATTATTTACTACCTCCAGCCCACAATTTCCCCAACTCCAGTCGACTATTCTTTGTTAGCACCATTAGATTATGGAATTCGTTGCCCATACATATCAAATCGATTGCCAATAGTCGCCACTTTAAGCATTATATTTTCAAACACTTTTCTTAACTCTGTCCCTCTCTACTTTTTGCACTCTTTTATTTTCCTTTTCTTTCTTCTCTTTTAAATATTAAGATTCCACTGAATTAAAATATATTGTTAATAATGAATTGTTGTTAATCTATTGTTATTTGTTGAGCTAATAAATTATTAATTAATAAGTAACAATTTGTGGCATGCAAAAGAAATAATTCTTAAATGCTAATATTTTATAATTAAATAAATAAATAAAATAAATAAAAAATAAATTATGTGTTGTGAACAGCAGTCACTCTGTCAAAAATCTAGAAAAACATTCACATGACTTAAGTCTGATCACAGTATTCAGTAGACCAGATTTTGACTCGGCTTCATATTTTTTCATAAATAGAAAAAAAACATGACACATATTTTGTGGAAGAGTTTCGCTATTGCATTAACCCAACACCCCTCAAATCGCTATCTGATTCATTGAAGTGCAACCCACACTCTCGATCACTGTTTTGCGTACACTACACAAATTTTTATGTTAGATGTGCTGCTGCGAATACAGCAACGGTTTCCTAGAATTTTCTTATATTTTGAATTTTTGTTTGAGACCTCATCTATGACAGAAATGAGAAATAATTTTTCAAATTTCTCTCTTTTTGTCATACAAAAAAGAGGCCGTCACCCTATCTGGTTCACTTGAATAATTTCACTATGGGTTTGATATACTATGGAATGCCAATGTCAAATGTCAAAAATTAGATTGAAAAGCATACAGATTTTTACAATACATAGACAAATTTTTAAAAGACACTTTTGTTTTGCAAAACTTATTAAAATTCTCATATTTATGCAAAAATTAAGTCTCGAACGTTTTCTTTTAGTTTTTTGTTAAAAATTTTAATTCTAAAATAATGCTGCATTTGAAAAACAAACTTTTAACGTTTCCAGGAAAAGAAATTTGTTTGCTACTTTGTAAAAAAAAACATGACAAATATTAGCAAAAGTTAGCAAAAAGTTCTTCTCTCGCACTCCTCAAATTGTACGCCGATTTATTGAAGATTTTCATATTTCTGCATGAAAAAAAACATGAAATAATTTATTGCATATTTTCTTGTTTGTATGGTATGAACATTTTCAAAACGCAAATGAATAGAAAAAGGTACTAAATTTCCCTAATAACTCTGTTTGACACTAATTCCAAATGTAAAAAGGGGAAAAAGAGCAAGATTTCTTTAGTTGGTATACCTTGTTTTGTACCATGATTCCACCTGGTTTAGTTGTTTAGTTTCACTATGACATAGTAAAATTTGAATTGTCCACAATCAAAATCAGGGACTTAACTATTATAAGTTTTTTAAGAAAATAATTGCAAGGAAAAAAAATTTAAATTTATTTTCAATTTCAAATTTTTAAAAATTAATATTGCATGATAATAGTTACAGGCGACGTAAAAAATTTCTTATTAGGAATAACTATTATAAAACAATAATTATAGAAATTTCTTAAATTAGAGCAATTTTGTTATTTCCAAAAATACGGATAATAATTATTTTCGGTCTCTGATCAAAGTAAATGTTTTAGGGATGCAAGTTTCCTTCTCATCTACAGCTCCCTCACGCACCCACTTTCATTCAAGAAATTTTACTTAAAAAACCACACATCGCGTTGGTCTTTGGGGAACTGCACCCACCCACACACACACACACACACACTTACATACACTTGTGAATGGTCATCGCAGACATTGTCTCAATGGGAAATATGTAAATTCTGCGTACGTAAAGTGAAAAATGTAAATGCGCTACGCGAAGGCGAACGCGAACGCTTTGTGCGGCGCATTTTTCTGTTTACGGATCTCTTTAATTAATAAACAAATACCAAACATTTGCGCTTGCCGGAGTGTGCGTGTTTTTGTACTTTTATTATTCTGTTGCTGTTGTTGTTATTGCGGTTAATACCTTTTTGTTTTTGGGGCTTTTGGAAAGCGAAAAAGTGGGGCGCCGCCATCATCATCAACGTCAGCGTTTGTCTGTGGGTACATCGTGCACACTTGTAGCAAATACGAATTTGGTGCTTTCGGGCATGCGCGTGTGTTGTTCAGTTTAATTAAATTGAATTTGTTTTTTCCATGTACACGCTTGAGTGAATACATGTACCGCTTTTTCTGCTGCGATGCCGTCTGTGCGAGGTAAAAGTATCTCACACGCGCGCGACTACTGCAGCTGCTGTGGCCGGCCTGTCATTTGCAATTAAAAGCGTTAAGTCGACTTTTAACTGGCGCAAAAATATAAAACACTTATGGATTGTGCGCTTATTTGTCAGCGTTTCGAGGTCAAAGCATTGGCCACGCACAATTTTACACGAACGCCATTAAACGAGGCCCGAATAGAACGCACTGAGGAAAGCTAGAAAATTGCTTGGCTGCCTGCCCAGCGCGCAGAGGTGAGCGCGCCAAGTGCCGAGTGGATCACCCGCCCCCCCCCCCCCCGAAAAGATATGGCGCGCAGTTGCAGCGTCTCCTGCTGATTTTTGCGCAGCGCCTTTCACTCTTCGCCTTTCATTTTGGCGCTGTTCCACTTTGAACTGCACTGCGCGATCTTGCAAGTGAGTTGCCGCAGCCCATTTCCCCTTTTGTTGGCGTTCCAATATTTTCATATTTACGGCCGCGATCGCTGTCCGTTGCATACGAAACACCGAACGTGCCCTCGTACGATTTTACTTCCGCTGGCCGCTCCGCCTCGGCCGCTCACCGTGCGCCCCGCCTGCCTTCGTCTGCATTGCTGATTGTAAGATAATTATTCAAAGATTCGCTTTGCTCTACAATTTGTTGCAGACACTTATGTTTTGTTGCTGATTTGTTAACCCACAGCGCCGTGCAGCTTTTTTTCGCTGCTTCGCTGTTGCTGCTGGCCTTTGCTTTGGCGATGTTTTGCATATTTTGGCGCTGTAAGTTTTTACGCCGTCGTGCACCGCCTTTCGGTCGGTGTTGTCTCTGCTTGTTATGTTTAGTGGTTGCTGTTGTTGTTGTTATTGATGTTTGATATGGCTCACATGCTTCCTTCACTTTGTCCGATCGCTGTCCGTCCGTCCTGTATGACAGACAAAATTCGTGGAGTGCTTCAATTTTTATTCGCTTTTATTGGAGCCGCCGCGGCGGCAGGGGAAAGTGAGTACATCATAAAAATGCAAATTAAATTTGTGCTGCAGCAGAAGCTGCAGGAAGCTGCCAACCTGGCCAAAGTGTTTTATTTTTCATGAGCTGCTGCGGTAAAATTGAAAATCTTCGATTGGTTGTGCGACATTTTGATGAGCACGAGTTATGGTTACCATCTTTTTGAAAGCCCAGACAAGGAAATTTAAAATCCAAATTTGAAAAAATGTACACAACAACAACAAAACAATGTTTACTATGTAAACAAAAAGAGTTATTCATTTTTATTGGTAAAATTGAAAATCTTCGATTGGTTGTGCGAAATTTTGATGAGCACGAGTTATGGTTATCATCTTTTCGGATGTCCAGACAAGGAAATTGAAAATCCAAATTAAAAAAAATTTACACAACAACAAGAAAACAATTTTTAGTATGTAAACAAAAAGAGTTATTCATTTTTATTGGTACTGTTTTTTAATTAAATGAAAAAATTAACATGCGACATTTCAAAAATACTAATTTTATTAAACATAAAATATTCTAAATGTTCTCTTCAAGAATTAACCAAATAGATAAACAAATTTACTCGTAAAAGGCCATGTGAAAGTATGTTAATTTTGTTAGACTAAACATCGAAAATATTCTTTCAAAACCCCAAAAAAATCTAAGACTTCAATGAATAGTTTCATATCCTCTGAATCTCCTAATGGAAAAATGAATCAGGCAACCCTGCCACGAGCTGTGCGCAAGAGCACTTGAAAGTGAACGAGTTGTGACTAATGCTTTGCTTGTTTTCAGCCAACGCGAGTTATTATGTAGTTTTCTTCGGATTTGTATTGTGTGAGAAAGTAATTACACGCCTGCAATAAGGATGAATGGTTTTTATATACAAACAAACATTATGAATAACGAGTAAACGAATTAATTACACGCCTGCGCAATAAGGATGATTTTTTTATGAACAAACAAGCATTAAATGCTCGTCCAGCGGGCAAATTTTAATCAGCGAAGTGGTTATTCAGATAGATAAACCCGTTGCTTAATTGTGCGGATTCAGTACTCAATAAATAACTATGAGCTATTAAAATGTTGCTCATTGACTAAACTTCTGTTCAACTATCTGTGAGGTTTATGAGACCAAAAGAGATATGTTGGTGTCTTCATCTATTTAGTGCCTCAGACTAGAAAGTAATTCCTTTCTATTGCTCACTTTCCCAAATAATTTCACAGAGCAGCTCTAATTGAAATTTTTATAATCAAACAATTAAGTAACGTCCAGATTTTTGTTTAACAAGAGACCAATGTGAGCTCTATTGAGCTGCTTACTCAGTTTCGTTCGCAAATATTAACACAAATTTGTAAACGATATGGTTTGAATCTTGTATTGTCTGACTTTCTTCTTACTGTGGCAATCAAGTCAAGTTGCTGGAGTATTCATGGTGGAGGACATAAAAGTGTTTCGTTGCAGATTGGCTTATTCGCCAACAATAGTAAACGTTATTTTTATGTCACATTTCGAAAAGTACTCAATACCAACCAACCATTTGGTGGTTTGATGGCCCGTTTAATACAAGAAAATTCAATACTAACGCTCCCTGATACTCAACAGGACTCGAACAATGACTAATATTGCACATCGTTTTTAATGCAGCTCCCAGTTGAACGATTACAAATAGATATTTCCAGTAATTTGAAAGTAGTTCCAGAGTGCTTCATGTCTCCGCACTATGATCGAAATGTTCAGTTCTGGCAATTTGAAATTCTATAAAATTTACTTATCACGCATTGAGATCAAATGAAACACTGCTCCAATATGCAACGCCACGTTGGTCCACTCGACAGATAAACAAATGTATGGAAAGTTGCACACACAGCCGAACGGACATGAGCGGCCCGTCAGCAGCGTAGAAATGTAAAGTAAGCATACAAATAGCGCAAATGCAAACATTAGATTTCGAGTAAGAGATAAAAATGTCGCCATGTCCAACAATGCACAACCGATGCAACTGCGCACCCAAGCAGCGCGCGCGCCACTTGAATAGCAACTCCAGCTGCACAAAAAGAGCGAAATACAAAACACAAAATCACACAACTTAACTTTAAATCAAGCCATGTGCAGACAATAGCCGCCAAACACACACACACACACACACATAGAAACAGCTCAAGAAAACTTTGCCTAACCACTTGTGTGCGTTTTTCTCTCTCGTTTCCCTGTACGCAGACATTGACGAATGCGCCGGCGGTCCTTGCGAGCACGGTGGCACTTGCATCGATCTAATCGGCGGCTTCCGCTGCGAATGTCCTCCCGAATGGACGGGCGATGTGTGTCAAATTGATGTAAATGAATGCGAGGCCACTTACACAAGCACCAGCACCAGCAGCAGCGGCGCGGCCACTATAAATGGCATCTCATCGTCGGCAGCGCTGATCGCCGCCTTAAATGCTGCATCATCAGCATCAACATCGAAATCAACATCAACATCGATGGCAGCAGTGTTGCAATCAGCGGCGACAACAACCAGCACCACACGTACGTCGAGCAGCAGCAGCAGCAGCAGTGCCTTGGGCCCCTGTATTAATGCGCAGCAGTGCGTCAACCTGCCCGGCTCGTTCTCGTGCGTCTGCCTCGAAGGCTGGGGTGGTCCGACTTGCGCCAAAGATCTCGACGATTGCGTGGGCCAGTGCAAGAACGGGGCCACTTGTATCGATCTGGTGAACGACTATCACTGCGCATGCGCAACTGGATTTACTGGTGAGTTGGCCACTTGAAAAGAATTACTAAATAAAAATATGCATGTTGTATGTATTAAGAAAATCAAAGTAAGAAAAAAAGAGTATAAAAAGAAGAATGTTTGGCACCTGTGCACACTATGCAACCAACCAATGTGTGTGAATTACGATATTAACCATAAGGCGATGGTTTGCTGGGTTGTACTCACTGATGTTTGTCACTTCTAACAGGAAATGTGACTCAAAACACTAAGAAAAAAATTAATGTTTAGAGTTAGTATTGGAATCAATGCGCCTCCATCCACTTACACATATTTTCTTACCTTCTTTGTTCATAAACCATATAGTTAAACATTGAACATACTGTGATAACCAGGAACCCAAAATAACAGTTATGAATTTTTAAAAATTCGAAAACGTTGCCCATTTTTAAGAGATATTTATAAATCTTGGACAATAATTATTATGAGGGGAGAAGTACTTTTTTCACCATTTCGTAACTATTATTCGTGCCAAATATTTTTTTCTGTTGCCTAATAACTATTATCAGCAAGAAATATTTTTTCCATTGCTCGGTAACGTTTATTTTTTGAAAAATATTTTTTCCGTCATCGCATAACTGTTATGAGAGAAAAATATTTTTTACGTTGCTCGGTAACGTTTATTTTGTGAGAAATATTTTTTACGTTGCTCGGTAACGTTTATTTTGTGAGAAATATTTTTTCCGTTGCCAGTAACTATTGTGAATGGGATATATTTTTTTACGTTGACTGATAACTATTATTTTGCAATATATATTTTTTACGTTGAAAATACCGGCACACAAAAGAAACAAATGTCTGATCGGTGAATGCAACTATAAATTTTCTATGGAATTAGGTTCGCTGATCATAAATTCGATGTCAGAGTTGGGTATCCATCACATTACGCCTTCTACCGGGACGGGTACCGGACAAGGGGCTGGCACCCATCACCCACACAATACAAAATTTAATCATTGATCGATTTTAGATTCGCGATTTTTCCAAAAGTTATGATGGGTGATGGTGTTAGTCTGGCATCAAATTCATGATCATGAAACGTAAAAAAAATATGTCCCATTCACAATAGTTACTGGCAACGGAAAAAATATTTTTCAAAATATAAACGTTACCGAGCAACGTAAAAAATATATTTCCAAAAATAAACGTTACCGAGCAACGGAAAAAATATATTTCCAAAAATAAACGTTACCGAGCAACGGAAAAAATATTTTTCTCTCATAACAGTTATGCGATGACGAAAAAAATATTTTTCAAAAAATAAACGTTACCGAGCAATGGAAAAAATATTTCTTGCTGATAATAGTTATTAGGCAACAGAAAAAATATTTGTCACGAATAATAGTTATACATAGATGTAAAAATAATTATTTCAAAATAATAATTATAAGTAACAATTAAAATATTTGTTACAGGGAAACAGTTATTTTCCAACTTTTTTTCTAAAAACGTTATAACTGTTATGTCCCTGATGATAACGCAGCCCATAAATAAGTCTACTAATAAGTGTTTGTTTTTAGTTTATTGCACATTCTTTGGCGCATAGTGTGAACACACATTTGGCGGCCACATTTGGCAATCATTTCGCATTTTTTTTTTAAATTAACTTAAATTTGACCAAATTTTCTGTGGTCTGTCGCTTGTTATTGCAATTATTAATGCTTTCAATTTTTGCGCCATCTGGTCGGTTTCTCTTTCAGGTCGCGATTGTGAAACGGATATAGACGAATGCGCTAATTCGCCATGTCGCAACGGTGGCGAATGCGTGGACCTGATTGGCAAATTCAAATGCATTTGTCCACTCGGCTATTCGGGCTCATTATGCGAGGTGAGTTTATAGATACATTTATCATACACATACGAGTGCGCAAGCAAGTAAATTAAAGTAGATTCATTGCGCAATAACAGCTCAAGTAATTTTGATTCACACGCGTGAGAGCTGACAGTTGTTGAGCTTGTTGAGCATTAATCTTTGAGTCAACATGGCCGATTGTGTGGCAGGAATTTGAAGCATTCATTCTTACCTAAAGCAATGGAAATATTTATTCCAAAGCTATGAACGCTAAGCACTCGAAATTGCCTTCTCAGCGGCGGTCTTATATTTCCACTTCCATTGTCATTTGGGCACCTCATATTTCACTCTATTAACGCCCATCGTATTTGTCAGAAATAACATTTTATTAGAACATAATTTACCGCATGCAATGGCCCACAAAATTAGCTGCAAGCAAGTGTCGTGTCCATTGCGTGCAGCAGCGGCAGCAAGAACAATAACAACAGCGAACGTGTCGAGTGTAGGAACGCGTCGCTCAAGTCTTTTGTCTGGCTCGCAGGCTTCACGCGAGCGCGTTCGTCGCTTAAGTCTTTTGTTCGGCCCACGGCAATCGTTCAGTCGAGCGCAGCAAGGCACTCCGACTCACTAGTTTGTTGCTAGTTTTTGTTGCTTTTGCGCTTTGTTGCGCTGTTGCGCTTTGCTTTCTACACTTTTTTGTGTGCACGTAATTTACCTATCGACACCTTTGGCAAACAAAGCATTAATGAAGTGCTCAAAACCGCCACAGACTGAGACGGCATTGCATGCCGCGACTTTGACTACAAACACTGCAGCAGCACCGCATAAATCCCCACCAACGGCCATTCGGTTTTTGGAAGCGAAGAAAGGGAGCGCGCGGCTGTCGACTGCAGTCGAGATTTACCATGATTTCTATTTGAATGCTTTCATTGTATTGCGCGCGCAGCTTAAGCAAATTAATACACTCCAAGCCGGCAACAACAACAGCAACAATGAGTGTGTCTGTTGCTTGATTAGAGCCACAGCAATGCGGCATTTAAATATCGAAATGTGTCGATGACGCTGATGCGCATGATGAGCAATCATCTCGGCCCAAGCAATGCCGCACACCAAAGACGAACGCGTTCGAACCGCTGCGGAAAATGCTACAATTGCTGCTGCTGCGCTGGCTGCTGCTGATACGTGTTGTTGCCGCGTATCGAATGACACTGAAAACATTTTTGTTTCTTCATTTGTGTTGTTGCTCATTTCGTTGAATGGCAACAAAATGTTGGCTGCGACTTGCTCGGTTCAATGGCGCAAAACCGTTGAATCGTTTTGTAGCCGCAGGTAAGTTAACAGCGGTGCTGCTGCCACCGCCATTGCGGCCAGCCGTTGCCGGTGCTAAGGCCGGCATTGTGCGCTGTTTTGGCTCCCCGCCGGTGCCGCGCGTATCTGCATGCGTAAGCGCGAGCGTGTGTTTGGCTGTGTGTATCTGTCACATGAATTTGATGCTTTAATGCCTTTTAACACTAATCGCATTACGAGCAATCAATTGTGATGAGAATATAAAAAAGAACTACAACTACGACAACAACAACAATAACAGCAGCAGCAGTAATACGCAGCAGCAGTTCTATAAAAAATATTTGTGGCAACTTTTTCAGATTTTCTCACGTGTTGGTGTTGTATGTTGCGCACGTTGTTGCTGCTGTTGTAGCTGTACTGTTGTCGCTGTTTACTGTTGTTGTTGTTGTTATTGTTGTGTTATACATAATTTGAAGTTCTTTACCTGATTTTGTTTTTGTGGATTTGGCTTTGTTGTATTATTTGGGGAGTTCGAAGCGTTTTTGGTATTGGAAACTGGAACTGGAGCTCATCAGCGCAAGAAATTCAGAGATTTACGCGCTCGCTGACGTTTTATGTTGGTATGATGAACTGAGAATGGGTTCAAGCATGCGTTAAGCGGACAGGAAATGAGTTTAAATTTTTGGTTAATGAGAAGAAGCCATCAGATAGAAATGCAGCCGACGTTAAAGTGACGGACGAATGTAGGAAAAGGATGTGATTTATGCAGATGGGGTGTATTTAGAATTGAAATTAAAAATCGTCGACGGAATTAAGAGCTAAGACTGTGTTGGTCTTTTAATGAGTCACTGCCAGTCGTAGAATGAGTGCAATAGCTTAGCTGCTTAAATTCGGGTGATTGGCTTAAGAAAAGTGGCAGTGGGCAGTGGTGAAACGGTTATTAGGAATACAGTGAAGTAAAGTCTATGTGACTGTTTTTAATGGTTGGTGTTGAGAATAGTTCAAGATCGTTTCGAAGATTTAGATTACAATAAATGTACAGAAATTTCAGAAATTTCTAAATATTACTTTAATTTTTATTGCATATTGAAAGCTTTAGATTTCCAAAGCAATTTGACTTAACCCTTTCCGGTGAATTTCCATATTTTTTGAGATAACAATTTTTGCTTCAAAATATTGACTCTTATTGAACATAAACATAACAAAAAATCATTTTGGTTGAGAATTACAGCTTCATCAATTTTGTACGATATATCGTACAATGGTCCGCAAAGGAGTAAAAATTAATGAATTTTTGGTTTCGGTTTTTCAAGTTCCATGAACAATTCATTGATTTTTTTGATAGAAAACATATGTAAATTATAACAACAAAAAATCAAAACGTGATTTAATTTTGATCGAAAGTTATATAAATTATATATATAAACAATTGATTCACATTTATTCGGCCTTATATAACCGTTGTTGTTGTTGCAAAGACCTTTTCCGCTCAATAAAACACAGAATACAATAAAATTCATACAGTTTTACAGAATGGCACTGAATATAGCCCATTCTTACTATCTTAGTGGGAGTGGCAAGTACGCATGTCTAGCCTTACATAACCTGTGTCTGCCCAGTAAAACACAAAATCTTCTAGTAGTTCTTATCTTTAATCGAAAATTGCCGAATAGTCGAATTTTATTAGCCACGTGGTTTACAGATGGGCGTGGCAGGCATACAAACGCAAACAATCTGTTACCAAACCTATAACTTTAAAAAAATGCAAACCTAACTTACAATCTTTGCCTTCCATTTGTACGATATATCGTACAAAACTTTTTTTAAAGACTCGGGAAAAATATTTAGACGCAAAAAATGTTAAATTTAGTAAGTTCTATAAATCAATTGAGGTTCAAACTTTGAAATTGTTTCGCTTTTTGGTACCAAAAAGTATTACATAAATAAAAATTCCTATGCAGAAGTACCGTCATTTGCTGGTTTTTCAAATTCTTGCAAAAAGCTGCTCACAAAACGCACTCATACTGTGTAGCCACGGCTGTTATGATTTATATTTTTAAACAGAATGATACAACACAGCCCACTTAATGAAAATTAAAAAGCTGTTGCATAAAAAGTGCGTTCGCTGTCAAATAAAAAATCGTCGAATAAATTGTACGATATACCGTACAAATTTCCGGAAAGGGTTAAAGCTAAAATAAATAAGTTCTTGCATTAATATAGAAAGTCACTATCCCACACAAACATGATTACGGACAGCTTCATCCTGATCTATTATCATTATTTAGGTTCGAGCTGAGCTATTCAAACTGTTGATATACTTATGTAAATTTTTTGGGTTGGAGTAGTTGTGACTTTAAGTTTTATTAGCATTAGGAGTATTTCAATATCTGCATTAATTTAGAAACGCACTTGAAACTATTGATTAATGTTTCTTAATTTAAATATGTTTCAATATTACGAATATGTTTCTTTTTGCAGGAAGCAAAGGATCACTGCACGCCGTCGCCCTGCCTGCAGGGTCGCTGCCTCAACACGCCCGGCAGCTACTACTGCCACTGCCCGCCCGATCGCGCCGGCAAACATTGCGAGCAAATACGGCCACTCTGCTCGCAGCCACCGTGCAACGGTAAGTGCTACTCGCCGGGAAGACGGTGTGCCCGCATCCAATTAATTGCATTCTACTTCCAGAGGGCTGTTTCGCCAACTCGACTATGAACACGCTGCCCTGCAGTGGGCATGGCACCTGCGAGATTGGCGATGTGGGCACCTTCTGCAAGTGTCACGTCGGGCACACGGGCACCTTTTGTGAGCACAGTAAGTACGCCGCCGTACGAAACGCGACACATTTGTCACATTTGTGGAGAAACAAAAGACTTGCGCAGCGAACGCAACTGGTTTGCGTATGCGCATTGTTGTTTTATGTCGGCGATTTGATTGGCAATTAAAAGTGCGGTTAATCGTTTTCTAATCTCGAAATGAAATAAAATTAATCATCCCATCATAAAACTGCGCTGAGCGAACAAAGACATAAAATACTTTCTCACCGTGTTTTTGTTTTGTTTTTGCGTTTGAGTGGCGCTGCTGGCAGAGTTCGGTAACAAAGTGTGTTGCAGCAGCACAGGGAGCGGGAGACAGCGAATGGGCACCAAACAAAGAACGCCGTAAAAATATTTGAATGTTTAATTCTGTGAAATTCCGTACACTGAACGTTCGCTTTGGGTCTTTGAGTTAATGAATCAGTTCGAGGCTGCGCGGTTCAATCGGGCAGTGTCGAACGATGTTTGCTAATACGCAGCGCGGTGGAGCGGATGAGGCAGGGGCCAAAGTGTTGATGTGAATTGAAGTGTTGTGAAGTGATGCGATGCGATGCGAAGAGCAGTGCGGACAAATGGACGAACGGACGGACGAACGCAAGCGGCATCCAATGATAAAGTTCTGGGAATGAGTGTGAGATATCGCCGCAATGGCGTCGATGCGACTGTAGTAGCCGAAAAGAATTGAACTGAACAGAACTGAAATGAGACAAAGAGCTCTGCTTTTCACGGCCCGCATGCACAAAGCGAACTAACTAATCGGCAAACAAATGTACAAATAAACGTGGAAACGAATCGGGCAACGGCTGGAAAAAATAAAATGTTAATTAAAATTTTTTAAAGTCACTTTAAACACTTGGCGAAGCGCACAGCAGCTGCCAAGGGGCCGGAGCGCGGGCGAGCGTGTGTTGCGGCAGGATCAACTGGCGGCGGAGAAGAGCAGCAACCAGGAATTTCTCAAGCAGCAACTGCGCCGAGCTTCCGCAGAGCCCAGCAAGCCGACAGGCAGACAAACAGCATGACAGGCTACGTATGTACGGACGGACGGACGAACGAACCGACAAGGGTACAGGACGCCGCACGGATAAAGAGACATTTGCACGTTGCACCCTGCAGCGGCCGCACAGTGCCAACTCCCAACTCATTTAACTCATTTGTATGGCCCGCTGACGGTTGTTCGTTTACTTTTTATTTTTGTTTTATCTTTGATTGTTGTTGTTTCTTTTTCGTAATATTTGACTGTGAGCATTTTGTGGTTCTTTTTGTGTTTAACGCTTCGTCTTCGGTTGTGCGCCGACTTTTTGTCTTGCAGATTTAAATGAGTGCTCCCCAAATCCCTGTCGAAATGGCGGAATTTGCCTTGACGGCGATGGTGATTTTACATGTGAATGCATATCAGGCTGGACAGGTAAGAACAACACCAACAACAATCGAATGTTATTTAAACATAAGAAGAGCAGCAAAAAACGAAACGAAGCGACAGCAACAGCAACAACAACAAAAGACCACAACGAATGGCAGCAACAAGTGCAGTGCGCCAACTACAAAACACAAAAAAAATATTAAAAATAAAACCAAACAAACAAAAGGCAGCAACAAAACCGAATCGTTAGTTGCGGATGCTGTGTGCACATGACAAGAGCAACAACAACGCAAGTTTGAGAAAATTGCAAAAAAGAAATTAAAATGCTGCACACGAAAAAAAACGCACATCTGCACTTGTTGCCGTGGCTGCTGTTGGCCAGTGGTTGTTGTTGCGGTTGTTGCTGTTCCTGTGGCTGTTGCTGTTGCACTGCGCCCAGCACCAGCAACATGCATCATATGCATTGCGAATGCCTTTGTTATTGTCTGCCTCGATACAGATGCAACATTTGTCCATAATGTTAATGATCAGTTTTTCTCATTCGCTAAGCAGTTATTGTTGTTGCTGGCATTTCCCCCTGCCGGCAGTATTCGTTATCATTACCGCCAACTGCGGCCGGCATTATTACTTCAATTTAACGCGATCTTCAATTTGAAGAAGCAAATTCGCTGCATTAACATGTCCGTGTGTGTGTGTGTGTGTGTGCATGCGCCGCACAGTGGGGCGTCCGTGGCCAAAACTAAAAAAATTAAAATTTTTTTTTTGGAAAAACTAAGTAAGCACGATCGAAGCCAAATCTTCAACTAAGCTATATCAAAGGGAATTTAAAAAAATTTTAGTTTTGTAGTCTCACGAAGGTTTTAAACTTCATATATTGCGTGAACACAAATTTAAGGAAAAATAGAAACTATTTTAATATACCTGATTTTTTATTTTATGTTTTACGTTTTTATAGTCAGGCAATGCCTTTTTTTTGTTTTGGTTATTACTGTTTGCTAACTACCGTTATTTGAACGTAGAGCCATTTTGAGCCCTAGAAAAAGTTTAGGTGCAAACTTCAAAATTAAATATCTCGAAAAGCCCTAGGGAGCCTTTCCAATTTCGATTGTTTCACTAAATTACAAGAATGTAGAACACGTTTGCAAAGTTTCAGCTGCAGAGGCCTGCAGACCCGCATGTAATTCATTTTTGTATAGTGGCATCTTTTGTACAATTTCGTAAGCTATTTTATGTGTAGCTGCCGTCGCGTAGTTTAACTCGACCGGCTGGCACTACAAATGCCAGGGGGCAACATGAAAAACATCGAAAACTTAAAAATATGGCAAAATACACATACATATGTACCGATTAATTCATTTGAGGCTTATACGAACTTTTAAAGTAGGCGTGGTAGACTGCCCATTTTTGGCAAAATTATAGATTATACCCTAATGATATTGTGTATAAAATTTTATTTTATAACAAAGATTTTTTCAATACGGGGGGTGGGCGTGGCAGTAGTCAAATTTTCACAAGTTTTCGTATTTTTCTTAATTACGCTAAAAAATGGGCGGATACCAAATTTCGTTACAATTAAACCACGTTTACTATTTTTGGCCATGCGTTATATGGGGACGCCCCACTGTGCGCCGCTGCAATGCTGCGCTCCGTCCATACGTCTGTCTGCTGACTGCCGTGGCGGTTGCTGTGTTGCAGCCTGTGTTAATTTGTGCACTCTGCCCGACGTAGCAGTGCAGCCATGTGGCAGTGGCGTTTCGCTAATTTTTCCCTCACTCCTTTGCGCAGTTGTACGCGTGTGTTGCCAATGGATAAGCTCTGACCATGGCTAAGGCAAAAGCAACGGTAGGGGGAAAGAAAATGACTGCTGTGGTAAACTTGAATTTGCATGCTGATTAATTGCAAGTGAAAGGTTCAATTTATTTTGGCAATAAATTTCAAATTTACTCCAAATTGTGCATGTTTGGTTTTAGTTGTCGCGTCTGCTGCCGCCTTCGGTCAGTGGATATTTTCTTGTTTATTTGCATATTTCGCGGTGGCTATTTCATTCAATTAGGCGCTTATCATTACTCTTTGTCAACACCGAGATGTTAATTGATACTCGGCAAATGATGTGTCAACTAATATAAGTCGCACTGACCCAACAACAAACAAACATGTGCCCAGCGCTAATAGCTGGCCGAGCTAGTTTGCAGCTTCTATGCTAAAATGTTTAACTCATTTATGAAAATTTGACGCTAATTTAGTTGCTCTCGAGATATAAAAGAAACTAAGTGGTTAGGTTAGATAAGACAGGCAGCTTGCTAGTTACTCAGTACGTAAGGACTGTACCAGAAAAAATTCGGAAACAAGAAAAGATTCATAGGAAATTAACTTTTATAAAACTGAAACTTTAAACTTTTTAATCAGTCACATACATATGTACATTATTTTTAATTTCACATATTTTATTCTTAGATTAATCTTTATTCCTGTAAAAGCTGCGTACCTTTGCCTAGAGTCCTGCCATTAAGTTCCGCACAGTGGTTTCATCAATAGTCTTAGCCACCTTATTCCATCTTCTTTTGAAATATTTAATGTCCTTTGCTGCTTCTCCTTCTTTTTTTAGTTCTTGTTTAATTATAGCCCAGTACCGCTCAATAGGTCTCAACATTGGGGTATTTGGGGGATTGTAATCTTTAGCAACAAATTGTATATTATTTGCAGTATACCACTCTACAGTCTTCTTGGCATAATGGGAAGTTGCTAAATCGGGCCAAAATACTAATGAATCCCGGTGAGATTTAATAAAAGGCAAAATTCTTGTTTCCAAACATTATTTAACCTTCACTCTGTGCATGGTTTTTACACCCTAATCCAGTGCAATGGGGAACTGAGTTCCCCATTTTTGAACCAGCATAGTTTGTATGGGAATGAGTAAAATAATAGTTTTTTGGGAAATAATTATATTATCATTATAGTATGAAATATTATTAATGTTGTTGTTGTTTGTTTTTTTGTATTAGTATTTTTTATGTTAATTATTTGCACACCGTCTTTGAATTTGTTATTCCACCGGTGAGTGTGCTCGTGGTTTAGAACGTGAGTGGTTCAGAACTTGGCTAAGTTTTGCTTACAAAATGTATTGGTAGAAATAACGGGGTCATTTATTTCCCAAAGCACAACAAACAGTTTGTGTGCAATATGTGTTTATACTAGCCCAATCACACTTAAAAAAAATAACTGCTTGTGTTTTTAGAATCTTTTCATCAATAGCTATCCAATGATATATAGATTAATATATCGTTCAGACAGAAATACCTTCACAAATTTATATTTTCTGTGGCTATGGGGAACTGTATACCCCATGCACAGAGTGAAGGTTAATATAAATTTCTTGCTTAATAGTGCCTCGGGTAATAAAAGAATCGGGTTTCAATCCACAAGAGCAAATTGCTTGCCAAACCATGTATTTGGAACCAAATTTTTCAGTTCCAATTTCTTTATATTTTTCCTTGACCTCTCCCTTTTTAGAAGCCGTGTAAAATTTTTTGACAGGAAGCTGTTTAAAATCAGACTTACAGTACGTTTCGTCATCCATTAAAACGCAGTCAAATTGTGGTAAACATTTTTCCTATAACTTTCTGCAGCGCGTTTTTGCTGCACGTTCCTGCTTTTCAGTTCTCTTTGGTACCTTCTTAGCTACAAATTTTTTCATCCCTCCTTCCTTTTTGTATCACTGCATAGTTGTAGGCGATACTCCAAATTTTATGGCCATATCTCTTACAGAAGTGTTTGGGTGTTTCTTGAACTCCTGTAAAACTTCTTTCTGTAAGTCAGGGAACTGAAATCCCTTTTTACGGCCAGAACCAGCGGCTCTTTCGACAGTAAAACGTTGTGCATACCTATTTATGACATCATAAACAGTAGATTTGGGTAAATTGATTTTTTTGGCAATTTCATTTTTCGATAATTGCCTATATTGCTGATAAGTGTGCAAAATAATATTTCGGTTAGCGTTTTCGTTCGACTCCATTTTTAGTAAAAACCCGTTTAAAATATTAAATTAAATTTAGAAAATATGTATAAGGATTAAAGAATCAGGGCTGAAAATTTGAAAGTTGAAAGACAAAACCTTTCGAAGTTACAGGTCAAACTGTATTTCCGGATTTTTTCTGGCACAGTCCTTACACTCGGAGGTCTCAAAGGCCCATTGTGATGCGGGTTCGGTATCGTCACATTGTTTGATTAAAAAGCCGTTTTTTAATAATGCCACTTTAATAAAATATTGATACAATGTTCCCCCGCATTCTCATTCCTGTATTCTCCCCTGCCATTGTCCGTCGGTTGAATCCAACGAAGAAACTAATATTTATGACCATTTAGTGTTACATGCGTTTCTCTCATGAAATCTGCCCTAATCAGCGTTGGTTTGTATAGTCAAAGACAAAATTAAGATCTCTTAAAGACACTGCACAAGCAACCCTCGCAGCTGCAAATAATTTAAACATAAACATTTGTCGGTTGCGCAGCAACACTGGCCGGTGGCCACCCGCGCACAAATGCGCCTGGCTGCTGTCTTTGCGGCAACTGCCACTGGCAATGCCACTGCCACCGAGTGTGCCATCATTCTCATGCTAAATGCTGCAACGTGCATTCATCGATGAGGCATCGTCCGGCACGCAGAAGCAGACGCACACATACACACACACACTCACGCTGCTCATTTCACAGTGCCGCCCGTCTGCCTGGGCTGATTAGCGCAACGGTGCAAAATTCCTGCGCCGCGGCATAGCGACGCGGCCCTCAAGTAATGTGGAGTTAACTAAAACATATTAAGGCGGCTTAAAGGCACTGCTCGGATATGGCGAATAGCAGTGGGCAACAATAAAAAACAAACCCAGCCAGAAATTTAAAATCGCGCATGTACACGCCTATCAACGACGCGCCGCATTGCTGCTGTCGAATGATGTTATTGTGGTTGTTGTTGTTGTTGTGGCTGTTGCAGCGTGCAGTGGCAGGTTGCTGTTCGAGTTGGTCGGATGCGATGCGACGGCCGTATGAGTTTATGGGCACGAAAGCGAATTTTCGCTTGGCCAAAGTGGCGGCCAGGAGCGGCTGCAGTAGGACGCGTGCACCACATAATCGGCAACTGAGCAGCTGAGCAACTGCGGCTGTGCGCAAAAATGCAAAAAGGATAAGGCTAAGATGAACCGACAAGAGCCAACTCGGCATTGAGTGCGGCGGGCGCACTCAAATGTTGTGTTCTACACGCAGCAACAACAAATGCAACAACAGCAACAACCGCAGCGGACAACATGCATGCAGGCATGCTGGCTGCTTGTCGCTGCCAGTGCGGCAACTGTTGGCAGCGCTGTGTCAGGTTGCAACATTTATTTCTTTCTTAGTCAGTCGGCTTGCATTGGCTGGCGCACGGCCGCATGTGTGTGTGTGTATGTATGTTTTGTATGTATGAAATTAACAAAACAAAAATACAAAATATTTTAATTAAAAATTCCTAATCGTGTGTGAAGTATTTTTTATCTGATGGTGTGGCCGAGTGCAGAGCCAGACAGCCAGCCAGTTAGTCAGTTAGTCAGCCACAAATCCGCCGCGTGGCTTGTAAAACGCGCAAGCGAATTAATACGAAACCAAAGGATTGCGTTTCGTTTGGTGTTTCGTGTTGCGTGGCTGCTGTGTTTGTTGCTGCTTTGTGTTGGGGGTTGTGGTAGCGGCGGCCACTGAAGCGGCAACGGCAATAGGCAGCAACGACAGGATGCGACAGCAAATTATAAATTGCATTGGATTCATTCGTACGAACGAACTGCAGTGCTTCGGCACGGATGCAGATACGTGTAAACACGCGTGTGCGACTGCCAGCGATCGCCGCTACAGACACACATACATGCACACTTGCAGTTGCATTGCGAAAACAGAAGCATAGCGTGCACTTGGCAACAATATGCCAAAATTTGAAGGTGTCGACAAGTCAAGTGGGATGTGACAGCCATGGAAATACAACTGGCGGCGTTTTTCGAAAGAAAGCTATTAGTTTTTATTTGTGAAAGGACACAAATGGGAGGGTGATTAGTATGTTACATCATAAGTTAGACCGTCGTTGAATGAAAGCTTGCTTAGCAGCCCTCTTGAGAGGGGAAACTTCTTGCACCGTACGTATCGTTTGCGTTAGCAACATAAACTATTTATGTATATTTTTGTAATTCAAATATAACTTTTTAATCTTTAAAAATACTGCTTCGAACTTTCGTTTTGAAAATTGTTCCAAATACTCTTTATTGGTGTCAAGTTTGTGGCTTCAGTCTTTTGATTTCCGAAATAAATGTATAGAGCAAGCAAACCTTTGAAAAGCAGCAACAAATTGAGGGTGGGTAGTTACTTTTGCTTTCAATTGCTTCAAATATTCTTAGTTGAGCTCAAGTTTGTGGCTTAAGTCTTTTGATTTTCGAAGTAAATGAATCGAGCAAGCAAACCTTTGTAAAGCAGCAAAAAGTCGAGGGTTGGTAGTAACTTTTGCTTTCAATTGCTTCAAATATTCTTAGTTGAAGTCAAGTTTGTGCCTTAAGTCTTTTGATTTTCGAAGTAAATGAATAGAGCAAGCAAACCTTTGTAAAGCAGCAAAAAGTCGAAGGTGGGTAGTAACTTTTGCTTTCAATTGCTTCAAATATTCGTAATTCATCCCAAGTTTGTGCCTTAAGTCTTTTGATTTCCGAAGTAAATTGTAGGATCAATCAAAACTTTGTAAAAGAGCGAAAAGTAGAGTATGAGGAGTAACGTTAAAAGACAAATTACGATATTACGTTGTTTCACATTATATTTTGCTTCATCCGTTGCAGGCAAACGTTGCTCGGAGCGTGCCAATGAGTGCTATGCCGGCCAGTGCCAAAACGGCGGCACTTGCGTGCCCGGCTCCGCGGAGAAAAGCCTTCAGCCGCACTGTCGCTGCGCCCCCGGCTGGAATGGGCTCTTCTGCACCGAGCCCATCGATCAGTGTCGCGGACAGCCGTGCCACAATGGCGGCACCTGCGAGTCGGGCACCGGCTGGTTTCGCTGCCTGTGCGCGCAGGGCTTCTCCGGCCCCGACTGTCGCATCAATGTCAACGAGTGCTCACCACAGCCCTGCCAGGGCGGCGCCACTTGCATCGACGGCATTGGCGGCTATACGTGCATCTGCCCACCGGGTCGACATGGGCAGCGCTGCGAAATTTGTAAGTCCTGTAATCTATACTAAACAAAGCTGCCGTTTCCAACAAGTCACTATTTTATATTGTTTTAGTACTCTCCGATCCAAAGTCGGCCTGCGTGAATGCCAGCAACACACTTTCGCCCTATCATGCGCTCAACCAAAGCCAATCGGACTGGCTGGAGCTGGCGCTCTCCGGCCGCACCGACGAGTACTGCAATGCGTGCATCTGCGAGAACGGCACTTCGCGCTGCACGAATCTGTGGTGCGGCCTCGCCAACTGCTTCAAGGTGGACCTGACGTCCAAGTCGTCGAATTTGTCCGGTGTCTGCAAGCAGCACGAGGTGTGCGTGCCGACCATCAGCGAGGCGTGCTTGTCGCCGCCGTGTGCGGTGCGCGGCGATTGTCGCGCCTTGGAGCCATCGCGGCGCGTGGCACCGCCCCGCTTGCCCGCCCAGCCAGATTGCTGGCCCAATCAGGCGGTGCTGAACGAGAACTGCGCGCGGCTGACTATTCTGCTGGATCTGCAGCGCGTGGGCACCGGCTCGTCCGTCGAGGGGCTGTGCTCCGTGATACGCTTTCTGCTGGCCTCCCGCCTGGTGAAACTGCCGCCGGGCAACGACGAGGGAATGTTGATAATTATTTGTGATCTTAAGACTGGCACAAACGACACTATCGAGGTAACAGTGGTAAGTGTCATGAGATAGCTGCTTTTTTTAACATTTTGCATAATGCGATTTCGATTCTTTCTTGCAGTCTTCAACCAAATCGAACGACTCGCAGTTGCCCGCTGCGATTGGCCTGTTGGGCGAGTTGCTTTCGTCACGTCAGCTCAACAGTCTGCAACGCCGCAACGAGCTGCGCAACATCAAGCTGGCGCCGCTCATCTCCATACTGGAGGTGAAGGTGGAGACGGCGTTAGTTGCCGACGGCAACAACAACAGTCTCATCGTTGGCATAGCGTGCGGCATTGCAATTGTGCTGATTGGGTTTGCCGCATTCATTGGCTTCAATTGGTGGCAGCGGCTCGCACCGCGCTCGACGTCGGGCATCAATCTGGCCCCATCACTGGATCAGCTGCGCCACGAAGAGGAGAAATCGAATAATCTGCAAAACGAGGAAAACTTGCGCCGCTACACGAACCCGCTGAAGGGCAGCACCAGCTCACTGGGCCGCTCCAACGGCATGGAGCTGAGCCTGAATCCGGCGCCCGAGCTGGCAACGGTGTCGTCGCTGGTGGCCGCCTCCGGCTCGGCGCTGCACCGCTCACAGCCGCTCTATCCGGCGTGCGGCGAGTCGAATTTCGACTGCGAACTGGAAGTGGGCGGCGCTGCGAGTAGGAGTGGCGGCGGCAAGCCGGAGCTGCATCATGCGCACGCGCACGTGCAGAAGCGCGGCTCGCAGATACTGCTGCACAAGACGCAGAACTCGGACATGAAGAAGAATACGGTCGGCTCGCTGGACAGTCCGCGCAAGGATTTCGGAAAGAGATCGCTCAATTGCAAGTCTATGCCGCCGCCAGCCACCGACGACTCGGACGTGCTGACTGTGGTCGTGTAGTAGTGAATTGCGGCGACAACAACAAGTTTTAACAATTTGCAATGATCTCAGAGATTTTTCCGAATTAGTGGGAACTTTACCAATAACATTAGCGCCGCATGAAGCAGCTGGCGGTGGGCTGAGCTGTGACGCGGCAGAAGCGAACAAAGTGCCGTGCAGCGAGCACTGCGCCCGCTTGCCAGCGTGAGAGGCGATAAGCGGCACTCGTGCGATTGGAATGCTGCCGCTCGAACGGTATTGGCGGCAGGGCGCCGCTACACCCGTACACATTTACTTAAATAATTTATGTGCATTTTAAATCGGACGAAAAGACAATTAATTGTTAACTGTAAGTGCGACCGTAGTGTTAGGCCTTAACTGTAGTTAGCGCTTTGCAATCGAAGCGATCGTTTTAGCCGAATTAGTTGCCTTGGATAGCAATGGAGAGTTGGAGGTAGACGAAGCCAGACGCGGGACGGATGCAGAGTTTGTTGAAAAAGATCCTACACAGTGTGATATTAAAAAGTAAAACGAAGACATTATTATAATTTTTTATAATCTGTTTGCTTTTTCCATGATCGTAATAACTGCTTGTAATTGTAGGTAGTTTAGCATGTACCCACAGTAAGATTTCTACAATACGATTGTAAATACGCATAACACGTAGTTTTTAAGCGATAGATCTAAATGTAGTTGCAACGCATGTAAATAATGTAAAATAGCAAATTCCGACCTTAAATTATTGATTATAAATGCCAGTGTTATATTTTAGTACTGAAAACTTAAGCCACGACCAGCGACCAACACAGGATAAGAACACAATTGAAATTGTACAATAAAAGACACAAAACAATTTTTGGTAATGTCGGTGGTTGGAGTAGTAAACATTATATGAAATTGCATTGCCTGTACATTGTTTTCGATGTAATATTATTTTTATTATTATTATTTTTTGTATCCTGCATTGTAATATTAGCGTATGTAGAATTACATAAAATCTAGGCTGCAATTTAATCTGAATTATATTTATTAGTATTGGTACTATTTATTCTAATTAGCTGTAAAGTTCTTTGAACAACGACCACGACGAATACGATGATGATTTTTTGTATTTACTGTAATATCCTATAAAGTTGTAATTCCGAAGCAATAATAAACGACTTGATTTGTACACATCTGTTTCAAATGATGGGAATTTTAGTGGTTGACAACTTAACCTCATTTATTCATCAGGCACTGCAGCCGTAGTGCTGCCAGATGTTGCAAATCCATGCTCAGCGTGGTGAAGTTTGCAATTCCCCAACTTCAGGTGATTTTCACCACATCAGCTGCTGTTCTGCCACCAAAAACAAAAGCGATAAAACACAACAAAGCAAAACGTCAAATACGTCGATTGGTGCACGCAGTTGAGCAAAAAGTAAATAAAATTAGAAATATAGCAACAAAAGCAAAAAAATTTCACGCAAAAGCGATAAGATACAATTTTCACGCAGCTGCCTTGCAGGCGAAATTACTAAATGAAAGCAGACAACGTGCACTAAGGTCGATAGGAACACCTAGCATTGGGAGTTTACACAAAGTCGAACGCAGCGGAGAAGTGACGAAAATGCTGAAGCTGGTGAAGAACGCTTTCCTGAGCCTGTACATGCAATATGAACTGGTCACCTGCATTTACATGTTTGAGCCGTGGGAGAAAAAGCTGATAAGTGAGTTCCGATTGCACTTATTGTGCCACATGTGAGATACGCCATACATTTTCTGTTAAAATAACAACAATTTGCTAGGAGTCTAAGGTTTGTTCATTGTGCGGCAGTGAGCAGAAGTTAGACTAATTTAGGTTATGGCGACACCTTGGCCAATTTTGCTGTTATTGAAAAGCAAATGAAAGCAAAAAATTTCACATTTGTTCTCAAATTGTTCTAGACTGACTTGAGCTATTGCAGTCAATTGTCGACAAGTAAATCGGATTGTCAAGGAAAGGTCCCTCAGGGGACCAACACACAACACTTCTCATTCGAAGATTACATTGTTTTTAGCCAACTCCAACCATTATACCCCCTTGAGACTTCAGTTAAATACTTTTGTAGAGTTATGAGCGAAAATCCTTCTAAATCGACATTCTTTGAAGCTACTGTGGAAAAGTCAGAATCTTCATCAAGTATTGTTAGGGCTTTGCAGAATTTTGAAACTATCACACACCGACATAAAACCATAGTTTTTGCTTTTGAGAATCGGTTTAGAAACGGCAAAAAACATTTTTTGAATCTTTAATCAATCCAACCAAAGAATGGCTTCGATCCAACTTACGCTAGGCTCCTTAACCAAACTATTCTTTCCCAAATGAGCAGCTCACGAATTACTTCAGACTTCAGCCACAGTATTTGTTGTGCGAAGTTATTATTTCGTTAATTTTCAAGCACTTGACACTATAAAATGCTATTTTATAAATATTGGGAAATATCAAATTTCACTATGGGGAAATATTATAATTGCTTTTGGTTCTGCGAATCATGTTCAAACAAGTTGGCGGGTCATTGTACTGTGCGAGCTTGAAACCGATTTGTTATTTATACAAATTTGATTGTGTTTGAATTATAATGAGCCAGATTTCTCTGAAAGCGATATTTCAGACAGTTAACATTATTCGTGGAATTCTGCATTTGTTTCAATTACAGTGAAAAACTAAATTTCAAGATTTATTTTTAATTAGTAATCACTTTATGATATACCTTGCATCTCTATAAGTTTCTTTGGAATTAAGTCATAAGCGAAAGCAAAAAATACAGCTTAAACTTGGTTAAATAATATGTAAATTTTTTTGAAATTTATGGCTTTAATCCTATCAAAGTGCATTCAGAAAAATACAAAGTTAGCATGAAGTGTAAAACTAGTTAGAAATAAAATTAATTACTATTGTAGCAAAATATTATTTTTATAGTCAGCCTATACCCCTTTCAATCCAGAACTTTATGTGTGTAGTCGTGTATATATACAAACATAAGTACTTATATTAGAAACACTATAGCCCGATAATGAGACTAAACCGTATCTTGAAGCATCCACTTGATTCTCCGACTCGCTGCCCATACACCAGCCCGCCTTTCAGCCCTCTTTTGACTTCTATATGTTTTGTTCATACAAAAATGAAATTATATATATTAAAATCGCTTTCAGATGGTTTCGTGTTGCTTACACTCAGCCTAGTTGTGTTCTCCAGCTGCGTATATCTGCCGTCGTACATTGAGACCTTGCTGCAGTTCATTTCGCCGCTGCCCATTGATGAAAACGCCGCTTCGTACACGCCCATGCTACACACTGAAAAGATGAGCATAAGCTAAGGGGCCGTGGTCGGTCCATGCCTCCAGCAGCACAATGCACTTGATGAATTTGCTAATTTAAACTGTTTATGCCTTTAACGAATTTGTAGACGCAATTTGGGCGCCAACTTTGCCACTTTGCAACACATACCCATGTTGATATTTTGTGCATTTGCAGCTAAGTACTCGACATCAGCAATAACGAATTTTTACCCACTAACACATAAGTCCAACCTACGCCGTTTTCATCTATAATAGTTTGAATGGCTTTCCATGGTTAAGTGACTAAGCCGGGTCCCTAAGCGTAATAAAAGCACAATTAGTTATATATTTACATACATAAGTGAATGTGGTTCTCTGTTGTTTTAAAGGTAGACACAAAGTTGTAAAATGTTACACAGGAAAAAAAAATTAAACGCACAGCGGACATACATACTCGTACATAGTCTACGTATACTACGTCATAATGTTAAATATTGTTTCATAAACTTTGAAATGTTTAGTGGCTGGTTGCGTTACTTTGCGCATGATTTTCAAATTCTCTGCAAAAAGTTGTGCCAATTGAACTCTTTGAGTAGGAACATCAGCTCCACGAAACTTATCAGCGAGGCGTTAAAAAAGAGCCCAACAATGCCTCCCACCGATACTAATGACAGACAAAAGTTTTGAAAGTTTTTTGGACAGCTAAAGGAAAAGTGGCGCAAGTTACTTAGCAAGTCGAGCGGTGTTTTGGTGACACGCCGCACATAACGCTGCGTAGGCAGTTCTACCAGGGCCACGTGTACACTTGTTAGATCCTCATCGCGATCTGCATTACTGAAATGAAGCGAAAGGGTTGGTGTCATTTCGAAGCAAGACGGCCAACGTGGCAGTACTCATCTGCGGAACTAAAGACGATGTTATATTCGGGCTCTTCGCAGGAACTCATACAATCGCACGACTTCCGCGCCACTAGCATAGCGTCGTAGTGCTCTGACAGACAGGACAGGCCACGATAGTCACACACTGGTACCGGCTGTTGGACGGCTGCAATTTTTTGACGCAAACTCGTTAAATGAACTGGCGAAGCGTCGACGCTGCTCATTACCCTTGATTGCCGGCGCCAGAAAGTGGTCACTGCAATTGCACAGCTCGAGCTGCAGCGCCAACGAGCACTCCACCACGCAAGTGGGAAAGCTGTAGAACTCGTAGATGCCCAACTGGCGGCCCCACTGCGTGCGCTCGTGGCTGAAGCGGCAGCGGCGCTGCTCCAGCGACAACTGGTACACGCTCGCATGATTGTGCACCTCCATCACGTTGATGACGATCTTCTTGAAGCTGCCCAGCAGCACCGTCTCGCGTATGATGCCCTCGGAGAAGAAGAACGGTATGTCGACAGGCGGATGCACGTGCAACTGTATGTCGGCGGAGGCGTCGAAGCGCAGCGCGCCCGGACCGGTGTTGCGATTGTTGGCATACTGCACCTGCGCCATCTTGCTGCAGCGCGGAGCAGAAAAGAAGTGGGCGTTAGCATCATAGCGGCAGTGCATGGTGCGAGAACATACCGCGCCTGATTCGAATTGAACGCGTAGCAAATGCCGTACTCGGTGCGTATGGGACGGAACTCGTCGCAGCAGTTGAAGAACTGGTTGGTGTAGCTACAGTTGTGCAGCAGCTGCGTGCATTTGCTGCGAAACTGCAAGTGAAAATTGAAAACCGGCTGAAAGAAAGACGGCAAGACACAAACGACAGAACGCCTACACGTACAATGGTCAGGAGCTCGGTGAAGTTGTCGGGGCACGGCAGCTCGGTGCACTTCTCGCAGGTGGCGCACGTGCCGCGAAAGAACACAATTTCGCCGACAAAGTCGTCAATGTGCAAATCGTGTTCGACGCCAAAGTGCTGCTCGCCTATGTCCCAGATTTTTTCGCCATTGTATATCTCGCAGACGGTGACGGCCGGAAATGTGGTGTTCCAGTTGAGGCTGCAGCGAATCAATTGCGTGATGCACTGGACATAAGGTGTGAGATTGAAAAGCGCTTTGCTTACAAAAGAGTGTCCAAGTTGAATGAAACGGAGGACGAGACGAAGTTGTCGTACAGGCCGATGGAGATTTTGAGGAAAAACGGCAGAGCATAGTATGAAGAGCCAATATAGAAAACCCTGCGACACAAAAACGTTAGCTGCTACAGATAACGGTGAATTGTTGTGAACTTGAAAAATTGCGCTCAGATACTAACAAGTTCAATGCTAAGCGTAGCCTGCTGCCAAAGTTCATCTTGTTGTAATTTCTAGAACCCGTAGGCGCTAAAATAGTTTAGCACTGCCGTGTCCTGGGCTTCTCGTTGGACTGATTCACTAAAAGCCATTACGCAGGCAAGTGTGCCCAACAATGTGCCAATTCGTGGGTTATTGCGTTTATTGTATTCATTATTTGTCCTGTGTGTGGCCATTGTCCTGCGGTGGATATCTTAATTGCGCGATAAGTATCTATGCGTAGCACTTTATTGATCCACAGTAGGTGGCGAGTAGGGTTCGGTTAGGTTGAAGACGGCAAACAATAAAAAAACGTTATTTCAGGCTTCATCATTTAGTTTATAAAAGTTTTTATAATTAAGTATCCTATTTTTCTACGTTAAACTGAGCGAATTTACCTTAGTTACAATAGTAGATTAGAAAGGGAATACTACTGTGTCCAAAAAATAAGGTGACATTGTATTTATTTTGAAAATTCTTTATTTATTCTTCCAAATCAATTTCATCCCCTTCAAAGTAATCCCCTCCCGATGCAATGCACTTATGCCAACGGATTTTCCAATCTTCAAAACACTGATTGTAGTCACTTTCCGGAATGGCCTTCAGTTCCGTCTCCGCTGCGGCTTGAATCTCCTCTATCGTATCAAAACGGTGTCCCCGGAGCGGTCTTTTGAGCTTGCTGAACAGCCAGAAGTCGCACGGCGCCAGATCAGGTGAATACGGTGGTTGCGGAACGATATGGGTTGATTTTTTGGCGAAATGATCACGAATTACGAGTGCAGTATGGGATGGTGCATTATCGTGGTGTAAAAACCAAGAATTGTCTTTCCACAATTCCGGCCTTTTTAGGCGGATAGCGTTACGCAAACGACGCATAACGTTCAAATAATATTCCTTATTGACTGTTTGGCCCGGCGGAAGGAATTCATAATGCACAACACCACGATAATCGAAGAATCAAATGTCACCTTATGGACACCTTTTTGGACACAGTAGTACGAGTACAAGGTTAGAAAGGGAAGTAGGTTAAGGGGAAGAGAGAATTGCGTATCGGGATTATAACTGTCAGGGAAAATTAGTCTGTAGTCTGTTAGTATTTTATGTGAAGGAACATTACACAGATTCCACCACATTTTTCTCCTTGTCAATGTGTACCTACAAAAGATCGAAATTTTTACAAACAGCAATTCCAGTCATTCTTTCATTTCATTCATTTATTATCACTTTCTAGCCTACGCTTATTACTGTAAAATGTACAAAATATTACCTACATATCTAATATATATACCTATATGTATATATATGTGTGTGTGTATGTATGCATGTATGTATATGTGTATGGCACAGTTTTTAATTTCAATCGATATTGCTCGTTATCCACGGCATTAAATGTGCCACATTGGAGTAAATGCCCGGCACCTTTTTATCGCCGCCACACTCCACCGCCCCGAACGACACAATGCCGATCTGCACGTAGCGCTGTATGTTGTTGTAGTTGGTTAACGAGAACAGCGGGCCGCCGGAATCGCCTTTGCACGCGTCGACGTTCGTATCGCCGCCCGCGCAGATGTGGTTCTCGTTGATGGGCGTGCGGCGGAAAACCTTTCGGCAGTCTGCACGATTTGTATAGGTCAGTACTGCCTTTTGCAGTATGTTGGCCGTGGAACCTGAGAATGAGATTCGTTTTGGTAAGGAAATGCGCGCTTTGAATGCGGTTCGACACAAGCGTACATACCCTTCTCCGTGTAGCCCCAGCCGGCAATGAACAGGTCCTGGTCCAGGCCGATACTGGCCGCCTCGGCGGTTATGGGCAAACATATCGGCTTGATGTGTCCTGAAAGAGCGAATAGTTAAGTCGGCGCATTGGCAGCAGCAACGGCGTCACTCACTGTTGTATTCCGCCGGCCTGGACAGCTTCACCAAGCCCACGTCGTAGGTTTTGTAACTTTTACTGTAGCGCGGATGGGGAATCGCTTTCGCGATGCCGTAGTCCTCCGCGGGCGGCGAACACACCCTAACAGTTCCCAGCCGCACACAGTCTATGTCTTTGCTGAGATCGTACTCGCCCAGGCGCACACCGATGCTGCATCGAAATCGATTAATGAGTGGAATAATGTAAAACGAATCAAAGTGCAGCTTACAGCTTGTCCCGAATGCCGACCATGCAGTGTGCCGCCGTCAGCACATAGTTGTTGGTGATCAGCGTGCCGCCACATTTGAATTTATGGTCTGGCGTGTTGTAGCGCAACAATGCCGTCCAGGGAAACTCGAACAGATCGGCGGTCTCGCCGTTCGCAACGCGCACATCGTCAGCATTGCCGCACTTCTGGGCGCTCAGTATGCTGACGCCGCGCGCATCCAGGCTCGGTACATAGTCCTCGCCGTAGGGCGGGTCCGTTGTCGGGGACTCCAGCTCGGGCATCGTGAGGCTTTCATCACAGCAGAAGTTGCGCTGACAGAGCAAAGAGAAGAAGAGAGAAAGTGCTTAATTGCTTTGGGAACGAGCTGTTTCGGATATAAAAGCAACGTCAGGTTGCGGGAATTACTATATTTATGTATGTAAGTTCCAAATTTTTGTCGCAGATTTCAAGTAAGCGATAAACAGACAAAATCTGCTACGACTTGTTACTTGTCTACCAGTGCAATTTCAAAATTCTCAGACAAACAAAATATAACAGAAATTTGTATTTTTTACTATAGTCGGATTGGTTCTGAAGCGCAATTATTTTGTGATTTATTTTGTCATTAAATCGTTATTTTTATACAATGCATACATCTGTGTGATGTTGAGTGTTAAATTTGGTGTTTTTGTTTTGCTTGCTCGGACCACTTCAAATAGTTGGCGGCACTTCAGGCAAAAATTGCAAAATATTACTTGACAGCATGTCGTTCCTTATAATTTGTTTAGTAAAAAAAACCATTGAAAGCTCCTAATTGAATTGTAAAAAAGTTAAACTGACGTCAATGTACACATTGCCGCTTTTGTGACTCGTTTATAATGGGCACTGGAGTGCCAGGATATGATTTGAGAGCTTCACTTTGAGAATTTTTAGCTCCTGAGCGAGAGAAGGCATGTAGGGTTACAAAGTATGAATATTTATGAACAGGAGAAGAAATTTAGTAGCCTGTTTATAGCTTTCTCCGTCTGTCAATCCGCTGATGAATGCGAAGGATTACAAGTTGGGCTATTGGTATGAGATTTGATGTAAGATTCTTAGATAGTTTATATCGTGAATTCAAGATATGTGACATTGAGAAGAACTAAATTAAAAGTAAGCTGACAAAATGGTGTAGTTAAACTGTGAGTCGGTTAAGCCTGACAAAAGCGTTCTTAGTTGTTGTTATTTCTTGTTGTTCTATTGAATCGCATTAAATAAATGATAAACAATAGTCAAACAACACACACACATACTTCTATATGCTTGACTACTAAACCAGACTTAAACTAGAAGCAGTTAGTGTGAGAGAGAAGTGTTGGGCGACTTGGAATGCAAATTTTCTTGTCAGATTGATGGACAATAAAAACATTACAATAAACACCGGTTCGTTGTACAATAACAACAAACTATGAAATTATTTTTCATTTATAAGCTTCGCAAATGGCATGAAAAGTAAAAATTCTAAACATTGACACTAATAAAAACAACAATAAACCAACGATTTAAACACATTGAATTTGCCAAACATTCACTCTCACATACATAGTTATTTAGAAAAACAAAAATACTGTTGTTATGCAAAGCAAAAAAAAAATGTGTTCCAAACGCAGTTTTACGAGTTAGGCGTGTTGCGCAATGCACACAATTATGCTCGAGTTGTAAATACAAAGATTTCCCCGAACGATAACCAGACAACAACTAATAAAATCCATATTAGTCGACTCCAATGCCGAGAGAAATGCTCGTTACTGAAGGATTATTGCACACATAAGTACGCAATGACTAATGCGTCAGCCAAACCTGTAGTATGGCACACTTCTGCGGTTGGTGATTTTTGCGGTTGCACACTGTCAACTGGCAGACAACACGCCAAGTGACAGCAATTAGCACCAATTCGAAAACATTGGATAAAATCACAAAACACAAAACCTTGTTGAAAAAATTCCCCGCTGTTTAAATCTTTCAATGTCGTTGGCAGAAGCCTGTTTATTGTTAATGTTCTTCAAATCGCAAAAAGCACTTAAGACAAACCATTAGTTAGGTTAGGTTAAGCTGGTTGGGACCCTGTTGCTACCCTTTCGGTACCAGATGAGGTTCCTTAGGCGTTAAGAAGTGGTGTAATAAATATTTTTTAGGATGCCTGTTTTTAACGAATTTGAGCAGCGATTTGACATCGAGCTTATGGATCTCACCCAACTCAGGGAAATACGGGGCGCCCAGATAAGCAAGGCAACAGACATGCAGTGACACAGAATATGCTCGTCTGATTTAGTTAAGTCCATCTTGTGCTGCTAAACAATGTCCGGTCAGCACGTTTGTGGACGCGACAACACAAATCTTGCGTTACTCTAGTCGTTTTGCTTCAGGAAGCTAAATTGTTTCACTTCGCTTCCGTCTTAACCCTTTCGCTACAGATTTTTACTGGGGAAAGTTAAAATTTTAAATTTTACGTCTTAGGCTTCTATGTGCTTATATTAGCTACCATAAGAACTACCATAGCTTCCATAAGAAATTTTATAATTTTTATACTCGGACCCTGTATTTTAGAGCGTTTTTCTATGAGAGCAACCACATCGTTGTGGCTGTAATAATTACTTAAACATTAAACTTTTTATGCATAACGAAAATTTGAATATTTCTTCATTTACTTCAGCCAAAATTTTTTCAAAAAAAGTATCTAAATTGAAAGAAAACGTCAAATTAAAAAGTTCTCTAATTTTTTCTGCTTCTTCTTCCTTTACTATTTCAAGATATACCATTAAAAAAGTGTATACTTCTCTTCTCTAAACTTAATTATTCAGTTTATTAATTTTGTATTTTTCCTAAAACTTGAAACTATTCTAAAGAACAACAAAAAAATGTATTCTTGCAACCATAGAGGATGCAGACGTCCACAAAGTAGCATGTTGCCATATGGCAACAAAAAAGCGAAAGGGTTAAGTCCATCTTTTGCGCCAACACAAATCTTGCGTTACTCTCGTCGTTTTGCTTCAGGAAGCTAAATTGTTTCACTTCGCTTCCGTCTTAATACTAGAACGACCATTGTGGTCATTTTGAGGGTTTTTCATTTTTAAATATCTGTATTTTCTTTAGTAAGTATTTCAATCAACTTTTGCTTTGGTGACTTTTATTTTTTTTATCGTGAAACATTTTTTATTTAAAAAAAATGTATTTTGTTAAAAATTAGGCCAAATCTGATGTGTACTTTTCGAGATATTGTAGCTATGGAAAACTTGCGGTCTTTCTAGTTTCAAGGAAAACCATAGGCAGCAACATTTTATTATAATTTCTTTGCACATTGAGCTGAAACTTGAACGTCCACAATGCAACAAACCTAACACCCACACAACTCCCAATGATTCACAGTTGAATCAACAAGTCAAGTGTTAAAGTGTGAATTTATTTGCTGTGATGATTTGTGCAGTTTTCAATGGCCATTAAACAAGAAAACTAATGTGGAAATAACAATAATAAAGAACGCCCACATGAGATTAGCTGGGATTTTCATATGTATGTATGTATGAGTGTTGGTAATTGGAATGGGAAGCATGATATCCCATGCAAATTCAGTACACACCATTAAAAATTACATATGAAGACATAACACCCATTTTCTAGGCCAACAACAACAACAACATTAATATTGTATGAGCTTCATCTGCCATTATTAAACTCGAAATATCTCAGACAAATAGGCAATTTTGTTTCTAAAGAATTTTATCACCAAAATTAATTCTCCGTCTTTCGATAATTTTATCTTCAAAAATTCAATTCTTAATTTTATCACTTTATGAAATCATTATAAGCAAATTCAATTCAAGGCACATGTTTGTTAAGTTTTTCAAGAATTATAAAAAAAATAGTATCTTCTATGTGAAATTTCTTAGCACTGTGCCATAAATAGCTTGTTTTGAAAATCAATTCTTTCTACCCTTTGATTCAGCTGTATTTTGACTAGACTAGAAACTATAAGTTTCTAGCACAATGGGACTTTTGATTTCACCAAAGTGGTCACAACATTCCTAAGATTGTCAGAACTACAAATTGCGGAAACAGCTCCGCTACAGTTTCTTGTTCTTCCTATGGTACATCACAAAACGCGAGCCACTCCCGCATTAGAGTCGGGCGGATTGTATTGTCAGATTTTCGAATGTTAGCACAGGCGATTTATGTATGTTTCAGTGAGCGTTTGCGCATGCTCACCTCATCGGGTCGTCCCGGACAAACCCATTTGCGTACGTCGTTGACCGAGTCCGCGGACAATTTAACCGCGTGTTGCGCCAGCAGTTTCTTTATGAAGTTGCACTCCTGATAGGGCACACAGCGGCCGTACGTGTTGTTCGGCGTGAAGCAGGATCGCTCTGCTTGGCATAGGCAGGAAAGAGAACAGACAGCATTGATTATTTGACCAGATCCCAGTAAAATTGTGCACTTACGCGCCGTCACCGTCGCGCCCAGCGTTAAGGCCAAAAGCCAAATCACTTTAAACGTTAGCATCTTTACTGTTCCGTGCAACGAGTATTGTGCGATGCGGACCGACGACTGGCGTTGACTAATTTGTTGTTTGTATACACTTTCAATGCGAAGGCAATGTGCAATGTGCCGACTTTCTTCCGCTCGTCTGCAACCAGTGCAACGCTCTCGTCGATCTTGTTTGAACTAAACTGATTCGCAAAGCGTTCCACACTGTTGTTTATATTTAAATTCTACAGTCGCAGCGGAGTCGTCTTAACAACGTTCTAGCAACAGCAGCACGCGAGACGGTAAATGCTTGGAGCTCTGCTAGTGGCAGCCCAGCAAGACAGCGCAGCAGCTTACAGCAGATCGGGTACGACGCATAAGCGACGCAATTAGCATATTTGATATGTTTATGTCCGAGTGTCGCCGCAGTGTTTATGACTTAGAAAAGAGAAGAAGAACTATTTTTAATAATTCCCATTTCACAAAGTCAAATCAGTGTGTGCGCATGTGCGCAGCTTAACCCTTGGCTGCTGCAATGAAAAATATATATTTCGAGTAGCTTTGCAACACTGCTGCGCAAACAAGTTCCAGCCTTTGATCGTTTGTATTCATTTAACGATAAATGTGTGTTTGGTGACTTGTGTTCGAGCTGCGTTCAGCTGCTGAGATTAACAGTGGCCGGCGTGCACTCGTGTCGCGACGTCACTGCACTCGTATGTATGTATGTAGGTATGTGAGTGCTGGCGTGCTGAGCGGTAGACCAATAAGTGAATATATCCATCGACGTTTTTACGTTCATAAATATGTTTGTATCTGAGTTGTTGACTTGTGATAACACTCGAAATACCAGGAAACCCTCTGTGCTTGCGATAGCAGGCTAGTTAATAGTTTGAGAGTTAATGGTCAAGGCAAGAGAACATGTAATCAAGTGCGAATTAATATTTATTTTGCTTAATTTCAATGGAAGTGATATATGTATGTAGGTATGTATGTATGCATAAAGGGTTATAAAATTCTTGTGACTTTTGATTTCATTCAACCACACACACCTGCAGTTTTGTTTTATCGATCTAAGTCTCTCAATTGGATTTTAGTTAATCTAAACTGGCTCTAATTAATAAAGTTGACGATCAACGGTTGTTCCTGTAAGCGATTTTGTCTCCCGTGTGGATAATAAAAAGTTGATGTGATGGTACCTTTTGCTAACACAATCGATATATTTTAGGGAAGTCCAGAATCAAATACAGTCGTGTCTGGATATAGTGACCTAATTATTGCAAGGCCTGTTCACAGTATTGAGGTTGTTCACCATATCATGGTTAACATTTTTGTTCAAAATCTCGTTTTATTTGCTCAAAATAAACTTTTTGCTTTTTGCTTGAAATTGCTTTAAAAATTTTGTTCAATATTTAGAGGCTCCATGTCAAAATTTGGGTGTTCACTATATCGAGGTGTTCACTATATAGGGTGTTCACTATACCCAGACACGACTGTAAATGAATTTGTGTCATTTATTTGTTATAATTATTTATTTTTAATTAATTAGTTTAATTAATTAGTTAAAAATTCATACAGACCAAATAATAAAAGTCTTGTTCTGGGGTCCCCCTCGATTACGATAAGATTTGACTTGACGATGTCTGCGAGCTCCATTTCTATAAAAACAATTTGTAAACAAAATCCAAATAATCGGAATGTAAAACAACAAATTCCAATAATCTGAATGTACAATTCACAAAAATGTCATCCTTTGAAAAAAAGTACAACTTCAGTTTTATTTCGAGAAGAAAATTTGAATTGAAGAAAGATGTTTTTTTTTTAACAATTTCTATGTTTTCAATTACAACCATAATTAAAAGTGTTATTCATTAATTTATTGATCTACAAATGTACATACACGACTGTCTTTGCAAAATAATGTTATAATAAAATAGGATAGAAGTGTTTGTATGTGTGTTCATAGCTGATCAACAACCTTTAAAAAAAAATATTTTATTATTTAAAAATGCAAAAATTACCGTGCACCTCATCAACAGGTGATCCTTAACCCTTTCGCTACAGATTTTTACTGGTGAAAGTTAAAATTTTAAATTTATTGATTTAAATTTGTGTGATAATATTAACAAAATTCCATGATAACTTTTCTAATTTTATTACCGGACCCGTTGAACATAGTAATTAATAATTATTATTAGTGATTGGTAAAATTTGTTTACGCATAACTAAAAATCGAATATTTCTTCCTTTACTACAGCTAAATTTATATAAAAACTTATCTAAATTTAAGTAAAAAGTCAAATTAAAAGAATCTCTTTTTTTCTGCTTTTCTCTTTTCTTCTTTCTTTACTATGTAGCAATATAACATTGAAGAAACGTGTATACTTTTCTTCTGTAAATTTAAATCTTCAGTTTTTTACAGGGACTTAACTATTATAAGTTTTTTAAGAAAATAACTGCAACGTTACTATTACAATGCAACATAAATTTTTTTGTTGATTATAATTATTATTTGCGACAATTAATTTCTACGTTGCGTAATAACTGTTATGAGAAACACATTTTTTTTCGTTCTTGATAATTATTATTTTGGCATTTTTTTTTACGTTGCTTCATAACTTTTATTTATGACTTTTTTTATTTACATTACCAATAACTATTATTTTGAAAAATTTTTTTACGTTGCTTCATATTTTTTATGAAACAATTTGTTTTTTACGTTGCCTTACCACATTTTAAGTATGAATTGATTTTTAATTGTTTAGTTGTTGGTGGAAATTGGTTTTCTGCAGTTAATTTGCGTTTGTCAATTTAAAAAAACAATTAAAAATCAATTCATACCCAAAATGTGGTAATTCAACGTAAAAGAAATGTTTTTTCAAAATAATAATTATGAAGCAACGTCTCAAATGTCAAAATAATAGTTATCGGTAATGTAAATAAAAAAGTCATAAATAAAAGTTATGAAACAACGTAAAAAAAAATCTCAAAATAATAATCATCGAGATCGAAAAATATACTCGTTTCTTATAATAGTTATTATGCAACTGCAACTATTTATAACAAGATAATAGTTACAGGTCACGTAAAAAATTTCTTATTGGGAGTAATTATTATAAACCAATATTTTTAGAAATTTCTTAAATTAGGGCAATTTTTTTATTTCCAAAAATATGGATAATAATTATTTTAGGTCTCTGGTTTTTTAATTTTGTATTTCGCCTAAAACCCCATACTTGTACTATTCTAAGGACTAACAAAAAATTCATTCTTAAAACCATAGAGAATTCAGACGTCACAGAACATAACATATGGGAACAAAATAGCAAAAGGGTTAAGAAACAGAGGCAGTTTCAATCTGCTTGTTTTGAACATTGACCAAAATTGATTGAATTGATTTTGGCCAAAAATCTTTTACATGAATTATAACTTTGTTTTTAATTTCTTTGTTATCTTAGATTTGTACAAATTTTTTCAAGTTTCTCAGAGGACTCTTTGCTCAAAAAATGTTTTTGCAAAATTCGAAAGAAACCGAATTCCGGTTAATTCGGGTTAATATGTTTACAGTTTGCATTGTTCGTAGCAAAATAATAGCAGCAAATATTGCAATATCTATGAGGTGGTAGCGATTGTGACTTGCTGCAGCGGTATGCGGCTGAACTAAATGACTTAACGTCATATTTAATGAAATATTTATAGGAGCGAGTATGTAAATGTGTGCTGTGTTCCTAAGTAATCGAACAGGACTGAGAAAATATTATACAAAAAACTTGCTTTTCTAAAGAAAATTTTCAAAATGCGTCACTTCGGCGTAATTTTCTGTGATTTGTCTCACATTTGTCACTTCTCCGATTTAGCTTTATTGATTCTTCGGAATTGTTTATTTTAAGCCGCAACCATCTTTAATCACTGTACACCAAAAATCAAATCAAATATAATGCAAATGAGAGTGAGCCAAATTAAAATTATAATTACACATGAAGAGATACTAAAAACGGATTATGTATAGCAAATTTAAATGAAATTACGGTCAGAGGGTCTCTGCTAGTTATACAAATGTATGAGTTCCATCCAGCATTGGTTATTTAGACCAGCAACGTCATTAAGTTGTAGTTGCATTCTGCTCAATTTTATGTTAAAAATATTTAATAAATATTCAATGATAATTCTAGAAAATAAGTGCTTTTAGTGCCATAAATTTAAGTATTAATGCATTGTACGGCTTTGCCTCTCGTTGCATTTTTAAGTTGTAACATAACAATTTATGATTTTGTAATAATTAACAAAATAATAATAATTAATAATAATAATTATAATAATTATAATAAAAATAAAATAAGTAATAATTAATTATAATGAATTAATTAATTTTGTAATAATTACACAAACTTACTAGCCCATTGAGGCCATATTTCCCAAAGCCACAATCAGTCAGAATAACCACTTGATTTACTTTGGAATAAAAGTATTTTTGGCGTAAACGTTGCTAGATTTACATAAGTTATGCAAATGTTTGTTGTGTGGATAAGCACGAATTAATTTCGGATTTTCCCACGAAAAAACCCAACGAACATGAATGAGCTTAGCGGCGCGCAATCGCCACTTTACCCCATAGCCAAGTGTTAAGATTGCCTCGTAAACGAAATCTCTCACCATTATTTTCGTTGATAATTACAAAAACGGTATTTGGGACTAACCCGTCAATAAAAACAGCACAAATATGTGCGAGTATGTGTGAGCCGTACAAAAGTGATTCTAATACCTTCAGTGAATTTTTGATCTTACTTATATAGTTTTACTTGATTTTATATTATTGTGCTACACAAATTATTTTGTATACTGTGTACACTGTGCAAGACAAATTGGCCACTTTCAAGTTTATCAAGTTGTAACAAAATTCGTGATTGCTGAACCCGATGCGGGGGTTCATCATTCCTGCCACTAGATTATGACACAAAGTTTTCACTGAGTTCTTAGTACTGGAGTTCTTTGCTCATTCTGAGTCTTCTTCTTCTTCATCGTTTATTTAGGGAATGATCCTGTTTACAATAACAGTTATGGGCTATTTTATATTATACTATACATGTACATGAATACGTTATAGTAGTGTCCGACCGAATATTCGGTTGCGGTTTCGGCCCAAACAAGTGGTTTCCGTTTCGGTTACAGTTTCGGCCAAAAAATGTCAAAAATATTTTTTTACATTTTATTGTGTAGCAGATATATAGTGAAAGGAGGAGTAATTTAGATGCCACCAATGTAAATAAACTTTTTTTAGCATACTCGTATAATATCAAATAAATAAATAAATATATAACAAATTATTTAATTTTGAAAATTAGCGACTAAGGTACGAAAGGCTGATTTTTTCATGTTTATGTTTTTAAAAAATGAATAAATTGTTTTTATTAATAAGTATTTATTTATTTATGTTATGTTTGTTGGTTTGTTCTTTATTTACTTAATGTAAAATTCGTTTGTTGAAAAAAATGCTTGATATGGTAATTTTTATTTCAGTTTCGGTTTCGGCCGAATATAAAAAAAACCGAAATTCGGTTTCGGTTTCGGCCCAAAAAAGATGTTTCGGTCGGACACTACATTATACATTCTGAGTCTGCTAATTCTTATTATACGATTATTTTTTGAAAATTAGATGAAAGTATTTTAAAATATCCTGCCAATTTTCCTACAAATTAGCATAACTAATTTATTTTAAATTGTTACAAGACAAGAATTTTTTTTTTATATTTTCATATGTAATAAATATATTACTTTATTATCAAAACTTTACAATTTCAAGATTTATATGTACTAGGATCGCTTTTGAGAATAACTACAAAGCCGCACATTGGTGTCCCCAGTTTTGTAAACGGCTGAACGGAAACTAATGAAATGTAAACCGCAACATGTGTTGAAAGTAATTTTGTTACACAGTGTCACTAAATGCACACATGTAGGCTCCGATAGATACATTGTAAAGTAAGTAGTACTTATATTCAACGCTCGTGGTAATCCCGCCGTCGCTCGTCGTAATCTAACCGTCAGGCCCACAGCGCATGCACACCGACCAGTTCACCAGTACAAACCTTGTTACAGATTTATCACTCAACCACAAAACCGCATCGGGTGAATCACACAACAATGCTGTGCGAGTGATGACTGTGCTGCAGGATGCTTTGTTTGGGCTACAACTAGTGACTAGGCAGCGTTGGTTGTTGATTCCAAAATATTACATTGATGATGTGTGCTGTCAGCTGGGCGGACGGTTCACAGCAATGGGCCCATGGCAGTTAACCAAACAGCAAACAGTCAACACAAACGAAACACTTTCCGCACTGGAGGCTAAAAACATTTTGTTTCAAAGTACTCGAATCAACCAATGATTACTCCCGATATGCCTTTTTCTTATACCAACCACAATTATTCGCTTAGATTACTGCAAATGGGGGTTGAACGTTTGTCGTGGACATTTTCATGCGCACGAGTCGACTAAAAAAAAAATTTCAATACTTGATGTATTGAGTAGAGATTCGAACCAACGACCCTCTGATTGGCAATCCAATGCATTTGAGCCGATTGCTTTGTTGAACTCTTTGACGACCAATGGCACATATGCACTATATGTGCTCCTTATGAACTTTTTACTACCTTGGCCCCATTTCAGCTGTCTTATTAATGGTGATCCAGTTAAAAGTGTTTTGTATAGTTAACTTAGCTTAGACAGGGTACCGGACTTTTAACCAGACACTGCAGACTAAGAAAACATATGCATATAATAGGTTTAGAACAGGTAAATATCTGTAGACCCTGTGGAACAGCAGAGGAGACTTCTAAGCACATCAAACTGCTCTGTAATACGGTATGTTGCAGTAGGTGGTTCGCAGAGGAGAATATCAAACACCTTAACCCCGTGAATTAGGGTCGGTGGGATTAGGGGATGTTTTGTAAAACTTATGGGGGCACAATAGATCATCTCTGGTCTCCCTTCCTAAATCTATCGATCTATCGTTAACCACTTTTTTTTTAACTATGAGAAATATTTACGTTTCCAAATTGGGTCTTTCGCAACAACTAAACTGTAAGAAAGATGACGTACGAAGACTAAAATAATTGCAACTTGAGTAGTGACTTTTTGTTGACAAATGGCTATGACATCACAAACCACACAACCATCTAATACCAAAAACAACTACAAACCTGAAGGAATATACCCAGGTTTCCCTGTGCCAAACCTTCTTGCTTACTTATGTACTTTGCCTACCAAAGCACGCTTCAGACAATATGTTAATGAGTTATTCAGTTATTCCCAGTTAATTATTCAGACACAAAATACAAAGATTGGTTGATATTGAATGTTTAAATGACTTTGGTTGTTTTACAAAATAAACAAAAAGCCCAACATTTCAACTTGAGGAAGGTTGAAAGGAAATTCTGAACGGATAAGTGCCTATTCGAGCTTTAGAAAAGACGCACTGGATCATTTTTGGGGAGTAATTATGATCTCGAGCTTTTTGCCAAGTAATTCATGAAAGGTTCGATTTGTTAGTCGGCGCATTGGCGTAGTGCGTAGTGTAATAAATGATATTGCTACGAAAATTAGTTTTGTGGGCTTGTTCGTCTCTCTGGATTGTGCTTAGAAATAAAACACACTTAAACTCTTAAACGCAGTTAATAATACGCAATCACTTTATTTACAAATTTACTGCTTGTCGCGCCGATCGTTCTCGCACATTCCAATTGGCCTACAAAATTGCATTCCCATCTCGAGCCATCCTTTCCATATCGAAATTATAACAAGCCGGCCGTATTCGTATGTATGTGTGCCTAAAAGTATGCCCGGAAAAGCAATCCAGCGCATGGCACAGCGACAGGGTGCTTTATCGTTACAATATAGTTTTATGGCAATAAATTATTCCATAGTGCAGCGATATGAAGCCGTGTCAAAATCTGGTTTGCGAAATAGACTCCTGCACGATAAAAGAAACAATCGCACGCCCTGAGTTCCTCAAACTACAATACGTACTTTTCATGTTGTATGTTAATGCAAAACGCCCACTTGAAGCATTACAATTTTGAAAGGCTTTGATTTCGTATAGCCTTTGTTTTTGTTTTTGTTCACGTGGTCTATATTTTCAATATATGTATGAAAATATAAAGGAGTACAGTGTCTTTTGTAGCAAATAAAACTAATCAATAACAATATACTACAATATTCGAGACATGGTGTAGGGTCTCAATCGAACAATTTTCGGATGGATGAAACGGATAATTTGCGAATTGTTGTAAAACCACCGGTAGGTATTGATCCGTAAAAGTTCTTTTAATTGGCCTACAGGTTGTTCTTAATCGTTTTGAGCTCGTGGTCAACACTATTACTTCAAGAAGAATTTAGTTTTCCTTAAATCAATTTCCCATAACTAAGTTCTAATTTGGAAATTGTTACGTTTGACTAAGTCTGGGGGATATTTTAAGCCATCAGAAATGTGGGCAGCTACGTTTAAAATATGTCATCCGAAATTGGTCTGGTTGAGTTCCTAACACGCCTTAATAATAAATCAATTTTTATCCAACATAAATGTAAAAATAAATTTACTATTTAATGCGTATTAATGGCCCAAGTAATACGATGGCAGCTCCAAGTCCATGGCGGCGTCGATGGCGAGCAGCAGTTCTTTCAGTGTGTCTTTGAGTGGGGGCGAGATAGTTGCAGCCGCATTTACTTTTTCTTGGTTTCTAAAATGTTTACATGATGAGATTAGATGAACCGTTTCGATGTTGATGGTTTCATCGGCTCAGATAAGTGGTGATCAGCTATAATAGAGTTTAATAAACTCCCTGAATGGATTAGCGAACTGCTGATGAAACGTCAGGAAATAGTGAAGTGCACTAATCACCACAAACCTTACAGCCCACTTAACCAATGACGTAGGAAAATATTTAAGTATATTTATGGAAAAATCGTATAGAGGGGAACCAATTGAGGAATCTGCTATTACTACAAATCAGCGTGGCAGTAAGTCAGTGAGTAACAACTAAAGAAACACCCAACTATTGAGCGACTAAATGTGGCAGTTGTTGTACTATTTAGTGATGTGTGTGTGTGTGTGTGTGTAAATATTGTTGAACCAAAGCAAAAAGCGTAGAGCGTCGGAAGGACTTTACAGTGCTGACGGGTTGTTGTCAATGCAATTCGCAAATAATGGAAAAGCCGAAAAGTAGAAACTGGTAAAAATGCAAAGTTCAATTATTTACTTGAGTCTGCTAATAATACAGTGGGAGTCATCTCGCGAGTCTTGAAATATGGCATTCGTGGCCACGCCCATGTCACTGGCAGGGAACTCTCGTACTTGAATTTGTACAGCTGCGCCTCTATCCATTTTCGCTTGTCCTGTGGCTCCGGATATCTGGACGCCACTCCTGTAATTCAGTAAAATGCTTCAAGTTCCGATCGACAGCCAGCGAGAGTAGCGCTGTAGCCAACCTGTATTGTATGCACACTCGGTGACACGGACTGCAATACGGAGCGACACCTCGCGGATGCTTGTCAGTGGCGGATAGAGCGAGCCGCGCTCAAGATCAGCTTCGTCCACGGTGGCGGCCAGTTCTTTTGCTGCAATCAGGAACATCTGGTCCGGTATGTGATGGGCGCCTGTGCAAATCACACCCAGTGCGAGGCCGGGAAAGACGTAGGCATTATTGCCTTGGCCAGGTGTATATACTTTGCCGTTGTAGTTGACAGGCGGGAACGGCGAACCCGACGAAAAGACGACACGACCCTGCCTCACGTAAAGAAGAGTTTTATAGGCTTTGTAAACAGTTTGCAAAAATGTGGTGCTGTGGTTTTAACATCGGGATTGCATTCGTACCTCGGTCGCGTTGAACGCTTGTTCGGCAGTGCATTCGGCCTTCTCAGTGGGATTGGACAGAGCGTATATGACGGGGCGCTCAGTGTTCGCGCCCATTGAACGCAGAATGTTTTCCGTAAAAAGTCCGGCTGCCGCCGTGGCTCCAATTAGCACCTGCAACCACACTGGTCAATACAACTTCATCGGACCACAACACATTTTTCATACGCTCGGTTTGACCTCGGCCACTACTTTCTCCAAGCTCTTTTCTGGTGCGTGATCTTTGGCAAACGACCGCTGGAGTGTAGATAACGTCTCTGGCTTGCGGTTTTTAGTTATCAGACCCTCAATGTCTACCATCCAAATTCTGTTTTCCGCCTCCTGTTGCGGCAGGCCCTCGTCGACCATTGCTTTAACGCACAAATCCGCGATGCCAAGAGCCGCTTCGCCAGCGCCCGCAAACACATACTTGTAGTCAGCGAGTGTCTTCTTCGTGATGCGTGTACTGGCGTACAGGCCAGCCACGGCCACTGATGCTGTGCCCTGAATGTCGTCGTTGAACGTACAATAGGTGTTGCGATACTTTTCGAGAAACAGAAACGCATTGTGATTGCCAAAGTCTTCGAATTGGATCAGTGTGTTCGGGCCGTATTGCCGCACAATTGCCTGCATGAACTCGTCCATGAACTCCTCGTATTCGCGGCCACTAACTCGCTTCTGCCGCAGGCCCACGTACAGAGGATCTTGCAGCAGGTCAATGTTGTTGGTGCCCACATCGACCATAATGGGCAGGCACTGATGCGGCTTGATGCCCGCCAGGGCCGTGTACAGCGCCAATTTGCCAACGCAGATGCCCATTCCGTGGGCACCCAAGTCACCCAGGCCCAAAATCCTTTCACCGTCCGTCACACAGATGGCGCGCACGTCTTGCTCGGGCCTGTAAACGCGACCTGTATATGAAGTTGAACATAAATTTGAAGCGCTTTTCGCACGTACCAATTTTTGACAACGTTTGCAATGTAACCACGATCGTTAATTGTTATAAAGAGGCCGTGCGGCTTGCGATGGATCAAGCCGAAGCGCTGGCATGCCAGACCCACTGTCGGAGTGTACACGATGGGCATCAACTCATGAATGTTATCCGTTAGAAGACGGAAGTACAGCCGCTCGTTGCGATCGTGCAAGTCGGATAGGTACACGTACTTGTTCAGCGGGTGTTCGTACTGATTCAAGGCCAGTTTGCATACTTCGAGTTGCTCCTCTAACGTCTTGAATCGGGCCGGCAACAGGCCATGTATGCACAGCTGCTGCCGCTCCTCCAAGGTAAACGCCAGACCCTACGGCAACGAATTAGCGAGTATAGCTGGTGAGCAGGTCTTATGAGGACTCACCACTTACTTTATTTAGGCCCGCCTCCCGTAAGTGATCGATGCCTCTTGCGCAGTGAACATGTCGCGTACCGGCTACCGACGCGGCATTGGTTGCTGCAGCCGATGGCGCACATAGGCTCGTTCGATTCGCATGCAACCTGCAAGATCAGAAAGCCAACCATTACAAAAACATGAACTGTATCTAATTTTAAGGAAGTTACAGATGGTTGGTAATGAATTTTAGCGACGGTCCGAAACGTATTAAATATAATCTAAGATGCCAAGTTGCGCCCATGCTGAATTTGATTTGATGTTTTGTTGGCAAATTGACAAGTTCACAAACAATTTTTCGTAAGAAAAAATCTGAAGTTTTAAAGGGAAATGTTTTAGAATCGAGTTTCACTCCGGTACTGAGAACCTGTCACACTATGCAGATGGTACCAACAACTGAATGTTTAGTGTTCAGTTAACTCTTGGCACACAGAACGTATTCAAAAGTGTCCAGTTGTGTTTTATAGTGACACCAATATCCACCAATACCCATGACCCACCAGCAGCCTGCAGGATTGATAAGAGAGCAGGCAATGTACCACAGGATCAGACCCTAACAAATTAGCAGTTAGCACAAATAACACCGTGCGACAAAAATTAAAAAAAATGTTCACACTGGAAAAAATCCATATAGGAGTGAAACTAGAGACCAAACATAGTAATACTGCGTACTCAGTTTTTCATTTCTACATCCTTTGTCCTTTTAAAAGGACTTCAAAATTTTGAAGGGGATAAAAAATAAAAAAATATAAAAAATACTTAACCACGTTAGAATATGGCGATATGTATATCAAATGAAAGAGGAAAGGCTCAAGAATTTAAATAAAATTGATGTTTTATCTATTTGTAAAAAAAGGATATGAAAAAGGTCCTTTGAAAATTTTAATCCTTTATATCCTTGACAATTTATATAGAATAGAATTTTCTTGAAAAGTAAGTATGTTAAAACCCAAAATCTCCTTGACCACGTGTCAAAATTTCATTATTCTCGCTTTATTGATTTTGTATCTTTTTATTATTTAAAATACTGATACTCAAATAAATTAGAATTTTTGTACTTCATTAGACTTGCAGCTTCCGCCTTTTTTTTAATAACTTTCGAACCAATAAATTCTTGAGCCTTTCCTCCTTCATTTGATATACATATCACCATATTCCAACTAGGTTAAGTATTTTTTATATTTTGTATCCCCTTCAAAATTTTGAAGTCCTTTTAAAAGGACAAAGGATTTAGAAATGAAAAACTGAGTACGCAGTATTAATATTGAATCCGTTATTTAATATGTTTTATTGAATGTATAGAATTTACAGAGCGTATGATGTGTGTGAAGGGAGAAAGAAACTAACAGACTAAAACAGCAGTGCAAGAAAAAAAACGACAGAAGGTCTAACTGAATACAAGGTTGCCATGTAACTAAAATAATTATTCCAATACTTTCTTTTTTTAGTTACATTCCAAAAATATAAGAAAAAAAACTACATATGTCTCAAGCCTATCTGATTTCTAAAATTCAAAAATTTTCCTTTTGGTAATGCTTTGGTCAGCCCGTCAGCGAGTTGAGCATCGGATGCTACAAATTTGAGCTCAAAAACCTGCTCCTCATACTTTTCTCGTATGAAATGATAGCGCACATCGATATGCTTCGTCCGCTTGTGAAATTCTGGGTTTTTGATCAACCGTATGGCACTCTGATTATCGACGCATAAAACCACCAGCTCAGAATTGCCAAGATCAGACCAAAAACGTTTTATCCAAACCAGTTCCTTTACTGCGTTAGCCGCAGCAATATACTCGGCCTCTGTAGTTGACAACGATACGCATTTCTGCCGCTCAGAGCACCAACTTACGATACCGTTCCCGACCATAGCGACATAGCCCGAAGTAGATTTTCGAGTCTGGACATCACCAGCATAATCTGCATCACTGTAGACACGTAGATTAAGACTGCTGTCATTTCTGTAATGGATGCCCATGCCAGTGGTACCAGTTAGGTATTTCAGGATTCTTTTGACGGCGTTCACATGCGCCGCTGCCGGCTTTTCAAGATACCGACTTGCGCTTGACACAGCATATGCTATATCTGGCCTTGTAGCTACTGCTAGGTACATAAGGCTTCCAACCGCTTCCCGGTATGGGAATTTAACCACAGCGTTGGCATCGAAATCACTCAAATTGGTGGAGCTGTCTGCAGGTGTTACTACAAAATAGGAACTTTCCATATTAAATTTAGAAATTACCTTTCTGACATAAGCCTCTTGACCAATATATATTGAACCATCGGCGTCACGGTCAATTTCAAGTCCTAGGAAATATCTGGCTTCAGATACCTTAACTTTGAATTCTTCTTGTAAATGAATTATTAAAGCCGCAATAAGCTTCTCATTGGTTGCTGCGACCAGACCATCGTCAATATAAATGGCCAGTATAATACAGCCATCATTGTTGTTGCGAGTGAAGACACACGGATCGTGCTCTGAGACTTTAAAGTTGAAAATTTGAAGAAAGGTGGTGAATCTCTTATTCCAGCAGCGTGAGGCTTGCTTTAAGCCATACAAGCTCTTCACCAACTTGCAGACGCTTCCACTGCCATCGTCGTAACCTATTGGCTGCTGCATATAAACGTTTTCAGCTAAGTCGCCGTATAGAAAAGCGGTTTTCACGTCGAACTGCTTTAAAGTCATTTTATGAACTGCCGCCATAGCCAGAATACAGCGAATTGACGTAAACCTTGCAACTGGACTAAACGTCTCCTCATAGTCGACTCCATACTCCTGGGCAAAACCCCTCGCAACTAAACGCGCTTTATAACGGTCGGTGTTTCCTTTTGCGTCTCGCTTCAGCTTAAAAACCCATCGATTGTCGATTACCTTTTGATTTGACGGTTTTGGAACGAGTGTCCACGTCCCATTCTCGATTAAAGAGTCGTACTCGTCATCCATCGCTTGTTTCCATTTTACTCGCTCTTTGGACTGCATGGCCTCTTCAAACGATTTCGGTTCTTCACATATCATGACAGCTGCCATATGCTCGGAATGGTTTCTGTTGCGAAGACGATACTTTATGTTGTCTTTGGCTTCTTTTACGTTGTCAGTAGCGTTATAAAACACACCATCATCACTATCTTCCAGTGTCTCCACGATTTCGCCATCTTCTTCTTCCTCTCGTTTTATGTTTTCCACTGGCTCATTCTGTTGACGTCTCGTTAGCGAACTTCTTAGTGGACAAACAAATTTAATAGTCGTAGTCTCCGGCAAAAATTGCACGTCACATGAAATTTCAATCTTTCGTGAATCCGGATTCCAGACCCGCAAGCCCTTGCTGTTGTCACCATAACCAACGAAAATACCTTTCCAGGCTTTAGCATCCAGCTTGCGACGTTTCTCTTTGGGGATATGCACGTAAACCTCCTCGCCGAAACTTCTTAAATGGCTGATGTTTGCTTGCTGGCCATGCCATAGCTGGTATGGTGTCTTTTCGTCCACCGTGCTCGTGCCCGTACGATTTAGCACATACACTGCCGTGTTGACAGCCTCGGCCCAAAACTTGAGGGCCATATCTCTTGCATACAGCATAGTGCGCGCCAGCTCCATTACTGTCCGCATCTCTCTCTCTGCACAACCATTTTGTTGCGGTGTGTACGGCACCGTACGTTCGTGCTTAACTCCAAATTGGTTAAAAATCTACGCCAGCTCTTCATTGACGAATTCGAGCCCATTGTCTGTTCGTATTCTCTTAATCATGTGTGCATCAACTTTTTCAGCCTGCATCAGGAAACTTCTTATGGCACTTGGAGCCTCAGATTTCTCTTTCATGAAATATACAAAACGAAAATGAGAGTAGTCATCCTTGATTAACAAAAAATACCTGGCACCTCCGATTGATTTTTCTTGTAACGGGCCGCACACATCCGCAAAACATAGTTCTCCACAGCTCGATGATCTTACTTGACGCGGTTTGAATCCGCTCCTGTGCTGCTTGCCTAGAATACACCCTTCGCATGTAAATTCCTCCTCAATGAAATCCACATTGACACTTTTGAGGAATTTTCTAACATGCGCCGCATTCTGATGACCCATTCGATCATGCCATAGCCGTAAAGTTAGCTTACTGCTCGCTACTACATTTGCCATACTGCCTTCTGTTACTTTTATGAGCATGTAGAATAACTTTCCTCTACGTACTCCTACTGCAACTGTGCTTCCGTCTCTTCTCACAAATTTGCAGCTGTTGCTGTCAGAACGGAATTTAAATCCACGATCTAGTGCCTTTGTTGATGAAAACAAGTTATAGTGGATACCCGGAACATAAAGTACATCCTTGAGCACTTTTTCAAACCACTCTTGACCGTCATTGACTGAAACAACAATGTCGCCTTTCCCTACGGCTTTAATTGTACGCCCATCGCCGACTCTGACGATATCATTGTAATTCTGGAAAGTGACAAACCAGTCCCGTCGATTACACATGTGATCTGTCGCACCTGAGTCAAGAACCCAAGCATCCTGCTTGCCGGTAACGTTTGCTCCACAAACCAGTGCTTCAATGTTTTTACCATGAGTCTCATCTTTTGTTGATTTTGCCGCTTGTGGGCAATTTCGCTTCCAATGGCCCTTTTCTCCACATTTAAAACAGCTTCCTTGTCCCTTTCCTGTTGCCTTGCCGCCTCTAGTCTGTTGCCGTTTTCCTTGTGATCGATTCTGGCGTTTCGCCACAAACGCCTCCACCTTAACCTTCTCCTGAGCACACAAACGAATTTCTTCCGCCATTAACCGCGCTCGCAAAGTGTTGAGGTTCTGATCTTCCGGCCTTACCGACTCCCATGCGCTATGAAAATGATTATATTCTGCTGGTAATGACATTAAAACTTTTGTCATAATCATAGAATCTGAAATAGATTCGCCTTGGTCACGAAGATGCTGCACGACTTCCATTAATTTGGATAAAAAGGTTGCAATATCATCGTCTGGATCTTTCGAATAACTGTAGTACCTCTGTTGCAAAAACAATATATTTGACCTTGATGATTGCTCGTAAACGCTTTTTAAGGTATCCCACATGCTTTTTGCCGTTGCACAGTTGAGAATCTGCAGTAACGGTTGTTTTCCACACGCCGTGCTTATTGTGCGACGAGCTCTAGCATCGACTTTTTTCCAATTTGCTCGATTTGTGATTTCTCCCTCTTTCGGCATTTCCTCCTCTCCAGTGACCACGCCATACATTTCGCCAGCCTCCAAAATCTGCACCATTTGAAATTTCCAGGTTAACCATTGCGAACTATCCTGGAGTTTTTCAATTTTTATTTCGCCTTCCGATGCTATCATTTTGATTGAGTCTTTGAATTTTGTTTTTATGTATGAAAAAAAAATTAGCAGCAAGGAACAACGCTGATTTAATTTTTATTTTTTACTTTCAACACACCACGCGAGGGCTACGCTCTGGGCCCATAACCTATTGAATCCGTTATTTAATATGTTTTATTGAATGTATAGAATTTACAGAGCGTATGATGTGTGTGAAGGGAGAAAGAAACTAACAGACTAAAACAGCAGTGCAAGAAAAAAAACGACAGAAGGTCTAACTGAATACAAGGTTGCCATGTAACTAAAATAATTATTCCAATAATTAATATATTTGGTCTCTAGTTTCACGCACATATGAATTTTTCTCGGTGTGAAAAATGCTGTCGCACGGTGTAATACCTACAATATCAGTATTGTATTATGTATCTGTATATGTATTATGTAAGTTAAGGAATCACCGAAGGATTCCGCTAAAAAGTTAATATCGAACGACCACGACTTGGCCGTTCGAGAGAGTTCAAGAAAAAGATAGAGTTAGGCGGGCTCGCAAAGCGATGTTGTTTATTTCAATTGCCGATTCCAACTGTCTGCACAATTTGTCTTATTCTACAAAGAAACCTTAAACCAGCTAAACTAAGTGCAACGCTCCCACGGTGACCACGGCACGTGTGCTGCGTCAGCACCTGGATCGCAGGGAACGGTTCTGCAGCGTTAGCAGGTTCCACGGTCGCGCATATGCGATCGCGTTACGTCTGCGTCGCGCGGGATCGCATTACGCGGCTAATGCGGCGGTGCGCGTGTAGTTGCGATAGCAGATAAACGCGCGGCTGGTGTTAACTTGTATATAGGGTGTAATGTGTATTGAATGTAGTGTGTAGTAGTGAAGTGTATGTATTGTGTATCAATACTACAATAACAGCATCGTATTACACTGTGCGCCAAAAAAAAAAACACCTTTGACTAGACCTATCCAGAAGAATATATAGGAGTGCAACTAGAGGTCATTCATAGTAATATGGCATATTCAGGTTTTCATTTTCTGTTCCGATGTCTTTTTAGAAGGACTTTAAAATCTTAAGGACATACTTATCTCAAACAATTTATTTAAATATTTGCAGCTGTGCAATGATGAAGATATGAGTATCAGATGATATTTCCTATTTTGAACTTTCAGGACCAAAAAAATGTCAGTAAGGTCCCTTCAAATATGTATCGTTTGATATATTTGAATTTTTTTCAGCGAATCCTTTTGAAAAAATATGTTTTGTAGTAATACCTATTCGTATTCTTCTATTTTTATTGGTTTAGAGTTACAAAAATAGGTTTTCTTCTATAAGCAAGAATTTAGTATCGAATACGCATTAATTTTTTGTGTATAAAATTAGATATAAAAATAAAATTTTGAGATATTAAACTATACATTACTTACGGACATATGGTCGTTATACTTTTCTCCGGAAGTTGGGTAGATTTCAAGCACATTAACATGAAGCACTAAGTCGTAGTACAATGGATGTATCTAATGTCTGCGCTTGTTAGGCTTCTCCGACAAAAGAAGAAAAAAGTTACTTTATCTTGCGTAAAGATTACCGTCCTAGTATTGTGGAGCTTATCTGACCAATGGAACCCGATATTTTTATATGCATACGAATAATCATATTAACAAACATAATGGCCTTTTGTTGTTTACCTGTTGTCTGGTTTCAGAGTATGTGTGGCCTGCCACTTGAAATAAAATTGTTAAGTAACTTTTCCAAGGGAGGCATTGAGGCATTGAGCTTAGCCGTACCTATGCCCATTTTATGTATGTATGCATGTTTTACCACAAATAAAAACGCACATACTATAACATTTAAATTTGTAATGTATTTCTTCATCGTTTTTTGTTTCAAGTTCACTGATTTATTTTACTTGGTGCGATAGTTAATATAACTTTAAATAAGTAATAAATAAATTAGCAATATAAACATAGTAAAGCGTTTGTTATAGTAAATACGACTAATCAATAATTTAACAATACAATCAAACTATATCAACATATATGTAGAATTTAATTTGCTATTTAATGCGTAGGTATTTATTACGGACATAATACGGTGGCAATCAGTTACGCTCCGAACGATAGCGGCACAAAGTCCCAATTTTGGCGTTGTAGGGAGGAGCAGCAGCCGCTTCAGTTTCATCAAGCGAGATAGCATTTACTCTTTTTTCTCTATTGAAAAGGGGAAATTATTGCAGATAATGGAGAAAATAGAAAAATTAGTAATTGTTATTTAATGAAAACTTATTATAGGGTTCCCCCAACACGTAACAAATTTCTAAAACGTCAAGATACAAGTGTAAAGATACAAATTTAGTGGGGGAAACCCATTGAAATTAGGTTATTAACACGTTCACGCCGGCGCGGGCCACCGGTGGCCCGCACTAAATTGTCTCATGGGGCGGCGCGTACCACCGGTGGCCCGCGCTAGATTGTCTCATCGTTCGACGCTGGTATTAGACGCTGAAAATTAAAATAATGAAAATGTAACGTATTTTCATTAAAACCATTTCTTTTTAATTAAAATTATAATTAACAACGCACCATAAACATAAGCGCGAATTACAAAACTTGCACAATAAGCACTGTCTGTACTACTGAGCAAACATACAACGCGTTTGCAGGTTTGAACAGGCAAAAATCGCGCCCCGCCAGATGAAGCGCGTCATTAATTTAAGCGCCGCCTCACAGCACAACCAATGAAAATCGGCCCCGGCGTGAACGTGTTAAACAAGATTGCGCTATGATTCTTAGTAAGTAGAAAAGTATGAAAGTAGTCGAATCAAATCAAATATAAAAATAAACTACAGACAGGCGCATAAACTAAAGAAACATGCAGTCAGTGTGCGATGACTTAATAATACTAGTGTCATGAGTATACAATTTATATTAAATCACAGAGCGTATAACAGATTCTAAAATATTAATAAATACAGTCATGAGTTTGGTTAAATAAAAAATACACAACTGCAACGAACTACAACGCAAGCAACAAATTATTGTACAATTAAAATTAATGAGTGAGAAATTAGGACGTTTCAGCAGATATACGACTTTACAGTGTTAAACACACAACACTTAAGCATTAGCGAGCACATGGAAATCTACGTATTGCAAAAGGATTGACACAAGTGCGAATCGAGTCCCACAGTGGTGGCTTTTCTATTCTTTTCTGGCAATATTTTCGCATTTCGTTTAAAACAAAAATTTCGATTTCGAGATTGTTTTTAGTACTGCATTGCGTTGCCAATAGTTTGAAAGGGAAATATTCAAATTTTATTTAAAGGTCGCACATTTTAAATGAACAACGTTAATTGATTTAAAAGTCAATGCATTTGTCTCTGTCTTACTACGATAGCACCCAATGGTTAGTCAATCGTTTCAAACGCATCCAATGACAAGCTGCGGGTTGGCGGAGAAAGTGAGCAGTGTGCCAAGGAAAAGGTAAAAGCGACTGACACGCCAAGGCGTTTCGATATTACTCGTCCATCTGTGCCTGTGGGTACGCACATATATATGTAAGTACGACCAGCACGTGTCAAAAGCAAGAATGCAAGCTCGCTGCACAACCTTTGCAGTTTTCGCATGCCGAGGCAAGTGTTAGTATGCGGTTAGTGTATAAATAAATGGTAAGTATGCGAGCATATTAATTAAGAAAGAGTATTGTATATGAGTTGTTGTTGTTAAGAAAGGCATTTTTACGCCTACGATAAAGAGAAACAGAAAAGTAGCAACTGGTAAAAATGGAAAAGTTCAATCACTTGCGTCTGCGAAGAGTACAGTGGGAGTCAATTCGCGGGTCTTGAAATATGGCATACGTGGCCACGCCCATGTCACTGGCATGGAGCTCTCGTAGCTGAAATTGTACAGCTGTCCCTGTAACCACTTGCGTTTGTCTTCTGGCTCCGGATATGTGGATGCAAGTCCTACAATTCAGATAAATGCTTCAAGTTCCGCTCGATAGCCAGCAAAAGTAGCGCCCACCATACCTGTATTGTATGCACACTCGGTGACACGCACTGCAATACGCATCGACACCTCGCGAATAGTGTTCAGTGGCGGATAGAGCGAGCCGCGCTCAAGATCAGCTTCGTCCACGGTGGCAGCCAGTTCTTTTGCTGCAATCAGGAACATCTCGTCCGGTATGTGGTGCGTGCCTGTGCAAATTACACCCAGAGCGACGCCTGGAAATATGTAGGCGTTATTGCCTTGGCCAGGTGTAAATATTCTGCCGTTGTAGTTGACAGGCGGGAACGGTGAACCCGACGAAAAGACAACACGACCCTGCCGTGCATAAAAAAGAGTGTTATATGGTTTGTAGAACACTTAAAGCAATTGCAAATATTTTGTGCTGTGATTGTCCTTTGGTACTTAAATCCTTACCTCGGTCGCTATGAACGCTTGTTCGGCAGTGCATTCGGCCCTGTCAGTAGGATTCGACAGAGCGTATATGACGGGGCGCTCATTGTTCGCGGCCATTGTACGCAGAATTTTCTCTGTAAAAATTCCGGCTGCCGCTGAGGCTCCAATTAACACCTGCAATCACACAAATCAATACAACTTCAACGGACAACGACAACAAATTGTTCATACGCACATTTGGTTTGACCTCTGCCACAACTTGTTCCAAATCTTTGATAGGCTCGTGATTTTTAGCAAATCTCATCTGATGCGGAGATATGCTTCCCTCCTTGCGGCCTTTCGTTATCAGACCGTCAATGTCTACCATCCAAATTTTGTCTTCTGCCTCCTGTTGCGGCACGCCCTCGTCCACCATTGCTTTAACGCACAAATCTGCGATACCAATGGCTGCTTCGCCAGCACCCGCAAATAAAAACGTGTAGTCGGCGATTCGTTTTTTGGTGATACGACAACTCGCGTAAAGTCCAGCCACAGCAACTGCTGCTGTGCCTTGAATGTCGTCGTTGAACGTACAATAGGTATGGCGATACTTGTCGAGGAACTTAAATGCGTTATGATTTCCAAAATCTTCGAATTGGATCAGTGTGTTTTGGCCATATCGTTTCACAATTGCCTGCATGAACTCGTCAATGAACTCGTCGTATTCACGGCCGCCCACTCGCTTCTGCCGCAGGCCCACGTACAGTGGATCTTGCAGCAGGTCAATGTTGTTGGTGCCCACATCAACCAAAATGGGCAAACACTGATGTGGCTTGATGCCTGCCAGGGCCGTGTACAGCGCCAATTTGCCAACACAAATACCCATGCCTTGGGCACCCAAATCGCCCAGGCCTAAAATTCTTTCACCGTCCGTCACACAGATGGCGCGCACATTTTGTTCGGGCCTGTAAATGTAGAGATATGAAAATATATTGAACGATTGTCAGCACTTGCTTTACGTACCAATTTTTGATAACATCAAAAACGTAACCACGATCGTTAATTGTCACGAAGAGGCCACGTGGTTTACGGTATATCAAGCCGAAGCGCTGGCATGCCAGACCCACTGTCGGGGTGTACACGATGGGCATCAAATCATGAATGTTCTCCGCCAGGAAACGAAAGTACAGCCGCTCGTTGCGATCTTGCAAGTCGGTCAGGTACAAGTACTTGTTCAGCGGGTTCGTGTAGCGATTTACGGCAAGTTTACACAGTTCCAGCTGTTCCTCTTGCGTCTTAAATCGACCCGGCAATAGGCCATGTATGCACAGCACTTGTCGCTCTTCCAAGGTGAACGCCAGACCCTACGGCAACGAAAAAGCGAATATAATTTATGGGCAAATTCCATAAATATTTTCGACCTACCTTATTCAAGCGAGAATCTCGTATGTGATCGATGCCTCTCACGCCGGAAGGGCAGATCACATCGCCAATAACATCGTGAAATTGTCGCGTATCGATTAATGCCGCAGCATTTGGTGCTGCAGCGGCAACTGTTGGGCGGGCCGCAGCTGACGCGCATATCCTTGTTAGATTTCCCTGCAAACTGTACAAGACAAATAAATATAAGCGTTAATAAAATGTTCATATTTTTTCTCGTTTTATTTTTGCGCGCGGCTAGTCACACTGCAATATTTGCATTTACACTGCGTATTTGCTTTTAAGGGTAAATACGGTACACACAGGCTGGCGGAGTTCATTCAGACGTGATGATGGATTGCCGTCAGTAATTTTCGATGTTATATAAACATACATTCAGACTCAAACATACACTCTTACAAATTATATTGTGGTTGCTGATTTACGTCATTTGTACATACAGTTATCAATTGTCGAAAAAGCTCATTCTAAATCATAAAACAATTATTTGGAATAATAGAGTTGTAAGTTATTTATGAACGCTTATCGATATTTGGGTAAAGATTATTGATTATATATATATTAATATATATTACAAGCAAACGCTCTATGCAAATTGGGTAAATTTATGTGAGCAGTTGGTGACCACATGAAACACAGCAAACGCTGATAAGAACTGATTTAAAGTATCACAAGCACAATTATACGTTTTATAGGTTTCTTGAATAAAATTGCATTTGACTTGCACATTCAACAACGAGTATTGTGAACAATAAATTCTTTCCATTGTTATTATTTTCCCGCTGCAACTTTAACGATACATTTCTGAAGTGCCGCACTGGATGCGTGTAGGTATGAATTTGCTTATAGGCAACGACCTTATACTACACTCAGATATGTTCAATGTATAAAGACACAAGCACACCTCAGCCGGATTGAGTGGATTTTCTATGCGTCTTTGCTGTTTTTGCTACACACAATTAAGCAGCTATTCTTGTGACGTCGAGTTGTGCACTGAAAAGGTTCAGAAAGAAATACAAAATGGCATGAAGGACGCTGCGATGAAGTGTAAGCAAATGCATCAGATTACCTACTGAAACGCGTACCGTTTACCCACTCCACGAAGCTTTGAAAAACGCCAAGCAGCAATCATGTGGCGGGGGTATGGCAAAAGTGACGATATCATTTTCTAGGCAGTTCAGTGGCGTCAACATGGCACGTAAAGCTGTCGTCACATCAACATCAAGCGCCCGCTGCGTGATACTTGATAGCGATATCGAAGCGCCGAGAAGTAAATTGAAGAAATAAATAAACTCGAAACACGAGGCATTAGCCAAATTATCATTGATTTGGCACTGTTGCTATTTGCCGAAACAGTTATGTGGCGTACGAGTACAACATCCAGCCAGTTGGCCTGAACGCGTTCTGTGTGTTGTTTCCTCTTGTTTTGGCGAATACGAATATTCAGTAAATGACGGATAAAGCGCCCTTTTATAGATTCGAGAAACATGTGATTATTTGTTCATTTTGGCGCTTAAGACAAACAAGCACTTGACGCTTACTTTCAGCATTGCCCATGCTCTTCAATTCGTTATCGCACTCAGGCAGGGGGGATTTGAATTTAATCTAAAAAGTTTACATAGTAGATACCTGGTATCATTTAGTTTGAGTTATGTCAATGTTTTCATTGCTTGGCTATCTCGGGCAGAGTAAATACGCACACCAACGTGAGCACACGATTTGAGGAAAAGCAAACTTTTTAATTTTAATGATTTTCTATTTATTGTTGTGCCGTAAAAGTTAGACTTTGTTTGTTGTTTTGTACCTTATTTCCGGGCATATGTTAGCGATTATTGTATAGCTTGTATGTTTTATCTATTTTGATATATTCAAGATTTCAAGATTCTTCTAAAATAACAGTTTCGAGTACGTTGAGTTTTATACCTGAGTTCACAGAATCGGAATGCGAAATTGTAGCTCTCTGTTTACTTTTCTGGCGCCAATTTATTTTCAAATTAAGTATGAAACATTTATACAAACATATTTCAAAAGTTTTGCGCCGTAGGGTTTTTCTTTTTGGCAGAATTTATTGCTGCAAGCACATTAAAAACATTTCTTTGAGATTTCTTTTACACTTTCGGCTAAAAACACAAGAACACATATATGTAGGTATGTATATGTATTTAGATTTAGACTTTAATCCCCGAATAAAAAACGACATGAGTGAGTATGTAAAATCGCACTAGATACTTTTTTTTATAATTTTCATGTTATTTTTTGTATTTTCAGCAAAACTCAACAGACTCTACACACATAATTATGGACACGAAATGCATTTATTTACAAATATTCATAGATAAATCAACGAATTTAATTTGATAATATATTTTTGGCGCAACGTATTGAAGAGTCGTCAAGTTATTTAATTGGCCTATTGCCAGCTGACTTGTATTTGCTTCTATGACGGAAATTTCCCAAGCTGATTGCCATAAGCAATTTGATTTTGTCAAAAAGTAGTGAAAACGTGAGGCTATCACGTGTTTAGTTAGGCCGTTTTCTCACTTTGTGATTGATAGTAATTGCTAATGTTTTCGTTGACATTTTAAACCAAATTCAATTATTATTATTATTAGTAAATTATTGTGGCATTTCCGCACTGTATTAGTTTGCGTTGACTACGTTTCATTATTTATGAAGTTGCATTTGTATTATTTGAAAGCTTTTCGAAGCATTAACTAAGAATGTTATTTATTACTGAATGGTTAGGTAATTGCCAACGCGCTATTGCACGTGCCGCCAATTATTTTTTATATATACGTACATACTCATGTACTGGCATATGTGTGTGTTAGCTGATTACTTAGATAGTAAAGTTAACAGTTGGCAGAACCAGCTAACGTAATCATCAACTACTGAGATGTTTGCGCTCAGCAGCTGCCAGAGTATATGGTTTTAGGAAAAACAGCGGAGGTAGCAATAAACATTTAACTGGTTACTTAATCTATTTAAGGATATCCATGTTCCAAAAGGCCTTTAAATTAAGTAAACAATACTTTTTCTAACGAAGTAACAAAGAAGATGTTGTGTACTTACAATCAAGTTTGATTTGTTTGACCAAAGGATACTTGAGCAGACTTGAAGTCTGGTAAGACTAATTGACTTGACTTGTTCGTAGCTCGGGACATTAAGGGCTTTTTTCCAGCTCTGCTGCTATGTTATTAGTATTTTGCGCGCTGTGAATTCATGAATTTTTCATTTCACGCTGAAACACGCTCGAGTAAAGCGTGGAATATTTGATTAGTTTAACTTTTGTTTCAAGTAAACAAAATATACACCAAACATTTCAATTGTTTAAATTTCTATTCGGCAAGAGTTGAAAGATTTAAGCAGCTATCAGCAATGAGCAGATGTACAATAATTGTTTGCTCGCTGCGCATGCTTTTGAATTGCTTCTCTGCCGAAACTCGTCGTCTCACATAGCATCCACCGCATCCGGTGCGCAGCGCTGAGAGCCAACGCAGCTCTGGCAAGAATGTACAGAGAAGCGGAGCGCCAACAGCCAGCCACATGTAATGACCAAGAAAATTTAAACTTGACAGCCAGAAAATATTTAATAAGCACACACTGCATACACATAGCCAGCCGAATTATATGTATGTGTGTATGTATGTACAAGCAGCTAAAATTAACGTCTGCTAACAGTCAAGAGCTTTCCCTGCGTACATTTCACGGATTATGATAAAAAAAATAAATGAAAATAATACATAAAAACTAAATAGAAGAGTAGAATGCGCGTCTGTTGAGATGCTGCCAACAACGTAAACGTAAGGTGTGCATCACGCCCCTGAGTGGGTTGAGCAGGGCGCTGCCTCGGTCAACGTTCTCCCAATGCCGCAATTTGCGCTTCGCTACCCTGTCGGCCGTCTATTGATTTTTCATAGAGCCACCAGTTGGCACAACTGACTCGGCATCGACGCACTGAACATAACTTTTCACCGCCTATGCCGCCATGTGCACCGAATTTAGAGCACCGAAATATCAGTTTGACGACGATTATGCAATTATAGGCAGCACCTGAGGCAAAGATTCGCTCATCGCCAACATTCGCGTGACTGCGGCAACAGTGTAGCAGCGGCAGCGGCAGCTGCATACATATATCAAATTAATGTCGGCAGTCGAGAGCTCGCGCGAAAGTTAAACGAGACAATGGGACGCCAACGCTACACCATCACCCTCAGCAATTGGCTGCCGCAGGGCGGCGTTGGCAGACCAATTCCGGGCCGGCGCTGTCAACGCTGTGCGGTGTTGCTGCACCACTGTGTGTTTCACTGGGTCACTGGGAAACGCAATGCGGCGCTTACTTACACTTTCAACCAATTGTTCACCCACTTATGTTGTGCCCACCCCACGCACACACACCTCACGTTTTCTACTTGGCACACCGCAGTTGCATAAGACGAGCGCACTTCCTTTCTTATTGCCCCAGGAAAAATTGGACATTTTCGCACATTCACATGGGCTGCAATAAAACAGCTCAAACTTACATTGGCCGCGAAAACATTTTCTCAGCTTATTCCAATTATCCTGTTGTCGTTCACTATCTCTGGTTCACTAGCGCCTTACTTGCTTCCTTTACGTAGTTTACTTTGTCTTACACTAAGCCGAATGAATGGGGTCCGCGTATTCCCCAAACCGTTTTATTTACACGATTTTCAAATACTTTAGTGTTGTCGCAAGTGATTCATGGGAACAAGTCAACGGCAACCGCACCAACACGCACACACCCAGCCCCACAAAAGACAAGAAACGAATAGAAGACCACTTTCAAGGGAAACGTCAGCCGAATGGCTGGACTCGTGGTGGAAAAGCCAAGCGCGGTGAAAACGAGTCAGCTGTTGTATGCAGAGCGTGTTGGAATGCTTTTCGCATTGGCGATGAATTGTTGGCGCGCAGGTTTGAATGATGGCGCGGTGAATGTTGATTGGTTGGTCGCATTACATGGAAGCACAGTTGAAAAGTTGCTTTATTGTTTTAATTATTTGATTGAGGCTCAGGAAAACCAATATTTGTTTATGTTTTGCAAGGAGATAGTTCGGGCAACTGGGTTTGAGTCTTTTGGACAGCGGTAACAAAGAACATTTTTCGAGTGGCTGTATTTGGTCACACTTCCGCTTCCAGTCATACTTACTTCCGCTTTCTCTTGACTCTTGTTTTCTCTTCTCTTGTTCTCGTTTTTCTTTCTTATTCTATTAAATAAAACACGCAGTTACTTTCATGTGTCTAATTTATTCTAACTTTACAAGTAGTGATTATATTAATGCATTTTTTCTTACAACTCAGTATTCATAAAAGTTTACGAAAAGCCCATCGTATGAAATATAATTGGCATATGAAAACCGTTATAAACTGGTGAACAATCAGACAGGGCAACACTGCTGCATGGCGTCCAGCTGACACGTAACTTTGCATTGAAGTATTTTCCACACGTGTGTGTTTGCTTTCAAAGTCGTAGAGTGCACGAAAGCCAGTTTTATCGAAACGATCATTTGAATAGAAGGACACACGGAAGAATCGGCCATCCGAGCGCACTTCGAACTTATCTCGCTTGCCGCAGTATTTTCCATACTTTCTGTCTGTGCTCATAAAATTGGAAAACTCGACATAGTCACTGGCTGTAAGATACTCGCAGCTGTGGAAAACATAAAGTTTTTGTATTTCGATGTACTAAGCATAAAAAAACATATGTTGAATTAAATACAAACAAAAAATATGCTTGAGTATGACTAGTAATCGTTTAAATTTTGATGCACTTTACTTTTTTATGTTGCTCAATAAAATCTGACGGGATATAGACATAATGAAACTAGTTTTAAATTTTTAAAGTTTTTGTAAGTTTGTTTAAAAAATAGTACAATAGATCAGTCAATAGGAAGGTATCGCATTTATTTCTGGTCACTACTAGAAGTTTAAATAGTACTATAACTGTCTCGGACCAAAAGCATCCATAGCAATTACAGCCAATTACAATAATTGAACAATTTCGTACTTACGTTCCAATGCCTTCAACGTCAAAGAACGTAAAACGAATTATCACTTTCTCCTCCGATTCACCGTGGAAGAGGTAATGGCAAACCATGTTCTGTGGATAGAACCCGGGGAAGTTCGGTGAGCCAAACCAGCCGGATTTGCGGTCAGTACTGTTGTATAGAAAGGTGCAGTTGTTTTCCAATTGGTGGCCAGTTAAAATGCCAAAATCTGTGGAAACCAACAATTGGTCAAACTTCTAACAATGTAATACAACCACCCACTCACTCTTCACAAATCTGTACTCGGCCTTGAAGCCGTAATAGTTGATTTTGGAGCCTGTGGGCGGATACCTGCCTAAGAATTGCAGCAGCATTTTCGGACCCTTGGACATGATGGGCTTGGGCAAGAAAGCACCACAAAAAAGTTCGGCTGCTTCGTATTTGCCTCGCACTTGAGTCAACAGCTGCAACGAATCGCTGGGCTTGCACTCGCTGGAGTTCTTGTGCTCGGCCGGTATGTAGAAGTCCAGGAATTTTATCTGCAAATTGGTGCAGCAATTTAAATAAAATGAAACCCTGCGAAGATTAGTGCAAACATGTAACATACCTGGATTCGCTCGTCCGCTTCGCCGTAGAACTCGAAGCGACATTGCACACGCGACGGCGACAGCACCGGAATAACGTTGACATTTGGCGCGGCGGGGAACAGCTGCGCAGTGTCAAATTTGCCCGATTTGTTTACGCGCGAGTCGAACGTCTGCTTGCAGTTTTCTGTAAGTGAGAGCGGAGTTTGTTCAAATTTTATATTTTTAGCGAAGTACATGTTGGCAATTGCACATAAAGTGCGTGTACTACAGAAATTAATTGCGGCCGTGCGGCGACATACAAATTTTCACACCAAAATGGAGCTAACCGAAGACGATCGACTGCAGACCTTCCGCCGTGTTTGTGATGAAATTGGCGAAGAACGCAGCTACCTCAACAAGGCGAAAATATTGCAGCAATTCTTTGCCAAGGGCAGCGATGGAGACGGCTTCAAAGGCGACATGTTGCTGTGGGTGCAAATGCTGATACCGGGCGCGTCGCAACGCGTCTACAATTTGCAGAACAAGCAGATGCTGAAGCTGTTCTCGCGGCTCTTCGCTTGCGATCAGCAGGAAATGCAAAGGGACCTCGAGCAAGGTGCATACGGCCGCAAGTTAAGGCGATTCTGTTTAGATTTCTAAATGATTTGTTGCGTTTGTGTACAGAGGGTGACGTTTCGGAGACTTTACGCAAGTACTTTGAGTCGTCCAAAAAGCTGAAGCCACAGCAGGAGAGCACCATGTACCTGCAGGAAGTGGATGAATTTCTGGTCAAGTTGGAGCAGAAATCCAAGGAAGACGAGCAGACAATTCTACTGAAGCAGCTGTGTACGCAAGCGACAGCTTTAGATCTGAAAACTGTGAGGAGCCGAAATGTGATTTGATTTTCTAAAAGTAATTTGTGTTAAATTTGTTGTTGCCTTACAGATCATACGTCTGATTAAGCAGGATCTGCGCATTAATGCGGGAGCACGTCATATCCTTGATGGGCTGGGTCCATTGGCTTATGCAGCTTATCAATCATCGCGTGACTTAGCTGCAGTGGTGAAGCAATTTGCGGGCAAGAAGAAACAAGTAGAGCAGGCACTGGCGCCAATAACAGCCAAACGCGTAATTTCACAATGCAACTTTTTGCCATTTATGTTTATTACAATGGTTTCCATGTATGTTTGTTGAACAGATATCCGGCAAAGCTGCCTTTGTACAGGTAATGACGCCGATCTCGCCGATGCTGGCCAATGCCTGCAAATCGGTTGACGAAGCTTTTAAGAAGAGCCCCGGTGGCTTGTACACCGAAATCAAATACGATGGCGAGCGCGTGCAAATACACAAACGTGGCAATGAGTTCAAGTTAGTGCCATATGCAATGATTTCACTTATTTCAGATCGTCTAATAAATTGTTTACGTTAATGTTTAGATTCTTCAGTCGCAATTTGAAGCCGGTGATGAGTCATAAAATTAAGCGCTTTCATGAGCTAATACCAAAGGTAAGTCCAGTGTAAACATGTACCTTCACCATTTCATATTAACTTGATTTAAAAGGCCTTTCCTGGTGGCGGTGATATGATTCTGGACTCGGAAATTATTTTAGTTGATACAGTAAGTAACAGCTTGCTGCCATTTGGCACGCTGGGTGCACATAAGAAGAAGGAATATATGCACGCAGAGGTGTGCATTTTCACATTTGACTGTCTGCTGTACAACGGTGAAGATTTGACCAATGTGTACGTACATATAAACCGATAATGATATATGAACATATATGCATAATTACTTATAATCTGCATCGGCCTGAGCATATGTCAGAGATGTACCCGTGCAGTGTATAAGCAAACTAAATGTCAAGTTTCTTATTCCAAATAATTTCATGTGTTATTTAGACCTTTTCACAAACGCCGCAAAATATTAGAGGAGAATATCAAACCAATCAAGTCTTGCGTCGAGCTGTCAGAAAGTCAGTTTTTGAAAACCAAAGGCGAACTATCGCTAATGACAGCAAAGGTATGTGTCAAGAATATTAGCGAATATTTCCATATTTCTGGAGAAAATAACTTTCACATGCTTATCACACTCAGCCAAATAGAAACTCAATTCATACTTTCTTAGGTACTGAAAGCAAATTTGGAAGGTGTCGTACTAAAGAATCCCAACGGCACCTACCAACCGGGAAAGCGCGGCTGGTTGAAAGTCAAAAAAGACTACCTTTTCGGCGGCAAAATGGCAGATACTGCGGATCTGGTGGTGTTGGGAGCGTGGTATGGTTCGGGCAAGAAAGGTGGCGTGCTGAGCATTTTCCTCATGGGCTGCTACGATCCCCGCGATGGGCTCTGGAAGACCGTAACAAAAGTGCATTCCGGACTGGATGATGCAGAAAACGAGAAGGTGCACGAGCAGCTCATGGAACTTATGCAGCGTGCCGATCCGAATAAGACGCCGTCGTGGTTGTTGTGCAAAAAAGCACTGGTGCCGGACTTCATTGCCAAGACACCGAAAGATATGCCCGTCTGGGAGATAACCGGTGCAGAATTCACCAAGTCGGAGGCGCATACGGCAGCCGGCATTTCCATACGGTTCCCGCGCATAACGCGGCTGCGCGTGGACAAGTCCGCAGAACATGCCAACGATTTGCCGTACTTGCAACAAATGTATGACGCATCAAAGAAGGATGTGAATGTTGATTTGTTGCTGGCTGACTGTGACGAGAATGAACGTGAGGGTGTGCAAATCGAAGAAATTGAAAGCAAGCTTAATGTGACGCCAACAAGAAAACCAAAAGCGACAAGTAAAAATGGTGAAACAACCGAACTTGAGGACAAGTTGTGCGAAACGCCAAAGTTTTCTAATATTTCTACGATGGCCAGTGGTAGCAGTGGACAGTTGAAAAGGCAGAAGGCTGGTGAAGACGATGAAAAATTGCAAAGTAACAGGAAGAAGCCAAAAAGTGACAGCAATGAGAGTAAAATTAAGGCACTAAAAAACCAACCCAAACTAGATTTCAGTGGATACAAAAAGAAACCAACAAGTGAGAGTAACATTTTCAAAGATCTGATTGGCTACTTCGATTCTGGCATTGATAATAATGAATGGGCGCGTGCGTTTGCCGCGAATGGGGGAACAGTTACGAAGAACTCGAAAGAAGCGAGTGTTGCCTTTCATGCGGAGATGACTGCAAACATTAGCTTAACTGATACCAGGTGCGTATTGCTTAATAAATGATTGCGACGACGATTGGGCTCATATTTTTGTTTGTTACAGACAAAATTACAAGAAGTCATGCCGGCATTTGAGCGTTGACTGGGTGCGCGACTCAGTGCAGACCAAGTCGTGTAAATCGTATCCACTTTATGCGGTTGTGCTGCGATAATGAATTATTTTTATATCATTTTTTATATCATTTGAAGTTGTTGTTATTTAAATGATTTCTAATGTATGCGTATACTAGGAATAATTACATTAGATATTTGTATATGTATAATTAAATCGATTATGCAGATACTATTACATGCTGCGTTATCTGCTTAAAGTGTTGCTACACCGTATCCATTAGTGCTTAAGAAAACATGGACATTACTTCACGTGTGCAGTGTACATACTTTAAAATTTCCTAATTTACTTGAATATTTGTTTAATTTATACGTATAATTAAATTGTTTAAAGTGTATATGTATACCGAAGGACATTTCCTAAAGAACTCATGTTGTCTGTTGGCTCCTGACGTATTGTCGGAAATAGGATGCTTATGCAGATTCAATAAAGTTGTACGCAATTTGTTCAAATTATATTCATGTATAGGTTTTTGCACACAAATAAAGTAAATCAAATACAAAAGCTCACGCCTTCACATGTTGATAAAAAGTATAAATTACTTGCAGTGCCTTCCGCAGAAAGCTTTCTGCTTCGAGTCGTTTTTAAATTGCGCGATAGCCGCTTATAACCTCTGTATGTATGTGCGTTTTTCGCATGTTTCGCGTTTCCAGTTTGTCGTTCAGTTTAAATCAGTCGTACCTCAACCGCGCAGTGAAACACTATTCAAAAAATATTTTGCAAACTTTTTCCTGTTAAGCTGAGATGTGGTGGGAGTTTGCTTTGTTGAGCGCGTTGGCGCTGTACGTTTCCTATCGCTGGATGACGAAGTACAGTGACGTTTTTCGCAAACGCGGAGTGTCGTGCTACGTGCGATATCCATTATTGAATACCTTCAAGTTTATGATTTTTAGCAAAAAATCCCCGTTCGACATGATTGCAGATATGTACAAACTGCATGATGGGCCGTAAGTGTGTGGATTGTGGAAAAAATGTAAGGTTTTTATAAACCTGTTATATAAAAAAAATCCAGCGTACAACAGTATTATCCGATTCCCGGCATCAATCGCATGTATTTTTCAATTTCAGTTTCTTTGGCACATTTGCTCCACGAAAGCCCATTTTTGTTATACGCGATCCTGAATTGATCAAGCAAATCACCGTTAAACATTTCGATCATTTCGTTAATCACATCGGCATATTTGGCGAAGCCAGCGAAAGTAATCTGCTTGCAAATTCGCTCTTCCAAATGGAGGATGCCAAATGGAAGGACATGCGCAGCACGCTGAGTCCCGTCTTTACCGGCAGCAAGCTGCGCCAAATGTTTCAGCTGATCAACCAGGTCGCCGACGAATCAGTAAAGCATTTGCAGCAGCAAGGAGCAGCAGCAAAGGGTGATGGTGTCGAGCTCGATATGAAGGACTATTCGACGCGTTTCACCAATGACGCTGTCGCCTCGGTCGCATTTGGGCTGCAGGTGAACTCGTACGAGAACCAGAACAACGAATTTTATCGGATGGGAAAGAAGGTGACTACGCTCACCGGATTGCAAGGCATAAAATTCATGTTGCATATGCAGTGTCCAAAGTTAATGAAGGTAACATATGCTGGCAGATGAGAGAACTGCGAAGTACTAAAGACCTGCTAATGATGTCTTACAGCGGCTTCGATGGAATCTCTTCGATAAACCGACAACCGACTACTTCATGCATTTGGTGCTGGACACAATGAAATATCGCCAGGAACACAACATTGTGCGGCCAGACATGATCAACATGCTGATGGAGGCACGCGGCATGATCAGCTCGGACCACCCGAAAATACGCGACTGGAGCGACGTTGAGATTGTGGCACAGTGCGTTGTGTTCTTTTTTGCTGGTTTCGAGTCAGTGTCGGGGCTGATTTGTTTTGCCGCGCACGAGCTCATGGAGAATCCGGAGACACAGCAGAAATTGCTGGAAGAAATCAGCGAAGTCGATCAGCAGCTGGAAGGCAAACCGCTCACGTACGCGGCGCTGCAGGGCATGAAATATATGGAGATGGTCGTTTCGGAAACGCTGCGCAAGTGGCCGACCAGTATTGTAGTCGATCGGAAGTGCAATAAGGATTTTGTGAGCGAAATCAATGGTGAGCGCTTGGAAATTAAAACGGGCGAGGCTGTCTGGTTGCCTGCGGCTGGAATACAGCGCGATCCCAAGTACTTTAAGAATCCGGAGAAATTTGATCCCGAGCGTTTCAGTGACGAGAACAAGCACGACATTCAGCCGTTCACGTATCTGCCATTCGGACTGGGACCACGAAATTGCATTGGTAAGCACATATAAAAAATAATAATTAAATGTGGGACAACGCTAATGAGTCAAGTCAATGGGTCAAATGTTGAAATTTTTATAATTCCTGTAATTCCTATAATTATAATTATCTAATCATATTCGATTAATCTTTTTTATTCGATGCAAGGTTCGCGATTTTCATTGTTGGAAGCAAAAGCATTTTTGTACTATTTGGTGCGCAACTTTTCGATTGAGGCAGCCCAGAAGTCCACAATACCATTGCAGTTGGCATCCAACAATTTTCAGATGAAACCCAAGAACGGCTTCTGGTTGAAGTTTGTTGAAAGACGTTGTTGAAGAAGCTGAGTGTTGTGTCTTGACATAGTATTTATAACTCGTTATTTCTATGTTCTCTATAAGCTTCAATAGCAAAATAAAGCATATATAACAAAAAAGCATTCCAAGTAAGCAAAAGCTTTGAGCACCAAGAAATCTTATACTACTCTCAAAACGCTTCCAAGACTATAGTGGCAGCAGCGCAGCTGATTGGAATCAGTCACTTCTCAGCCGCACTCTGAAGCAGTTTGATAAAAATATTTGTTTACTTTTTCTACGGCCTCGAAATGTGGTGGGAATTTGGTTTGCTGAGCGCGGTGGCGCTGGTTCTCTTCTACCGCTGGATGACGGCGAATCAGGACTTCTTCGTCAAGCGCGGCGTGCCACATGACAAGCCGTTCCTCATGTTCGGCAGCACGAAGGACATGGTGTTTCGCACAAAGGCCATGTTCGACGTTGTGGTGGATCTCTACAACAAACACGATGGACCGTAAGTTTGTCCTATCCCCTACTTCAGTAAAGTATAAACTGTAATGTAAAGACGCCGACCAAAGTGCATGGCAAACATGGCTCGAATCTCATTATTGGTAAATGTGCAAATAGCCACTTCAATCCGAGTGTCTGTTAAAGTGGCGAAAAATTTCATTATGTTTTTTAGTTGGTGGCGGTTGCAAAGCTTATCTCGGCAATGTTCATCGACTCGCTTTGTTACCGTTGGCGTCATAGGCGTTGTGCCGCCTATTCATACTTTTAGACAACGAGCGCTCTAATCAATAGCAGCTGTTCGTAGTTGTTCAGTATCAATTACTTGAATTTTTTGCAATTTATCACTCACAGGTTTTATGGCATCTTTGATCAACGACAGCCCGTTTTCCTTATACGCGATCCTGAACTTCTCAGGCAAATCACTGTAAAGGAGTTCGATCGCTTCGTGAATCATCGCACCATCTTTGCAAATAACGACGATCACAATTTGTTTGGCAATTCGCTCTTCCAAATGACTGATGCCAAGTGGAAGGACATGCGCAGCACGCTGAGTCCTGCTTTTACCAGCAGCAGGCTGCGCCACATGTTCCAGTTGATCAACCAGGTGGCTGAGGACTCCGTCAAGTATTTGGGAAAGCTGAATGCAGAACAAACGGACAAGACCACAAACGGCGTAGAGATGGACATGAAGGACTTTTGCACGCGCTTCACCAACGACATAATCGCCTCGGCAGCATTCGGGCTGCAAGTGAACTCGTACGAGAACCAGGACAACGAGTTCTATCGCATGGGCAAAAAGGTGACCACATTCACAGCAGTGCAAAGCATAAAGTTTCTTTTCTATATGCACTGTCGAACACTGACGAAGGTAAGACCCTACAATGCAACAAGTGTGTGCGTTCCTTTTAACTGGATCTGGTGTTGCGCAGTGGCTTAATTGGGACCTCTTCGACAGACCCACAACCGACTACTTTATGCATCTGGTGCTCGACGCAATGCAATATCGCAAAAAGCACAACATTATGCGCCCCGATCTGATCAATATGCTGATGGAGGCACGCGGCATGATCAGCTCTGACAATCCAAAGGTTCGCGACTGGAGCGACGGTGAAATTGTGGCGCAGTGTTTTGGCTTCTTTTTCGCTGGTTTTGAAACCTCCTCCGTATTTATTTGCTTGGCGGCACATGAACTCATGGAGAATCCGGAGACACAGCAGAAATTGTTGGAAGAAATTAGCCAAGTCGATCAGCAGCTGGAAGGCAAACCGCTCACGTACGAGGCGCTGCAGGGCATGAAATATATGGACATGGTGATGTCGGAAACGCTGCGCAAGTGGCCGGTCGCCGTTCTAGCCGATCGAGTGTGCAATAAGGATTTCGTTTATGAGCTCAACGGAGAGCGTTTCAATGTTAAGGAGGGCGAGTGTGTTTGGATACCGATGGCTGGTATACAACGCGATCCAAAATATTTCGAGAATCCGACAAAGTTCGATCCGGAGCGATTCAGCGAGGCGAACAAGCACAACATTCAGCCATTCACATATCTGCCATTTGGTCTGGGACCACGAAACTGCATTGGTGAGTGCATGAGGTCAAACTTGTATCAAGAAATGCTCACATATTGCATTCTTTCTGATTTTCTCAAGGATCGCGCTTTGCGCTATTGGAAGCCAAAGCCATTTTGTATTACCTGGTGCGCGACTTTTCAATTGAGGCTGCAAAGAATTCTACCATACCGATGGAGTTGGCCGCTGCTGGCTTTCAGCTCAAGGCGAAAAACGGTTTTTGGTTGAAATTTGTTGCAAGAAGTTGAGCAGGGTCTGTGGCACATCCTGTTGAACTAAGTTATTGTAGAAATAATCACCTTTATGTAAATACAAATTTCATGCTGAACTATGCTTGTGTGGTCGGCTGGCGGAGATTAGTGCGTAGTGCCACCAAATGTCTGGTGTGGGCAGTCATCAAATGTTAATTAACTTTTGACTGAGGTTGAACGGTGACGTTTCACGCTTGAGAATAAAAACAGGAAGAAGAAGAGCGCAGATTGGGTGCGTGACTCGATCCATTGGTGTCTTGCGTTCCTTTACAATTTAGCTTTAAACAGTTGAATAATTTTGTAATTAGGCTTTCATTCTGTTCGAGTTTTCCTCAGAGTTTTTATAAGTATTCATATGAATCGATGCTTCAATCGATGTCTATGCAATTAAATAATTATTTCGATTATTGTGCTATACTTGCAAGTTCTGATACGCAAATAAAGCAACTACCACATCAGATTAATTAAAAGGCAGGCCTCGCCTTTTGCAAAAAGCTCCGTGCACAGAATATTTCTGAACTGCGTGTCAGCCGCCTCCAACAATGAAATGTTCGTGTGTCGTTGCGACGCGCGCTTATCGCGTTGCGCGGCTAGTTGGCCAGTTTGTCGCGCAGCTCATTGAAATCAGTTAGAGTTCAACCTCACAGCGAAACACTTTGATAAAGTTATTTGTTTACTTTTTCTACGGCCTCGAGATGTGGTGGGAATTTGCTTTGCTGAGCGCGGTGGCGCTGTTTCTCTTCTACCGCTGGATGACAACAAATCAGGACTTCTTCGTCGAGCGCGGCGTGCCACATGACAAGCCGTTCCTCATGTTCGGCAGCACAAAGGACATGGTTTTTCGCACAAAATCCATGTTCGATGTAATTGTGGATCTCTACAACAAACACGATGGACCGTAAGTTCGTTATATATTACTTCAAATGTCCAAATCGTAATCGAAATTCGAACCTTTTTAACTCGTATTTGTATTACGGTAAAAGCGCGAAAGCTTTTTTGCTCACTTTGCATTTAATTAATCAAAGCTCAAGGTCGTTTGCTCTCATTGAGGGTCAAGTTCGGTGTCTCCGGTACTGTTTTCATTTTCGTTTTAGTTGATTTTTAATTGTCTGCCGCTTTGATGTTTACGAAAGAGGCTGGGCGCAGTTTTCCATGTATTATTGCATCAAATTGTTGTGAATGTGTAATTTTTCGCTGAGCGGTAATTGCAGCTGAGCTGAGATGAGCGAATGCGGTGTTTGTTTAGGAAGTGAAGAGAGGTTGGAAAGCGAGAGCGAATGTTGTTGATGTCAACTTTATAGAAGAATTTAACTAACTTTCGCGTTCTTTGCAATTTGCGTTTCAATTCGTTCGCTAATTGAATTCAATTGGTGGTTAAAACGCAATTTTTATTATTTTATTATTAAATTTGTAACAAATGCCCTGAAGTATCTTAAGAAATCTCCATAACGAGTTCATGTTTAAGTTCACATTTAATGAATGAGTTCATGTTTATTGAATTCCGAACAACAGGTGGGAACGTTTTTTAAAGGAGTTAAAATATTTAAATTTTCTCAGATGTTTTCCATTGGGTGCTGCGTTGTAAGCCGATGAAGAAAATTGCTTTTATATAATGTGGGATGAGGTTTAGAAACTTTTGTCATTTAGGACCTTTGTGCAAACTGATGAAAAGAAGCTACATTAATTATTAAAACATCATAAAATCGACTAAAAAGTGAGCGGAGTACAAGTACGAAACAATTAAATCTATTAGGTGGCAGATCATAGATCGGTTTTATGCCTTTCCAAAGATTCGACGTTGCCTGCTTTTTGAAATTACAGTCGTGTCTGGGTATAGTGTACACCCTATATAGTGAACAACTCGATATAGGGAACACCCAAATTTTGACATGGAGCCTCTAAATAATGAACAACATTTTGAAAGCAATTTCAAGCAAAAAGCAAAAAGTGTATTTTGAGCAAATAAAACGAGTTTTTGAACAAAAATGTTAACCTTGATATAGTGAACAATCTCAATACTGTGAACAGGCCTTGCAATAATTACTCACTATATCCAGACACGACTGTATTGCTATTACATTTGGGGTCACTGAATGACCAGCTAAATGTTATCACCAGACTCTACTTAACCACTGCCAAAGAAGACAGTCTTACCGTTTTTTTTTTTCAAGAGTTAGTCATTTCGATTCTATTTATATTTTTTACCAACATAGAAAACACCATATTGGGAAAAATTCTATTGATTTTTTTGTATGGGAAGTTGACCAAAGCAGAGAGCTTGAAAAGTGTTGTTCCAAGTATTGGTTAACGCAAACGAAACTTTATGGTAAACACTCAATTTGAAGTGGAAGTTATTTTCATAAAAAAAGCGCCACAAACAACGCTTATCACCATTAATCATTATCTTAAATATGCGTTTTTATTTTGTTTGTTTGCCAACATTAGTTATCAATTTCATCGTTTACAGGTTCTATGGCATATTCGATCAACGTCAGCCCATCTACCTTATACGCGACCCTGAACTGCTGAAGCAAATCGCTGTCAAAGACTTTGATCATTTCGTGAATCATCGCAACATCTTCGGCGAGGACGACCCCAATTTGTTTGGCAATTCGCTCTTTTTAATGAAAAATGCCAAGTGGAAGGACATGCGCAGCACGCTGAGTCCGGCCTTTACCGGCAGCAAGATGCGCCAAATGTTTGAGCTGATCAATCAGGTGGTCGAGGATTCGGTGAAGTATCTGAAGAAGCAGACAGTGGAGCAAAATGGCACGGCAGGAAAAGACGCAAAAGACAACGGCATGGAGCTGGACATGAAGGACTTTTGCACGCGCTTCAGCAATGACGTCATCGCTTCGACAGCTTTCGGGCTGCGAGTGAACTCGTACGAGAACCAGGACAACGAGTTCTATCAGATGGGAAAGAAGGTTACCACATTCTCAGCATGGCAAAATATAAAATTCCTCTTGTACATAAATTTTAGCCAATTGATGAAGGTTTGTGATATTGAAATAGTTACTAGTCGGGGGTGTGACTAACGACGGGTTTTTTCGCCCCACAGATGCTTAAGATGGAGCTTTTCGACAAAGCCATCACTGACTACTTCATGCGTTTGGTGCTGGACGCAATGAAATATCGCCAGGAGCACAACATTGTGCGGCCGGACATGATCAACATGCTGATGGAGGCGCGCGGCATGATCGCCTCGGACCACCCGAAAATACGCGACTGGAGCGACGTTGAGATTGTGGGACAGTGCTTCTTGTTCTTCTTTGCGGGTTTTGAAACATCTGCTGTGCTGACCTGCTTGGCGGCACACGAGCTCATGGAAAACCCGGAGACGCAGCAGAAACTGTTGGACGAAATTAGCGAAGTCGAGCAGCAGCTGGAAGGCAAACCGCTCACGTACGAGGCGCTGCAGGGCATGAAATATATGGACATGGTCGTTTCGGAAACGATGCGCAAGTGGCCGCCCGCCGTTGTCGTAGATCGAGAGTGCAATAAGGACTTTACGTATGAAATTAAAGGACAGCGTTTGGATATAAAGGAGGGCGACTTTGTTTGGATACCGATGGCTGGTCTACAACGAGATCCCAAATATTTCGAGAATCCAAAGAAATTCGACCCGGAGCGTTTCAGCGAGGAGAACAAGCACAACATTCAGCCGTTCACATATCTGCCGTTCGGAGTGGGACCACGAAATTGCATTGGTAAGACCCATAAACAAAGTACAGAGACGCAAGTCTAGTCTGATTTTTGTCTGTGCTTTTTTCTCTATTCATATTTTATTGAGTTTCCTGACTTGCTTTTACTTAGGTTCGCGTTTTGCGCTGCTGGAAACTAAAGCAATTTTGTACTATCTGGTGCGCGACTTTTCGATTGAGGCAGCCAAAAAGTCGACCATACCGTTGGAGATGTCACCCTCTAACTTCCAGATCAGGCCGAAGAACGGATTTTGGTTGAAACTTGTTGCAAGAAAGCAGGCATAAAGACGTATAACATAAGTTACAACCTGTATCTACTCCCAAGATAATCACTTTCCAGAAGAGTAAAAACAAATATTAATAGAGTATATTTACAGAGATTATTTGTAACTTTATTAGGTAGTGTTTACAAAGAGAAATGTTATTGGAAATAATTGGCATGTAAATTACAGGTTACTTCTACAATGAGAGAAAATTGCAACTGACGTAATTCAGTGGTTTAATTAACTTGTACACTTTAATGTCATACCTGTGTATGTAAATATATATATTTGTAGTTGATGTGTTGTTGTACGTGAATAAATTGCAACAGTAATTCTGAACAGATTCAACAGTAAAAAACATTGTGTCTATGTAAAACTGGTTATTGTTAGATGCCCAAAAATATATGAAAGTGAAATTATTTATACTGAATACCACAATATTGTATGTTATCGTAATAATTTCAGATAACGTCAACACATTTGCCAACTGTGCGCTTTGTTGCTATTCATTTGGCTTGTTTGCATGGCTTTAATATTATAGGAAAATAAATTAAATAATCCCCTCACTGACATCGAGTTACGCTCCATAATTTTCAGAGCTTTTGTTTTGTTTCAATGCGAAGCTCTCGATGGTGTGCGCCAAACTGTGTTTCGAGTTGTTATTGCGTTTGTAGAATGTAGAAAGCAAAAGTGCTATGGCCAAAAAAGTTTGTTCGCCGCTTCATTAAAATCAATTGAATTTTAACCGCCGAGAGCGAGCAACCAAGCGTTGCGCAAGTGTTGTCTATGTTCACGTATTGTCACATATAGAGAGATATATTTACACCGGACATATGGTAGGAACTTGGCTTCTTGGCCACATTGGCGGCATACTTTTTTCTAGTGCTGGAACACTGGAAATAATGAGTGCTTTGGGAAACGTGGTGTGCCGCATCAGAAAGCTTTCTTTATACTGCGCAGCGTAAAAGACTTTTCCCGCAAATCAAGAGAAATCTATTAGTTGATACAAGCAGCACAGTGGACCAGGGGCGGATTCAGACAAATATTTTGGGGGGGTTTCAAAAAGTAATTCTTTAATATTTATAAAATGCCAAAAAAATGCCTCTTAATTTGTAGGAAGTTTTAAAGTCGACCCTAATATTTCGGGGGTTTCAACCCCCAAGCCTCCCCCCTGAATCCGCCACTGCAGTGGACCGTAAGTTTCAACAACCAAATTATTGTTTTAATTAGTGAAATAATTACTAATGAGTTGAAATAATTAATAACCACAAAACATCGGGTGGAGCGTGTGGGCTAATGAATGAGTGGAAAGAGAATGGGAATGAGTGGCTTTCAGGAATTTCGCATTGCAAAAATTATGAAATAAAAAAATTTTGTTTTGTTTATATTTTCTGTTTATGTGGGCTTGTATGGTGAGTGCCAGTGAATAAAATACTTTATTATTGATTCGAACTGTCAGTTAGTACAGTTTGCAACACAATTCGAAGCAACGGCTTACGGCTCTTGAAACTGTAAACAAAATATTATTTACAGCCAAAACAACTTTAAGCATTCAAAAACCATCGGCTTTTAACGCTTTTTTGATAAAATACCTTTGTCCCATATGAAATTTGTATCATTATCTTCAAATATACTTCTTAGGTATTAACAATAATTCGACATTAATTCAACTGATTCATTAGAAAGCTATACATATAGCCAACTCCCAAGAATTTCACAATCTATATATACTAAATAGTGCTGCTTATCATTTCATTAGCTTTAACCATTGTTAGACTGCAATTCTGTTGTGCCGGCGCCTGTCTTTGCTGCATTCATATATTTTTTATTTTTATAACCGATAACAGCTTATCGCCAGTACAAACATAACCTATTCGTACTATAAAATCAATCGCATTTAGTTGTTTTACAACTTGCAGTATTTGTGGCACGTTCGATCAAAGACAGCCGCTCTTTCTGTTCAAGCAAATCACTGTAAAAGACTTTGATCATTTCGTCAGTCGATCTTTGGCAACTTGCTCTTTCAATTGAGAGATGCCAAGTGGAAGGACATGCGCAGCATTCTGGCTGAAAGAGAACTCGTACAAGAACCAAGACAACAAATTCCATTGGCTGGGCAAAAAGGTGACCAAACTCTCGGCGTGTCAAAATATAAAACTGCTGCTGTTTGCGTACTGCAAGTCGATAATTAAGGTGTGGCAATGTGCAAAAAATTGTGTGTTGTTGTTTCGACCAAGCAACGACCGACTTCTTCTTGCATTTGGTGCTGGACGCAATGAAATATTGCCAGGAAACAACATTGTGCGGCCGGACATGTGCAACATGCTGATAGAGGCGCGCGGCACGATCAGCTCGGACCACTCCAAATCACACGACTGGAACGACGTTGAAGTTGTGGCACAGCGCTGGTTTCACTTCAGTCCATGGAGAATCCGGAGATTCAGTAGAAATTGTTGGAAGAAATAAGCAAAGTCGAGCAGCAGCTGGAAGGCAAACCACTCCCGAAGCGCTGCAGGCCATGAAATATATGGACATGGTTTTTTCGGAAACGCTGCACTAGAAGCCCCTCGTTGTTGCAGTGGATCGGGAGTGCACCAAGGATTTCGTCCATCAATCCCGCGCACATTGGAATCAGAAGGAACGAGGCGCTTTGGATGCCTGTGATTGATTTGCATTGGGACCAGCGTTGCCGTTTTGGTTATTTTTAACCAAAAATGGTTATTTTTATTTTTGAAAATGGGTTTTGGTTATTTGGTGATTTTTGATCCCATTTGGTTATTTTTTAGAATATTGCACGCTGATACAAATGTATCATCTACCACAATATTATTGGGAGTGACAATAATATTGATATTGATTGATGGTAGCAACTCATAGCCATTGCTGTTTCTCGTAAAAAGAAAGCAGCATTGTTTAAATCGATAACTATGTTTTAAAAAAAGTCAACAACACGTTCGCGGACGTTGACAACTAATTAAAAATAATATCGCCTGTCTATTTTTGCAGTTCACTGAAATTTTTGCTGTGCGTGAACGTGTTAATTATTTATTTTATGTCACACATACATACATATGTGCCAAAAGCCTTTTAAATGTTCGTTAAATCTTGAAATTTATGTATGAGTTATTTATTTTGTTTATGTCGAATGAACATTTTGGTTATTTTTGTTACATTTTGGTTATTTTTATTTTTGTTTCTGGTTATAAATTGTTTTTTCTTGTGGCAACGCTGATTGGGATCTCAAATATTTCGAGAATCGAATGAGATTCGATCCGGACCGATTCAGCGAGCAGAACAAGCACAACATTCAGCCGTTCACATACATATCTGCAAGCAAGCAAGTAAATACAGAATCGAATTGATTGGATGCCGTGTGTGTGTGCGCCTTGTGCCGCGTTCAATTACCAATTTGCGCAATGTCAATGTCAGTTCGCGTCAATGCAAAACGTGTACTTATTTTGCGCTGCGGTTCATTAGCCTCGCATATTGCATAATAATTTCTCCCCGATTTGCTCTTTAATGAATGTTGCGCTTTCTCTTATTCACTCTTATTCGTTCCTGGCGTCCCGCTTTACGCCATTCGAAGACAAGGCCATACTGTACTATACGCTGCGCGATCGCCGTATAGAAGCAGCCAAGAACTCTATTGTGACGCTGGAGTTGCCGAACAGTTTTCAGCTGCAGCCAAAGACCGGTTTCTGGTTGAAGCTCGCAACAAGAACCCAAGCGTGAAGTGCGCAGTCAATGTCAATTCAAATCGCATCGAAATTATTAATTACTTTTACAACTATGTATTTATCTACTTATATATGTATGTTATAAAGCAGCACATAACTTGTGTGATTTCAATAAATAATTGCTTAATTGATGATCCATACGTTTGCATGTGGGGAATGAGTTCAGATTGCGTTTGACAAAGTCCGGCTTCACGTTTTCTCCGTGCAAAAAGTTGGGCAACGTTAGTTTCTTAAGACTAGTTTAGTTAGATTTCTCAATTCTGGTAGTACAATTGTTGGTTAAATTGATTGTCTTTTGTTTCAACCTTTAACATTGCATAACTTTTATACTTTCGAACCATAATTAAGTGCTTCATTGCTATTTGTCGAAATTAATATTCAATATGAAATGGTGAACATAAAGCAACACTTTCGAACCGTTCTTTGGCATTGCAATGAATGTAGTGTAAACCGGGCCTTATTCAGTTATAAAAAGATTCGTATGGTTTTGAAAATTGCCTGACGCAGAAAATATGCGTCAAGTCTTTGGACTTTTCGAACTAGACTGTAATTAGAAAAATTGATTATCATGAAAGAAAGTGGTGGAAAGACCTTAGTTGATCATACAAAAATAATGAATAATTTTTTACATTTGAAGTTTAAGGTATACCACAGCAGGATGTAAAACATTTGGATCATTGTGACCTTCCTATGGTACACCAAGAACGTCAAAGAATTCTTACTTAGGTTTCTTAAAATAAAAATTGAGGATACTCTTGGCCACCCATAAAATGTTTTTTATATAATATTACACCCAGTGGCGCGCACAGGATTTCATTTTGAGGAGAGCTTTGCGTACAACCTTTGAGCCGAATACCATTCGGAGCCATATTTTGTACCAGCAATTTATGTGTTTAGGGGTTTGAACCCCCCGCAATGCGCCACTGATTACTCCGTTCGACAGTACTTTTGAAAAATCGCAAAGATGATGTAGTCGTGAAACTAAAAATTATTCATGGTAACCTGGCATACTCAGTTTTTCATTTTCTGATCCGATGACCTTTTGAAAGGACTTTAAAATTCTAAGGGCATAAACCTTTCAAAGATTTTTTAAAATATTTGCGGTTGTGCAATGAAGATATGGGTATCAAATAAAAGAGAAAACTTGTCGCTTTTTGACTAAATTTTCTAGTTTGAACTTTCAGGACCAAAATATGTGAGTAAGTAGTATAAAACCACAAAATATTATTTTTCAATCTAATTTTATAGATAAAAAACATAAATTATATTAGATATGGATTATTATATTATAGATCGAAAATATATATTTTTCTCAAAAGGATTCGTTAAAAAATTCGTAAAAACTATCAACAATATCGACGTATAGATATTTGAATGAACCTTACTGACATATTTTGGCCCTGAAAGTTCAAAATTGGAAATATAGTCTAAAGACGAAAATTTGCTTCTTTCATTTGATACCCATGTCTTCACCATTGAGCAGCTGCAAATATTTCAATAAATTTTTTGAAATATGTATGTCCTTAAAATTGTAAAGTACATTTAAAAAGACATTGGATCAGAAAGTGAAAAACTGAGTATGCCAGTTACTATGAATGACCTCTAGTTCCACGCCTATATAATTTTTTAGCTGGGTCTCGACAAAAGTGGTGTTACAGGAGAAATATGTTTCTGTGAAATGAAATGAAATCAAAAGGGTCCACGGCAGTGGCACTAACACGGCCAAGACCGATTTCATTGATCCAGTGTTCAATGTACCAGTACCACTGTGATGCAAAGGTATATTTTATTCTGGCATATACTTATGTACATATGTACGCCCAACGTTCAGGACTTAACATTACGTTCTTACATAAAACAATCCGATTATTCAAATCAAATGTCGACAAGTTTTGCAATTAAACCGTTTTAGAAGCCAGACACTGCCACCCCACAGAATTTATACAAAGTAGTCTCTATGTGTTTGTAATTATACTGCACTGCCGATGAAAGATATCATGTCATCACAAGCTTTATAAATTTGTTTATTTACTCGTTATTAATGGTGATTTCTGAAAAACTAAAAAGACAGCTGAAAGATCGCTTCAAAAGCGACTGACTGCAATTATAAATGTCTACGATCTGCGATAAACCGATGCACAGCGTCGCAATTAATAATCGCTCAAGTACGCCATCGGAAATGTATGTGGAATTAAAACTGCTTTTACGGCGAAAGCGCAAATTTCCGTACTTAGCAGAGAATCAGCTAGCACACATTTGACCAAATGCGGACAATTTTTAATAACTCCATACTTTGTCTGGTCGAGTGTTTATTAAATTTAAGTAATTTGTACTATTTTTCCAGCTGTAAGTGTATAATTTGTATAACGTCAAAGCTTGTTGACAAACAAATGTGGCAAATAAATGCTGCCCGCGTTTAATTTATTCTAAGCGGCTCACAGAGGGTGCTGGCGTTTGTTCTCCAACTCCAGCAATAAATAAAAATATTTATGTAGCCAACTATGCGAATTGTTGTCAGAATATTGATAGCATTTATGCCAAGCAGTTAAGTGATGCTGGGGCGGCGGCTTTGCGCTCGTGCACAACACAACCACCCAGTGATAAAAACAACTGCAACTGTGTGGGTGAAGCGGCAAGTTTACTACCCTTAACAGATGAACGGATGCGGCACTAATGCATGCAATAGACAGCTAAATGTTATTAAAATTAATATAAATAAATTGACTGGTCGTGTTTGACTGAAGTATGAATGGAGATTTAAAAATATTAATATAAATTTTAAAATTTTTCAAAATTTATTTCAAATGTTGAATTCATAAATGCAGGTGGTTGCTTAAAGGTCGAAAGACCTTTTGCTAGTGTGGCAATGTACATGTGGCTATGGGGGGTTTTGACTCCCAGAACCCTTAGATAGAGTTCCTATTATATATGGCAATTTAAAAAAAATAATAATAACATTTTTGTTTGGCAAAAGCGATTTCTTTTATTCAAAGCCTTAAACGCAAAAATTTAGAAGCATATCTAATGATTGCCATTAAAAAATATATATATTTAAAACACCCCAGAACCAAGTTCTGGCTACGCCCCTCACATAGAAACAAAGATCAGTAATGAATTTCGCATCAAAAACTCATTTTCGTTAAAATCCCAGATAGAAGAATCTTAAAATCTCAATATTGAATATACAAAAAATCTTATTTAGTAAATTTAAATAAATATTTTAAATTCGAATTAATTTCAATACAAATCTTAAATTTCAATATTCACCAATAGAATTTGTTTATTTATAGAAAATTACAAAAGTTGGCAGAAAAAAGACACTTGGCTAAGTCGCAGAGTGTGAATAGATCTGTTGAGGATGATTTAACCCTTTCGGGACGGAGTTTAATTTTGAAATCCAAAATTCTCTTAGTAAAAATATTCTCATGCTATGAATGTTGGGATTAGAAAATTATATTGGATGCTCACAAATTCTGAAATCATCTTTTTATACGGGAACACCGAAATCGAAAAAATATTTTCCGTGGGTCGTAAGATTTTAATAATTGTTTTGAGGGGCATTAAAAACTTGGTGGGACGTATTATCCCAGTAGTCCCGAAAGGGTTAAACACTATTATTTTAAATAAATGGATTTTACAGAACTAAGGGTAATTTTGTTCTTGGCATGTAAGTGGAATAATTTACAAGAATCAAAGTCCATATTTCCACCAGAGACTTATTACCTCCTATTACGATACTGTAAGCTAGACAAAGTCAAAGTAATAAGAATGTTGATATATCATCGTCGAATGTATGAATTAAATTGTATAACTTTTGCTGTTAGTATTGAATTGTCATATTCTAAAAATCCATTAACAGTAAGAAACCAGTTGAAAAATGATGAATCCACATAGGGTTCATAATAAAGCTAGTTTTCATAGGGTGCAATAGTTGCTTAACCAATTATTCGAGTTGCAATACTCTACATGCTGTTACAGCGTTAAAAGCTCAGATTATAAAAACTTTTTATTAATGCAGACAGGATTTAGTGTTTTTTTTTATTAACAATCTAATACACTCATTGATGTAAACTTTAACTATTGGAGACTAAAACAGTTTTGTGACAGGCATCCTAAGAAATTATTACTTGACCAGTTCTTAATGTCTAAGGAACTCCATCTAGTACTGCTAGGGACCCAACAGGGTCTAAGTGTGGCCAATACGTCCAACCAAGTTAACCTAATCTAACCTAAGTATCTCGACAATACTTTGGCGCGCTTCATATGCGAGCGCCCAGCTTTCGGGCGATACAGAAATGTATGCGTCGGCTGTATGATCCTTCGGGAGATATAGCTCCTGGACTTTAAGCTATTGAACGTGCTTAGTATTAGCAACCGATCCTATGGAATCTTTCTTAGGGCAGCTGCAAACCTAACAGCAATAGGTCACTGGTGACTGGTCTCTGACCCTTCAAGCTGTAGGGGCGCATACCTCTCTTCGGGTGTGACGATCATAGTCGCTAGCGGAAGTGGGCTGCATTACAGGGGGATGTACAAAGACCGAGCCAGAGTACAAAGAGAAAATTTTTGCCTACATGCCCGCGTTGCTGTACGCATTAATACTTAGTAGCGTCCGATCGAAGATCGATTTTTGACCGAAGCCGAATATTTAGCATAACTAAAATTTTAGGCCGAAGCTGAAGCCGAATACTAATAAAAATTCTTTTAAGAAAAAAACTGATCAAATTTAGAACTTCTTCCTCTATTCATTTCTTTGTTCCTCTTAAGACTTGATAAAAGAATATATATGTATATATATTTTAGTATAAAAAACAAAAACAGTCTTAGAGTTCTGTTTCAAGCAAAACACAAAAAATCGAACAATTTAACTGACATAAATAGCTGATAAGAGATAATTTTTATTAATCGCAATCTTGAGTACGAAATATCGATAAATCCGATACTTCGAAACTGACCAAATTGAATTGCATTACAAGGCGAAAACCTTCGTCTAAAGTATTCGGCTATTTTGGTCGAAGCCGAAGATTTAAAATTGGCAGAATAGGCCGAATACTGAAGCCGAAGACGAATATTCGGTCGGACACTAATATAAAACACATAACATAAAGTTCCCGCACATTACTTCTTTTTTCTCCACTTGAAAATGAACATTTGAAAATTCATCAAACGTTTTAACACTCGAAAGACGGTCATTTTGACGGTATTTCAATTTTAAATACAGTATTTTTCGTTTATAACGAACCCGTTTAAAACGAACTTCCGCCTAAAACGAACCAATTTCAAAAGTACGCGCTTTATTTTTTCGCTTATTACGAATCCGTTTAAAGCGAACTTTCGGTTACAACGAACCATTTTGCCCAGTCCCTCGAAGTTCGCTTTAAGCGAAAAATACTGTATAAGTATGTATTTTCTTTAGTATTTCTATCAACTTTTGCTTTGATGACTTTTATTCTTTGATCGGGTTCTACAATTAGTTCTACATTAGCGTTCTACACTTACAATTAGACAAAACCGATGCGTACTTTTCGAGATATCAGCGGATATAATATGAAGTCTTTGTAGGTATGGAAAACGTGCGGTCTTTCTAGTGTCAAATCTAGAACCAGAGCATTTGTCTACTGGGAAGCGGCAGTTAAGAGCTCCGCAAAATCTCTATCGGAATGGCGTTCAGTGTGTTTACGCATTGCGCCTAAAGTAAAGCCTAATTAACTTATGCTGAGTTATCGTAGTTGCGCCGTAAAGTGCGCGAGGGGGCCAACGACTGCAATCATAAGAAGCAGCAGAAAATTGGTGCGCATGTGGGAACCGGAAAATTGTCAGCGCAATTGCGGAGCGGAGTTTCGAGCGCTGCTCGCCTGGAACGGAAGTGACTGCAAAAACGTTTAAGGCGGTTCTAACTTGAACGGTTGTTATTTTCAACTTCAACAGCCAGACGCAATAATTGCCGTCCAAGTTTTCCACACATTATTTGCCATTGTCATGGGTACACAATTCTCCAATGCTGCCACTGTCGAATGATTGCATGTTGAATTGAATTTAACTACTTAGTCGTAGTCGCACTGTTGCAATAAAAGATACATTTTCGTTTAGTTGATTTGCGGTTTAGTTTGGTGCGTTCTGAAGCGGCGGGGTTTCCCCAGTGCTGCGCGGTGCGCCGGGAAAATTTATTCGTAATTTATCGCACAAACCGTGTAATAATTGCATTACTCGCGTCGATTTAATTTATGCCTCTGGGGCGTCGTCTGTGGGCCGTTCAATAAATTTGCAATCGAAGACATAAAGCAGATTTGTCGTTATGAATTGCTGAATACTAAGCAACAGTCGTAAGACAGTTACAACCAGTCGTAGCTGACACGTCTGATTTGCAAGCGATTACGAATGGTTACGGCTCACTAATCGATTGGTAAACGCTTCCATCACCTCCCGTCGGGTGGGTCCGACGGGCTGGTGTGCTAATAAATCTGACTACAACAAAATCGTTGCAATTGAACTTTTGCTTTTAATTATAAAAAATGTCTGATCTTGCGTGTTGGAAGCGATATTGACCCTTGTCTGTACGCGCACTTGTGCACTTAACAATTATTGGTCAGTAGTTTTTGCGGGAAGTAGTCAATGGGTCCGCAGAGCAGAGCAACAAAGGAAATAATAAATAATAAAACCGGTATGAACGGTCTTAAATGGTTTATTCGCTTGTAACTTGGCTATATTTGTTATTGTTACGCTTAAGCGACCTGTCTTCCCCGCCAGCTAGAATTCGCGATCGGCGCGCGGATGCGGCGATATAAAAAGCATAACGCGCCAGCGTTTGAATTTCGTTTGCGTTGCAGCACAGCTGACAACAGTCGCAGAACTTATTTAGCCACGGAAACGGCGGCCCGTCACAATAGCGTTGACAACGTTAGCGATGGAAACGGAAATTCAGGCCTTCTACAAGAATAAAAATATTTTCCTTACGGGCGGTTCTGGCTTTGTGGGGAAAGGTATGTGATTTAATTTCGAGTGCGATGCATGTGTGTGTGTATAATTAATGTAAAAAAATAAGATAATTACAAAAAAGGAAATATTTTATCAAATAAAAAGCAAATAAATAAATGAAAACTGCGCGGAAAATTTCGAGATATGCTATAATATTAAAATATGTCAAGTGCATATAAACATGAAAAATAAATAAGGGGTTTATAAAAACCAAAAATATTTACAAAATATGCATTAATATGAAAAAAGAAATTATTGAAAATCAAAAAAGTTATTAAAATTTAAAAAATATTAGTAAAATAAAAAATTAAAATTAAAAAAAAATTAAACTATGTATAAAAGGTGTTAAATTTAAAAAATTAAACTATGTATAAAGGTGTTAAATTTAAAAAAGTTAAAATACGCGAAAAATAACTGTATACAAAATTTGAAAAATTTAAACTACAATGAAACGGGTATGAAATAGTAGAATTACATATATAAAAGAAAAGATTAAAAAATTTCGAAAAATTTAAAATAACAAAAAATAAAAGGATAGTAACAGTATTTAATAACCCATATATGCTGAACTACGTTAGAAAATTAGTGTCGTTGTGGAAAAATCACAAATAATAAATATTAAAATTTTAAAAATTTCCTGAAATAGAAAACAAATTATTGAAATTAAAACAAAATATTAAAATACAAAATATGCGTGAAATAACTATTTATAGAATTTTATAAATTGAAACTATAAAATATAGTAAAAGAAATAAAACCTTGAAAAAAATCAAATTTCGAAAACTTAAAATAAGGAAATAAAATAGGGAAATAAAGGATAAATAATAAAATAGGAAAATAATAATTTGTATTAAAAAGTGTTTAAAACCTAAAAACCCAATCATGCTTAAAAATATATAATAAATAAGAAACATAAAAACTTGAGTTAATTAGTGTCGTTTTGGAAAAATCACAAAAACTTAATATTAATATTTTTAAAATGTTTTTCGTTTAAAAACAAAATTATTTAAATTAAAACATTTATTAAAACTAAAACTACGCATCAAACAACTTTTTAATGAACGATTACAATAAATTAAAACCATAAAATTAGACGAAATAAAAGAATGAAGTAAAAACAAATTTCGAAAAATTAAAATAAGAAAATAAATAACAGGTCAAACTTTGTAATGAACTTTTACAATAAATTAAAACCATAAAATTAGACGAAATAAAGGAATGAAGTAAAAACAAATTTCGAAAAATTAAAATAAGAAAATAAATAACAGGTATTAAAAAAAGTGTTAAAAACCTAAAAACCCGAATATGCTTAAAGATATACAATAATTAAGGAACATATAAAAAAATTAAGTTAATTACAATACATTACAATAAATATGTTAAAAAGAGTTAATCAGTGTTTATTTGAAAAAAATCACAAAAAATAAATATTATAATTAAAAAACAATTCATTAAAAAATAAATTATTTACATTTAAAAAATATTAAAATTAAAAATACGCATGAAATATTGTGACTGCTTACAGAATTTGATAAATTTAAACTATAAAATAAAATTAAAATGAAATAAAAAATGAAAACAAATTTAGAAAAATTAAAATAAGAAAATAAATAACAGGTATTAAAAAAAAGTTAAAAACCTAAAAGAAACTCTAAAGATATACAATAAATAAGAAACATACAAAAAATTGAGTTGCTTAGTGTTGATTTGAAAAAATCACTAAAAATGGTGAATGCAGCAATTTTTTATGGAAAATAAGGAAAAAAAGAATAAGTTGAGATCTGTGGTAAAGAAAAAAAGTGCGACACATTTGTGTTAAAGAAAATAAAAATTCTGTGTAAATGATTAATACCCATAGACACATTTTTTTATAATGTTCATCGAAATATACTTTCCGAAGTGCTTTTGGATATAAACTTTTCTACTTTTTATGTGCCATGCAAAATTGTTTGGCATTATTAGTGGAAGTTTTCGATTTCACTTAAAAAATTGGCCACAATTATATTGTATATATGTGTGCCAAAACTATGTATATATGTATGCCAAAACAATGCTTAGCAAAAAATATAAAAGTTTAAGGAAACCAGTTTAACATGTGGAAGTCGGCGAAAATTTAAATGCTGGTGATTCAATGTGTATTACATGCCTCATTGATTTTACATACATACGACGATAAATACAATGTATATGAAAATATAATTCATAACTGTAAACATTGACGTTTTTAGTGAACTTTACGCTGACCCATTAAAATGTTAACTAAAGCAAACAATATTAAAAAAAATCTAAAAATACAAATCATACTTCTGCATATTTGCTAAACTATTGAAATTTAAGGTGTAGTGAAATTAAATCTATTATTTTTCCAATAGATGGCTTTAGTAACATGTTATGTATCTCGCGTTGTATAAGTGCTATGAAGTTAAGCTAGATGGCGTTAGAAAGATAAGATTCCGTACTGAAAAAACGTCTCAGACAGTTTTGTGATTACTTGACTCCCCTGCGATCAAATCTCTTCATTTTGGCCAGTACTGTCAACAATCGGACTCTCTGGGATGGCCCAAAAGCGGGTAGCTTTTGTCAGTAGGAGAAGAATTGTGTTCCAGCAGGACAACGCCAGGCAACACACACATCGACAGTGATTTGCCGAGAGCTTGGTTTGGGAGTTTAAGTGATTATTTAAGTGATTTAAGTGATTACTAGTTATCTGTTCCTCTATATGCTGAATGATTTTACTGGAGAAAAATTTGTGAAAATCACTTGTACAATTTTTTTTTTAAATAGAGACAAGGGTTTGTATAAGAGAGGCATAATTAAATTATCTTCAAAATGACTACAAGTTATCGAATAAAACTGTGCAAATCGGATCATTCTGACTATACTAAAAAAAAACTTCAGTTTCATGCAAAAATAATGCATTTTTTCTCACTACACCTTTTATTATAATTTGATGTTTGAAACGACAAACAAGAGACAAATGAGTGAAATTGACTTTTCTTTTTTTTACTTGGCTAGTCAGAATTTTATGCTACTTGGTGGTTAGTCCCTGAATAAGGAGACTACTTATAGTTTTTTTTAAAGCATTATCCATGACCAAGAACTTTTTAGTTAATACTTTAGGATACAATTTCAAGGATAGCTAATTCAAAATAACTTAAATGTTTAAATTTCAAACTATTAAATTGACTTGGCATCACTATTTCTTATCATAAGTAAAATTTTTTCATAGTAATAAAAAATTTTAATTTAATCCTCGAAAGAAAGTATTTCCTTTACCTTTACAAAATCGAAGCGATCTTAGTTATCATTGGAATACTTTGATGAAAAATCTTAACACTAGAAACACCATTGCGGTCATTTTGACGGTTTTTAATTTTTAAATATCTGTAGTATCATCTATAGCATTTGTGTCAACTTTTGCTTTGGTGACTTTAGTTTTTTTATCGTGGAAAATTTTGTGAAAAATTTCTTTTCGAGATACCAGCGGATATGATATGTAGTCTTGCGCTCTTCCTGTTAAAAGAGGTTTTGCTGAAAGCTTTCACTAATAGTTCTTACCAAGGGCGGATTCAGAAAAATATTTTTGGAGGGGGGTTTCAAGAACAAATTCTTTAATATTCATAAAATGTCAAAAAATGTCTTTTCATTTGTATGTAGCTTTAAAGTCGACCCTAATATTTCTGGGGTTTCAACCCCCAAAACCCCCTCTGAATCCGCCACTGGTTCTTATAGTCTTTGAAATCTCTTACTTGCATATTTTGAGTAATTTTCTTAAATTTACATTTTTTAGTGTTCATTGAGAAAATTCTACGTGCCACAGATGTGAAGCGCATTTATATGTTAATACGACCCAAAAAGGGCGTGGCTTCCGAAAATCGTATAGCAGAAATATTCAGCAGTCAGGTAGGTATACAAAATGTTATCATACTATTTGAAAATCGTTTCTTAATTGCATAAAATTTATGTCAACAGCTCTTTGATGAGCTGCACAGAGTGAAACCGAACGCGCGGGCGCGCATTGTTCCCGTGCTCGGCGACTGTCAACAGCCGAACTTGGGACTTTCGGCGGAGGACCGGCAAATGCTGATTGAGAATGTGGATGTGGTCATGCATGGCGCGGCCACGGTGCGCTTCAACGAGCCGCTCTACAATGCGTTGGCCATCAATGTGCGCGCCACCATGGATCTGATGCAGCTGGCCAAGCAGATGACCAAACTGAAGGTGAGCAAGTGGCTCCAGCACCCAGTGCTCCATTACTCAATTCGATGCGAATTTCTCTGCAGGCGTTTGTGCACGTCTCGTCGGCGTTTGCCAATTGCACCGTCTGGCACATTGACGAGGTCTACTACACGCAGCGGCTGGGCATAAGCGCCGCCAAAATGTGCCAAGTAGCCGAGCTGCTCGGCCCCGAGCGGACCAACCGCATGAGCGGCGAATGGTGCGGAGAGTTTCCCAACACATACACCTTCACCAAGGCGCTGGGCGAGGAGGCGGTGCTGGCGGAGGGCAGCCAACTGCCCATTTGCATTTTTCGGCCGGGCATAGGTGAGAATGAGATTCGGAGATCTGCGCCTGAAGGCAGACTAATTAGTGACCATTCACAGTGATTCCGACTTTTCGCGAACCGTTTCCCGGCTGGATCGACACCTTGTACGGGCCGATGAGCATTTTGTACGGCGTGGCGCACGGCGTGCTGCGCGTGTTGTACATCCGCATGCAGGCCGCCGCCAACTTTGTGCCAGTGGATTTGTGCGCCAATCTGATGATGGCGTCAGCTTGGCACACTGCCAACACGTTCGATCAAAGGTAGGTCGGAACGTGTAGAATGAGTTCCAAGATTCAGAAAACTCGACTCAGATTCAAGGAAAAAAGTTTGTGTGAAAAGATCCAATGGCGGTATTCACGATCTAAACAACATGAAATGAAATTTCATTGCGTAAACAATTTTTGAACTCAATGCCATTTGAAACCATATTTGCCAACCAAAATGTTTATGGGAAACAGATATTTGGTTGTTTCAACCCAGATTTACTTTCTGCTATTTTTATTCTTTGAAACAGTAAAGAAGAGTTCAAGTGAGTTCTTTACCTCAATACAACTTTAAATCATTTGAAAAGTGAGCAAGAACAAAAATTAAATTCAGAATCAGAATGCAGTTGATTCAGAATAGAGCCAATTTCAATTTCAAAATTTGCTTCTCATCTCTGATTACACCGTGCAACAGCATTTTTCACACCGGGAAAAATCCATATGTGCGTGAAACTAGAGACCAAATATAGTAATACTGCGTACACAGTTTTTCATTTCTACATCCTTTGTCCTATTAAAAGGACTTCAATATTTTGAAGGGGATAAAAAAGAAAAAAAATATTAAAAATACTTAACCTCGTTACAATATGGCGATATGCATATCAAATGAAAGAAGAAAGGCTCAAATTTAAATAAAATTGATTATTTTATCTATTTGTAAAAAAAGGATATGAAAAAGGTCCTTTGAAAATTTTAATCCTTTATTTTCTTAAAAAGTAACTATGTTAAAACCCAAAATCTCCTTGATCACGTGTCAAAATTTCATTACTCTACCATTATTGGTTCAAAAGTTATTGAAAAAAAGGCGGAAGCTGCAATTCTAATGAAGTACAAAAATTCTAATTTATTTGAGTATCAGCATTTTAAAACATACAAAATCAATGAAGCGAGAATAATGAAATTTTGACACATGATCAAGGAGATTTTGGGTTTTAACATACTTACTTTTCAAGAAAATTCTATGTAAGTTTTCAAGGATATAAAGGATTAAAATTTTCAATGGACCTTTTTCATATCCTTTTGTTACAAATAGATAAAAAATCAATTTTTTTTTAATTCTTGAGCCTTTCCTCTTTTATTTGATATACATATCGCCATATTCTAACGGGGTTCAGTATTATTTATATTTTGTTTATTTTTTATGCCCTTCAAAATTTTGAAGTCCTTTTAAATGGACAAAGGATGTAAAAATGAAAAACTGAGTACGCAGTATTACTATGTTTGGTCTCTAGTTTCACGCCCATATGGATTTTTTCAGTGTGAAAATTTTTTTTTATTTTTGTCGCACGGTGTTATAACGAATGAGCTTGTCATACTTAAATTTAATTCTCTTCTAACTTCAATCAAAGTTATTGAACAGAGTTCACTGCAACTCTGCATAGTTTGTACGAAACTTTTCAACTCGTGACGATTTATGCACAATCAACTAGTTCTGAAACATACCCAAAATAAATTTAAAAAAAATAATTTCTTTATTCATTTATTCAAAAGCAAACCCGAACCAGCGCCCATTTACAATTTGGTGCCCGACAAGGACAACAGGCTTAGCTGGGCCACCTATAGAAAAGCCTTAGAGGAGCATGGCCCCAAAATGCCAATCACCAAAATGATTTGGTTCCCATTCACCATCACTGTAGAATCAAAGTTTCTGTACAACATTTTAATTTACATCTACCACATATTGCCGGGATATCTCTTTGACTTTTTACTACTGCTCAGGGGTAAGCGAAGAAGGTAAGTATGCACACTTGGCATTTGTGTACCCAAATGGAACGGCAAAGTCAACGTCTTCACGTCGTTTTGCAGATTGATCGAAACTTATCGCAAGATTCACTATCAAACGGCCATACTCGACTATTTTGTGGAGCACGACTGGTCGTTTTCGATGCAAAATACGAAGCAGCTGTGGAAAGCGCTCTCTGCGTCGGATCAATGCTTGTTTAATTTCGATATGGTTTCCATAAACTGGTCCGAGTACTTTTACAACACTTTGCTGGGACTGCGCGAGTTTCTCGGCAATGAGGGCCCGGAAACTATACCAAAGGGCAAGCAGATCATGCACCGGTTAGACAGTTTTTAGAGGAGTTCAATAATGATTAATTTTTTAATTTTTCTGTTTTGCTTGCAGGCTACTCATTCTGCATCGAGCTGTGCAGTTGTTGGTGTACGGCGGCGGCAGTACGCTGCTATCCTGGACACTACTTAAAATATTCCACTATGTGTAGAAAAATATTTGTAAACCTCGGGGTCTTAGTTAAAGTTAATTGCGTTAGTGGTTTCAAACAAAATTGTCACGCAAATCATTAGTTGTGTTACACCTAATTAAGCAAAAGTTTTGCACAACTCGAAAATTCAAGCAGTGTGGTACTTAACCCTTTCGCTACTACAAGGACACTGGTGTGCCACGGTATGTTCAGTTGACCCTGAAGCTCGTAATTTGTAAGTAGGTTGTAGTGTGTCTCAACTTGGTCCTTCCACTGGAGACACGGTGCCTCTTTTCGCCGTCGACCTCCAACTACCACATCGAGCACTTTTTTCATCGGAGGTTCATTGTCCATACGTCCTTATTTTTATAATAAACTCCACCAAAAATAGTCTCTTAAAAGTGGAAAATAAAGTTTGTATAAAAGTCGTAGCGAAAGGGTTAATGTGGCTTATGCCACATTAACCCTTGTGCTATTGTAAAATATAATAGGGTTGTAATTATACATTTTCGCAACAATTTTATTTTAATTTTTAAAATAAAGTGTCTGATTTTTACAATCAGTAAATGAAAATTAAAAGCTGAGAGTACAAAGTTGGAATGGGATAATGCAGCTAGCTGCAGGCAAACTTTTACCATATAGTCAAATAGTCAAACTGTTAGCATGTAGTTTCTAGACAAGTTAAGGTTAGGTTGAATATAGGTGAGGTTAGATCCACCGCAATTTACTGAGGTCAGTTTAGTTCAGGTTTGCTATATTTGTATATACATTTGTCAAAGAAACTAAATCTACATAACTAACGAAACTAGACTAGACTATGCCAGAGAAGCATGATTACATAGTTCTAAGACTTAGGAGGAAGTTCTTTATTATGTTTTTATTTATTACCTAACACTATGCAAAAAATACAAATTGAAATTAAAATTAAAATCCAAACAAAATTTCATTTTGAGACACTATCATTTTGAAAGACCAAATTTGTGTATTTAAAAGAAATAAAAAAGTGCAATGTTGAATAAAAATACTTTTTTAAATTATTAAAATATACAATAATTATAATTATATACTAAAATGCAATTTTATGTTACAAAAAAACATTAGCGGCTGGCATTTTCTACTAACAATAGTTTTTTTTTTATTATTTTATAGTTTTTATGGATTTTTTTTATTATCTTCTATATTTCAAAAAGCATTAGCGGTCGAGATTTTTAACTTAATATTTTAAAAACCATGGTTTTATAATTATTTTATACCTTTTAAAGTTATTTTTATTATTATTATTATTTTTTATTTAAAAGGAGCAAATTGAAATGTAAAATAATAATAAATAAATAAACAAAAGTTTTCTTATTATTTACTTTTTACTATTTTTATATTAAAAGAGAGCATTAACGGCTGGGATTTTTAATTAAAAAAAAAAACAATGGTTAACTGATTATTTTATATTTTTATTTTATGCTTATTGTTTTTTCTATTTTTTTTTATTAAAAAGGATCATTAGCGGCTGGGATATGTAACTTAGTAAATAATAATACAAAATTCTTTGTTGTTATTTTTAAACGATTTTTATTCAATTTTTTAAATTTTTAACGGTTTTTTTTTTAAATTATTTTTATTATTTTTTAGTTTATTTTAGTTTATTTTATTTTATATTACATTATTTTATTTTATTTTATTTTATTTTTTTTTATTATTTTATTTTATTTTATTTTTTAAATTTATTTATTTAAATTTATTTACATTTATTTTAGTTTATTTTATTTGATCTGATTTGATTTGATTTAATTTACTTTGATTTGATCTGATCTGATCTGATTTGATTTGATTTGATTTGATTTGATTTGATTTGTATTGATTTGATTTGATTTGATTTTTTTTTATTGATTTGATTTGATTATATTTGATTTGATTTTTTTAATTTATTTTATTTTATTTGATTTGATTTGATTTTATTTGATTTTTTTTATTTTAATTTATATTATTTTAATTTATTTTATTTTATTTTATTTTATTTTATTTTATTTGATTTGATTTGAGTTGATTTGATTTACTTTGATTTGATTTGATTTGATTTGATTTGATTTGATTTGATTTGATTTGATTTGATTTGATTTGATTTTATTTTATTTTATTTTATTTTATTTTATTTTATTTTATTTTATTTTATTTTATTTTATTTTATTTTATTCTATTTTATGTTATTTCATTTCAAAAGCTTTAGCGGCTGATTGATACAATAGTTTTTGGCTGCTAGTGAAATGTATTTATGCCACTTTATAAATATTTGTACATATGTGCGACGTGGTCGTTTCTACTCGCGAAGGGCAGAATGGTCATCACTGATCTACAATTTGCATATGCAGTGCCAATGTTTTTGTACGGCTGATTGAGTTTTCATTGTTTGTTTTACATGTAACTTAATACTTGGCAATTAGGTATTGTTTTTTTACATAGTTTAATTCAAGTAACAGTAACTTAATTATTAATTTGCTGCCTATTCCACTAAACCACAGCGCTTCTCCCCCTATAACCACTACAACTCTGCTTGACTTGAAAATTATTCAAATTAATTTTATTTCAATACGTCATTTGCTTCTTACGTCAAGAAATGGAAACGCTCGGTATCCCACTTTCAACCTGTAAGCACCATAAAAGAAACTAATTTAAGATGGGCTGAAGGCAATACATGACTTTACTTCTATGTACTTGTCGTGCATTGTCTAGAAGAAGAAAGTGTCATCTGGGCAATTTCTTCTTCGACTAACTATTTAGGGGATCTAGCCGATATGACTATTCACAGTCTGCTGGGCTTCCTGAGAAGCTCAAATGGGTTCAATGACTGTGAGCTCTATGAGCTCTATTGACTGCGGTGTAAGAATAGGCCTTCATGACCTAAGTGGGCTCCGCCTTAGGGCAGCCACTCCTAACTAGATGCTTCAATACGCATAGTTATTCTTTCTATACCACACAAAACACTGTAATAAAAAATATGAAATATTTCCACAATAGAAAAATTTAATTTTTTTTTTAAATGATTAGTATTACATTTCATAAATAAAAATGTAAACTGCAACAAATGTCGTATTACAAAAATATTCTCAAATACACACTTGTTGTTTACTTGTTTTTCTAGCGACTAATTTTGTGTGGCATTACAATTTTACGTTTCCTTGTAAGAGAATCGCAAAGAAATCGAATAAATGAGTCGCTTGATCAATGAATTATACATTGGCACAATGGTCGAGTTTATAGCACAAAGCTGGAGGGGAGTCGTATTATTTGTTATGCCGATTTCGCACGGTGGGTGCAAAGCTCTTCATAGATAATTTTGAATTCGAACCTGCGGCCCTCTGACTTTTTGGTTCAATATTGTAAAGATTCAACTTGAACTATTATTCAATGTTTGGGCGATTAATAGGCGTTGGCCAAAAACTTTGGTTTGGCATTGGGCAACTATGGCCGATTGTCTGGTCAAAGTAACCAAACACGGTAAAATTGAATTAAAAAATTGTTTTGTTTGTTTTTAGTTGATCGACCGAAATGACTGAAATTTGTGGAATTTTTTCTGTGGTTTTGAGTTTCTACATCTTGCAAAGAATTACTAGTACCAAGTTTTTACATGCCTTAAAGACGTAACGAGTCAGTACAGAATCTAAAAAATTATATATTTTGAACATTTATAAATCTTTCAGGTTTAATAGTATTTTCCAAGCATATAGATTACTTTAATCTGTATGATCTCAACGATTTCCTCATCAAAATGTAATTTAGATTGAAAAACTAATTGATTAGCTTGAAAAGTATTTCATTTTTACTCGCTAACCTGTTACGCCAGCCACAGTTGATTTCATGAGAGTGTTGAACTAAAATTGCAATAACTCAGTTTTTATTACACAATATCATAATTACAATCATAAATATTGGAAGAAATTATACCAAATGTGCTCATCACGTGGATCATTTTGCATTTGTTCTTTAATAAAGCAATACCTCAACTGATGTATTATTAATGCACCTAAGCAAGTAGGACAGACAGAAATGGTTATGCATGTCGTGATTCGAACCATCATTTAATAGTGTCATAAACAAATCAAGGTTTCATTAACGTCCTCTCACGCAGTGGTGCCCCTGAATCGGTGAGTGCCATGAAGAGCTAATTTTACAGATTTGGACTCCAAAAAAAAGCTCCAAAGACTCCTTGTTGCCTCAGAGCACACAGTGGCGGCCAAGTAGCCGTTGTTGAGTGCTGAATTGACACACTTTTTTGAAAGAGTTCTTAATGCGAAACATTCGCATTGCTTGCGCTGTCGCACTGAGCTTGCACACTTATATGGGGCTGACTGTGCGTCGCTTTGATTATTCGGCGTGCGGAAAATGCGTTTGGTTTAGGTTAACCTTTGACGCATGTTACACCCAAATGACAAAAGTATAAAAGTATAAAAGGCGCAAAGCGATCGCTTAATTGCTATTTGATATATCGGGCATTCTGGCAGTGACAGTTCTGGCAGTTCCTTAGTCGCATTCGGTTCGATTGCGCCGCACACAGACTATTTTTTTGCAAAAATTTAGTATTAATTTATGTATTGTTTTTCGTATTGAAAGTGACACAGCGATTTTTTCGAAATGGATACGGAATTACAGAGTTTTTATAGAAACAAGTGTGTCTTCGTAACCGGCGGCAGCGGTTTTATGGGCATAGGTACGCTGGTTGAGAAATTAATTATTGGAACTTTTATGTGGCACACCGAAAGGCACCGGACGACAGTACAAAGTTTCGCTGAAAGTGCAAGTTGTGCAAAAGCCACGAGTTGAACAATCGAAATACGTGACCGCGTCAAGTGTTTCTGGAGTGGAATGTTTCAATGTTTGAAGTGCTTGAAGTGCTTGAGAGTGAATATTCAGAGTTTTATTGGATACACGAGATACCACTATGGAAAATTAAACTATTCACTATAAAGTGAAGTCACCTGGGGGATTTTCTTATACCAGGTGCACATTGGTTTTCCAAAGGTTTACTAGACTTACTGACGAACTGTAGGTCCTTGAAGAGGGCACAATAGATCTTCTAGGTCGCAGTGCACTATTCTCCGTCAATAAAAATAATAGTGAAATTTTGATAATTAGCAACTTTACTGTCGTAAGGCCGGTAGTGAGAAGAATGTTTGGTAGGTAAGGGTCCAGGAAATACGGTTTTTTTTTGCCAAGTGTATAGCAAATATATTTTTTAATTTTTGGCATGCAAGATCTCTCAAAAAATGGAAAAAGGATAAAATCAAAACCGTAAAATAGTATAATGAAAAAAAAACATATAAGATTGAAGGCAAAAGATAAGTAAATAATTGAAGGAAGAGAAAAAAGTTAAAAGGCAGCATTGAGTCAAGTACTTGTAAATAAGATGCTTAAAGTTGTGTTTATTTATGGTTATTGTGTTAATTTATGATTAAATTGTGTTCGGGAATGACTAGGTTTAGGTTCCTGCTGGATCTAAAGAACCATATAGTTTCCCACATTACAGCCAGTTAGTTGATTACTAAGGTGCGAGATATGGTCGAACTTTCTGAGGCCGTACCCAAAACTAACTGCAGAATAGAATAGGAATAAGAATAGAATAGAAATTGGAAGTATAAGTTGAAGTACAAATTTTCACCTAGTCTCGATTGGCACAAATGATGCAGTCCTCCTCAGATTCCGTAACACATAATCGATTTTGCATACTATTGCATTTACATCCTCACAGCATAATGTGGAGTTTATATAAAAACTGAAGTTTTAAAACTTGCTGACAAATTTCATCTTCAAACCACTGAGGAAAATTGTCGGCAAGTCAGAAAAAAAGCATTTTAACTGATATCTTGAAAAGGGAAGTGACGTTATGGAAGTTGTAGCAACAACTTCTGAGGTTCTGTTTAAAATTTTAACATAATTGTAACTTAATTTTGAACACAGCGAACAGATCCCAAATCAAGGAATGTTAGAAATATTCCAAATCAGTTAAGGTGTTGTCTTTAAAATGGAAATTAAGTTACGGCAATTGAAGACACAATTCGTAAACTTATGCTCAAGCAATTTTATTGTAACCTATTTTGGAATCTGGAGAAAAATTAACAATAAAAAAAAATAATAATAATCACCAGGAACCGAAAACAACAGTTTTCAATTTTTCAAACCAAAAAAACAAACAGAAGTAAATGTCATAGAACTGCTTTAAGTACACCATCGTGATCTTTGTGACTTGGGCTTCCAAAAATGTTCTGCTTTTAAAATGTTTGTCTGTCGTTTGTTGAGCCAAAATAAAAGTTAATTCTTGGCTTATATTTTTTAAATTATGACTTATATAAAATTGACTTATATTAAAAAAAAAATAAAATGATTTTTTAAATTTTATTTTGTATGTTATGTTTGTTATGTTGTTATGTTTATTTTTGCCTAAAATATTTTTTTTACTTTAATTTTTTTGGGAAAAATAATAATAGTTTTTTTATTTAAATTTTCTTGGGCAAAAAAAAGAATTTTTTTATTTATATTTTTTAGGCAAAAATACACTTTTTTGATTATATAAAAACCTTGGGAAAATTGTATAAAAAATGGGTGGCGTTAGTTCTTATAAGCATTATAAAACATAATTAAATTCAGAGAGTCCCAGTTTTAAACTAAAATTACACAACTTGCTAGTAAGTCGAACAAAACAAAATTTTGTAGCAGTTGCAGAATTAAATGTAAAAACGACAGAAAAGTACTAAGTATTTTATATAATGGAAAATAATAATAAAAAATAAAAGATTTTAATTTTGCCTAAAATAAGTTGAAAAGTAACTTTTATTATTTTATTATTTATTTATTGTTATTATTTATTTTATTATTATTTAAAAAAATAAAAGTTAAAAAGTAATTTTTATTTTTATTTTTGTTTTTATTTTAATAAAAGTTGCAAAGAAACTTTTATTTTAAGGTTGCAGAATAACTTTTATTTTTATCCAAAAAAATACAAGTAAACACATAACTTTTATTTTCTTCAAAAAAATAAAAGTCGTGAAATACCTTTTATTTTTGCCTAAAAAATATGAGTCAGAAATAACTTTTATTTTTACCACAAAAAACTATAAACAATAAATAAATGATAATAAAATAATAATCACACAAAAACTAATAATAATATATACTAATATACTCGTAACATAATAATAATTAATTATTCATTAAATAAAAATATGACTCAGAAAATAAATTTTATTTTTACCAAGAAAAATATAAGTAACAAAATTACTTTTATTATTCCTATAAAATAAAAGTCGTGAAATACCTTTCATATTTGTCTAAAAAATATAGGTACGAAAATAATACCCAAAAACAAAATAACTATAAATAATAATAGTAATCACAAAAAACTATTATTAATATAACATAATAATAATTAATTAATTATTCATTAATAATAAATATTATTAATTAATAAATTAATAATTAAAATAATATAATTAATAACAATAATTAAATAATAATAACAAAATATCTATAAATAATAAACTAGTCCGAAAATAACTTTCATTCATCTGACTTTTTTTTTATAAAATGCTTAACTGTTACGGTCCCTGAAAATCACAAATATTCCAAAACTATTTTCAAATCGAACTACAAACATTTTAGCACAATTTGGTGGCTGCAATGCTATCAACATTTGCTGCTGATTCTCATTAAATGTTTTCTTGAAAATATAATTTTTCAGTATACATTGAAAAGTTGTTGCGCGCCACGGAAGTGAAACGCGTTTATGCGTTTATGCGACCCAAGAAAGAACAAACGATCGACGAACGTCTCGCAGCCTTGTTGAAAAATACCGTAAGTGCACCACATTAATCCTGGTGGCAGGCACTAATACAGCGCGCCTCTGATCTTGCACTGCAACAGCTTTTCGACGAGGTGCGCAGACTGAAGCCCGACGCGCTCGACCGCGTCACGGCCATTGCCGCCGACTGCTCTCTGCGCGATCTGGGCCTATCCGCCGCGGATCGTCAGATGTTGATTGAGAATGTGGAGGTGGTGATGCATAGTGCGGCATCGGTGCGCTTCGATGAGCCGCTGTACAATGCGATAGCGGTGAATGTGCGCGCCACTCTGGAACTGCTGAGCATGGCCAAGCAAATGCCGAAATTGAAGGTGAGTGCACTCGGGACCGTACATAAGCAAATGAAACGAAATGAAATCGCAACGTCTTCGATTATGCGTTTAGGCGTTTGTGCACATATCGTCGGTGTTTGCGAATTGTCTGGTAAACCCTATCGAGGAGCGTTTCTATGCGCACAGAGTCAACACCAGCGCAGAGCAGTTCTGCAGAGCGGTCGAGCTGCTGGGCCCCGAACTGACCAACAGCCTCGCGTCGGAGCTGCGCAAACCGTTCCCCAACTCGTACACATTCACGAAGTCGCTGGCCGAGCGGGCAGTGCTCACGCACGGCGCCTCCTTGCCCGTGTGCATCTTTCGGCCATCCATAGGTAGGGGCAGCTCACTCTCCCAGCGGCAGCGCGTGCACTGTTGTATTGCATTGTATGTAGACTGTGTCCCTTTCAGTGGTGCCCATCTACCAGGAGCCGGTGATTGGCTGGCTGGGCAATTTCCACGGGCCCTCGACAGCGCTGTACGGCGCCGCACGTGGCGTGCTGCGCATCATGTTGATGAACACGAAGGTGAACGCGCACATGGTGCCGGTGGACTACTGCGCCAATCTAATGCTGGCCTCGGCCTGGGGGACGGCCAAGGCGGCGAATCAGTGGTGAGTACAAATCTCTGACCGAGTGTGCAAAGTGTCAATGCTGCCTCTCTTCAGTCCGCCCACGTCGCCGCCCATCTACAACTACGTGCCCGACGAAAAGAACAACCTGACTTGGGGCATGTACACCAACTCCATCCTGACTAATGGTCGCAAGATGCCGCTCTCAAACATGATCTGGATGCCGATGATCATCACGACCAGCTCGCAATTGTTCTACAAATTTTTGACGCTATTCTACCACATCCTGCCTGGCTATGTGTTCGATTTCCTGCTGACGATGAAGGGAAAGAAAAAGCGGTGAGTGTGCCACTTTGGCACGTGAATGCAACGACCTCAACGATTCACCGCTGCTGTCTTCGCTCTGTCTAGAATGGTGAAACTATACCGCAAAATCCACAAGCAAACAGCGGCGCTCAAATACTTTGTGAATCATCGCTGGGTGGTCACTATGGACAATACGAAAAGCTTGTGGAAGTCGTTGTCGCACGAGGATCAGCAGCTGTTCAACTTCGACATGCAGTCCGTCGACTGGTCGGAGTACTTCCACAACGGTCTGCTGGGCATGCGACGGTTTCTGGGCCACGAGACCCCGGACACTATACCTCATGCCAGAAAGCTGTTCAAAAGGTGCCAGTGCGCTTCGATTATTACTCGACAATGTTGCCTCAATGGCCTTCAATTTCAGACTTCAGTGGCTACACTACGGTCTGGTGACGGTGGTGTGCTGCTTACTGGGTTTCTTCCTGCTGTTGCTGTTTCGACTGATTGCGGCTGCGTGGTGACTCGATTTGGAGCGGCCCCAACAAATTGCAGAGAGTAATGCGTTAATTGCTGTTAATTAATTACAACACAACTACCGTTAACAGTTTCAAGTCTGTTGAGCGCAATTAAATGAATTTTGCAAGCAACTTTGTTGGCTGCACTTTTTTCCAGAGATATCGTCACTGCACTCGTATGGAACGAACTGTTGATCTGAGGAATGAATCTGAGAAAGGTGTTGCTAAAATTTGCGCGAAATAGCTTCTCTTTGAACTTTGTTTTTGTACTGGAAAATGGGAAAATATTTTTGTTTTTAGCTGGCCATCTTATTTAGTATCTATTTTTTGCCCGCTATGCTGCGCCTTCCATCTCGGGAAGGCGGCTTGCTTGCCTGGGAGAACTGTGTTTTTCAGGGCTGGACGAGATCAAAGGTTGCCAAAAAATATTCATAAATTAAAAACGCATTGCTTATGGACTCGTGTAAGAAACTTCTGATATGGCTATAGACTCAACGAGTCAGTTTTATCTAACCTGAACAACTGTGTGCTGTCGTTTTACAATCCCGGGATTTTCGGGACTGAAAATTGCAATCCCGTGATCCCGGGATTTTTTCGGGATTGAATATATTATTTTAACGAACTAAATCAGACGTCATTTTCAATCAAATACAAAACTAAGAACAAAATATTCATGGTAAATAACATAAAATTAATTAATAACATAAAAATGCATTAAATTGCCAAACTAGGAAAAAAACATGTCGGTGGCAAAAACAAACACCTTACATCAATTAGACCTTAGGTAATATCTTAAAACTATTAAAGCATTAAGGGTATTATCTCCTAAACGAGAACTTAGCTTGCTGCATATATTGCCTGCTGATGAAAAGCATCTCTCTGGTTCAATACTAGTAGGTGAAATCGTATCTAAATATTCATATACTTTTTGTAAGTTTTGACCACGGTTTCTGTGATAAGTAAAGTAATATTATTGCGTTGAAACAAGTTCAAATGTCACAGGGCGTTTGCAATTTATTTTTTGTACTAAATAAGAAGGGTTGCATTTTTCGAAATCAACGTGACAAAAGCAAAAAGTAAGCTTTTTTTTTGTTTCGATCCCGGGATCGGATTTTGTCAATTCCGGGATTTTTCGGGACTGAAATTGTCCGGGATCCCGGGATTGCAATTCCTAGTATGGACGTACAGAAGTAAGAAGCGATTCTTCATGGTCTCTACAAAAGGAGGCTTTGTCCACAAGACTTTGTACATCAAACTCAATTTTGTATATAGTTTCTAATGCATCAGTTATGAGTAGATATATGGTGTGTATCAGTGGCGCACACTGGGGGCAAGAATTTACAATACAAACCCCCACCAAATACAAACATTGCTGGTACAAAATATGCTTCCAAATGGAATTAGGCTCAAAAGTTGTGGGCAAACCCTCTCCCCTTAAAATAAAATCCAGTGTCACCACTTTTGTGTATTACTGGCACGACAGCTCTATGAATTACTAAAGCCGAGCTTCAGGTAATTGGTGTGAGTGTTTGCATTAAAGGAGGTCATCTATAAATTTCACTAAATAAATTTCATGTCGATTCCGTACGGTGCCTGTTTATTATTCCTACTTCCCGACTTGTGGTCTCACACACCAATAACCACGGAATCACTGAGCTGTGGCGTCGCTTACATTTACTTGTCAGGGATGAAGGTGGTCTAGTGGCGAGCTTTTGTAAATCAATTATTAACCGATTCTTTTTTCAATTCAATTGCTGTTAGGAAAAATGTAGCAAAACAATTTACAATTCTGTGATTTAAACGTTTTAATTACAATAAATTGTTCACTAAACGTGTTTGCTGAAATTTATTGCCCAATTGCAGCCAATAAGCTTTCACATAAATGAACAATCCACGTGACTTAATCGTTGTTATAGTTTTTAATGTAAGAGGTTAAAGCCAGAGCAGTTAGCAGGGGCTTAGCCAAAACTTGGCAATGGGGGGGGATTTGAAAAAAAATTGTTTGCCAATTTAGTATTACATGCTTTTTAAAGTAAACTGCACTTTTCCAACAGGGATTTTGTGGTGGATTGGAAATTACAGTTTTCCCGATTTTTAGTAAAAATTTCATAAAATTTGTTTCATTGGAAGCGAAGTTATCCGCTTCGGTCAACAATTAGCCTCGAAAAAAAGCTAATATTAACTTTTGTTTTAAAATTATAAAAACCTTAACCGAAATATTTAAATTGATGAACCAAGTTTATGGTGATGATCGTTTATCCCGAGGCGCAGTTCATGAGGGGTACAGGCGATTTAAAAACATTGTCAGGACATAAATGATGACCAACATGTTGGCAACTAAAATCAGCGAACACCGCAGATTCCATAAAAACTGTGCGGTAATTCATCAAAAATCAGCCAAAATCTTAATTGAAATCCTTGAAATTGGATCTAAGCATCTCATCTCATTTTAATTGAACATTTGGCTATCGAGAGACGCCATCCCATCCATAGACACTCGTGACTAAGTTTTTTACTAAAATTCAAATTTTAACCATCAATCACTCCCAGTTTTCACCTGATGCGGCATTGTGCGACTTTCACCTTATAAAACAAATTCTTTTACCTATTAAACAAAGGCATTTTGAGGGCATAGAAGCCATCCAAAAGGTTTGTCACGACACTCTGAAGGACACTGCGGTCGACGATCTAAAGTACTCAATAGTAGGGAGTGGATTTTCATACACTAAAAAATGAAATATATGCGTATATAATATGCATCTAAAATTGAAAAAATATGCTAAAAAAAAATACAATTCTAATAAGACAACAAATTCATAAACATTTGAAATTAAATTCGCAATGAACACATTTATTTCGTTTACGAAGTAAACAAAAATTAGTCATAAAACTTGCAATCAATAATTTTCTAAATTTTTGGTATTAAAATCTATAACAAATTTAAGAAAAATCTACAAATATGCCCAAATATGCATTTTGTTGTAAATATACACAAATATGCCTTCAAAGCGAAGAAAAGCTTAGAATATGCTTACAAATATCCATTTTATTCAGGGACCGAAAATAACTGTTATTTTACAATTTTCAAATCAAAAAGGCATAACGAAAAAATTGTCGGTGGACTTTTTCAAATGTACACCAATATATATTCACGAATATGAAACGCCTTTTAAATTTTTGACTTTTACTATAAAAGTTAAAATTTACTGTTATTTTGTGCCTTTTATTATTTCAGGCAAAAATAACTGTTACTTTTGACTTTTATTTTATCGGTTAAAAATAACAGTTATTTTGTGACTTTTATTTTTTCGGTCTTTATATCAGGCAATTTGAATTTTTTCAAAGGCCGTTTGACCGACTAAAAAACTATTGATACAATTTTTTTCGTCGCACAAGTCTTATAGCTCAGAATGTGCGGTCTGCTGAGACGAAAAAAATGGTATCAATAGTTTTTTAGTCGGTCAAACGGCCTTTGAAAAAATTCAAATTGCCTGATATAATGACCGAAAAAATTAAAGTCACAAAATAACTGATATTTCTGACCGATAAAATGAAAATCAAAAGTAACAGTTATTTTTGCCTGATATGATAAAAGGCACAAAATAACTTTTATTTTTGTCGGTAAAAATAAGAGTTAAAATATAACAGTTAAAATCAGATTTTTTTGATAAAAACCATAACCGGTACGGTCCTTTTTTTTATTGCAAATATGCCAAAATATGCATTTAAAACAAAATGTGCAAAACTATGTACTAACAATTGAATGCAATTTTAAAGAAAATTTTCTTATTCGGAAAGATATTTCATCCATGTTGTTGAGAGCATTCACGGAAAAAACATGCAACAGTTTTGCCAAAGAAATTTTTTGTTATTATTCTTTTATATGTTTAAAGGTGAAAAGATCCCATGCATAGTGATTGAAAATGTTGAACAGTTATAGGCTACAGGCCCCCCTTGACTACGCCGCTGCCATATAGTATTTATAAAATTTTATCATATACATAAAATGTACATACATGCAGTATTATTATCCAAGTATTTCAATGCATCGCAGCACTGACTTTATTCGCATATAAACGCCAACGGAAGTTAGTTCGGTACACGTACAAATTCAGAGCAGCGATATGGTGGAAACAACGGTGCAACAGTTTTACAAAAACAAAAATATATTTCTGACGGGCGGCACAGGATTCCTGGGCAAAGGTAGTTGCGGTAAAATGCAGTTTTGTGCAAAGAATGTGAAGCATTAAATCCACATTACGTTTCAAAGTGCTTATCGAGAAAATGTTGCGCTCCACCGAGGTGCAACTTATCTATGTGTTAGTGCGCGCCAAAGATGGCCAATCCGGCACGGAACGGATCCGGGCAATGTTTGCCAGTCCGGTAATACGTGTTTGTCATTGTAAGACGATTTGTGTGGGAAATATTTGTTGCTATTGCAGCTTTTCGAAGAATTAAGGAAACTCAAAGCCAACGCACAGAGTCGAATTGCATTCATACACGGCGACTGTGCATTGCCCAATTTGGGGCTATCGCCCAAGGATCGTCAAATACTGATTGAGAATGTCGACGTGGTGGTGCATGCGGCGGCCACAGTGCGCTTCAACGAGCCGCTCTACAATGCGCTGATCGTCAATGTTCGCGCCACCAGGGACCTCATACAAATGGCCTCCAAAATGCGCCAGCTGCAGGTGAAACAGTGTGAAATGGCTATTAACTTGGAACCAGACATGAAACGTGTTGTTGTAGTTGGGTATTAATAAATAGAAAAAGTTGTGAATTTAAATATTTGTAGGCCGTAAAAACTCTCCAACTATATGTGTGGAAAAATTAAATTTGATATTTCGAAAACTTGCATAAAAGATTTGCAGATTTCGAAATTTGTTGAAGACTTGAGACTCATTGAATGAATCATATCATCTGTTAAACGGAATTCTGGATCAGTTTCTAGGCAGTTGAGAGTTAATAGAGTTTAATAAAGTATGATCTATGAGACTCCTAGCGAAATGAAAGGATTAAGGATTTTGCAAATATATTCAAAGCAAATGTCTGGCATGCATTTGAGTCATTGATTACTGATCAAAGCATCGTAGATTCGAGTTCAGACCAAATATAAAATAATTTAATTATTGCCCATAAAAATCTTCCAAGTCGCCGCGTCGCACAGTGCTTCGACTCCATGCAAAATTGGGGCAAAAACAGAAGGAGTACTTGAAAGTAATTTGAGAGTAATTTCGGGTTCCTGACTTCAAAAATATTGCTTGTTTTCCCAAAAAAGGTATAGTTAAAAAAAATCGAATATATAACCGATTATTTTATGACCACCGAGTCCAAACTGCTGGAGCTATAAGAATGAAATTTGGACAATAGTTGTATTTTAAAAAGTCAACCCTTAAAAAGGAGCGTTTTTAAAAACCTCAACCTTGAAAGGGAGGAAAGGGGGTGGTGAAGCTTGTATGGACGGACATTGTTTTTTGGTCGAATTGTTTTAAAATTGTGTATATAGTTATATACTAAAAAAAGAACAACAAAATACATATTTCAGCGTTTTTCTAAATTCGAAATTTGAAGCGTGGAAAGAGGGCAGTGAAGTTGCTTAAAGGAAATAATTTTTTTTGGTTAATATCCGTAGAGCTTAACATGGAGATGACACAGCTATGGATATGCAATGCAGTTCAATTTATAACGCCGCGGCGAGACTATCAAAGAAATTATTCTTTAAAATTAGACCTTCTCTTTTTTTTTAGAATAAGTAAAAAGAATTTCCATAATAATGAAAAAAATGGGATAATATGGCTGATAATGGGTTAAGTAGGCGTGTCAAGCCATTTTTTTTTAAGAACATTCATAATTCGCGGCATTGACTTGTAACACATTTTGGTCCCAATTTTAACTTGAGCAATTTCTGTGAAAAAATCATACATTAGTAGTTTAGAAAAAATTAAATATTTTCCAAAGGCGCAAAAAGACGCACAATTTTTTTTGTGGAGTTAAAAGTCCATTTAAAAAAAGTAATGAGAAGGATTAGCGCCAATTCACGCCATTCGATTTTAATTGCCTTTCTAAATTTGGTTATTTTTCATTTTCATTGATAAAAAAATTTGTTTTGAAAATTCTTTAAAAAAAAACTATTTACACTAAACAAAAGAAACCGATAAGCAGTTCCGCTCCAATCAATGTAGTTTTAATATTAATAGAAATTGGTGGCCTATCTACAACAATATATTTTCTACAATTTTGTTTAAACAAGCACCTTCATTTTTCACCTTCATAAATTTTTGTATAAATATATCCGACTTTGACAAGCTATATCTCTTAATCACGAAAATTTATCGATAAAATATTTCGGATCCAGCTTAATTTAACAATTAACTTGAGCATGATACTATTTTCGTCAAATTCCGCAATAATGTTTTTCTTATTTTTGTCCACCCTCGAAGCACTGTGCGCCGTTTGGTAACTTCAACTAGGGTGGGTACTTTCTTTTCCTATACTATGGTAAACTGGCCATAGAGCTGTTACTTCAATTATATGAAAACATATTTAACCCTTTCGAACCCCAAGTTGCCAAGTTGCCCCAAGTTGTCATCTTATAGCAAAAGCTACCATTGATTTATGGGTTTAATTTAAGTAGGCATCAAATTAATATTTTTAAAAGTGAATTCAAAGGAAATTACAAGAATTTTACTGATATCCCCAAAATAATTTCCAATAATTTGCAGCGATATCAGGGAAAGTTTGTGTTCTAATTGAAGTCAAAAAACTGTTTCTTTAATAATGGTTAAATAAAATCAAAAAATTATAATTTTTTGTATTTGTCTATAAATATTAAATAATTTTTCTGGAATTAAAAAATATTAATACAAAATTTATTTAACCCGTTTTAAGCTAAAATTGTTCAACCCTTTCGAACCCCAAGTTGCCTGAGAGCAACTTCACCTATTTGTCATCTTATAGCAAAAGCTACGATTGATTTATGGGTTTAATTTAAGTAGACAACAAATTAATATTTTTAGAAGTGAATTCAAAGGAAATTACAAACATTTTTTTGATATCCCAAAAATAATTTCCAATAATTTGCAGCAATACTAGGGAAAGTTTGTGTTCTAATTGAAGTCAAAACCCTGTTTCTGTAGTAATAGTTAAATAAAATCAAAAAATGATAATTTTTGTATTTGTCTATAAATATTAAATAATTTTTCTGTAATTAAAAAATATTGATACAAAATTTATTTAACCCGTTTTAAGCTAAAATTGTTCAACAGTATACTAACTCTAGAACTCTAAAAAAGAGGCGTGGCGACTTCAAATGTCGTGTGTACACTTCGTAGGCTTTATGATTTCATATCAAATTTCATGATTTAAATACCAAAAAGTAATATCGAGACACAGGATAAAATTCGGGGTCGAAAGGGTGTATCAAATATTACGGATATTTGGTTCAAAAAGAACGCTTACAAGTTTCTCCTTAAATATTCTTTCGTGCGGTTAAAAATCAAAACATTTCACGCAAACAACAACATTGACTTTGTCTGGTATTTACCAAATTAATGTAATTTTTGTCGCACAGTGCAATTATTTTGCACTGCACCAGGGCTGTCGAGAGGGGGGGGACAAAGGGGACATCGTCCCCGGGCCCGGAGTTTCCAAGGGGGCCCGGATTTTCCGGCAATATTAGAAAAAAAAAGGGCGGAGTGTTGCACTCAAGCTATAACTTTTTTCGGCGTTGTTCAAAAATGCTATAACATTTTTGTTGGCAGTCCACAACGTTGGGAAATTTTGAAGAAACATGTCCCCTCCTCACTCCGTTCCCAATCAGATACAAGATGGTCTGCAAGAATCGAAGCTGTTAGGCCTTTCGCGAGTCACATTGTGGGACTGACCGCGGCTTTGCGCGAGTTGAAAGAATTGAATTTAACCGCGGACACTCAAAGGGACATTAATGGTATTCTCAAATATATGAGTAAGTTTGAATGTGTGCTGATGTCATCCATGTGGTCGAAGATCTTGTCTTTAATCGACGAAAGAAATCTCGTTCTTCAAGCTAAAGGTATCACAATCGATGTTGGAGTCAGAAATCTTTCTAGTTTATTGACAGACTTGACATTTTTGCGGGATCGTTGGGGTGCACTTCTGAACGAATGTAAATTAGTTGCTTCAGCGTTGCAAGAAGCTATTGACATCTCAGCAGAGTTGCCATCGCAAAAAGTGGGCCGGAAAAGAAAACGTCGCATAGTTGATTCTAATGATGGAATTGAGAAAGAACCAGAGATAGATGAAGAGACACATTTTCAGCGAAATACGTTTTTTGTTATTATTGACTCAGTGATCGCGGGACTCACAACTAGATTTGACGCTGCGAAAAATTTGAACGATACCTTTAATTTCTTGTGGCAATTTCCAGAGTTGATTGAAGACAAGGTCCAAGATAAAGCGGCTAATTTTGTACAGAAATATCCATCTGATGTTTCGGACGAATTGCCGAACGAAATGACACATTTAAAACATATTCATTCAGCAAATTTCAAAAGTGATCTAAGCCTACTGTCACTTTTAAATGAAATTTATGAGAAACATTTAAATGCGATATTTCCAAATGTTTGTGTTGCGCTCAGAATTGTCTGTACCCTGCCAGTAACTGTTGCGAGCGCTGAGCGCTCTTTTAGTGTATTGGCGAGAATCAAAAATTTCCAAAGATCGTGTTCTTCGCAAACACGCATCTCAGGACTTGCGATACTTTGCTTGGAATACGATTTGGCCCAAAAATCTGATTTCCGTCGTATTATAGAAACTTTCGCTTCAGCGAAAGCCCGAAAAGCGTGCTTAAAGTAGATCAAAGTTATAATTACTTAGAATTTATACATAATCAATAGATGTATTTATGTAAATGAGTATTGAATAATTACACAGAGCAACAAAATCGACATTATTTTTTTTTTTTGAAATCAAACTATACTTTTCTAAAGGATTTTTGGACGCTGATCACAACTGCGTACCTAGTTTTTTGATTGTTTGAGCGGCTTAGGAAATATTGATGGTTTTCCTTGGAGGGCGTTTTACATGTTTTTTGACCATTACATGCATGTAGCTCCTACAAACCTGAAGTCTTAAATGCCATTTTTTTAACACAGATTAACAATACTTTAACTATGTATTTAAAATTTAAAACATTAAAATCGGTTAAAATTTGCAAGAGTTATTCATTTGCAAAGTCAAATTTTCAGTTACTTTGCAAGATTGCGAATACACAAAAGAATTTTGCTTCCAAAAAATATATATTGTCATGTAGTGAAAGAAGAATGTTGGGGCTTTCAATTAAAAAAGAAATTTTTGAAATACGATGTTTGTAATAGAAAATGTGTACAAATATGTAAGTTCTCCATTCATAAATTCAGCAACAAAAGCAAGGATTTACTTTTGAGCTATAATATCGGAGCACAATTTTAGGCAGCAGTATGAAAATGCTCGCATTCAACAAATGCCCTCAATTCATAAAATTTTCAGCTTTCGAATTTTGAATTTTTTGTGCCCAAAAATATGTCGCAATGAAATATGGAAAAACAGCAAGTAGTTTGCTAAGTGTGTGTGGTTGAAATTTTTACTTGTGTGATGCAACTCTTTTTAGAATAGCTCCTACAGTAATGAACCAATTCAAATTTTGTTAATGCCCTTGAAAAGACAAATATTGACGCTTGCGAAAATACTTTAGATACTTTCGTCAATGACGCGAAGAGCATTATAAGATTTCAATACAAACACGTGTTCAGAAGGTGAAGTCGCATTTACACTCTAATGAGTATAGGCCGAGAATGGCACATGCAACACAAAAGATCTGTTCTATAAGTTTAAGTTACAACCTTACACTATACATTGCACACTAACTCCTAGTTGAAAATTGCAACCCCGAATTTAAATGAATTTTTATAAAAAATTCGCGAAAATTGAACTTTGAAGAGCCATAGCCGTGTTAACCCTTGACCAATCGAAATCGACTATGGTCAAAATTATAGCTTGAGGATTCGTTATTGTGTCATAAAAAAATTATCGTGTTTTTCAGCATATTATAAATGCAATAAAAATTCAAAGATGAAAAATCGTGGAAAACACCTCCTAGCAAAAACCACCAATAACTTACAAACCGCTCAAACAATCAAAAAACTAAGTACGCAGTTGTGATCAGCGTCCAAAAATCCTTTAGAAAAGGTTTACTAGAACTCGGAAAAATTTTGGCTGTTGCTCAGTGTTATTGAATAAATTTTTTTCTAAATCGAATTTGCTTTTGTGATAACTGCTCATTCCAACAACAAAAAGTTATAAAAACATATAAACTTTGTGGATCATCATCCTGACTTCTACTACAAAATTTCCAAAATTACTTACAGGGGCCCGTCATTACTAGTCCCCGGGCCCGGTTTTCCTCTCTACGGGCCTGCACTGCACTGAATAATTGTGGCTGCATTTTGTTGCAGGCTTTCGTACATGTCTCTTCAGCATTTGCCAACTGCACTGAACGGCACATCGACGAGCAATTCTACGTGCCGAGTCCTGATCTGAATGCTGAAAAGCTTCTGCAACTGGCCGATCTTGTGCGGCCAGACATGCTAAATCGACACGCCAGCGAGTTTATCAATAAATTCCCCAACACGTACACCTACACAAAGGCGCTGGCCGAGGCGATGCTCATAAGCGCTGGAGAGGAGCTGCCCCTCTGCATATTTCGCCCCGGCATAAGTGAGAGTTTTTGTTTTCCAAATTACAGAGTTTGCATTGCTTCTGACCGACAAGACCTCCTGTGCTTGCAGTTGTCTCCACGCTCAGCGAACCGCTGCCTGGCTGGATTGACAACCTGTACGGACCGGTGGGCGTCATCTATGGAGTGCTGCGCGGCGTGCAGCGCGTCACGTACTACGACGACGCGAGCAAGGCGCACCTGGTGCCGGTGGACTTTTGTGCCAATGCAATTCTGGTGTGCGGCTGGCAAACGGCACGCGAAGCGGCCAAAGCGTGAATATGTTTGTTGCTGTGCGCACGGAATAAAAACAATAATCAATGCACCTGTTTGCACAGGACGCCGCGCATTTATAACTTTGTTGCCGATGCGCTCGACACGATAAGCTGGAACGACTTCCGACTGGCTGTAGTGCGCAGCGCGCAACTGGCGCCACTCACCACCACCTGGCGGTGTCCCTTTCTGAGGCACACCAACTCGAAGCTGGTCTTCAAGTTGATGTGTTTCTGGCACCACACGCTGCCCGCGCACGTTGGCGATGTTGTGCTGCTGCTGCTGGGCCGCAAGCGAAGGTATTGCGCGTACTTTGTGTAGTCTTGTTCGTGGCCAATGATTTGTGTGCTTCTTTAGAATGGTGAAAATGTGTCGCAGGATGCACTGCTTTCTGGCGGTGCTCGAGTACTTCACCGAGAACAGTTGGACTTTTTCGGTGCAGCAGACCAGGCACTTGTGGGCCGCGCTGAGTGACGACGATCGGCGGCTGTTCAATTTCGACATGTCCACCATTGACTGGTCGCAATACCTGGACGTGGTGGTGAGGGGTGTGCGACACCATGTGGCCCAGGAAGAGCCTCGCACCATACCGAAAGCGCAGCGTCGCATCAAAAAGTGCGCATCGCAATTGTGTGGCTGAAAGCAGTAAGCGCTGACGTCAACTTAAGAGAGCCCACTGCGTGAATGATGGCTTTTATTGTAAAAAAAGTCTCAGCTGAATTGACAATTGTTGAACAAAGCGACTACTGCTTTTGGCCACGTCATTTCTGTTAAAAAGGATAATTGAATGACTTTGTTTGCCATGCCAGGTTGCAGATTGCGCATTGGACAGTGGAGTTTCTGATTTACAGCGGCATCACCGCCTCAGTGTTTATGTGGGTGCGGAGCGTCTTCTAGCACTGAAAGTCCTGAGAATGGTTCCAATGCTTTATTTTCATATTTAACTATAGTTTGATTAAAATTGGAGTGATATTGAGTAAAGAGACCTAAACAAAATTTTGGCATCAGGAACAGCAATTTTGACTAAACATAATTGATTTTGTTAGTTAAGTTAGGATGGAATATAAGTAAGTTGGGATTTTGGGTCATACAGTCAAAAGTTACTAAAAATTTACCCTACTTTGACTGATGCATTGATTGTTTTTTTTTTGTATTACAAGTCTTATATCTTACAAACTTTGCAAACAAAAATTTATCATTATAGGTATATCGAAAAATATATCATTATATATATATCGAAATCTAATTAAATCAAACGAAAATAGCGAATCTTAACAAATGATTTTCGATTCTATTATTTATGTAATCCTCTAATGGAATATTAGAATTATATTGCATTTATAAATTTAACATTTTAGACAGTTTTTGTACTTTTTAAACAAATGTTTTCAGTAATTTGACTCATATAAGCCTGACAGTCTCACTTCTGGGTTTACGTTACTTTTAAAATTCTGGGAATTAGGGTTAAGAGTGAACAGTTTAGAGTGTTAAAAAAAATAAATACGGTATGGATTCTGTGACCCTATAAGACAAGTAGGTAAGTAAAAGAAATGAGGAAGTTAATGGGGTTACGACAATATATTTTGATTATGTAGAAATCTAATAATTGACAACCACACAACTCCGATCGTATGGGAGACGCCCTCTGGTGGTGAACTGTTGAACTTTAACCCTTTCGGGACTACTGGAATAATACATCCCACCAAGTTTATAATACCCCTCAAAACAATTATTCAGAAAAATATTTACTCAAATTTTATATCCCCGGATGAAAGGACGATTTCAGAATTTTTGGCTTGCAACATTTTCCAGCCCCAACTTTTAGAGCATGGGAACATTTCTAACAAAAGTATTTTGGTTTTTTAAATTAAACTCTGTCCCGAAAGGGTTAATTTATTTTGTATTTTTTGTACTCAAGAATTTTGAAGATCGTTGAAAAAATCATTCGAATCGGTTACAAAGTTTCCCCGGACACGATATTTTCTCACTTAACTACTACATTTACAAGTGGGGAGGCAATTGCATAGAAAATTGCCAGTTTTGTATAGCAGCCCCCTTAAGACTTGGAGATAGTGGATAGGTAAGTTTGGAAGAAACATTCGGAAGGGAACATAAATGGGTGTCGGTCATACATTTGATACGTCTGGGGGCAACCTGGGAGCCCATTTTATAAAAACAACCATTTTGTATGGGAGACCCATTAAAGTTTGGAGATAAGGTATAAATATGTTTGAAAGAAATGTTCAGTAAGGAAAACTAGTGGGGGTCAGTCATAGAATTTAACCCTCTAAGAGCAACTTCTGACCAACGGTGGAGCAATTTATCGAATTTTTTGTGAACTTTGACCTCGATGCGACGCCACTTAGCCTTACTCTAGCCCCACAATTTTTTGGCTCATGCACTTTTTCACCAAACTGCATAAAATGAGAGGTTGCGGAGCATCGAAATCGAAAAATCGTGCACTAAATCATGTCTAATGTACAATAATTGCTGACATTCGCATTGTGTCTGGACAATGCAAATGACTGCATTACACGTACAAACACATGTACTATGTATGTGCACAAAAAATAATGACTTTGCTCAGCCGTAATGGCAAAGATCCGGTGCATAAGTATGCACAAGGCAATCGCTAGCACTTACTTGCATAATTAGCTGTGTGGCTTTCATCAAAAATTAGTTCTAGTCGGTAGGTCAGTGTTGTAGAAATCCGGTTTTAATCGCATTAATCGAGTGATGGCAATTCTGCTATTCGCGAGAAGCCGAATGGTCATCACTGCATGAACCGCTTGCAATAACCGTCTACAGTTATGATATTATTTGTGACAGCTTAACTTTTAACTTTAAGTTAAATCTTCAACTATTCTTGCATGTGCACTGCGCTTAAGTAGAATTGAAATAAAAACTAAATCTAAAAAAGTTTCAACAGTTGCAAAACAAACAATGATTGTCAGTCAAAGCATCCATCAAAGAGTTAAATAGAAATTTGCAGTTGAGAATATAAATTTATTTGAAATGTTGCATTAAAGTAGTGCGGCGAATGATAAAAGTACGCTCCCAATGCCAACACAGGACCAAAAAAAATATTACGATACAATTTTTAAATTAAATGAATAAATAAAAAACAATGATATACTGTTGGCAAAAATTTAACAAAACAATTTAAATAATAGTCACTATTGTTTTTGTGATTTCAACGTGTTTCGTTAAGTTTATTTCAATCTCTTGATTTCTTGATGTTTTTCTTGAAAATTTTTATACTATTTCTCGACAGATATTTGTGACTTTGAGCATAAATTCGAAAAGTTTAAGTTTCAATCTAATTAAAAGTTAAAAAGTAATTTGTATTCGAATTTCTTGTCATCTTAAAGTCTTTCTTGAAAATTTGCATATTATTTCTCCACAGCTATTTGTGACTTTGAGTATAAATTTGAAAAGTCTAAGGTTCAATCTAACTAAAAGTTAAAAAAAATAATTTGTATTCGAACTTCTCGTCATCATGAAACCTTTTTTTGAAACTCTGCATATATCTCTCGACGGGTATTTATGGCTTTTAGTATAAATTCGAAAAGTCTAAGTTTCAGTCTAAGTCTAAAAGTTCAAACAAAAATATGTATTCGTATTTTTAAAGTCTTTCTTGAAAATTTGTATACTATTTCTCGACAGGTATTTGTTACTTTTGAGTATACATAAATTCGAAAAGTCTAAGCAATTTGCAATCAGACCAGACCCCAACTACTCTCGATTGAGTACTGAAAACTGTAGCTACACCTAGATTCGATTAAGATCGCATAAAAAACATATTGAAAAAACTTTTGAGAAAACCATACTGAAGAATGTCTTCCTAGTATGGTTGAAGAAAACAATAATGAAAACAATAAACAAATATTTTACAAACTGCGAAAGCTCAGCACACGCCTCTCTGTTCAAAGGGGAACCACATATGATAAATTTGGTGAAGAGAAAAGTAAAAAGCTATGGGTAGAGCACAGAGTGATGCAAACTAAACAATTTGAAAAGCACGTGGATTACATCAGCAATGTGTGATTGAAAGTTCAGATGAAAATAACTTTTGAAGCGTTTTACAAATCTGGCAGCTTATTGTCTGCCTAAAGTACTCTGCAGCCTGCGAAGTAAAGTCTCGACATGGACAGATCCATACAAGACAACAACGCCAAATGGAACAGGAAATAGTTTTAAATTAAAACATTTAAAACACTTCTAACAAATTTTGGTTTTGAGCGTCAACTTTACCAACCAAAATTGTTTCTACTCTAGAAAAGTGAAAAAATTGTGCAACATTAAATTCTCTGATAATTCTCTGGTATTCAAAGAAGATTAAAGAATGCATGTAAGAACTAAACTGGCACATTAAATAAATTATTAAATTCTTCAACCTTGAAGGCTGAAACTGCTCAACGTTTTTTGTTTTTTTATGTGTATTTCTAGCATCAACCATCACTTTGCGCTGTAGCAGATTTTGTCATCGCTTTTAATTGAAACTTTGCCAACAATTAAACAATTAATCAATTACACGTCTGCGAAGACTGAGGCTGCCCAACGTTTTGTGCTCCATCGACTTTCAAAGAAGACACTTAAAATTGTTGCAATTTAAAACGTTTCGCGCCCACAGAAACAGGGGTTGGAATGCCGAAAGCTCGGCGCAAGCTTTAAGCCAGCCCGTAGAAGGAAAATGCAGCAAGCTGCATTGAGAAAGTTTGTGCAACTACTCACCAACTTTCGGTTGGCGCTCTTGTCTGCTCTGTCTGCCCAATATTCGTTCAAGGTGGGGGCCCGTGTGCGCTGGGTCAGCTGCGCCGCATAGCCGCGCACTATGTGACAGACAGAGTGGACTAATCAAACGGCCGAGAGAGCTGCGAGCGCCCGACGAGTACGCGCGCACATGTCTCTGTCGATCGGTCGGTCGGTCGGTCTGTCTGTATATTCTCGTTACTTAGCAGCACCGAGCAGCAAGTGGGAGAAAGCTGCATAACAAGTTTGCTATGTACGCGCGCGCCAGTGTGCGCCAGCAAAGTGGCGTTTTTTAAAAGTGAGTTCCTCAGCGCAAAAACTGGAAACGATTCCAAAAAAATGCACGCGAGCCGTTGAAAACAGGCGACAGACGAGGCGGAAGGACGACGAAAGCAGTCCGTCCAGTGCATGAACGGCTACTCGCGCAAGCGCTAGCACTGACAGAGCTGCAAAGTCAGTAATTGCCGGACGTCCGCAGAGTCGCGCGCTCACCACTTCGCGCAGCCGAAGTGTGCAGCGCGCCAGTGCGCGGTGCCAAGTGCCAAGTGAAATTCCGAAAAAAGTATGTGCAATAAAGAAAGCTGAACTGAACGCCCGTTCGGAGCATTTCCGTCATTCAATTGCAAAGAAGGCAGAGCGAGGCGCACACAGTGAAACATAGCGAAAGTGGTGCAAAAGCACGCCAAAGTGAAGCAGTGCGCGCAGCGGAATGTTGTACGAAGCGGAGACGTGACAATGTGTGAACGCCTATTCGCGCAAGCGCTCAGTACGGCCGAGCGAAGCTAGTAATTATCGCACTTTGCAGCGATTTGAAGGTCCGCGCAGTCAAACGGTAAGTGCACGCAGCCGAGGTGTGTGGAGTCGTTCGAGTGAAATTTTGACAGATGCGCGCAGCAAACAGCGAACGCTGACAAACGCTTCAAAGTCATCTGTGAGGGGCTAATACGAGAAAAAGGAGTTGCAACAGAAGAAGTAAAACGCGAAGTAGCGAAAGTAAATCGAAAGAACGCCAAGTGAAACAGAAAGTGCAACGGCAACGACAACAACAACGGCCACTGTCACGGCCAAGCAGCGATAAGTGTTTGAAGCGCGCATTTAAAATCACTAAAAACAACTTTGATTGATTTTAAAAATCATTAAATATGCCTAAATATTTACAAGAAATAACAATAACAAGTGTTACATAGTCGAAAACATTCGCATTAAACTAATAATTAAAAAATTTAGCAGCTCTAACAAAATTTACTGCCCACAAAGGCAAAGCGTGAATTGGCAAACTTATGAAACTTGACTGCTTTATATTATATAACCGATGTCCAATTGCATTGCAATTGGGACAAATCAATTGAAAGAAAATTTTTAAAACGTTAAATATAAATAAAAATGTAAAAATTATAATAAATAGAATAGAAATTATTCAATAAATGTTATAATATATAATAAATTATTTAATAAAATATAGATTGTTTTATTTACACATAAAAACTACATAATAAAAATATATAAAATAAATCATTTAAATATTAAACTGAAAGAAAAATCAATAAAAAATAATAAATACATTTATATGCATTAAACATTTACTCTCAAACTTTAACTTTAACTTTTTTATAATCGAAATATATTTAAAACCAAATTATTAAAAAAATATATAATACCAAACTTTTAAAATTTTGTATAATAAACAAATATATGAAAACCAAATATAAATAAATTGAAATTATTTATGTTGTGGTTAAACGAAAAAAATCTAAAACATAAATCATAAAAAGATCTTAAAAAAGCTTGAATTTCAATGTTACATAATGACATCAAATATTTCGTTAATGCGTTTACATAAAAATATTCAATAAGCAATAAAAAAAACAATTAAAACTTTGATACCCAAGCCAATAAAATACTATTTTCTATTCTAGAAATTTGATTAACTGCCACTATATCGTAGTAAAAATATTATAAAAATTAAAAAAAAAACACAAAATAATATTAAAAATAAGTATAAAAAATAAATAAAATATTAAAAAATAATCATTTCATTTATTAACAGTAATCAAAATAATAATTTCATTTATTAACAGCAATCGAATCAATTGTAACTTTTATAAAAAAAAAAATTATCTAAAACCAATAAAGGAAAACAAATAAAAGAAAACAAACAAATGAATCATACAATGGAAACGTAAGACAGCAAAATATACAAAAATAAAATAACAGAAAATAAATCATTAATTCAATAAATTAATTTTAAAAATTTTATTTTATTTATCCAAATGATTCGAATTAACTGTGATTCTTTAAAAAAATTATCTAAAACAAATAGAAGAAAACAAAGCAAGTTAATCACAAAATAATAACAAAACAAATCAATAACAATATAAAAGACAATAAAGCAACAAAAAAAAGTAAATGATACATGATTGATATATAAAAGATAATAACAAAATCAAAATATATAAAGAAAGAACATTATTTGGTTTACTAAAACTAAACGAATCAATAATGATTGTTTCAAAAAAATATTGAAAACAAATAAAAAAACAACACAATAAACAAATTTAAAATAAAGGAAAATATAATCACAAACAAATTGAATAACAAAATATAAAAAATTAACAAGAATAATTTGAAATAAATAGGAAATCATCCGCGAGCTAGAGGTCCTGGCAGCCAGTGCTTCCCAGTTTTGTGTAAAAAAATAATTGTATTGTTTTTTCAGGTTTAAAATAAATAAATAATTAGGAAATACGCGCATTTTGATCAATAAATAAAATAAAATGTCAAATTAAATAAAAAACGAAGAAAACCAAAATGAATACAATTCAAATGGGATACAAATTTAAATAAAATAAAAAACAATCCAATAAATAATTAAAAATAAAAACCAAATCAAATCAAAACAATTCAAATACAGGGTCGCGCAAAAGTTGTCATCCAGTGTTCTTTGGCTCTAATTTGTTTATTAATTAATGAATGAATAATTATTCATAATTGAAAGAATGAATGTGAAAGCAGAATTTACTTTTGCCGCCATTTGCAAAAGTCATAGCATCTGCCGAATAATCTGTAGAATAAAAACTCAAATTAAATAAATAATAAAAAAAAGTAAATAAAAATAAAAAAATTTAACAAAAAATTAAAAATAAAAAAAACCAAAATCAATCCACTACAATTCAAATGGAATAAAAGAGTCAAATAAATTAAAAATAATAAAATAAAAAACTACAAATATAAAAAACATATTCAAATCGGATAGAAACTTAAAATAATTAACAAACAATTAAACAAAAATTTTAAAATAAAAAACAAAACAAATCAAGACAATTGAAATGGATCTAATAATAAAAAACTAATCAAAATAAAAACATAAAGCTTCCAAACCAAATTGAGAAAATTCAAATTTTAATAAATACATGATACTAATTTAAAACAATTGTTAACGATATTGAAAAAATTCTAAAACTTTAATTCAATTTAAAGCAAAGCAAAAAATCAAGAATAAAACAAATCAAAAATTGAAATGGATAAAAAGTCAAATAAAATACAAAATAATCAAAATAAAAATTAAAACACTTAACCGATTTGTGACAATTAAAATTTTACTAAATACATGAAAACAATTTTAAACCATTGTAAAATACATTTACAAAAATTCAAAACCTTTAATTCAATTAAAAACAAAACAATAAATAAAGAATAAAAAAACAAAGCGAATGTTTACCAGGCGACCACAATTTCCATAATCAAAAAGCACATCCGACTATTTCACTTCTTTGCTTCGAAAAGAGTTAATTAATAGGAGTTATTTGTGTTGTTTTTTTTTATTTTTTAAGGCGCATAAACTTGAACAACATTTGAAAGAACTAGAACAATAATAAAACGTGATTTGAGGCCCTCGTAATGCTGCAAAATGTTTGCAAAATCAACTTCAATACAATTTCTCAAGTTGCAATTACAAACATTAAAAATGTGTCTTCAGTTCGATGTAACAAAAAAGAGTTAATTATTTTTATTTGTGTTTTCTTTGTTTAATTTTTTGAGGCGCATAAATTTGAACAACATTTGAAAGAACTTCAACAATAATAATACGTGATTTGAATATCGCAAAATATTTGCAAAATCAACTTTAATACAATTTCTCAAGTTGCAATAACAAACATTAAAAATGTGTCTTCAGTTCGAAGTAACAAATTTGTTTTTTATAATTAAAAAGAAATTAAGCAAAGCTGTTACGTAAGCAGACTAAATCATAATATCGAAATTGTATTACAACAAAATCGAGATTGAGTAACTCGTGAGTGGCGCATTGAAAATTTGGATCTGGGTCCGCGCGACAGTCCCAGTGAGTTTTTCGTTTTGTATGTAAATGCCAAAGCAACCTGCAATTCCGTTTATGTAGGCGCAGCATAAATTAAATAAAATTTTCAAAGCACGCGTCGTTGTGTCGCCGTCGTCGTCGTCGTCGTAGTCGAAACATGGCAAGTTCCTTAAAAACTGAAAGCTCAATTGCGGCTGCATTTAGAAAGTTTTTCAAACACCACATAATCGTTAGTTATGAATTGGTTCCGTCTGTGGTTGCCGTTGTCATTGTTGTTGCTGTTGCTACGCGCGTCGCGTTGGCGTTTATGCTGCGCACATACGCATTGCGCCCGGCTGGCTGGTGCGCGCCCCTTCGGCAGCGAGCGCGCTCGAATTTAGAGCAATTGCAGCGGCGCACAGCCGAGGACAAGGAAAATCCATTTCTTCATTTATTCAATTATGTGCATGATTTTTCATTGTAGGCGGCCCATCAGCCGCCGCCGCGCCGAGCTGCGCCAAGCGCGCATTGATTTTAGCATTCACTGCTGCTGGCGACGAGGGACGGCCGCGTGCAAGGGGCGCCGGACGTGGCTGAAGTGCGCACTTCGGAGTGCAGCAGCGCCTCTCGTCATTCCGCGCCACACAAGTGCGCCACTAGCCCGGCCTTTGTTTGAGTTGCGCTGTGACTAAACAGTGCTCGGTTGTTTTCCATTCGGAAATTCTAGCCACTTGTTCAGGACGTGTTTGGTTTGGCACTCGAGCGGGGCTTTCGCATCCAGAATTCTTGTGGCGCGCCCCGGCGAGTCGACTTTGTGGCGCCGCGCTTCTCAGCGCTTCAATCAACCGGATGGCGGGTTTTTGTTTACAGCTATTTTTGGCTAACGCAACGAGTTAAGTAAACGTTCCGTGTTTATTTGATTGAGTGCTTGAATTTTTCTTGTCATGTTTTCAATTTGAAGATGCAGCTTTTTTGCACATTTGACAAACACTCGCACGATCGCACTCGCGTTCTGGCGTACATACGTCAAATTGCTAAGGACGCGTACACAATGCTTATCCAATGGACATTGATGCTACTATTGTTGTTGTTGTTTTTGTTGTTGCCTATTATATGCATAAATAATTGAGCGTTTGTCAATTTCGTTTGTGTTTTATATGGAAAATCAGCAGCAACGCTGGTCATTTGATCGCGGCATGTCTACAATCAGTTCGCATTAAAAGCAACGGTCAGTTATTTTGTTTTTTGGGAGGTATGGCACTACGAGTGGCAAAAACACAACAAGTGGTGAAGTGTAAAAAGCAAAACTGAAGAAGAAGACCAAAGCATAACCTATAAAATATGTAAAAAGCGACAAAAAATATTTATGCATATCACTGAAAGCAATAACAACAACAACAACAACAACATACAAAGCTAGCATGGTATATAGCAACAACAAAGTACGGTATGCATGGTGTGAAAGTGAAAATTCACCACCCTGCAAGCAATTCCGTAGTCGACTACGAAAATAACTCACTTCTAGTTAACTTTCATGACCTAACTAAATATATCCTAACTATAAAGTAATGCAGAATTTCGCCAAAATCAATGAGACCATATTCTATGCAATGTATTTGTTGCTTTTTGGCATATTTTAAAGAAAAGTTAATTGCTATTTGTAATAGAAAATGAATGGTGAATGTGATAAGGAAACAAAGTAAAATATTGCATAGTAACAGAAATAGCAGTGAAAATATGCTTTAAAACTATTAAAAATATGAAATGAAACGGTGAGAAAGGATGCAAACCTCAAAGAGTTATGAAATAATAAGAAAGGAGATAAAAGTGTGACAATAACTAAAAGTGTGAAAAAAACTAAAAATTACTGAATGAGAATGAATTGCTTAGTACTTGTGATCTTTAAAAAGTTATAAGAAAGAAAGTAGTGAAAGAAATTTATAAGAAACTAACAGGGCCCCGCAGCTTCGCACGCAAGTTTGAAGTCAATGTGGCCAATAAATCAAGTTGTTCTTAACCCTTTGTTGATCCCGTCAGATTTTTATGAAAAACTACCTATCTAATTATTTCGCATTTGAAGTGCTTTCACCATATTTGAAGTCAAAAGGCCCATAAAATCGTGTTTATTCATACAAACTGTTAACCCATTGTTAATTCCGTTAAATTTTGATTTTCGAAAAATTGAAAAATATGTGTCGAACTATTTTTGATTTGGAATATTTTAATTTTCAATTTGTTTATTGAAAAATACGGGTCGAATTATATTTGATTTGGAGTATTTTCACCTAGTTTGAAATGAAAAGGCCTATTTTATGAAGTATTTTCATACCACACCTTAACCCACGCTTTTCCCCTTTAGACGCCGAATTAAAAAAAATCCCGTCTTAACGGAGGTATACTTTTCAAGATGTATCTACAGTTCAAATTTTATATTTTTTAGGCAGGGCGATGATGAATCACTCAGTCAGGACATACAATTATATGTACATACATATATATACTTGTATATATTTAGAGTTGACATTAAACTGTAGATGGTTTTCACAAAAGTAAAAAACTTGATGACAACCCATTGACCATTGAATAGTGATAAATAACACAGCACAACAAAAAAACACTTTTTTTCTGTTGCATGGAGTTTTTCTACTGTTTCTTACTAATTTGGGTGCGCTGATTTCGAATCTATCCTCAGATTTTTTCTAGCAGCTCTAGTTAGTGAGATATAGGTACCATGTCATTTTTTCAGTTTTTCCTCTACTTTTTCCATATTTTTGATCGTAATTTCTAAACCAAAAAACCGATTGACATGATTTTTACCTTATCGCATTAACAACACCACACGGCTTCTTTTCTAATGCAACTTATTTTTATAAGTTTTAAAATTCCGCGGTAATTGGACCTCAAAGTCAGAAAATATGGAATTTTAAGGCGTTTTTTCTGATGGCAAAAATTGTACAGATGTTTCATAAATCAAGTTACGAAGTATATGAATATCTTAAAAAGAAACATCAAGCAATACAAAACAGCCAAGTTATTTGGCGGAATACACATTCGCATCGAAATAATAGCAAAAATGTACCATAGTCATTTTCATCAAAATTTGTGAGATTTCCTTAAAAAATGTGGAGCCTCAAAATATGCTCTTTTATATGTTACATTTCTAGTCTGAAACACAAGCAAAAAATAAAAAGATTTTAAATTGCTCGAAATAAAAAAAATTAAAAACTGTGCATATTTTTAGGCCCCTAATTTTTTAAGGAAACTTTCCACATTTTGATGAAAATGACTATGGTACATTTTTGCTATTATTTCCATGCGAATGTGTCTTCCACCAAATAACTTGGCTGTTTTGTATTGCTTGATGTTTCTTCTTAAGATATTCATATACTTCGTAACTTGATTTATGAAACATCTGTACAATTTTTGCCATCAGAAAAAACGCCTTAAAATTCCATATTTTCTGACTTTGAGGTCCAATTACCGCGGAATTTTACTTGATTTATGAAACATCTTTACAATTTTCGCCATCAGAAAAAACGCCTTAAAATTACATATTTTCCGACTTTGAAACCTTATTACAACGCCAATTTAGAACGCATAAAATTGATTAATGTCAGAAAAAATGGCGTGAAATGTTGTAAGTGCAACTATATAAAAATCATGTCGATAGGATTATTGGTTCAGAAATTACAGTCGAAAACGAGAAAAAAGCCGAGGAAAATTCGAAAAAGTGACACGCCCATTTTTAGCGAAAGCTAGAGCTGTTACATAAAAACGGAGTATGGTTTTGAAAACAGCGTGGAAAAACGATTCAGATTCATGTAAAAAACTCCATGCAACAGACATGCTGTTGTGCAGTGTAATTGATCGTATTTAGTATAACTTTTTATGAAACTACGAGCTTGTGGTCCAATGAATTTGATACCAAAAAAAAGTTCTTCATGGCCACACTTTTCATTTTAATCCTCGGAGAACACACCTATTTTTCAGTCATCGAAAATATTCTGGGTCAATAAGACACTGTGCACTTTTAATCATCTCTAATTCTGATTCAAACCCCTCCCAAACACAAAAAATGCTGGTACAAAACATGGTTTCGAGTGGTATTCGGCTCAAAAGTTGTACGCGAACCCCACTGGTTGCTCTTCAAGGGTTTAAATCTATGACTGACCCCCAGTATTGAATATTTCTTTCAAACATATGTATACCTTATCTCCAAACCTTAATGGGTCTCCCATACAAAATTATCGTTTTTAAAAAATGGGCTCCAACTGCTCTCAGGTGGCCCCCAGACGTGTCAAATGTATGACCGACACCCATTTATGTTCCCTTCCGAATGTTTCTTCCAAACATACCTACCCGCTATCTCAAAGTCTTAAGGGGGCTACCATACAAAACTGCCCATTTTCTATGGAATTGGCTCATCACTTGTAAATGTAGTAGTTAAGTGGGGAAATATCGTGTCTGGGGAAACTTTTGAACCGATTTGAATGATTTATTCAGCAATCATTCTTTAGTATAAAAAATACAAAATTAATTAAGGTTCAGAGTTTCACCACCAGAGGGCGTCTCTCATACAATCGGAGCTGTGAGGTTGTTAACTTTTGTGTTTCTACGAAGCAAAAATCAAATTGTATTGTCGAAACCCCATTAACCATTAACCCAAGCTTAACTGTAGAAAGTTCAATTGAAATAAGCTAATAAGTTCTGATGCTTTCAGACTGCTGGACTTATTTCTCTGACTTCAATATTTCGTGATTTACAAAGACATAGAATCAGTGGCGCCCACAGGGAGGTTTTGGGGTTTAAACCCCGCCCCTCAAACACAAAAAATGCTGGTACAAAATATGGTTTCGAAGGGTATTAGACTCAAAAGTTGTACGCAAAACCCTGTCACCCAAATGAAATCCTGTGTACAATATTTTACACTTTTTCGTTTAAGAAATTAGAGCAAGGAATATATTTAAAATAATTAGTATTAATAATATAGCATCTGTTAACTTTAACTTGAAATGAATTGAATTGAACTGAGTGGTTCAAGATTTGCACAAACCTTTTTTTAACCTTTAAAGATATAAATAGTTTCCGAATTGGAATGTGCTGTACGTACATTACTGTAAATAGAACGGCAGAACTAGGAGTGACTTGGAACGATTCATATTGTTCTCGAGATTTTTATTCATAAGAAATTAACTAATCAGACCCTCTTTCAAACCGTGAAACAACTTTCAACAGCTTCAACTTTTATTCTTAATGATAGTTAATTGTAAAAAATTGTGCCTACATCTGACCCAGCAAAGTCGCGCAAATGACTCATTTACTTTTATTTACACAGCCAAGCCGTACAATTGACGCACTGTCGCACCATTGCAATATAAATAGTTATAACTCAAACACTACTCAAGATAAGCTCATTTCGAAATCGACATCAACAGGTAGCAGTTCGACAAAGTCTCCAACAAGAACCATAGCCAATTATACGACAATTTCTCGCAATGGAAACGGCAGTGCAGCATTTTTATAAAAACAAAAATGTTTTTCTAACTGGAGGCACTGGATTTCTGGGAAAAGGTAAAGGCAAAGTCATGAATTTGCAAATTGAATATCAGTGTTCATTCGGTGTGTTCTTAGCATTTTTGGAGAAAATCCTACGCGCCACCGAAGTCAACACCATCTATATGTTGATAAGACCCAAGAAAAATCAGTCCATTGAACGTAGGATTATCAAAATATTCGAGGATCCGGTAATAAATGCTTGGAGCAACAGAAAACCCAAACTCCAAATCTGCTAAAAATGCGTTTAAAATTTGTTTCAGCTTTTCGAGCAGCTGCTCAAACTGAAGAGCGACGCAGTGAAACATGTGACACCGCTTTTTGGCGATTGTGTGCTGCCCAATTTGGGGCTCTCGACTAAGGATCGGCAAATGCTGATCGAGAATGTTGACGTGGTGGTGCATGCGGCGGCCACGGTGCGCTTCAACGAGCCGCTCTACAATGCGCTGGCCATCAATGTGCGTGCCACCAAGGACCTCATACAAATGGCCTCCAAAATGCCCAAACTGAAGGTAGCCACTACGAAGTCACTCTCACTCAAGCCACCTAAATTCACTGATTGATGGATTTCAATTTCGCACAGGCTTTCGTTCACGTGTCGTCGGCGTTTGCAAACTGCATTGAGAAGCACATTGACGAGGAGTTCTACGCGCACAAGATTGGCAACACCGCCGACAATTTGCTCAAGCTGGCCGACACGCTGGGCGCGGAGCTAATGAACCAGCGCTCCGAGGAGCTGTGCAAGAGCTTTCCCAACACCTACACCATTACGAAGGCGCTGGCCGAGGAGGTGGTCATGACCGACGGCAAGGCACTGCCCATCTGCATATTTCGGCCGGGCATAGGTGACAAGTCAATTACTATAATCTCTGTGCTTGGGCCAAATTCATTGTGTCTGACTTGCTTTGCGCAGTTGTCTCCACGTGCAACGAACCGGTTCGCGGCTGGATCGGCAACTTCTACGGACCGTTTGGCAGCATGTACGGCATGCTGTACGGTGTGCTGCGCATCACTTACATACACAAAGAGGGCAAGGCGTTCGTCGTGCCGGTGGACTTTTGCGTCAACGAAATGCTGGCGTGCGGTTGGTACACGGCCGAATCGACGGACAAGATGTAAGTTGCGCTCTGTCATTGTTCGCAAATCAGTTAGCCGAGTGTGCGAAGTTTCTTTAAATGCAGGTCACCTCCCATATACAATCTTGTACCTGATGAGAGCAACATGATTGACTGGCGCAAATGCTTGAGCGACTCGAAAATCCATGTGAACAATGCGCCACTATCGAACGCAATGTGGTACCCGGTAGTGATGACCACCGAGTCGAAGTTCATCTACAAGCTGTTGTGCCTCCTGTGTCACACCATACCAGGCTATATTTTTGACTTTTTCCTGCTATTGTCCAGACGAAAACGAAGGTATGTCTGCTCTATTTATTGAGATTTCATCTATTCATAGCAAAATTTTTTCTATAATGAATGTGATTGGGAACTTGAAATTTCAGGCTATCTGCAACCAATCAGTTTCAAGTTAAACTGCATAAAAAAAATTATTTGATTTAGTTTTGGAATAATATGGAATTTTGCATTTCACATACGCAACCGCATGAGGAAGTCTGGCCAGATTTAAATCTAGGTTATGTTAGGTTGGAGTGGCAGCCTTCTACATGAAAAGCTCACTTAAGCACAAATTATGGCTCACTGTGGTCCCACAGTGGATGCCGCAACTCCCCCGTACAGCGCTGAGAACCAAGAGTATTCCATTATGAACTTGGCTACTTATATCACTGATAATGAAAGGCAATAGTTCGGTTAGACTAATGAAGAAAGCTGAGCCGAGAAGCTTAAATCTTCTTCTGGCTAATGAGGGACATTGACACAACAGGTGGGGAACAGTCTCCTCTTCGTCCTCGGAGCCGCACCCTCGACTGAAGTCGTTGGATTGCAGTCTCAGTCTTTCCGCATTCTTACCCATAGGACAGTGACCCACCGAGAGCACCGAGACCATTGTGGTTGGTCCGTTTCATACTGTAGGCAGACCAAGTTAGTCGGATAGATTTAAATCTATCTACATACGAGGTGTGACAATTAAGTAATGAGACTGAGCAGCTATACAACGATTCCAGCGCGTTTTCCATGCTACGTAACATTTCTGGAACGCTTCGACTGGGATGTCCGCGAGTACCCTCGTCCACCTCGACCACCGATTTTGTTCTAGGGAACAAAAAAGTCACAGGGTGACATATCGGGCGAATAAGGCGGCTGTTGCAACACGGCGATGCCTTTAGAGGCCAAATACTGGGACAAGCTGAGGGCGGTGTGGCACGACGCGTTGTCGTGATGAAGGATCCTCGTCTTCCACGCTTTCACGCCCCTCCTTAAACTCTTTATGCCATCGAAACACCTGGGCACGACTAAGAGCACTATCACCATGCACTTTTAAAATTTTAGCGTACGTTCCCGAAGCTGTTTCGCCCAATCTGGCGCAAAATTTTATCGCGACGCGTTGCTCTTGATTTCGTTTCTCCATTTTCGTGACGAGCACCACCAACACACGTCTACTCAACACGACACAGCAGGCGAACTAAACAAGCTAGAGCGATGGTAAATATATCAATGGAGAAGGGAAGGATGCCGGGGAAGGGGAAGGGAATTTCACGGTCGCAGGTTTACCAAAAGCGCGGCAATAAAATCAGTCTCATTACTTAATTGTCACAGCTCGTATATGAATTTCCTATTGAAGCTATTACTTAAAAAATAACAGATCGAAAACATACATCCAGCATTCCTTTTTCGCTTGGCAGTTGCACAATTTTTTTAGCAGAAGTGTTTGCCATATCAGTGGCAGACATATATATTTGAGGGAGGAGGGAGGGAGAGCTTCTGGACCATTAGTTATCGGACGTGGTTAGTTTTACGAAAGCAACGCTCCAGCTAACCGGGATCCATAGCCTATGGGAACTTTCTTAAGACAACTGTAAACCAAACAGTAAAAGGTCACTGTAGACTGGCCCTGACTCGGGACCTGCAAGTTGTAGGGGCGCAGTTGAGTGTTTCATAGATACGGCTCTCTTCTGGCTGGGAATGTTAGTCGTTAGCGGAAGTGGGCCCGTTATTTGCTTTGCAAGGAGGAAAACGCAAGCCAGGGCACAAAGAGCCACTTTAATAATAATAAAAATAAATAAAGTATGCATTACAAAGTCAAAAGTGGTCAACATGTATATGTATTTTGTGTATTTTCCATATTTACGACAGTTATTTATGGCCCAATTTCGATTCATAGTTGTAATAGTGTTTCATTAGAATTTTGCCAGTAGTTGTCATAAGATTTCTTCATAAACTTTCTGAATAAACTTAGTCAGTGTTATTTCTGTGGTCGTCATAAGATTTCTTTATAGGCTTTCTAAATAAATATGGAAGAGTAGCTTAAGTCGAAAATTTAAGTTTGAAAACTTTTGTGCACACAAGACAAATGCAACTGAAAAATGCATTTGCAACTGTTACATTGTTGTTTCAAAAGACTTAAACTAAACTTTTAATAATATAATAATTCAACTCTTAGTTCGACTTAAGCCACTCTTCCATATACTCACAGATTTATTTGTTGTTGTCTTTTGCAGAATGGTGAAAATGTATCGTCAAATGCACACACAGATCGACATGCTGGACTATTTTAAGGAGAATGTCTGGATATTCACCATGAAGAATACGCGACTCTTATGGAAATCACTATCCGAAGAGGATCAACGACTTTTCAATTTCGACATGACATCTATCGACTGGTCGCAATGCATCGAGGACAGCGTGTACGGCGTGCGTCGCTACTTGGCCAAGGAAGACCCCGAGACACTGCCCAAAGCGCTAATACGTCAGAAGCTGTAAGTTCAAAATCACACAACACTTTATGCATCTTGCCATTACTTCGAATGCGAATTACTCGTTGCAGGTTGCTGGCCGCACATCGGGCCGTGCAATGTTTGATCTACGGCGGAGGCATGGCCCTTCTGTTGTTCACCATTTTCAAGTTGCTGCCATGAAATCGAGTCAAGTATTGTGACGCGCGCTGTCATTCAGTCATTATTAATTTGTTTATTGTTTTAACATTAATTACTGGGCAAACGGTACAACGTGACGTATGAGTAATATTTAAATAAAAAACCTAAATTATTCCGCACGACTGCATGGACTCACTTGTAGTGGCGGTAAAAGTGCACGCGTCGCTTGCACTCAGCGCTGCATTGGGCGACTGAAAGACAATGTAAGCGCTGCTGGGGCTCGCGGTTTGCGCCACAGCTGGCCACATTTGCAAGCAGATCAGGACGAGGCACAGCGGCCGCACAACGACTGCGATGCGGCACATAGTTATCCCGCGTGCGAATACGTGTTTCAGCGCGAAACGTGCGACCAACTTTGAATTGCTGGGCAAACTTTGCGCGTTCACGCGGCCACTTCACTATTGAAACTGAAGGCGATTGTTGGCGAAGAAATGCTGCAAAGCGGAGCAGCACGCGTTGCGTAGGGAAGATGCGCGCACCGAAGGGGTGACCAAGTGCGCTGCAGACGAAGCGTAGTAGAAATTGGAAACTGGCAGCAGGATGTGGGAATGGCAACAGAACGCGACTGTGTTTGCGTCTGTGCCACTGCCAGAGTTAGAACCTTCGGGACTGCGGCTGTAAGTGTGGCCGCGCTTGTGGTACATTGTTGGTTCCGTTTTAAATTAAGGCCAAATGCCGGCAAACAACGTGAATGTGCGGCCAAAGCGAATACTGAAAAAAATCGCACAGCACAAAAACAAAGAGCAAAAATTGTGGCAACGAGTGAAATATGGAAATGGCAAGGAAAAATAGAAATCACTTTCATTTTTCATAGTTATTGTGTATAGATTTATGTATGTATGTATGTGCTTATTAAACGTTTGTATGCGTGTGTGTGTGTGTGTGTGTGTGACATTTGGAGATACACTCGAAGATTGGCTGTAATTTGATTTGTAGGGAAATTTATGCGCAGCAAAAGCGCCACTTCCGGTTGTCCGTTAAAGCGGATGGAGTTTTCTGCTTTGCTTGTGCGCTTGTTCGCTTTGTGTGCGCGTGTAATCGTGTGCGGTTGTGTGCGTGCGGCTAGTTTATTCAACGGCGGCGTGCGTCCGTTTGCACATAGTTGGCAAAAGCAATCAAGGCATTGAAGACTCTTTTGGGATTAGAGCGCCACTAATCCTTTTTCATGCGCTCAACATTCGCTTCGATTTGCTGGCGTATTTAACTCTAGAATGCCCAAGGTAGTCATTTTGACTACATTGAGGTCTTTTATTGTAAATAACTTTTGTCGCATCGCTTTCTAAAAAAATATCTCACGTGACTTTTATTAATTTTTAAAGCTAAATGGAATAAATAAATTAAAAATATTGTAAAAAAATTGTTTACCCCAATTTTGCAAAATTTACCTTAAATGCCCAATGGTAGTCATTTTTACTACCTATATAAAATTTTCAGCAAATCTTACTGATAAATAGACAAATATGCATCTTCAATTGCAAAATACGAAAATTTTATATAATTGCAAATATTAAAAAAAAAATATCGTAGTAGGTTGTGACAATTCCCAAGTTTTTCAATCCGAAATTCACTCACAAAATTCACTCACAAATTCCAAATTCCAAATTTCATTCCATTTTATCCCATTGATGTGTAAAGTACGCCATTATATTTAAATGAATTTTCTTTATAAACCATAAAAAAATAAAAACTAAATGCTTATTTTAGTTTAATCTCGTGTACATTTATTCATATTTGCTACTTAAAAACCAATAAAATTAAAAAAAGGCAAATGTAAAATGCAAAATGTAATGTAGTCAAAATGCAAGCAGATCAGCAATAATGTAGTCAATATGGGCATTTTAGGTATGTCAGATTGTCGGGCATTCTAGTGTTAATCGCTGATGCTTCGACAAATAAACGACAGTCTCGCGGGTGTTTGTGATTCACATTCTGTGAACACAGAGCGCTCCGAACGATTGTTATATACTTAGTGTTGTTTTAAGAATTAATGTGGCAAAAGGTTTTGTTTGGATTCGATGTTTGACCTTTTAGCTTGTAGAGTCATTTTAAAAAAATTAAAAAAATGTTTTTTCCACTCACCATTATTCTTGAAAAATTTCCCCCATTCGCTGACGCTAATCGTAGCGGCGGCTGCTTGTTGTTTCTTGGCGGCAACCTTTTCCATTGCAATGGCCGTTTCTGTTGTAAAACAAAATCGATCAATCGTTTTCCATTAGCCATTAGCAGTTGACTTCCTGCACGCTTACCGGTAATTGCACTGACTGCCAAAGTGCTGTAACGCTTTTGTTCAATTTCATTGTGCAGAAATTTAAATTTGCCTCGAAATCCTTTGGCCGTCACATTCGAGCTGGCATTGAATTCGATTAGCAAATCCGGTCCGGAACTAATAATGCGACGCGTCGGCAACGCATCGCAGACGACATCAATCACCGCATTCATGTTGGCCGATTCCGAGTCGAATATGGTCAACTTGTCCATGTTGCAGCTGCAGCAACGCACAAAATCAAATCACTGCGCAAAATCGCAATTGACGCTTACCTGTCGCCCTGCTTTGGAATTTGCAGCTCCTCGAATACGATTTCCACGCGACTTTCCGGCCTGCATCGGTTGGGTGGATTGAGGTTAGAAATGGCGCGTATGAAATCAACAACGAACTACTTACCGACCAATGAATTTGTAGGCGCATTTAATGTGCGCCGGATATTTGGCGGGAAAGCGTGGCGAGTGAAAGTATTGCCAGATCTCCAAAGTCGTCGGATTGGCGTTGGCATCGGCGAAAAAGTAGTAATCGCAGTACGAGCCAGGTATGAGGCGGCCGTCATTCTTGAAATTGTCTTTTTTTTTAAGAAATTAACATTATTGAAATTAACAATTATTGAAGTGAACAATTAAAAAAAAGGGCAATTTCTGAGAAGTCCCTTTCGAAGACTAAATAAACAAAAATGTAAATAGGAGCAAATAAATAGTTAGCAGTTAAAAGCAGAGTCTTCTAATCTTCTGATAAAATGACCTTCACTCGAAATTCTCCCGCATCGCCACGTTTAATTTAAGTCTAAAATATCACAATCAAGGCTGTGCAACGCGCACAGAATCGATAAGCCATCGATTGATTCATCGAGGCGACGCGTCATTCACTTTACGCCTGCTTACCCTTCTTCAAAAATCGATATTCTCCGTTTATGTTCAGGAACCAGTCGCCGCTGGCATTGGGCGCCGGTAGCGGTTTGGGCTTCTGAAAGCGTACGCGTATGCCGAAAACTTTGCCAGCGCTATAAATAAACGCATCGCCATTCAAATCCACAGCAGCGCCAGCGTTGGCAACATTGGCAGCAGTCGCTGCCGTTGCGTTGGCAGCGCTGGCTGGTGTTAAGGTCGCCGTCGCCATTGCAGTTGTCGATCGTTGCGTTGTCGCTGGCGTCAACGTCAGCGCCATCGGCAGCGCCTTCGCCGCGGTTCGATTGCAGAGCACATAATCGGGATTGGTTGAATTCTCAATGACGGCCTCGCGCAGATACGGAAATATTTCAATGTAGTCCAGACAGCTGCAGTTGGAACGGAAGCGGAGCGGTTCAGCAGCGGCATGGAAAGGCACAAAACGAAATGAAGTTTGAAATTTATTGGCCACGGCTGATCTGCAATGTGGGCGTTTCAAAATAAATGCAAACGACTCATTTGTGGCGTTGCGGCAGTTTTTTGATTTATTTATTTTGGCATAAGTTTGTAATAAAAATGTGAGCTCACATGGCGCTAATCACTAAAATAACACAGCATACAAAACATTAACTAGGAAGGTGCGTGTTTTACTAATTTTCATCCTTTGGCGGCTTTCGCTTGCGCATGCCGCACAAAATGCGACAGAAGGCCGGGTAGTCAATCATGGGCGGCTCCTCCAGCGTTTTGGGCTTGGCGAGCGGTGCATGCTTGAAGGCCTCGTCCGCCTCAGAAGTGCTCAGCGCGTCGCCGTAGTTCGTTAGCTCCTCGTACATGCTGAAATTTTAAAAACTTTGCAATTTTCATGTTTCTTGTTTGGACATAAACGAATAAAATTCGGTTAAAAATACAAAAGAATTAAAAAAAAATTATATATTTCATGAGTTTGGGGAAAATTATGGCAAATAAATGAGTTTATGGTAGAAAAATATTGAGAAAAAATTCAGGTAAAAGTATTTTCTTTCCTGAAGATTTTCTGAACTTAATTGTTCCATAAAAATTACAACAATCGAACTAGCAAATTGCGTAAATTTCATTAATTTACACTCAAATATGACAAACACTCAAACGCTTCTTCAATTCTTAAATCAAAAATCAATTTTCAAGATCTTCAAGATCTTCAAGATTTCAAGATTCAAGATTAACTCAATTCAAATTCAAAAATTTCGAATTAAATAATGAAAACGAATAAAGCTTTCTTTAGGTAACTGCTTATATCCCACAAATTTTCGCATATAACACCGTGCGACAACATTTTTCACACCGGGAAAAATCCATATATGCGTGAAACTAGAGACCAAACATAGTAATACTGCGTACTCAGTTTTTCATTTCTACATCCTTTGTCCTTTTAAAAGGATTTCAAAATTTTGAAGGGGATAAAAAATAAAAGAAATATAAAAAATACTTAACCTTGTTAGAATATGGCGATATGTATTCTAACGAGGTTAAGTATTTTTTATATTTTTTTTATTTTTTATCTCCTTCAAAATTTTGAAGTCCTTTTAAAAGGACTTAGAAATGAAAAACTGAGTACGCAGTATTACTATGTTTGGTCTCTAGTTTTACGCCCATATGGATTTTTTCCGGTGTACAAAATTTTTTTAATTTTTGTCGCACGGTGTAATATTTTAAAATCTCAGAAACGTTGTCTCTGCTGTTCTGAAATGTTTGCATGGAGAAAATGAAATACAAGTGGAGGCCTTTCGACTCTATAAGGTTTCATATTTTACTTCTGAGATGTTTAAATGAAAGACATTTGACTTGGAAGTTTTGAATAGACTTTGAAGAGCTTCTAGAGGAAACGCACCTTTAGTTTCCATGGGGTTAAAGAAGTATTGCAATATCGTAAAGCAAAGGCTTTGACTGAAGAAAGGCGTTAGGTGTCAAAACAAGTTTACTTTGATAAGGTCCAAAGTGGGGGAAAAAGGGTTGAAAAACTTCCATTAGAAAGTGCAAAAGGATAAGCCCCTGAGGGGGTAAATGAGAAGCTGCATTTCTACCAGGAGTTTGGAAATAAGATTCTTTTTTGACTCAGTTCCATGGACTCATTCCAGTAGTTAGCATTAGACAGATCAGACCTAATTTACAAGACTCTGTGTAATGCAAATCAAAGACTTTGACTGAAGAAAGGCGTTGAAACAGTCAGCAATTAGGTGACAAGACAAGTTTACTGTCGCAAGGTCCGAAGTGCGAAAGACGGATTAGTCTCGGAGGGGGTAAATTAGGAGCTGCATTACCAGTAACCAGAAGTTTAGAAATAAAATCCTTTTTTGCTCGTAACATTCCTGTAGTTGGTATTAGCTAGAACAGACCTAATCTTCAAGACTCTGTGAAACACAAATCAAAGGCTTTAACAGAAGAAAGGCATTGAAGCAGTCAGCTTTTAGGTGGCTGATTACACCGTGAAAATAAAACACTTGTCGAGACCTATCCAAAAGACTATTTAGGAGTGATTGGATGGACCAAACCTAATCTCCAAGACTCTTAGACTAGTAGTCCAAAGTATTAACTACTCAGTCATAATTCATATTACAAAATTGTAAATGTATTCTGATGGTTAAATATTATTGAATATTTAAAGGAGATCATATCCATTGTCGATAAAAGACATTTAACTATTTAATAAGTTGAAATCGAGGATTATGGCTTATAAATAGTAACGACAATTCATTTAATACAAAAACACCCCAATTTAAACTACAACTCAATAATTATTTGAAATTTTCACTTCATGTCACTTAGAAGCGACAAATCCTTGCAAAAGAATACGTACCGCTTTTCTTCGATCTTTCCGATGCCATAATCATCCCATTTACTCCACGCCTCCAACAGCACATCTTCCGGATCCAATTCAATAGTGCGATGACTCATTAGCTCCACAAAAGCTTCATAATCCAACGGGTCCTTGGCCTACATCGAAACTTTCTTTATTAACTATTTTTAATTGATAACACAATGCAACAAATTCAAAAAAAATTTCGAGGGACAAGGTCAAACATGTCTCGTTCGATAGAGGACCTCAGTAGGTAAAAAAGTACCAAGGGATTTTTTCCGGGATGTTCGAGTTTTTTTTAAATGCAGTTTAAAGATGGCGGCTTAGTGCCCCTTACTGAAACTTTTAAAACATCATATCTTTCGACTCAAATGTCAGAAAAAAATACGTTTTACGTCAAATGAAAGCTAATGATATGAAGTTGAAGAAACAATATCCTTTTTTGAAAAATTTTATGAAAAAGGATATGAAGGACCTCAACTAAATTTTTATCCTTGAATATCCTGGAAACCGTGAGAGCTAAATTTATATAAGTGATATCTGGTAAAAAAGCATTCAAAGATCTATACTGCATATTAATTTCAATTCAATCACTTTTACTGTTAAGCCACTACAGCGTTTCAAAAATTATACACTGCTATATTACATTCATGTTTTTATGTACAGAATATCTCGTAGCTGCTTAGTAAAAACATCGAATGTAGCAAAGCACATTTTTTTAATCGTTGTAGAGTCTTAACTCTAAAAGTGATTTACATGAAATTTATAAGCAGTATAGATGTTTGAATGCTTTTTTACCTGAAATCACTTATATAAATTTAACTATCACGGTTTCCAGGCTATTCAAGGATACAAATTTAGTTGAGGTCCTTCATATCCTTTTTCATAAAATTTTTCAAAAACGGATATTGTTTCTTCGACTTCATATCATTAGCTTTCATTTGACGTAAAGTTATTCCTTTCTGACATTTGAGTCAAGAGATATGATGTTCTAAAAGTTTCAGTAAGGGGCACTAAGCCGCCATCTTTAAACTGCATTTAAAAAAAAAAACTGGAACATCCCGGGAACATCCTTTGACACTTTTTCATCTACTGAGGTCCTCTATCGGATGAGACATGTTTGACCTTGTCCCTTTTTTTAGTGTTGCACTGTGTAATCAATTTTTCAAAAACTCTTTGCATTTGCATAGTTTGATGTTATTTTTGCACAGTCAATATTCAGTTTCACACTCAACAATCATTTTCACTTCACCTCCTTGAGCATCTCCTCGATGAGCTCCTCGGAAACATCAGCGCCGAGCGCTGTATACGTGAAACGCAAATCGTCCTTCGAAATCAGGCCATCGTTGTCCGCGTCGAACAGCACAAAAACCTGCACAAAAATTGCACTTTGATTATGTAATCCTTGCAGCGATCTGGATGCGCTCTCATTTACTTCCTTCAACTCGGCCACTTTGCTTATGTCCAAATCCTTCAGTGCCGCCACATCGTCGGCGCTCACTTCGTCGGGCAGTCGGTAGGGTCCGGTCGAGACGGGCAGCTTGAGCGTGGGATTGAAAATCTCATTGATGACCGCCATGGCCTCGGAGTCGGTTTGGGGCGGCGGCGGCGGCTGTGCGCGTGAAGCTTTGCGAGCCGCGCTGGCTCTGCGGCGACGCTGCACGTTTTACAAACGAAAAATGTGGCATTACTTTTGCTGCCATAATAAATAACCGACGGCGGCCGTTGTGTTGTACCTGTTCGAGCTCCTCGTAGGACACGGAAATCACGTTTTCTGCGGACATTGCTAGGATGTGCTTTCAAAATCGCAAAACTTGATTTACTCAGCAATTAAGGATTCGAATCAATTGGCAGTTCACAATGCTTGCTCATTAAATTTGATGAATATTGAAATGGCGAAACTCGGAACGTGCGCCCGTACGTCCGCTTTGCTAATTTTCTACTGAAAATGCATTTGCCGTTTATCGTCGATTTTATTGACAAATCGAAAGCGAATTATAATAATTTAGATTTCTATTTGCGTTATTGGAAGACGCTCTCTGCACTTTAGTTGACACGAATATTTGCAGTTTCGCGTATTTTTAGCATGTTTGCGGTTCAAACTTTATAGGTTCTGCACGGCGGCGACGCAACGAAACAGTGGCCAGCGACCCACCAACTTGCTGCGGCCGTGCGCTGTCGCCTTGAGGCAAATATGTGCCGGGAGATAGTTGGACAAGCGTACCTACAAACATTCATAGATATGTACATGTATGCGTTGTATATATGTATATATGTCAGAGTGTAAGTGCGTGTAAATCTTTAGTTGTTGCTATAAAATGATTTCGTAAATTTTTTGGTTGAAGCCAATTTATCATTGCATGCTGTAAGTGGGAAACATTGTAATGAAAATTGCTTAAAAATTCATTTGGGAGACGCTTTTAAAGTTTTTGGGATCAAAAGAAACGTCATGTCCTTCGAAATAGCGGTTCAACCCCCTAAAAATATCTGAATGTTGCAAAATTTTTGTTTGTTGGACTCGATAGTCCAACGAGTAGCGCGCTGGCTTCGCATACCAGAGGCCCTAGGTTCGATTCCCAGTTAGGGCTGATGAAACACTCGTCTACTTTTATCGCTATCCACATGAAGCAGATGAGAATTACACGAATCGCAATCCCCCTCCCCCTCTTCCCCCATCCGTTTGAAATGTGTGTTGCATATGCATAAACATTTCAAACGGGTGGAATTTGTGGTATCACAATGGGCCCATATAGAGGACTAAGGATGTATCATACAGAGGCAACCACTACAACCTACAACCTACCTTCAAACATTTTTAATCCCAAATATGGTTTCAAATGGTATTGGGCTCAAAAGTTGTGTATGGAACCTGCCCAAAATGAATCCCTGTATTATTGTGTATACAAATCTTTAAACAATTTTTTTTTTAGGCAAACGTTGAGTGTTGAAAGTTGAGATCCTAACCAATACAACAAATATTTTTCAATAATTCATTCATTTTTCATATTCATTCTGCTTGGGATCATTAGGGTCTCAAGAAGGCTAATGCGTTGTATTGGTGACATTAATCGAGTGAAGTTCTGCCAGAATGGGTGAAGAACTTGTTGTAAGCAGTACCAGGAATCTGCTAGGAGAGACGACTCCGTATGTGTATTACTGGGTTGAGTAGCGTAGTGTAGCGTTGTGTGTGCCTTCTGTAGGTCTTTTCTGTTAGGTCGGAGGTCTTGTGGGAAAACACAGAGATTAGTGTCTTTGAAAAAATAATTTTTGAATGATGTATGCGCTCCGACATATTTTTGTTAGTCCAAACTGGCTCTGTTAGTTGTGTTGTTGTTGCGCTAGTACGGCTACTGAATATGAAAATCGACAGCGAGCTGCTCATCTCAACAGAGTGGAGTGGAAGAATAGGGAGCTTGTCCAAAGGTAAAAAATTTGACTGTATAATGTTGAAAGAATGGGAGACAACTAGAACGATGGAATAATTGGAAATTTAAGAAAGTGCGGAACCCAGCCAGATCGGAATCAAACACACGACTTCTGGGATGAGAATCCAGTGGAAAGAGCGTAAATGAAATGGTCTTTGTTCAGTGAACTTTGCGCTGGGCTATCGAGGCGGCTTTTTTTAAATACCTTAATTGGCCTTTTGCGAAAAAGTGTATTCCCTCTCTTTGATAAGAGTTGATAGAAAATCTGGAGGATATTTGAAAAACCTACTTTAGTGAGATCTGCTAAATCCTTGATAAGAGGATACCTCAAAGTTCATGCTGGTTCAGGTTAGATGGTTTTAGGATGCTGGAGGATATTTCAAAGGTATACTTTAGTAAGTTCTTGTAGATCCTTGATGAGAGAATACCTCAGAGTTCATGGCTTTAGGTGGTAGGGTTCCAAACGGTTAAATGAAAATCTGCAAAATATTTCAAAATGCGCTTTATTGAGTTCTTGGAAGAATTTTGATTCTTGATGAATGAAGCCATCATAGTTCTTAGCTTTTCAGATGTCGTTGAGCAGCAACAAAATATGTTTGACATTGTTGCCTAAACATTAGCGGAGTTAACTGTTCATAGCATTTTAGGTGTAAATTCGTTATCGTAGCAATTTTTGCATTTTCGCAATGTTTTCGAAAGCAGTGGTAGCGATAGATTGCTACGATAGCAACTTTACACACAAAATGCTATGAAGAGTGAACTCCACTATTGATATTTTCACTACTTTTCACTATTGATATTTTCACTACTTTTTCACAGTATTCAATATCCTAAAAACAAAATCATAGTCCATCACAATTTCAGCTGATTTTAATCAACCAAAAAGTCCTTCATTGACTTATTTAACATTTTTTCCTAAATGAGAAAATAAAAAAAATTTCCGATTTCCTCAAAGACGAGTAAATGTTTCTTGACAACGCTAAGAAAACTTTTATGTGTATGTTCAAAGATCGCCAACTTTGCGGTAATTCCTTTACAACAACACTTGATGTCCGCTCACAGCTGTGCCACACACTGAGCCAATAAATTCATTCCCATATCAATTTTTCATGCATTAAATCCAAAGATTGATTGATGCAAATTATGTGCAACAACAACAACAACAAAATAAGCTAACACAACATTTAATGAAAAACAACAAAACGACCAAAAAATTTTCCAATTTCAAAATTCATTCAAGTTGGATGTGCAACTTGAATTGGCAGCAATATGCAAATTGGAATGAGTTTATTGGGAAATGCAACAACAACAACAAGAACAATGACACAAGAACAGCAACTGCAACAAGCTGATTATTTGCAAGCAACAAGTACGAGTACGACTACACCCGCTGCGGCGTTGCATTCATTTAAATGTTGCATGCGGTGTGCCGCGCTCGTTGCGGTTGTGCAATGTTGTTGGCGTTCGCCAATGTGTTGGCCAATGTCTTGTTTTTGTGTGCCAGTTGCTGGTCGCATTGTGGCAATTCGCCTTCCATTAACATATTCGAAGACTACCCAAAATGATGTCGCCGAAGGAATTTGCAGCGCTTTCTTGTTGAAATGAAATTTATTTAATTTGCAGATGTGCAATGTTTCGCTGCATTTAAAGCGTTCGAATTTTACAAGTTTACCACGACGCTCACGCAGTAGCGGGTGATTGAGGGGAAATATTAGAATTAAGTTAAATAAAAAAATCAAGCTAAAGTGAGGTTGGGCCGTAGTTGGAGTCCCAGGAAAACCGTGGCATATGCAAGCATATTGGAGAAGACTGTATGTTAACAAATCATGTATAATGTTTATAACATGATTCAGATTTTAACTTAAGAATATTTTTCAGACTTTAAGTTATCATTAGGGACCGGAATTATATGCAAGTGGATATTTTTTTGGAGCTTCCGATTTGAACGGGACCAAGACAGAAACTATTTTTATTGAAAAATATTAAGAATGAGTTAACATATGCACTGCATATTTGCATATGTTTGCATATTTTGCATATTTTTGCACTTTCTGCATAGTTTTTGCATATCAATCCGATACCTAGTTATCATTATTCAAACTTTATTAAGAAACTTCTTAAGACTTACTTAATAAAAATGTTCAGACAAATATAGATCGGAAAATATTAGTATAGTTCATGTATTTCATTTTCATAAAATAATAAGAGATTTTAAGAATTTGCTAAGGTGATCTCGCAGGTTTCGCTGCCTAATGTTGAATGTAAAATCATTAAAAACCAGAAGGTCTATCTGTGAAATCAAATAAAATAAAATAAATTAAAATAATATAAAATAAAATAAAATAAAATAAAATAAAATAAAATACAACAAACTAAAATAAAATAAAATCAAATAAAATCAAATAAAATCAAATAAAATAAAATAAAATAAAATAAAATAAAATAAAATAAAATAAAATAAAATAAAATAAAATAAAATCAAATCAAATCAAATCAAATCAAATCAAATCAAATCAAATCAAGTCAAATCAAATCAAAGCAAATAACATAAAATAAAATATAATAAAATAAAATAAAATAAATAAACAAATGTAAGGCTAAGCAGATACGGGACTATTTCCAGCGGATAGCAGACAGTAAATGGAGAAATCTCTGCAGCTGCATAGAGGCTCGACAGATTAGGGAGAATAGGGAGATCTTCACATTAATTTTTACAGAACCTGCAGGAAAGGTATGTAAACAGGAGGGATAAAGATAGAGACAGCTGATTTAAAAGTTTAATTTAACTTAAGTTTAATCAGATCTCCAATGCAAAAAGCAAATGGTTCGCTGGATTTGATATGGGATTCTTCTCTTCTGCTGCAGTAGGTAAAGCTGAGTAAGACAGTTGTGGGTAAGCAGTCTCACGAACGAACAAGTTCTTTGCTGGTTCCATAAAAAGTTCAGTAAAAAATTGTATAAATTTGCACGAATTTGTAAAAAATATTCGTACCCACACAGACCTTTTATAACCACATTCTGAGGTTGAGAGTAGATATCAACAAAGCAGTTGCCTATCAAAGTGCAAAAACATTCTCACTTACTTTCGACAAAGTTATTTTACGGGTTTATTGAATCGGTTTAATTGTGCCGATTTCAGACATTAGTATGTCTGGCTTATATGTATTTTATGGGCTTACAATAATGAGCCCTGCAAGCATTACTTTCGCACTGTCACGAATGGTTCCAGTCTTTCAAAATTTCACAATTTCACTTTGTTACACTTTTGACTATTTAAATGTCATTTGATTTTTTTTTAATCTTCACAATTTAGCACATTTGATTTTATTTCAACAACATTGCATTGCAACATCTTTTTGCCTCGAAACCGCCTACACTGCGAAGCACGCTGTATCGACGTGGCCTTAGCACAACCGAGCACCGTGCTTTGCGTTTAAGTTCACGCTACGCGATATTGAAATAAATCACTTATTTTTAAACCAATGAAACGCAAAAAGCACGCCTCGTCGTTACGCTTCAGTGGCTTCGCAATGAATTGCAGTTTCATTTCCGTAAATATTCTTTTTGGCATAAGACGTCTTTATGCGCGCCGCAACTGCCCAATAGCACGAAAATGGTTAGCTGCGCATTGCGGGGTCAATGCGGACAGCACTTACCCGGCGCGCAGCTGCAGCGCGCGGAAGCGAAAGGCGACCAGCTCGTCGTGGCCGCCGCTGATGAAAATCAGGTAGCAGTCGTTCTTGGCGGTGCGCGCCGCGCTGCCGTTCAGCGCAACGCTGCCCCAGTTGCTGCCATTGCGCTCGGCGGCGTGCATGCAGGAACACTCTGTGGCGGATGAAGAATGAAGAAGACGTCAGCGTTGCGCTGCTGCACAATATGCTAATGCAATCGACAACAACAACAATAATCACAACAAATGACACAAACCGAGCCACAAGTTTTGCTGCAACGACAGCGCCACCTTCGCGCACAGAAGACAACCAAGAAAGGCCAACCACAAAGCGCTGCGCGCACCGACGACAGCCATCAGCGACGCTGTTGTTGTGGCGAAAAGCGGCGCAAGAAAGCGAAACGCACGCACGTCCAGCCTTGTTGACTTAACGACAATGACAACGGCGTTACGGCGCGACTGGACCACACGTGCAAAGGGCTGGCAGACAACTGGGCTGCGGCAGCCGAGTTGCGCTAATCGAAGCGGAGTCGGAGTAGCCGCTGCGCCAGCTGCTGTGCCGCTTTTTGCCGCTGCTGCGGCGAGAGTTTAGTGCTGGCAGGAAGCGGAAACAGCGGCCATGATGCGCACTCCCCGCAGACGGACGCGCGCGCCTGCTTATCAACACGTTGGCCACACGCTGGTGCGCGCTGGGCCATTGGGCCACGGCAGTCCATGCGAGAAGTGTTTAAAAATAGCGTCCGACCGAAGTGGTGACGGCGGCGGCGCTTGCAACCTAATTCAGTTAATGGCAAAAAAAGGATGCTGCTGCTGTGTCACATTCACACACCGCAACAACAATGAACAGCAGAAACAATGGCAACCATAGTCGCAGCCACAGCCACGGCCGGCACCGAGCTAACATTTTTTCACTGGCCGCCAACAAAAGTGGCTGAAGGCGGTCGGGCGCGTTCGATTGTGGCGTTTATAGTTATGAATCGCTGCTTAGTTGCGACGCTTTGCCGAGCGTGTGACAGCGAGCGAGCGCGCCGCACAGGGACGTCCCACAGTGCACAGTGATTCGACTCCATACAACCGCGGGACAAAATTAGAAGGAGTGGTCCGTTCTCCATAAAATTTGATATACTAGTTAATCATGGTCTGCTGAATTGAAATCTCCATTCTGTTTTTCTTAAACTTTTCTAGTTTGGCAATGCTATAGCACCATCGGTAACATAAACATTGACCATTCCAAAGAGTAACAGAAATTGTCTCAGGACAGAAATTGTCGAAAAATAGGTGATTAGACCACTTTCCAAATTGAATTATTTTCTGAGATCGGAAGATCTCGGAGGATGTAATTACATTATCCGACAAAGAAAGAATGCTTCTTAAAATTAAAAAAATCCAGGAACATACTTTCACATACTTTTTAGATATTTTCTTCTAAGTTTTGCCAATTTTCAGACTTTTAATTTAGAAAAATATTTTGAATTAAAAGTGATGTAAAAGCCTCAGCTTTGCCAATTTTGACAAAACATTAAAAGCGAAAATGGCCACATCATTTCTTAATCTATATGGAAAGTTTTAGCAACTTCTTGATAACCATATATTTTTACAATTTGTTTTACTCAATAGACTAAAAAACAGAAAATATGTGTTTAAATTTTTTTGTGGAAAAAGTTTCAACTTTGAGCCGCTGTTGCACAGACACTAATTAATTTTTTGCACAGATTTTTTGGGGTTTTCTTAGTTGGAGTTTTACTTTTCAAATGACATCAAAATCGTTAAATTCTAAGACTATAAATTTTTTGAATTTTGTCTATGGAACGAATCACTGTGCAGTGGCTCAATTTGGCATTTTACGTTGCGAAAATCATAACTTCTGAACGAATAGAGATAATTGAAAAATTGCTGTTGATAAGAAATTCATCGGGCTATTGTATTCCAAAAAATAAATTCAATCGAGATACAGGGTGCTGCGTAATACTTTGTGAAAGTTCAAAGTTACTGTAAATAAGAATAATGAGAGCAACAATGTTGAGTTTTAGTTGCACAATTAATGAAAACACATTAAAAAAGATGAAAAGTAATAAACAATTTAAAAAATAAGCTGAAAGAGTCATATTTAAAGAGAAAAATGTATAAATTTTGCTTTCAAAATTAGAACCAGAGTTCGAAAAATTTAAGTAAATAAGTAGTCAATTTTTTTTTGGACAATCCTAAGTTTAAAAACAATGCTAAAGCTTCATTAGGACTATATTTGATTGGTAGCACATAGTTGAATTTGGTACGGTTTGCCGCAAACCATTTCAACTTTGTAATGCGACAAGTCCTGGATATCTTCTCTTTAGTCGTAGATATGTTGGCTGCAGGCAAACTCCTTTCGATTTAACCAATTTCCTTAGTGACAGCCACAATGAACTTCTCCTTTGTCTTCGAAATAGTAAATATTTCAAACAGCTTGGAATTTTTTAAAAACATGTTTGTGCTGAAATCTTCTTCGGTTTAGTTGCAGTAGCAGAGTTGAAGTGTTGTCTAGTTTAAATTGAATTCGAAACTAATTTTGCTTGCTCCAAACTCCTTTAATTACACTGTACAACAGCATTTCTGCAACAGAGTAACGACCGTATATTTCTGAAAGAAAACGTCATACTGATCATTTTTGCCGAACAAAGTAATAGTCCAGCACGTCTGAGTTTTTTGTAATTTGCACATAAAGGTTAAAGGGTCCCTATAGACTTTTGCACGGAAAGTATAAAAACTTGAAGAGCTAGAACTTTGATGTCTAAGACAAAGTTGTTTGCAGTAAAAGTGTGAATATTTTTTGTGTATACATGAACCCCCTCCCCCCGTTTTTCATGTTTTTCGGAAAATTTTTTCATAAAAAGCTTGTATTGAGTAAAATATTGAAAAAAATATCATATTGTCTTTTGGGAAAATATTCTTCATTAAAAAATAGGGGGGGTCTTCAAACACCAAAACTTTCTCAAAACTTCCCCCAAAAAAATAAAAAGCCTTAAGCACGAAACCTTAATTTAAGACTTTTTTTCATAAATTGCTAGCTCTGCTTCAGATGTTGAGAAAAATGTTGAATATTAAAAAATAAATATTTTCCATTGAAAAATAGTTCAGGTGGTCTCCAAGCAAGAAGTCCCCTCTTAAAAAAATTAACAATTTTTATGATTTCAAAAAAGGCTTTAATAAATGAGTGCCTATGAAAAGACAACAACAACAATCAAATTTTTTTCTATATTTAATTATTAATACTACAAATGCCTTATTTTACGATACTGGTGCCAAATGTTTCAATTAATTTGCTCCTTTCCGTATTTTAAAACTTCAGCTTTACCGAAAAAGTGCAAATGGGTGATATTATTTCGCACTCTAAAAATTGCTCAACTTTGACAGCCTCTACAAGCAAAACTGTTTGTCCAATTTAGTTATGATTTTTGGATTTCTTAGGTCCAAGCATTTACCTATCGGAAAAGTATAAAAGTTTCCCCCAAATCGAACATGACAAAATTGATTTTTGCAACCTGCGTCGGCAGAACCAGCCACTGTGCGTCCCTTGCACACTTTCACCGTTTCGGCGCAGACGAGCGCCGTGGGCGCATGTGAGTGGGTGTGAGTGTAAGTGTGGCCTGTGTTGTGTTTGCCTTGCGGCGTCCTTTAAGTTAATTTAAGTGGATATTTTTAGAGGGGATTTTGATAGCATTAATTCATGATAAATGAGCTGTGCAGGCCGCAGCGTGGCGGCTTGTCGGTTGGTTGGTTAGCGGTTTGAAACGTTGTTGTAGTGTTGAGTGTAAAATGCTGCCGATTTTGCTACCTTGTGGTCTTCAGGCGATGCGGTGTTTTATTTTTAATCCAATTTTTTTTTATCAATTTTGTATTTGTTGTTATTAAATTTAATTTACTTCAATGAGCTAATTTTGGCAGTTCGATTGCGGTGAGCCGGCTGAGGCGTTCGTTGACAATTTATGTTGAAGCGGTTTGATGAAAGATTGGCTGTGTTGATATGCCTACGAAATCCTTATGAATAAGGATATATATAGGGGAAGTAACGAAATTTCTCTATTGGGAACAATAAAATAAATTTCATAAAGCGTCATGAAGTTTGACAGTTTGTGCGCAAATTTTGGCGAAGCAGCACGTGCTTTTCTTTTTTTACGGAAGTTTCTGTTATTTTGTGACAGTGATACGTAAGGAATTCGTGAAGTGAGTTTAATGAATAAGCTAATTTTACTTACATTATTTTCTATTTTTTCGAAAAATGTTGCTAATTAAAGGTCATTAAAGTATTTTAGGTAAGAAAATCAAATCAAGTAAAATAAAGCATTGGGGTACATTTGACATAGAAGATGTGGCAGTAATTATGCGTAGCGAAATCGAGTTAAAACTGCCAATTCCAGAAAATCCCGCTTCAAGTTCACGTTGTCGTACAAAATATATATTTTTAAGATTAACTTGTCCAAATATTTTGTAAAATAAGTTTATTTTTATCCAAATTATTATTTTTTTGTGTTCAATTTTTGTAAACTAGAGACTTATAAATGAAATATCTATTATTTATTTTTTCCTTCGCGTAAAATGAAATATTAATAAATATGCAACGAAATTGTGCTTATTTTTAATCAGAAGCGATTTTATTTTCTTTCACAAATATATGTAGATGTCAAATGTTCCCCTCCCAAAGTCAAATGTGCCCCTTGACTGGGGTACATTTGACAAAATGACTTTTTTCAAAAAATATGAAATTATAACGAGCAAAATCTTTTGTATAAAAAATTACTTTAAATTTCCAAAATTTAATAATCACTTCCAAGAAAGCAGCATTGATTTTTAAAATTAATCAATCACGTTTGGGGCCGTTCACATATTACGTAACGCTCTTAGGGGGGGGGGTTCAAAGGTGTGTTACGAAGTGTTACGACGGGGATGGGGGGGTCATCGACTGCGTTACGTAACGTCGAAAAAATACCCAAAAATCAGCACCTGAAATTCAAATTCGCGGATTCGGTAAAGTTGGCAATGACTTGCATTGTGAAGCGGCCCTCAAACAATCTTGTGGCAGCACTGTTTTCGGTCTATGCACGTCTGTGCCTGCTCACTTCTCGTTTGATTATCTGAATCGTTACGATTGTTTCTGTTTAAAATTTACGCTTATAATCATAATTACGGTATTTGGATGGTTATAACATTAAAAATATTGCTGGCTACATTATACACTTTCCATTATAAAAAAAAAAACCCCGCGTTAAGTTATTAGGGGGGGGGGGTAGTGAGGTTTGTTACGTTGTGTTACAACCAGGGGGGGAGGGGTCAAAAAAGGTCGAAAAATGCGTTACGTAATATGTGAACGGCCCCTTTCGAGAAATATAGGTTTAACAAAAGGTGTCAAATGTACCCCAGTTTCCCCTACTCACTCACAACATAGTATCGGTAACACTGGAGTTGCCTTATTTGACTACTGGGTCAGTTTCGTCCAAACAGACAAACAAAATTTTCAAAGTAATAATGCAATTTGTAACAGTGCGATTCATTAAATATCGAATTTATTACTTTTGCCATAAATAGCAACATTCAAACATTAACAATAATACTCTGTTTTTATATCGAAATTGATCTTAAGAGTTCTGGAGTTTGGCCCTGAACATGTCGGCCAACATGGTTGCCTTGCTGCCGTTGATCTCCTGAAATGTTAAATGTGTTTTTATAAAAACTTAAAAAAATTTAATTTATAAAAATTTCAAATTTAAATAAAACTAATTTTAATTAGAGAATAAAATGGTGTGTTACATTAAACTGATTTAATGGAGAATACAATAATCCTGGTATCGAATCAACTGATGGCAACATACGTGCGAAAGTTGTAACAAAAACATGAGAGACCTGAATAAAAAATAAAATAAAAAAATTTAACAAAAGGGACCTGGCCCTTAGCTTTTTCAGTATTTTCCATTGTTAAAAAAAATTAGTCCCATAGTACCTAAATTTTGAACTAAAGATAGGGGAACTTTGTCATATAACTATACACATGTTTTAACTTTGTGAAACTTGGCGTTGTCTCTAGGAAGAACATTGCAGAGGAAATTGTATATTTAATGCTGATTGAGTTGGGGTTTGAACCTACGATCCTTTGATGTCTGTTGAGGAAACATTGCAGGGTATATTTTATATTGCATGCCGATGGAGTCGGAGTTTGAACTTTCGATCCTTTGTTGTCTGTTGAGGAAATATTGCAGGAAATATTTTATATTGAATGCTGATGGAGTGGGGGTTTGAACCTACGATCCTTTGTTGTCTGTTGAGGAACATTGCAGGGTAGGATTGGTTAGGTTAAAGTGACTGCCTGGGCACGAGACTTGCCGAAAGACACACTTAGGCGGCAAAAAGGACCTGTTGTGATACCACAAGAAGGAAGTGATCTGACTTACTGCAAGCCAGTTTTTTGTGGATAAAACCTAGCAAGTCGCTTATATTGACTGATCTGAGGGCGTCCAAGTTTTCAAAGAAAGTTGAGCTAAGGCTTTCCTTCGTATAGAGAGAGCCGGACAGTAACAGAGAAGGTGACTTTGCATTGCAGGGTAGATTATATATTTAATGCTGATGGAGTTGTGATTTGAACCTACGATTCTCTAGTTTGTAATTCAACGCATAAGTAAATGAGAGTATGATACGAAACATCTATGGCTACATTCGTCGGAGGAGGTCTTATTAAATCGGCATCCATCTTTATTATAAAAGGAAGTCATCACTGGAGTCATTATTGAAACATCTACTATAAGTTGATGACTCATTGCTTTCGACACAAGCCTAGTTTTGACTTACACGAGTACTTTGTGACGCTTTGCTGCATTTTGGTGCTTTAGTACTTAAAGATAACCTGAGTGGTTATGGAAGACTTTAGCATAAATGTGGGAGCTCACTGGTAATATCTTCCAAGGCTATAAATGTCTGGGCAAAATATATGCAAGAAACAATTCATATAATCGCTGGGTTCATTCTTAGAAATTTCTTTCTCTCTTAGCAATGCACAGTGATTCGATGAATAAAATATATTTTGTCGAAAAATAGGTGTTTAAACCACTTTTTAATTCAAATTATTTTCTGAGATGGGAAGATATCGGATACTGCTTCTTAAAATACACAAAAATTCAGAAACATACTTTCACATACTTTTTAAATATTTTCCGCTAAGTTTTGCCAATTTTTAGGTTTTTAATTTTGAAAAATATTTTTAATTAAATGTGAAATAGAAACCTTAGTTTTGCAAATTTTGCGAAAACATTAAAAGCCCAAATCAATTCTTAATATATATTGAATGTTTTAGCAACTTTTTGCTAACCATGTATTTTTACGGTTTTTTTTTACTCAATTGACTAAAAAACAGAAAACACGTGCTTAAATTTTTTTGTGAAAAAAGTGCCGACGCTTTTGCACACAGACACTAATTAATTTTTGACACAGATTTCTTTGGGTTTTCTTAGTTGGAGTTTTACCTTTCAAATGACGTAAAAATTGTTTCATTCTGAGACTGTAAATTTTTTTGAATTTATTCTATGTAACGAATCACTGTACCATGAGTCGCATTGTTTTTTGAAGTGAAACTTCTTTACGCACGCTTGACTTGGGGAGTAAGCTGGCGAACGCGTTACGAAAAGTGTGATCGGGCGAGGCGAACGGGAGTTGAGTGGTTTACGCACGCTTGACTTGGGGAGTAAGCTGGCGAACGCGTGACGTAAGCGTTACATGAAAACATAAAATAAATTTAAATATTTGTTGAAAATTAATATATGTATATGTACATACATGTATATATTGTACACACACATATATATATATACATACAGATGGAGCGAAAGAAGTTTCACTTCAGTCGTGTGGCCATAAGCACACTCGTTTTTTTTTAGATCTAGTTGAGTCTTTTTTAGATCTTTACCACTCAAGTGGCACACCGCCATAGTTGAGTAAAAATTAGTTGCACAAGTCAAGTCAGTGGCGGATTATGGGTGGTTTTGTGGGTTGAAACCTGCCTCCCCCCCGAAATATTCGGGTCGACTTTAAAACTACATACAAATTAAAAGGCATATAGATACATACACTTTTATGAATATTAAAGAATTACTTTTTGACACCCCCCTAAAATATTTTTCTGAATCCACCACTGAGTCAAATGCATGAGCACCCACCTCATAGTCGTACGGCTCCATGTAGTCCTTGCATTTCTGCAGCCACTGTCTGACACGTGGATACGAGTTGATCTCAAAGCCAAAGGCTTCGGCTTGCGACACAGTCACCAGCAGCGCCACATCGGCAATGGTGAAATGATCAGTGGCGGCGAATTCCTGGCCCTTGAGTGTGCTGTTGAACCAGTCGAAGGCCTCCAGCATTTTGGCCTTCTTGGTCTCATCCAAAGGTGTGCCCATGAAAATGGTGGGAAACTGAAAGCGGGCTAGAGTTAGATACGACTGCGGCAAATCAAAGCCATTTGCTTACATAGTAGATCCACATGCGCGGGTAGAGCGTGCCGATGTCAAAGTTCAGGCGCTGGTCCACCTTGGCGCGTTCGCGCACGTCCTTCGGATAGAGCGCATCGTCCTTGCCGTAGGCGCTGACCAGGTACGCCAAAATGGCACGACTGCAAATGGGCGTGGCCAAAGTTGAATCATGCGTGAAACAAGCGAACAAAGAGCATTGCAACTGACCTCTCCCACAGCACCAGACCCTCGTCGTCCAGCGTCGGTATGCAATGCTGCGGATTCAGTTTGATGTAGTCGGGCTTCATTTGCTCGCCGGCCATTATGTTGACGATCTTCAGCTCGAACTCGATGTCGAGCATTTTGGCGAGCATCAGCACGCTGCGACATGGCGGACTGGGCGGCAAGTAGTAGAGCACAATTGGCATTTTGCCTCCTCTGCTTAGGATGCAATAAACAAACTCTTTAACAATTTGTGCCGTGTCATCGAACATTCTCCAAAAATATTGAATATTATTATTATTAATTTTAATATGTTTTTTTTAAAGCTATCGTCTCTGTTGTTTGTTAGTGTGTTGAACAATTTTTGGCAGTTTCACAAATTGGCTGTTTGTCTGAGTTGTAGCGTTTTTAGTGTGGCCGAATGGGCACCGCACTCTATGGAAATGTACAGTGAGGCGCAGACAAATGATTGGCGGTGCTGGCTGTTTGCGGTATGGAAAGTCAGACAAGAGAAAGAAAAGTGTATGTACTTGAAATAAAAAGCGACAACAATGCGAACAACACAAACAACTTAAATTGAAAATCGATTTCGATGCAATTCATAATTAAAACTGATTGCAACAACAGCAATGACAACTGAAAACACAAAACGACAGAATAAACGAAACACTCAAATATGCCGCCAACCAAACACACAACTAAGTGAATAGAAGCTAATCGGCGCACGTGGCCGATTAAACGGGCGGCACATACGACTGCCTAAAAGTATGCTAAGCAATGCGAGTGCGAGGCGAGTGGTGCAGTGTCGCAGTGTTTGTGTGTGTGTGGTGAGTTACACGCCCACGCATTGTCTGCTGGGCCCCTAACTGCAGCCGTCTCGGGTGACACTACGCCGCCCCTTCCCCCCCCACGCGATGGACACTGCCTAAGGGAGATGCAACGTTTTGCGAATCGCTCACTACTCACGTCAAATGAAGCGCAATCTGGTGCGGTACAACAGAGACTGTATCGATGCAATTCCCCAGCGTGAACTCTGAGCCGTTAGCAACTGCGGGCCGCTTTCCTGAGCGCTGCGCTGCTGACCACCGAATCCTTTGCCTATTTGCACGGCACAACTTTTTTATACTGCGCGCGACGTTTTCATGAATCACGGCTGCCAGCTGTCGTTGCGATGATATAATTGCGGTGTGTGGCCCAAAAGCGAAATGTGTTTTTTCTGGAGCCTACGTAGCGCTTTGGACACGCGTTGCCTGGAGACCGCAATGTCCTGTAGTTGAAATGTGGCTCTGCTTTTGTGTGAGTGTGAGTGGGACGGTGTACGCGGCGCGCATTGTGCGCCTCGTTTAACCCTCGTCAAAACTATCGGCTATTATAGCCACTACTAAATGCCAATTAGCTGCCGTTGCTTACTTTTCTATGCAGCCGCCCCCACGCCGAGTCCTTTCGTTCGCGCTCCACCCGCCGCTCGTCGCCGTCGTAACTGGTCAACTTTTCACTTTTGGGCCCCACTGATGGCACAAAAGGCGCTTTATTGATTGGCGCCGTGGCTTATTCAATTGGCAGTTCCGCCTATGCCAGCCACAAATTGCGCTGGCGGACGAGTGCCGAGGACGCGCTGCATTAAATTCGCCTCGCGTGCATGTGTTGTGTGTCGATGTGTGTGTGTGTTTTTTGAATATTTTATTAATTGTATTATTGTTTTCCGCATGTTGTGTTAATGTGTTTGTATATTGATTTTGGTCGCCGATTGTCGTCTGCTGGCCAGAATTTTCACATTAGGGTGAGCCACTAAAAAAAGTGACTTCTTGGTGATTTTGCTTTCTATTAAAATGTCCTAATTATTTTTTAATTTAAAATTTTCAATTAAATAATTTAAATTTACTCATACTCTTTATGACGTCATTGTTAAAATTATGGGTTCAAGGTACAGTGATTCGTTCCAAAGACTAAACTCAAAAAATGTATAGTCTCAGAATTTAATGATTTTGATGTCATTTGAAAGGTAAAACTCCAACTAAGAAAACCCCAAAAATTCTGTGCAAAAAATTAATTAGTGTGTGTGCAAATGCTGCCCAAAGTCGAAACTTTTTTCACAAAAAAAGTTAAGCACATGTTTTCTGTTTGTAGTCTATAAGTCTAAGAAATTTTTTAATTTTTATACTCGGACCCTGTATTTTAGAGTGTTTTTCTATGAGGGCAACCACATCGTTGTGGCTGTAATAATTACTTAAACATAAAACTTTTTACGCATAATGAAAATTTTAATATTTACTTCTTTTACTTCAGCCAAAATTAAAAAAAAGTATCTAAATTGAAAGAAAACGTTAAATGAAAAAGTTCTCTAACTTTTTCTGCTTCTTCTTCCTTTACTATGTCAAGATATACCATTAAAAAAACGTGTATACTTCTCTTCTTTAAACTTAAATATTCAGTTTATTAATTTCGTATTTTTCCTAAAACTTCAAACCATTCTAAAGACCAACAAAAAACTGCATTCTTGCAACCATAGAGGATGCAGACGTCCACAAAGTAGCATGTTGCCATATGGCAACAAAATAGCGGAAGGGTTAAATAAAAAAACTCCGTAAAAATACATGGTTAGCAAGAAGTTGTTAAAACTTTCAATGTAGATTAAGAATTGATGTGGGCATTTTCACTTTGACGTTTGCTCAAAATTTGCTTCTACTTCACTTTTAATTCAAAATATTTATAAAATTAAAAACCTTAAAACTAGTAAAACTTAGAGAAAAAAGTATATGTAAGTATATGTAAAAAGTATGTGAAAGTATGTTGCTGGATTTTTTTTGTATTTTAAGAAGAATTCTTTCTTTGTCGAATAATGTAAACACATCCTTCAATATCTTCCGATCTCAGAAAATAATTCAATTTGAAAAGTAGTCTAAACACCTATTTTTCGACAAAATATATTTTATTTATCCCTGAAAGTATGCAATCAGCATGAAAAATTAAAAAAATACCTGCACAAATGCAAAAAATACATCTATTATTACCATTTTTATTACAAAACTAAAGGATCTTTATATAATTTCTGTCACTCTTGGCAACTATCAATGTTGACGTAACTGATTAAATCTAAAATATGAAAAATCTAGCCAACACACTTTGCTATTGCTTACCGAAAATGACGAAAATTTCAAATTTAAGTCACAGGCATTGCCAAACTAAAAAAAGTTTAAGAAAAACAAAATGGATATTTCAATTCAGCAGACCATGATTAACTAGCATACCAAATTTTATGAGAAACAGACCACTCTTTCTAATTTTTTCCCGCAGTTGTATGGAGTCGAATCACTATGCAAGGTTTTAAATTGAATGGAAATAAATTTTAAAAAATATATAAAATAACTACACAGTAAAAAAATTTCATAAAAAATATAGAAAAACTATACAAACAATACAAAATATTGCGTCGAACCATATTTGTCAGCATCACCCTACTACATACACAGGTTCTATTACAATATGTGGACTTATAAAACATTTAATTATAATATTTTTTTTTACCACACATGCAGTGGGTGTGACTTTAATTTATGCCACATGTCCCTTTTTACGTTTTAAATTGTAAAGTTTGTCATTCACCTTGAAAGTGAATGTGGGAAGTTGACCAGGTCGGGGCCAAAGTAGTTTCTGGAAAGGAACAATGCGCATGACAGTGTTTTTGGAAGTCATACAACTTAATACCAGTAATTGTGGCACAGTATTTAATGTGTTATTAACTAAGTCAGGGTTGTTTTTAATTTCAACAGGTAATGAAACATTTATATGAAACTGCTGGAAATTTTTCAAAATGATCTGCTTTATTTCTAGGACTCAGATCTTGAATATAAATGAGATCTTGACCATAAAGAGCTCCTATATGTTTTCACATGCATTTCATCAATCAGCTTTTATGGTAATGGAACTGCAGAACTCAATCTCATGATCAGGATGCCTTCAACAGGATATGGCTGACAGTACAAGTCCGAATTAAGAGTTTGGCCACAAGAGAAAGAAGATGATTCCCTGCCAATCCCACCAATCATACGGCAAAACCTTCCTGGGCGTCAATCCTGGCTTCACCATCGTTTGCGAAGGCTCAGAACGATTCCACTACGACCCTTTTCGCTTGACGTTATGGTAAGTGATCCACTTTTCATCACTAATCACCATTTGCTTCAGAAATGGGCGATTCAGTAGCAAGATAGTTCTAGATAGGGATTCGGTCCAAGTAGTTGTTTTGCATCAAATCTTTTGGCACCCATACATGGGGCTCCTTTTTGTATCCAGCCTTATTCAAGTGGTTCCAAACGGCTTTTTGGTCAAAGTTTGGCTGCTAAAAAATCGAAACAGTGCTTACATGATGGTCGGACTCGAACAATTTCCATGACTTTATGGACAATTCGCCAATTGGCCTTCCAGATCGTGGTTCATGTTTGACATCAAAATTACCGGAACGGAATCGACAACACCAAAACTTTGCGTGATTGTATGTTCCAGTATCAGAAGCCTTAACACTTTTCAATGTGTTTCCCCCTTTAGCGAAGAACAATTTTAAAATATGGCATATTTTCCCTTTGCTGGTGTCCATCTTTGAACATTCTCGAAAATTGGGCGCGATGCATTTTTGACATAAAAATCACCGGAGCGGAATCGAAAAAGTATAATGGTACATAATTGACTATTACAGTATAGGAACCATAAACACTATTCACATTTTCAACCGCCTGTCTTACGACTTCGTTTTCATGGAACAAATCCTGTAAAATATGACGTATCTTCTCTTTGCTGATGTCCATCTTTAAGACGCACTCAAACAAAACTGAGTCAAGCAATCACAAAACTGTCTGAGAAGTTTTTTTTGGTACAAAATCGTATCTTTCTAACGCCATCTAACGTAACCCGATTGCTCTTAAACGACGCAAGATACAGCTTACTAAAGCCATCTATTGGAAAAATATTGGATTTAATTTCTCTACTCGTTATATGTGCTCATGAAAATTAATCTCTTCTGTAATCAAATCTGTTTGCCCTAAACATCTGTTTTGAGGAAACAATTGGAGGAAATTTACAGCCAAACTTGGATCACAAATCGAACATTGTATTAGATTCAAAATTAAGTTCGATTAGGTTTGAGTTGCAGCATTTTGTATGAAAGGTAAATAAGTTATTTAATACATTTTCTACAAATTATTGAATCATATTTAACTGCTGTTGTTCCAAAGAGGAACAAAGTGCTACACATAATTTTTTTCCATTAATATCTGTCCTGCCTCATCACTTCATTCACATTACACGTATTCGACTCAAGAAAAGTAAGGCAACTAACTGCAATGCCAGAAATGTTCATTATGCATTTGAGTGTTAATGACTCGACATTATTTTGGCCACCATGTATGATAAATATGCAGTTAACGTTGTTGAGGTCCGTAACTAATGAGTTAATTAACCTCCAATTATGAACAATTTTTGTTCATTCGTCATTAATACCAAAGCAGTCACAGTCACATACCAACAGTCACTCTCACAATCGTTCAGTATGCTAATGATTCAGCGGCAGCGCTAATTCTAATGGGAAATTAAAAAAACAAACAATCTTTTTGTAAATGTTATAGCGTCACTGTGGCTTGCGAATTCTTTGCGATAATAAACCAACTGACACATCTAACTGATGAGCAGAAACAGTGGTGATTTTTTACCAAATTTAAGTGTTAACCCTCTACCCGGTGAGGGGTGCTTTAAGGCACGTATTATTTAATTGGATATTACTTAACGAAAAATTGTGTGGAGCTGCATAATATTGTTTACAATAATACAAAATCTTTAGTTTTGTTTTAAAGCCTGATTTAAGTAATAATTATTGTGAATCCATATAATATACAAACAGTAGCGCTCACTGAATTTAAATTTGGGTATCAGTACACAACTTTTAAGCCCATTACCAGTTTATTTTTAATTTTATTTTTTATTTATTTAATTTAGATAATAAAATAAAAATTCTTATAGGCTAAGTTGAATCCATATTTGCCAGCCGATATGTTTGCAAGGCACCAATATTTGGGAACCGATGTTTGAACCCCTAAAACCCTCCCTTGCGTGTGTCCCTCTGTACAACAGATACATATACTATATATTTTTTAGCACAACATAAACTTTTAACCCCTTAACTGTTTAATTATTTTTCATACTCGACACCAGTGGCACACACAGGATTTCATTTTGGCGGGGTTTTGCGTACAACTTTTGAGCCCAATACGATTTGAAACTATATTTTGCACCAGCAATTTTTGTATTTGGTAGGTTTGAACCCCCAAAATCCCCCTGTATGCACCACTGCTCGACATAAACATTTTAAAAGTTTTCTGCCTTTAAAATTAAGCAATTACTACAAAAACTAAGCGCCATATCGTCTTACAATGCATATCATAGCTGATTTTAGTCCCTACGGTGGGCTTGGAAGGAAGGCATGTCAGGTGGGCGTGGTCAATCTTATGTAGCTAAGGTTCACCACTTGAAAAATATACCTAATCAAGTAATATCAATGCATTAATATATCATAATTGATTTCAATCATTATAGCTTGCGTTGCATGAAAGCGTATTAGTGGGTGGTGGGCGTGGTCAGTGTAATATGGCCTATGTTTACCCTTTTGAAACACGGAATCATTTGATATCAATATTGATTTGCACTTTGTTTTGCTAGTTTAGTGGGCGTGGAAAGTGGGCGTGGCTGATTCTATAGAGCTCATGTTTACAACAGTCACACGCTGAATCATTTGATTCCCATATTGCTGAAGCCATTCTTCCAGTCGAAGGATGCGACCCAGTTTCATTGATGTGCGACTTACAGTTCCAAAATTACGCGGAAAATTTGAGTCAAACAAAAAAGGTGCCATTCCTCTTGTTCAACGCCCATCAAATTTTACCAGTAGAATGACACATCTTTGGCACGACGGTATACAAAATGTCAATGATGTCCAACTTATAACTCCAAAGCTATTCCATAACAAACATTTGGGTTGAATGATTCAGCTCAATCGGTCGTCTAATGTTTGAGTTTCAGTGTCGTTTGACCAACAAACAAACAGACAGACATTAATTATTATATAATTATATATATAGATACATAAATAGATAACGTTGACAGGCTGTCGAAAATTCTAAAGCATTAATTTTTTAAAAGATTTGACCTTCTTCAGCAAAACAACAGTTGATTGATTGAATAATCATACGAATGCATTTTTTTTTTTTATGAAGAGTATACTCGACATAAACAGTTAAGGGGTTAAGAATGTATCTTGTACACACCGCTTACTGTGTCTTATGCCTTTGCATGTGTCACAAATAATCACAGAATTATGGAAATTACTATGCAAAATTCCAAATACAATGGTCGCTAATGGTTAACTGTCAGCAGCCAATTACGAATTCTTACAGTCGAATCCAAAAGAATTAACAACGATTGTTGTTAAAATTCTTAATATACCTAAATATACAAATATATGCGCATACAAACAAATTATAGCTTGTTCTTATTTGGACAGATTTATATGTATATACCACATATATATAAAGTAGACAAAATATACTTAAATATTAACTTTCCCAACCATAGATGTGCTGCAACATTTGTCTGTGAGCGTCTGTGTCTTTCTATCTAGAAATATCAAACGATAACAGGATTCCAGATTCTCTTGATTCCAGAACAGAAAGACGACTATCATATAAAATACTCGACATTTCGACATAATTAAATCTTCTAAAAGAAGATTTCTTACTCTAAGAGAAAACTTAGGGTAAGAAATTTTGAAACAACATCAGTCAAATTAGATTTAGATTAGGTTAGGCAAGCTGACTGGCCAGGTCCGCCAAGCTTTTGGGTTACTGGCGGTGCCTGTTAGAGCTTTTTAGTGTTGCGGGTCGACGTAGAAGTGATCGGTGAGAATGTGAGTTTTTCTAACGAAATTCCTATAGACTTAATGTCATACTTAGACCCCATCAAATCCAGCTAAACGGGACCCCTAAGTGAGTGAGGTGCTGTCTTAAGAAACTCGGACAAAAGCAAAGAATGTGTTCCAAGGTTTCCATGACTACATTTTCTTTATATTTCCTGCATTTATGTAACTCAGTGATGCCGAAATTAGATTTAAAGTCCGTAACAATAATTTATACTCAACATTATATATTCAACATGTCACTAAGAATAGCACAGCGTTCCTCTTCATTTGGCCACCACTGTAGCTAGAAACGCTGGCAACTTGCAGTTGGACAGTTCGCTTCTGCATTTGCAATAAGGCTGCGACACTTTCAACTTGGCGCGCGTTTTCATCGTTACCTGGTCGTCGCTGAGCAGGAACTGCCTTTGCTGATAAAAAAAAACGAAGAAGAAGAAGAAGCACAGGCACATTACCATACGCCATTAGTGGCGCGCATACCTGTTCGCCAGTTGGCTGTAATTGTTGACTTGGTTTAAAGTCTACAACAACAACGCCTGGCAAATATTTTCACATACCGCCAACCGCGACAGGCAGTTAGGACGCGCCGCGTGTGCCGTATCCTGCGGATTTGCTCGCCGCACTGTACCTGCCGACTTCCGCGAACTGAGCGCACAACATTTCGCTATACGTGAAAATTGCCCTTCCGAAATGCTGAAATTCCAAACACCTAATGCGGATTATGGAAAACACGAAGCAGCGCTGGAATGCCAAGGCGAGGATATAAATAGCACAGGACGCACGAGTTGCGTAGCAGTTGTCCTGCGCATATAAAGGAAACGTGAGCCTGCGTGCGTTGAAAATGTCGAGCAGCTTAGTGGCGTACGTTGTGGTGATAGCAGTGGTGATGGGCACGCATGTGCGCGCCGTGCCCCTGGAAACGGTCACCGAGGCCGCAGTGAATGTGTCAACTGTTGCCAAGCCAACGACACAGCCAGCTACAGCAGCCAACGCCAGTGAAGCGACCCGAGCAGATCTGGAGCCGGCAGCTGCTGAGCACAAGGAGCCAACTTATGTGGATGCGGCAGGAAATCAAGTGGTGGTAAGAAAAATTAAAAATAATCTCACATATAAAATATTTCGTATTTAATGCCTTTGCCATGTTGCAGTCAGCCGCGGTGGCCGAAACTGCGGCCAGCCACAATTTCGATCCTGCTGCCGCTTCGTCCATCTACGCGGGCCTGCTGACGCCGGACGCGCTGCAGCAGTATGTCAATCAGTTTGGCGCCGCCTATGCGCCCTACGCCGCCTACCCGGCGCCCGTGGGCTACGGCCCGCCGCCGCCGCCCGCACCGGCACCCATCTACCCCGGCCCGTATGTGGTGCAGACCGGCTACGAGGGCTACCTGGTGCCCAGCACTGCCGACACTGCACCAAGCAGCGCCAGCGCGCTCACCGAGAAGCCCAGCAGCGGCTCTGCGCACAGCAACCCACTGCTCTATCCGTTCACGCTGCTCGGCGAAATGTTCCCCGTGCTGATGATGTCGACGCTGTTCAGAGTGTTGGCCACGGCGGCAACGGCCATCGGCATGATTTTCTTTGGCGGCGCCATCACCACAGCCATCTGCAATCTGACGCCCATCTGCGACATATCCTTCAAGGCGGTCTCGTATCTGCGCAACGGCGGCAATGCGCAGCGTGTGGGCCGCATGCTGGCCGAGGGCATGACGCCGGAACGAGTGCGTCGTGCCGCCGATTTTGTGCGCAATGCAATACGCAAGTACCGACAGCTGCAGCAGCTGACCAGCGACGATGCGGGCGACTGAGAGAAGAAAATCTGACTATATGATTTTTATATTTAAATGTGCATATGTAGACTGGTTCTTGACCCCTTCACAACCGATTCTCGCATCGAATTGTTAGATTTTAGCTAAAGTTGTGTGCTAAGCGATTGTTTTGGAAATATGACAAATGAGTTTAGAAGGTTTAAACGGTCGTGACATGGTTAACGTACCCATGGAAAGTCTGAGTAGTGTAAGCAATATTTCTAAGAAGAGTTTTAAGAGGAAAGAAACTAAGAGTTGAAAAAAGAAACTTATTAAACTTTTTAACTCAAAACTTTTGCAAGACTTGCCTATTGCATATAAAATGTTTTATAATTACAACTAGCCAGGGACCGTAACAGTTATAAGTTTATTATTATAAAAATCAATGTTTAAGAGATATTTTATTTTTATTTTATGACTCAACAAATAACAGTTATTTTTTATTTATATTTTAAAAATCCTATAATAACAATTATTTTTGATTTTTTTCTTATTAGTTCACAAATAACAGTAACAATTATCGGTGACTTTTATTTTGTAAGTCATCAATAAAAATCAGTCAGTGACTTTTATTTCTTAAGTCATCAATAAAAATTATTCAATGACTTTTATTTTTAGGTCATCAATAAAAATCATTCAATGACTTTTATTTTTTAAGTCATCAATAAAAATCAGTTAGTGACTTTTATTTCTCAAGTCATCAATAAAAATTATTCAATGACTTTTATTTTTTTAGGTCATCAATAAAAATCATTCAATGACTTTTATTTTTTAAGTCGCAATATAAAAGTCATTTTCATTAATCGCATTAATGGATTCATTAAATATCGAAATGTATATATATTTTTAATCGACTCAACAAGACCTGACTTGACAATTTTGTTTTCTGGAAGAATCATAACTTTTGCATGCAGTAATGAAAATGACTTTAATATTGCGACTTAAAAAATAAAACTCACTGAATGATTTTTATTGATGACTTTTATAAATAAAAGTCACTGATAGATTTTTATTGATGACTTTTATAAATAAAGTTACTGAATGATTATTATTGATGATTTAAAAAATAAGTCACTGATTGATTTTTATTGATGACTTTTATAATTTAAAGTCACTCAATGATTATTATTGATGATTCAAAAAATAAGTCACTGAATGATTTTTATTGATGACATCAAAAATAAAAGTCACTGACTGATTTTTATTAATTACTTTTAAATAAAAGTCACCAATAATTGTTATCATAGGACAACTAGAATAAAAATCTGAAAACACTGTTATTTGTGGAATAATATGAAAAAAATAAAAATTATTGTTATAAAATGATTTTTAAAATATGAATAAAAATAATTCTTATTTTTAAAGTTTTCCATAAAAATTACAAAATAAAGGTTTATTGCCAAGCTTGATTCTCGGTGCGAAATGAAATATATTGATATATTTCATTAAGTTGTATGACCTTTCTTTCATACTAATTTTTTCAAATATAGTTTTCCTAAATAACTGTTGTTTCCGGTCCCTGCTACTAGCAGAGCCCCGCGGCTTTTCACGCAAATTTGAAGTTCACGGGCCCAATAAATTAAGTTTCTTCATACACTTTAACACTAGATAGACTGAAAGTTTTTCATATCTACAAAGACAACATATTATATCTGTTGGTATCTCGAAAAGTACACATGGGACTTGGCTACTTGTAATTGAAGAACGCTCATTGTAGAACTTATTGTAGAACCCGATAAAAAAAATAAAAATCATCAAAGCAAAAGTTAATAGAAATACAATACTAAGAAAAATATAGATATTTAAAAATGAAAAACCTTAAAAATTACCACAATGGTCTTTCTAGTGTTAACACATGTTTTGCCCCTTTCGACCCCGAATTTCAAAAAATTCCGTCTTAGAGGAAGTTTATTTCCTACAGTTAAATTTTCATGTTTGTAGCTTTAACGGTTTGGATTGGGCGGTAATGAATCAGTCAGACAGAACAAACAATTATATGTATGTAGATTTGAGGAGTATGCACAGTGCCACGCCCCTCTTATGCAATGCCCAACCCAGTCTTCCAGTCGAAGGGTGCAACCAAGTTTCATTGATGTGCGACATACAGTTTCAAACTTAAGCGGAAAATTTGAGACACAACAAATTTGCCACGCCCCCCAAATTTTGCTAGTAGAGTTAAACAAGTAAAAGATCCATGGGACGACGTTATACAAAATTTCAATGATGTCCGACTTATAATTTCGAAGCTATTCCATAACAAAAATTTGGGTTGTATGGGTGGTGCCACACCCCCTTGTCCAATACCCTATTACCCCTGTCGAAGGGCACGTCCGAATCGTAAGTCTGTGCCAAATGGCATTGCTGTATTATCCGTAGTTCCAAAGTTATTCAAAGCATTGGGATCGCTTGAATAGTGCCACGCCCCTTGTTCCACCCTTATGAAAATTTACCAATGAATCGACACACCTAAACGGTGACCCTGTACCAAATTTCAATGCTGTTCGACTTATAATTCCGAAGATATTAAACATTTAGGTTGTATGGGAGGTGCCACGCCCACCTGTCGAGTCGTATTCACATTATATGGTTTACGGAGATTTAGTCAAGACGAACATTCCGTTAAAGATTCAGCTCAATCGGTCGTCTAGTTTTTGAGTTTTAGTGTCGTGTGACCAACAATCAAACAAAGAGACATTCATTTTTATATATATATTTTTACATATATTTTGTATAGTATATACATACCTATATATAGGTGAAATCTTTTATAATTACAATATTGTATCTCAAAGCTGTCATAGGTACATTAGTTGGCAACAGTGTGTGAAGATAAAGAGAGGCTTCATCTCTCTTCCTCTTGTCTTCTCTTTTATTGTTGAATTTTTGCAAAAGTGCCAATTAGCCGTAACACCATTTGTCTGCCATAAATTAACGGCATTGGCATTTATTGCCGTCGCTCAGCCGCATTGTGCCAGCTGCTTTAACCCAGTCAACCACAAAGCTGCATTTCCAGTGCAAATACGAATACAAATATTTTCATAGAACTTCACATTGGCACTAAAGCAATTAAAAGGCCAGCACTCGAGCACAGAAACCGAATAGAAAACCAGTCGCAGAACCTTGACTGAGGCGATCATTGGCCAACGATGGACTCGAGCTCGGGCATGGTTGCACATTTTTTGCTGCTTTGCTGCCAATTGCAGTGGAAATCAACAATGCACAACAACTCGAATTGTGCAGCGCGCTCTCAGCTGTTAGATGGATTGAAATTTTATGATGGCAAGTCGTAAAGCGCGAAGCGGCAAATTTGCCTCAAAAGTTCATGTGAGGCTTGTTCAAATTATTGCATAAACATTGCGCAACAAGTATTTTATTTATATTTATTGTTGTTTTGCATTTCGTGACACACATTTCTACTGATCTGCTCGGTTATCTGAAAGTAGATTACAATTGTTTTCGTTGTACAATTCGCCCACATTTTCATTTTTGTTCGTTATTATTTGTTGTTGCGCTTATTTCACATTTCACGCTCAGCCATGACAGGCCCACATTATCTGCTACGTCACTCTGACAGTCATGTACTGTTGTCTGTGTAGTTGATCGATGCAAGTTCGACAGATGGCAACTTGCATTGAGTGAGTGTAGGCGATCCACTGCTGCTATGAGTTGAATGAATTAAAGTTATGTAAGTCTGGTTGCTACCCAACGAGTCGTTTTTGAGCGAACTATAACCATAAAAAGTGTGGCTTTGTGACTTTGGAGAAAGAATTCCATCTCTCTTTGAAATCTTAGCCAACATGTAGATGGCAAAATCTAACATCCAACTTAATGATTAAGCTCACGAATCAAAAAGATCAACTTTGGAGAACAACTGTACTAACAAATCCCATTAATGGTATTTTTCAACTAAACTTTCTCAGTTCACTCGCTCACAGTAAATTCTCCATTCCATAATTTTTGCTATCCATACGATCTTCAAAAACAAAAAAACACTAACAAAAAAATAATAATAAAAACTGACAAAACAAGTCACAGCAGTTGGTTTCATGTTATTCTACGAAGCGTAAATTGTGAATTCAAGAAAATTCCTCTTCTGGCCAGAGTCTATTATGCTAAAAATTTCGACCCGAAGTGAATCAGTACGCTGTGTGTGGAATACCTACCTTGGCTTGTATGTAGTTTTTTTTTAGATTGTATTTTCCCACCATGACGCACAGCATTGTTCGGCCAACTTAGTAGTGACACACTTCGTTGACCTTTCTCGGCGACTGTATCAGTTAATTGCCAAAAATTATTTGACAAAAGTTTTTGATGCTATCGAGGCATGCTACACTTTCTACAGTTCACATATGAAATTAGTTTCACTAGATGTCCATATACGATTTGCTTAATCATTGTAATTCAGTCATAGTTGACGTCTAAGCGAATTGTTTAGGGTCGAAATCAGCAGTAATAATCTGTTAATAGTTGTTGTATGTGCTTTATTCATGGTGACACAAATACGTTAATGAGTACAGATGTCAGAGATGATAAGAACGGACTCACAAATAAAGGGATTCATATATTTACATACAAGTCACAAATAAAGGGATTAATATATTTACATACTCGTAGGTATATACATATACCTATTTACATACATAGGTAGCTTATGCCATGATGGAACTATTGGCCAATTTGTGTACTCTTCCATTAATTTCTTTATAAATAGTGTCCGACCGAATATTCGGTTTCGGCCAAAAAATGGCCGAACGGCCGAAACCGAAACTTTCTAGAATATTTTTTACATTTTATTGTGTAGCAAATATATATTGAAAGGAGGAGTCATTTAGATGCCACCAATGTAAATAAATTTGTCTTTTTAGCACATAATATTAAATTATTTAATTTTGAATATTAGCGAGTAAGGTACGAAAGGGTGATTTTTTCATGTTTATGTTTTTAAAAAATGAATAAATTGTTTTTATTAATAAGTATTTATTTATTTTTGATATGTTTGTTTGTTTTTTCTTTATTTACTTAAAGAAAAATTCGTTTGTTGAAAAAATGCTTGCTATTTATTTCAACTAGAAAGGTTCGGGTTTGGCCGAATATAAAAAAAAACCGAAATTCGGTTTTGGTTTCGGTCGGTCGGACACTATTTATAAGCAATACAATAGTTTGAATAATTGAAATACTTGAATGGATCTTATTTGGAAATTTTGTTTTTTCTTTTCTTTTATAAGTCCACAGTCATTCAGTTCAATACCTTTTTACTCTTTTGAAATTCATTGTATAAAGTTTAGTAAAAAGAAATCCATCTTTTTTTTCAATAGGTGGCTTTAGTAATCATACGATCTGGTTACGCTAGATGACGTTAGCTGGATACAAAAAGAAGCTGGATGTATGGTGCAAAATACCACATGGACCGAATTCCTATCTACAAATTGCCGCTGAATCACCCATTTCTGATTAGTGATGAAAAGTGGATTACTTACGACAACTTCTATCCAAAACGGTTGTGGTCGAATCGAACGATGGTCAAGCCATGATTGACGGTCAGTAAGATTTTGCCGTTTGTTGCAATTGGCAATTCCCCTACGGCCAAACTTCAGTGTTGCTAGATCAGGAGATTTCCTCCTAGATTTGGGAGCTTCTTGGCCTTTTAGGATAATTTTTAGGAGGAAGAATTTTTTAGGAGAAAGTTTAGGAGATTTATATTTTATGTTAGGAGATTTTTCGGATCCTTAGTGGATTTTTGGGAAATTTTTGGAACGAAGTATGATGTATTGGGAACACTGGCAATTATTTAGTCAAAGCACCCTATTGTGTTAAAAATTTGTAAGCTTACAAAATGTAAGCTCGTTCTATGTCGTTTTCACTTATTGCTGTCACAATGAAATCCCGCCAAAAATGGCACTTTTTGTTTAATTCATTTGTTATATCGCACACGCACTACAAAAGTGACACAACTCAAAATTTTTCATTTTCGGGTTTATGTGTTAATACTGTGCACAATGCATAAATCTACCAATCAGCAAAAGCTCAGTATATTTTGTCGTTGTTAACTGTTACAAAAATACAGTTAGGTCTCTTTTCATGTCAGAAGTTTGATGCTATTTGATTGCTGCAGCTCAATGCAAAAGAGTCCTAACTCAAATTGTGTCACTTTTGACGAAATAAATTTTTGTTAAAGTTAATTTTAAGCAAAATTCTGACAATTTTTATATATATTTTTAATTTTTAAAATTAATTATGAATTTTCTAAATTTTTCTTTCAACTTTTTCACCGTCATTTATAATTATTAAATTCAGAAAAAGTGGCATAACTTGAAATAGTTCCGTAATTATTGAATTATAATATCATCAAAACAGTCACAACTCAAAATTTTGGATTTTCTAGTGTAAAACAAAAAAAAATTCTTGGAACTTAGCAAAAAGCATAATCTGTAAGGATTTTCTACTGAACGGTCTATTCGTTATTAAAAAAAAATTTTATTTAGCTCAAAAACAGTTTTTTGCGTTTCCTGAAAAATCACAAATTTTGAGTTGTGTCACTTTTGTTGTGCGTGTGCGATATGTTCTGTTTCTGTTAAGTTTTTGTTGTTAATCGGAAGATGAATGAAAAAAGACTGCATTAAAAAAAATTATATCTATATATTTTTGTTGTTTTATGAAACTTCTCATTTCTTTAATCTGAAACTTCCTCTTTTTCTGAAACTTTTAAATTCCTTTAAAATTTAGGACATTTTTTAACTTTTAGGAGGAAATTTCAGTATTTTTTTAAGATTTAGGAGAAGGTCATTTCAGGTATCTGGCAACACTGCCAAACTCGAACCTGTGTTGTCAACAAATGGTCCGTTTGAAAGAAGCAATCGCCCAGAAGTGGCCAGTTTTGCCAAGAAGAGAGGAATTGTGTTACATCAGGACAACGCCAGATAACAAACATCAATATTGTCTCCGGGAGCTTGGATAGGTTAGGTTATGTATCTGATTTGACCTGTTCCTGTCTATGGTGAATGATTTTGTTGGTAAAAGATTTGTCTCAAGAGAAGCTTGTAAAAATTAACTATCGCAGTTTCTTGCAAAAGGGGTTAGAATATTTTTGAAAGAGACATAATGGAATTGTCTTCAAAATGGCAACAAGTAAACGGTACATATTTGACCTAAATCGAATTATTCTAATTATGCCAAATGAACCTGCAGTTACAAGATCATGTTTGTAGCTTCAGCGGTTTGGACTGGGCAATTATGAATCAGTTAGATAGTCAGTTAATTAGTGCAAACGATTAAATGTATATAAATTAAGCCTTCACTTTCATGCAAAGTAATACAATTCTGTTTACTGTATCTGATATAAATTCGATGACTAAAATCGTAACCGAAATCGTAACGATAAACGTAACCAACACAAGGCAAGAGTCTTGTGGAGGCCCTATGCTCTCGAGAGGAGTGAACAAGGGATGAAAAATCAGACTTATCAAACTTATAGTAAAGCGCACTAATTACTGAACTATTAAATAATTTATTTCTATACATTAATTATATTCCAAGTCTATGTTTTTAGTTTTAAAACTCATATGAAAGCGAATTACAAAATTGGGTGTAATAACAAATGTAATTTAAATATAAAAAAAGATCTAACAGATACAATAACATGGCAAATAGGCAAATATCTTCCAAACCATTTTCACTCCCCTTCTGCCTAAAAAATAATAAAACATTCTTGCTACATGGGCCACAATTTATTAATGCCAATAAATGTAGTTAAGAGACGATTTTGACTTTTTAAGCAACAAGGCCCAACGGTTAATTAATCAGTTATGTAAATATAAAGTAAAGTAAATGTTATAAAATAGTACAGTATAATCTCGATAATTCGGACACTCGCTAATATGGACAACGCGGTAATACGGGCACTCAATTTCTATTGTAGACTCTGTAATCCGGACACCAGTGTTTGGTTTTTAATTGTCCGGATTATCGAGATTATACTGTATGTATTTATTATAATTATACAATTTATTTATATTTAATACAACTTTACACTTATAATATGTACATACATATTTACAAATGAGCTCATGAAAAATTACACGCAAATAATGGCATTTATTCGTTGCTCTCCTCAGAGAACTTACAATACCGAATAATAAAAAAACGAGCTCCTAATAAATTTGTGCTACTGCTGGCAAAAAATCAAGAACTAAGTATATGAAAAGAATCCATTTATTACAAATTATGGGGCGGCGCGCTGACGGACGCGGTCCAGCTGCTGCCGCTGATCGTGACGGGGCTGAGAGTCAGCGCCGAATTATGCCGATTGTTGAAAATTCAAATTTCGCATATTTTATGTATGTTCCAGAACAATTTGCAGTCGTCAAGTATGCTTCTCTCTCTTGCGCTCTTTGGCGCCACAACTGCTCTGCCCTGATCACCGGCGGCAGCTCCGTCCATACCCGCTGCTGCGCCGTCCTATCGCACTGCTGTGCCCACATTGTGCTGCCTGTCTGTCTGTCTGTTGGGCTGACGTGTATGTTTGGGCGCTTTGTGCCAAGTCACGGTGATAACCTGTTTTAACTATGAGGCCGATGCCGCTCTCCTTACTCAGATATGTGTCTGTCTGTATGTGCATATGTGCATACATTTGTTTCCGCTTGTATAATGTATACAAATGTGCGCTGTGCACTAATTTTCGTTGAATTTCATTTTGCTTTTCGAATGTTAACGGTTTTGCAATGGGAAAGTTCCAACTGCAGCTTTGTGGGCACTGCGGCTGTTGGCTTTGTTAAAAAAATATTCCAATCCACACTCACCGCTATCGATGGCATCTGTCGTCTATTGTGCACCCACAAGTGGTTCGACACTAAATTAAATGTTGTGTAAAAGCTGTTTGTTGTATTTCCGAGTTAGGGTGTGGAGTTACGGGCCATTTGTATATGAATTCAAACCAACAGCTGCACTTCTGCGTTGGAACTTTTGCAATCATTTGTTGTTACAGTTGCTTCCAAGTGATTTATTTGAATTGCATATGAGCCCATCGCATGTTCGGAATCAATAATTTTGAAATAGAAAAAATAAATAAATGAATAACTTTTAATAAATCATAATAATTTGTAATTAACATTCAAACAAAAAATTTATTAACAAAGTTTTATTAAAATAAATAGTTAAAAAATACATTAAAAAAACAAAATAATTTTAATTTAAAATTAATAAATAATTTTTTTAATTAAAATAAAATTTGAGAAATTTATTTTTTGTTAAAAAAATTTCTTTTGTAATTTTAGTCAAAATTATTAACATATTTAATGCAATTTTTTAATTAATTTGAGAAACGGATTTTTTGTTTGAAAAGTATTTTTTTTAATTCTAATTCTAATTTAATTCTTTTATTAAATTTTTTTATTTGTTTAAAAAAAAATAATTAAAATTTTTGATTAAAATGTATTTTTTTAATTTTAATTCAAATTATTAACATTTTTAACTACATTTTTTTATTTAATTTTTAATTAATTAACATTTTGTTTGAAAATTAATTACAATTTTTGATTACAATTACTAAAATTTTTTAATAAAATGCAATTTAGAAAATTAATTTTTTGTTTAAAAAAAAATTTTAAGAAAATTAATTAAAATTATTAGTGGTTTTAAATAAAATAAAACTGTAAAATTAATTTTGTGTTTGACAATAATTTATTTTAAAATTTTTAAGGTAATGAACATTAAAATTTAATTAAAATTATTAATATTTGTAATTAAAGTAATATGTTGTAAATAAAAAAAATGTATTAAAATCTTTAATTACAATTACTAAAATTTTTTAATGAAATACAATTTAGAAAATTAATTTTTTGTTTGAAAAACACTTTCTTTAGAATTGTAACTCAAATTATTTATATTTTTAATTTAAATAAAAGTTTGAAAATTAATAATAATTGTTGACAAATAATTTATTTTTAGTTTTTTATATAAATATTCATATTTTCAATTAAAATACTAATCATTCATTAGTATCAATTATTAAAATTATTAAAATAATAATCATTTATTATTTTACCATTTATTTATTTATATAAATTTAATAAACAAAACTATTTTTACCATTTTAATTTCATTTAAAATATTTTTATTCAATTTAGTTTTTAAATTTTAGTGTAATTTAAAGTATGAGAAATATGAAACGGAAAAATGTAATACATCGAACAAAATGTGAAATTAAATTAAAACCTCAAATTTTAATATAAATGTTGGGTTTTTAAACGTTTTAAATTTAAAATGTTTAAAAGTTTTTACATTACAGCAACTTCTTTTTATTACATATTAAATAAATAAAAATTTCATTCTAACAATTTAAACCTTACGTAAACGTTTTTAGAATTGATTTTTTTTTTGGTTTATTTTCGATTCTAAAAACTTCAAACAAAATTAAAAAATTACATTTAAGTCCCATGTGTTTTCAAATTAACAAAAAATTTAATTAAAAATTAATTCTAAAAATTTTTACGTTTTTGTTTATGGAAATTTGTTATGGTTTATTTTCGGTTCTAAAAATTTACCCCTTACGTTTAAAGAATTGAAAATTTTTGGTTAATTTTTGATTCTAAAAATTTCAATGTAAATTAATTCCAATTCAAAAGTAGAAAACCCATGTTTTTTCAAATTAAATAAATAAAAATGTAATTCTAAAAATTTAAGATTTATGTTTTTAGAATTGAAATTTTATTTGGTTTATTTTCGATTTTAAAAACTTCAATTAAAAGTAGTTAAACACTTAAAAGTTAAATTTAAAATCCACGTTTTTTCAAATTTAATAAATAAAAAATTAAATCTAAAAATTTAAACTTTTTAGAATTGAAACTTTTTGGTTTCAATCAAAACGATTCTACAAATTTAAACTTCACGCTTTTAAAATTAAAACTTTTTGGTTTATATTTGATACTAAAAATTTTAAAGTAAGTTAATTCAAATTCCAAGTTTGCATCTAACCCATGTCTTTTTTTCTAATTAATTAAATAAAAAATTAATTTTTTTAATTGTTGATTCAAACTCAAAAGTTACATTTAAAACCCATGGTTCAAATAAATATTTAATTTCAAAGATTTAAACTTTACGTTTTTAGAATTGAAACTTTTTGGTTTATATTTGATTCTAAGAATTTCAATATAAGTTAATTTGAATTCAAAAGTAAAATTTTAAATACATGTTTTTTTCAAATTAAATAAATAATTTTTTTTTAATACTAAATAAATTATTGTATATATTATTTTTAATAATTTAAACTACACTTTTAGAATTGACATTTTATTTGGTTTATTTGTGATTCTAAAAATTGCAATGTAAATTTGTTCCAAATTCCAAAGTTAGATTCAAAACTCATGTTTTTTCAAAACTCATTATCTATTGTAGATTTAACAAAAATCTTTGTTATATTTTTTAATTAACCTTTTAGATTGTTAGAATTCAATTCTAAATGTTTACCGCTTAACATAAAAGATTCAAGGAAAGTTCCGAAATCGATTTGACTCGTGAACGGCTCATATGTGAACATGGCTGTGTTGGTTTGCGGCAGCCAGCGCATTGAAAATGTGATAATTATTATTTGCTGCATGGTTAATGATCCAACGCACCTCCCTGATTGTTTTCCAATAACCGACTTCCGAGCTAATTGCACTTTTAGGCAAATTGCACAGCGCACCTGCTGATTCACTTGACAACTGCTGGGTCAGCATGGCAGAAAGTCATCTTTTCACTTGGCACCAAGTTTTGACACAAATTCCACTTCAAACTTTAGTCCTTTCGGTGCAAATCTTCCTTGAACGGGTTCTTGTTTCCGGCGTCTTTTTTGTTGTATGTTTTCATGTATGAATTCGACGGGCAGCTGCTGCTTGCAAACAAAAGCCCAAACAAATATCGAATAAAGACCGCTAAAAGCTCTGCTCACGTTTATTTGCTCAGAGCGCTCTCGTTCTCGTTCTCTCTCTCTCACTCTTATTTACGACACAAAAGCGGCGTTTTTGTTTGATTTTTACCGGCAAGCGGCGCACATACACGTTTTTGTTTTTGTGTCCATGTGCGTCACTGTGTAATTTCGCTTTTTGTATACAAAACAATCACAAATTTTGTGGTTAGGCGTTTTTTGTTTTTCATTTTTGGTGCTGTTCGTTTTTGTTTTCGGCTCTTCTGTGTTCGTGCTGAATTTGGTGGAAAAACAATTCGCAGTTTTATGTTATAAACACAATAACGACAGTAACAAATGTTGTTGAAGGGGTCGCGGGGAGCAGTTTCATGAACCACAAAAATAGACATGTAAAATTCGAGTACACTAAAGACCGACAACGACGACTTTTGACGTCAACGTTGGTGGAAAGTACTTTATTTTAAGTCTAGCAATATTGCTAAAAAATAAGTTAATAATGGCATTTATGATCTTCATCAATAAGTTTTTCTAAAAGATATATTTTATAAACTTAATGACTTTAAGCTAAACAAAATATTTCTAATAGTGTAACAGAGACACGCATTGTTGAAGAGAAAATATAAAAACGTTACCTAATAGATAACTAATTGATACCCCACTATAGATGTTCGATGGAGTTGTGACAGAGCCCAGAAACTAACCTAACCTATACAGTCAAGTTCTTCTTAATCCTTTGTTGATCCCGTCAGATTTCTATGAAAAAATACGTATCTTGTTATTTCTCATTGGAAGTGCTTTCAACACATTTGAAGTTTCCTCATACAAACTCTTAACTCATCGTTCACCCCGTCAAATTTTTATTTTCGCAAAAATAAACAACACGTGTCGAATTATTTCTTACTAAGAGTACTTTTACCAATTTTGAAGTCAAAAGGTGTAAAAAACATATTTTTCATATAAAATCTTGTTTCTTCATATCGAATTATTTCTCACTAAGAGTACTTTCACAAAGTTTAAAGTCAAAAGGCGCAAAAAATCATATTTTTTCATACAAACTTTTAAAACTTCACCCCTTTAAGTTTAGATATTTTTAAAAATTAGAAACACGTGTAAAATTATTTTTGATTTCAAGTGTTTTCACCAAATTTTAAGTCAATAGGCCAATCGGGTCAGGGGTTTTTGCAGTGTTTCCGTATACGAACCTTAACCCGTTAAATTTTGATTTTCGAAAAATTGAAAAATACGTAGATATCGAATTATTTTTGATTTGGAGTATTTTCACCAAGTTTGAAATCGATAAGCATATCATTTATATCAAGTTTTCCAAATTTCAAAAATCCCGTCTTAGCGGAGGTCCACTTTTCAAAATGTTACCTACGGTTTTAATTTCATATTTGTAGCTTACAAGGTTTGGGCTGGGCGATGATGGATCAATCAGTCAATCCATCAGTCAGTCAGTCAGAACAATTATGTGTATGTATATAGATAACAAGTTTCTCAAGCACTCAGGCCCATTTAACTACTTAAGATATGAGTAAGTATTACTAATTTTTAATTTTATCTGATATTGCAATTAATTTCCAGAATCCATAAGAATACCATAAAGTAAATGAAAAAAAATCAGTACGTATCTTATCAGCGTTCATAGAATGTAATAATTCAAGTATTTAAAGTTGCAGAAAAGATAATTTGTCTCTGGGGGGTGACGATAAAGAAAGTCAATAAAGTGCAATAAGAATGTGTCAATTAGCTATATGTATGTAAGTCAGACCACATATGTGGATACATACCCAATCATTTGATACGTTGAACAGCACTTAAAGTGGAATTATTGGGGGTAACTGGGGGTACTGTGTCTAAAGAGAAGGAAAGGACTGAGGAAAATAATAGGAGGGGAAAACCATGGAAGGGATACAAATAAGTTTTGAGCTATTTCTATTGTAACTTTATTTAGAGAAACTTTATTCAAAGAATTTCCCATTGCTAGTTACGGATTTTGGCCATCTTTCAGGAAGAATACGGACTTCGCGTTGAAAGAACTCTTCGTCTTGTGAGGCGATCTAAGAATCGATCCAATTATTGGTTTCTTCGTAAGTCAAGTTATTGAATAGCATATTGCATATTGTTAGCTACAGGTTTTCGTCATCTTTCAGGAAGAATACGGACTTGTCTTTTTCGAAAGAATTAAAGCGCTGCTGGGACAGGCCATAATTCATAGATCGGAACAAGTCATATTCGGAAGGAGCAATTGCTGGTGAATACGGGAAAGGGATAAGACATCCAATTAAAAAGATTCCATGACGACTTCTACAACATGTGGCCGATGAAAGATCGAAAAAAAGGTTAACAAACAAAATATGTTGTTTACACTTCAGCCAAGTGACCCTTAATGATTTTTAGAGGGAAATGATGACGATTTAACACGAATACAGTTACAAAATGATCTGACGTTATTTAATGTAAGTTAAGACTTCTTTTGTTAATCCCTCAAAACTTATTTTTTGTACCCCCAATTGTACATATTACTTTCTATTCTCTTTTCTTCTTCCATACCATAGTAAAGAGCGGCCAGATGGATGTCTGAGCAATTCTTAAAGATATCAATGACGTTTAAATGTCAAAATATTTAGTGTAGTTTGCCATTTCGTAATGCATCGTTGTACGTTTGCCGAACGTGTGGAAGTTATTACAAAACATCGAAATTCCGAAACACGCAATATGAATTTCGTCAAATGGGCAAAGTTGTGAAGGAGAAACTGAGAAAATAACTGGCACTCCTTAATTATTTTCTCAAGTCCTTAGTCTACGCTAAAAAGCCAATCACTTTGTACAAGCTCAAGGCCAACATTGGAGACTCTATTGCCGGTATAACGTCGCACATTTTGGACCGAGTCATCAAAAATGGCCCAGCGAAGCCGAGAATGCAGTTAGAATGGAGTGCTTTTCCATACTTAATGGAATGAATATAGCTTCGAAAAAAAAGCCAGAATCAATTTGATAGCTCTCACATTTGTTGTATTATTTGAATTATTTTATCTGGTCACATTTTAGACAAAAATTATATGAGTACTTAGAGTAAAAAATTGCAGTATATTTATTTTAAATTCTTGTTCATAAAATATAAACAGAGGAGTTATATTAGAGGAGTTTATATTACTTCAAGATTGCATCGATTTAAACTGTTCCAAATCTTTGGTACAAAAAACTGTTTATTTAAAATTTAATTTAAATAGATTTAAGACTATTATAAAAATAAACTACTATAAAACCTTAATTTAGTTAAGTAATATTACTTAATTATGGCAAAAAATAGAATTTTTTATCTAGATTTCAATTCAATTTCAATTTCTTGCTCGATGATGAAATTTCAAACTTGATTTTTTTCGTAGCAACATATTCCAATTGCCGCCACAAAGCTGTGTAGGGTATACAATTACAATGCAAGCGCGAAGCGACTGTTTGGCTAATAGCCAGATGGAGCCGACCGGAAAGACGCCGCAGCACTTTTTTCCATTTGATTTTTTTCGTATGTTTTGTAGACACTGTCGCCTTTTGCGTTGTATTGTACCAAAGCATTTATATTTACTAGCACTATTTATTATTTTATGAATTTGGTGCTTAGAGAAAGGATTTCCTAGTCACTTAAGTCTAAGTTAGATAAATGTGAACGAACTTTAGCTAAAGAAATACAGACTTTATATGACGTGAAGTTTTATTACTTAGAAAGGTCTTTTTATAAATGGGATTCGTTGAAAAATTAATAAAATTTATTCACTACAGTGTTGTAGCTGTCGCTTTCATTGTAATCAAGTAGACGCCAACTTGTAGTCGTGTGGCCCTGTCGCTGCCGGCTTATGTCCCAAACACATAGACCACGGCAGTATCTGTCAAAATATAGAATCAGAACGTTCGTATGGGGACGATTATTTTGATGACTGCACTGCTACACAACCACCGACCGCAGTTGTCGCTGTCGCCAAACATAGAACTATTCTCTATTTCACAGGCGACAAAACCAAAGCAATTGGCATCACTGTTTCAAAAAAGATATTTTTAATGGATTTTTTCTTACTCTTTCGGCTTTTGTTCAACAATTACAAATTTGTTAGTAAATATTTTAGTTTAAATTAAATAGTTCTAAAAATTATTACACATTGCCATTTCCTTTAAATTGATTGTACAACGGTAAAATGGATAAAGACGAATGCTTAAAATTTTTATTTAGGGGCTCAAAAATATGATTGAGATCACGTTGCTGCCGCTTTTATTGTAACCACGTAGTTGAATATATGGCGACGATCGAAGCCGACGCCAACTTGTAGTCGTGTAGCCCGGTCGCTGCTGTCTTCAATGTATTTGGCCTATGAGGTAAAAATTTGTGCTATGTTAAGAAGTTTTACAGGCGAGAAATAATGGAAAAAATACATTTATTTCTAGCTTCATTTAAAGTAAGAAAACACATTCGAATGCAAATAAAAATGTTTTTGATTTAGAAAAAGAAAACTTTCCACACATTAATTGATGCTAAGGCTTCAAAGAATTCAATTGTATTAAGAATTCTTGCATAGAAAAGTAAGTAATTCTAATAGACTCTGTTGGAACGATGTGCTTCCATGTAATTATAAAATAAACAACAACAGCAACAAAACACACAACGCGCTGCTTCTGTTTTATTTTTATTGTTAGATTCAATTATTCTCATATTCTGTTATTTCTCTTCGTTCGGTGGATTGCTCAGCACACACACACACACACCGCAATGTGTATGAAAAGTGTTCATTTCATCACAAATGCAGCAGCGATTTGCAAACCACGTGTCACAGAGTCTGTGGTGAAATCGTTCAAGTATTTTGAAAAAGAGCAAAAAACAATTTGGAAATCTCAAACTTTGCATGACTTGCAATATTTGAAATTTTTTCTCATGAAATGCGTGCTGACGCTGATGCCGATTGAAAAGTTTGTATGCCGCTGACTAGTTTTAAGACAAAACCAACAAGCAAATAAACAAATAAATCAACACACAAGTGGTACATACAAGGGGCGTATATACTTTGCATCTACTCTTTGTGTACGTTTGTGTGTGTGTGCCGGCTGTGTGTGTCAATTGCCGGCTATCTCTCATCGGCAACGACACCAAGCGGAAGGTTTAAAAAGCAACTCGTTCTCGTCGAAACATTCAGTCGATTTTTGCTTCGTTGCTGTGCGGTATTAACTAAGTGGATTCTGAATAAAGTAAGTCGACGACATCATATTGCTGACCAAATAAATTGTTGAGTGTGTCTGACCAGAAGTGAATTTTGCAAAAATAGCAAAATAGTGTTTCGGGCCAAAAATGAAAAGACCCACATTATTGTGCAAATCGCGAGCAAAATAGGAACTGTACGCTTTTCTTTTAGTGCCAATAATTTTCTATAACTTTCCCTTTTGATGTGATTGCAAATTATTGCGATGCTGTGTTGGCAGTGCCAAATCGCTGCATTGTTGTTGTAGTAGTCGATGATGTGTGGGAGTGAATTCGCCTGTTGCTGACACAACTTTATTGTTGTTGTTGTATTATGGCCTGAGGTGAAGCTTCGAGAACATAAAGTTGCTGCCAATTGTTAGCAAATTGTGATAATTTGAATGCAATTATTAGAAGGTGTGAATATACCATAACTGTACCGGCTTCTTCATGCATTTGAAAAAGTGTGAAAAATTGCACTTAGATGAAATTTTAACCCGAATATGGCGGAATTCTTTTTCTTTCGAATATTGCTAAAACATTTTTTTAGCGATTATGCAGCATGTTTAAAAAATTACATTTTTTGAGTATATTTTTAGTGTGAACATGTGGTCACGCTAGGCGCTGCCGGGTTATTTAACAAAAACGGGTATTTGCTTACTAATTTAAGTGATTTGTTTAGAATTTTTTATTTTCTACAATTTTTTTTTAATTCTTACATCTAGTTACATTAGCAAAATTTGCTCTAAGAAAGCTTCCAAGGACACAAAGTATATTTTATTGACATTTTAAATGTTTTATGCATTTTTTTATCTAAATAGTAAATTTCAAAAATAATAAAAAAAATATTAATAAACAAAAAAATTATATTTAGAGTCGTAAATAAATAATTGATTAAAATAAATTAAAACAATAAAATAAAATAAAATTACTTGATAGAAAATAAAATAAAACAATTAAATAAAATAAAATTACTTGATAGAAAATAAAATAAAATAAAATAAAATAAAATAAAATAAAATAAAATCAAATCAAATCAAATCAAATCAAATCAAATCAAATCAAATCAAATCAAATCAAATAAATTAAAATAAATTAAAATAAAATAAAACAAATTAAAATAAAATAAAATAAAATAAAATAAAATAAATTAAAATAAAATAAATTAAAATAAAAATAACATAAAATAAAATAAAGTGAAATAAAATAAAATCAAATAAAATAAAATCAAATAGAACAAAATAAAATAAAATAGAACAAAATAAAAAAAAAACACAATAAAGAAATATAGCAAAATAACATCTGAGCGTAACATATTTGTTCACCCATATTTAAATAAGAAAAATTAAGAATAAAATATAATAAAACAAGTTTTTTGAAATCACTAACATATAAACATATAAACACAACTTGTTTTTTCCAAACAAGACAAATTTATTTCAAACTTTTATCTTTTCTTGCTACTAATTGTATTCTCGCCGTTTGCGTGCATCTCTTTGCAGTCAACGCCAATTCCCAAGTCAACATGGATTTCTACTATTTGCCCGGTTCTGCTCCTTGCCGCTCGGTCATCATGACCGCCAAGGCTGTTGGTGTTGAGCTGAACAAGAAGCTGCTCAATCTGATGGAGGGCGAACACCTGAAGCCCGAGTTCATCAAGATCAATCCGCAGCACGTCATTCCCACCATAGTTGACAATGGCTTTGCGCTGTGGGAGTCGCGCGCCATCATGGTCTACTTGGTTGAGAAGCACGGCAAGGACGACTCACTGTTCCCCAAGTGCCCCAAGAAGCGCGCAGTCATCAACCAGCGCCTCTACTTCGACATGGGCACGTTGTACAAGAGCTTCGCCGACTACTACTACCCGCAGATCTTCGCCAAGGCGCCCGCCGATCCGGAGCTGTTCAAGAAAATGGAGACTGCCTTCGACTTCTTGAACACATTCCTGGAGGGACACACCTACGCCGCTGGCGACGCCCTGACCGTGGCCGATATTGCGCTGCTAGCCACCGTCTCCACCTTCGATGTGGCCGGCTTCGACATCAGCAAATACGCCAACGTGGCCAAGTGGTATGCCAACGCCAAGAAGGTCACGCCCGGCTCCGATGAGAACTGGGAAGGTGCGCTGGAGTTCAAGAAATACTTCAATTAAGTTTGGAGTGTAAATGAGAGGAGATCATCTCGTTTCATTGTAATCGCATTTACTTTTTATGTAAATACTAATTTATGGGCGTATCGCACAATTTCTGCATACATTTTTAATTTAAGCTTAAAAAAACACAGTACTTTTTTCTTGATTGGATTTTATTAAATAAATCGATAAATCTGAGCACAACGAATGTTGACTGTTTTCATCAAAATAATGAAGGGAGATGTATGAAATGTTGGTCGGATTTCTCTAAAGAGATGCTTTGGTCTATTGAGTGGGAGAAATATTTGTGAACGTTGTTAATCACTGCAATTTAACTACTGTAATCAGTTTGTAGATTAGAGTAATGAATACGTGTGGGGAGAGAGAGAGAGAGTCGAAGAGTCCAAACTGGAAGAGACTTGTGTTAAATTAAGTGACAATAGCTGAAAGTGGTTCAGATCAAGCGGATCGTCTTGATAAATTAACAGCTGCAATGAGTTCGTAGATTACTGTAATGGTCCTAAAAGTTTAAAATAGAAAATTTAGTTAAAAAAGACAATTTTCCTCTTTCATTTGATACTCATACCTTCATCATAACAAAACCGCATATATTAAAAAAAAAATATTTGAAATGTGTAGTATGTCCTTAAAATTTAAAAATCCTTTTAAAAGAAATTTGGGTCAGAAAATGAAAAACTGATTATGCCAGGCTACTTACTATGAATGACCTCTAGTTTCACGCCTATATCAACATTTGGATGGGTCTCGACAAAAAAATTTTTTTTTCGCACTGTAATAAATGTAAAGTTAGTGTTTTGACTCAGTACTTCATAACTTTGTCTCTTTGTTTTTCTTTCGATTCTATTGAAGTTAGGCTTGAAATTTGCACATATAATATATCTTACATCTTAGATTTTCAAACCAGAGGAGATAATTTATTTTATCTATAAAACAATCGAAAATTTATAATTTTTTAAAATTGTCAAAAAATTCACTATTTTTAAACTTTCACCATCAGCATGAACAGTGAAATTCTTCATTACGAACAGTCTTTATAGCCGGACAGCTTCAATAGCCAGACAAATTTCGCAGACAGCGCAATTTCATTAAGTTTTCCATACGAATATCATTTCAATAACCGGACGCTCTAACAACTGGACGCGGATACTATATTTCAATCCATTTTGATTAAAAAATCTCTCATAAACGGACAAAATTCAAAAATATGCCCAACCAGTTTTTTAAAAATCTATAGGTACTACCCTATAATACAAATCTCACTCTTATTTGAAAATGAACATTTTAAATTAAAACAATCAGTGTCTAGGCCATTGGAACACACAGGATTTTGTTTTTGAGCCGAATACCACTCGAAACCATATTTTGTACCAGCACTATTTGTGTTTGGGGGGTTTGAACCCCAAAAACGCCGCCTGTTTGCGCCACTGGTTTAGACAATCAACCACTACAAAGTTTTTTTAATCAATCACTAGTACTAAAATTTAAACACTTTAATTTTACCTAATATTAATTAATATTCAATATTCATAAATTCATACAAAATTTTAAATAAATAAACGGGAAACACTTGGATACGATTTAAACTATTTTTTGTGCCCCCTCCCTCATAAGCGGATATCTCCCATAACCGGACAAAAACACTGCGACGGTGAGTGTCCGGTTATGAGGAATTTCACTGTACATTTATAGATGTTTAAGTAACTTAAGTAAGATTAAAAAAAAATTTACTATAATTTACACATCGGTAACTAATTTCTTCAGACAGCAAATATAAATGGAGTATAACTTGCATCTGTGAGTTGGGACTTCAAAAACCTTTTTGGGGCTGCTTGAAAGCATCTTAAACCGTTCGATTAAGCTTATAGGGGACAGTAGTATATTCAGCTTTATTGACTTCCCGGAACATCGTCGAAACATGCCATGCGTGGCATTATTCAACAGATACTTCTGTGGAAATTGTTCAGAGGAGATGAGTGATCTGATGCCATCACTCCGGGTATTCCCACGAACAACTCGTTCAAACACAGATACTCATGAATTCCACGTTGACACTGTTCCAATGCACTACGCATTACAGAGAGTTCGTTTCTGGCTCGTCTTGCGCGATTGTGGAATGGCCTTCCTTCCTTGCCGGCTTCAAGACAAGTGACCACAACTTCTTCACTCAAATGGGTATTCCATGCTTATATTAAAACAACAAAATAATAAAGTTATTTTGGTCTAACCAAAAAGAGTTTAGCGGAAGGTTAACAAAACGTTTCTGTTTCTTTCCTCTTAACATCGAGAAAAGTCAAGAAACCCGGGCTTCTCTATTAAAGTTTTTTGTCGAATATTGACTTTAGTTATTTGAACAAAAGATTAATGCTTGTAATACTGGACATTGGGGAAGAACATGAAGAACTTTACTTTAAATTCTTTGATATTAACTAATTCTCTAAAGAGTGATCTAGCTTGGTGCTTCTTTGGCGTTTTTGAATCTGAATGGGGAGCTTTGCTTGGAGCAAACGGATCTTATCTACAATTAAAGCCAACTATAATTTTTATGGCATTATTAAGTCTAATTTAAAGGGAATGGCAAAGTGTCTTGGAAGTTTCTAGGGCCCATGCAAATTTGTTGATATGGTTTCTTTTTACTGACAGTTTAAATATTCATTGCTAAATAAACATGAAATGAGCATAAAATGATGTGTGGCAAAAGGTGATAACATAAGCTGCCTTGGACTCAAGAGCCCACCCAGTGTTTGTAGTGTAGTGTTATTTGGCCTTAACATATAAGATTATTTATTTTTATTTTTTATTATCTCGAGTGTGCTCGTGGGAGGCCAGGGAACTGTTTTCACTTAATGTTTGTACGAGTTTTGCACTGCAATCTTACTTACTTATAAACTGATAAAGTGAACATGGTTTGTCTTAAGCATGATTCATTCTTAAACAGGGTTACCATGCAATGACATTTGGAATATGTGAACAATTCAATATAAATAAGATAACAAACACTGAACATTAATAAAGCTAATAATTGAAAAAGTTTAAAAAGGGAAACCGTATCTCCGGTAGAAGGACCAAGTTGAGGAGGCCCTATCATGTCTTGGTGTCAGGGCCGTAGCCATGATTTTTTTTTTTCGGAGGGGGTTACTTAAAATAATGAAATTGTAAAACATTGTTCAATTAATATCCAATTTTATTGAAAAACGAACTTGAACTTTAACCCTTTCGACCCCGAATTTTACCCTGTGTCTCGATATTACTTTTTGGTATTTAAATCATTAAACATTTGCCTAAGAAGTGTGCACACGACATTTGAAGTCGCCACGCCTCTTTGTTAGAGTTCTAGAGCTAGTTTACTTTTGAACATTTTTAGCTTAAAACGGGTTAAATAAATTTTGTATCAATATTTTTTAAGTACAGAAAAATTATTTAATATTTATGGCAAAATACAAAATTTTCACTTTTTGATTTTATTTAACCATTATTAAAGAAACAGGGTTTTGATCAACGCGCCCAATTCGTAGATTTCAATTAGAACACAAACTTTCTTTATTATATTATTTTGTTGGTGCCTACTTAAATTAAACCCATAAATCAATCGTAGCTTTTGCTATACGATGACTAATAGGTGAAGTTGCTCTCAGGCAACTGTGGGGTCGAAAGGGTTAAAACAATATTTCAGAAAAATAACAAAACAAAACATTCGTTGCATTGATGGTACTGTGAGACATAACAAAAAAAAACAAAAAACAAACTAAAAAACTAAAATACGACTCTTAGCGAGATCCATAAAAAACGACATAGACGTGGAATAAATAGAATTGAGCTCAAAATTTGTACGCAATACAAAATCAGTGCTGTCAACTCACAACCACGGGAACGTAACTAATAATTGTTTTTTTTATTGTTTTCCACTTTTGCAGCTTCTCCAAATAAAATCAAAACAGCAAAACAACTGTGTGAAAATAAGCTTTCAAACTAAATTAAATGACTAATTTGACTAAATTACTCACTTGGGTTCAATACATATAAACGTAGCCATGCATGGTTGTACTTAGTAATTAGTACAGTTCAGAATATCATCAATTAAAAGAATGTTCTAACATTTCGGGGGGGAGGGGGTCAGAACCCCCTACGGCCCTGCTTGGTGTGACCAACTGGAAAAGGTGCACACAAAGCAGAGGCGCCTAGGATGAACTTTTGCGGCAGACCGTAACTCGATAGCGGGTTGTTATGGCCAGTTAAGTAACCCACTTTCTATAAAGATTAACATTATGTATGTAAAACATTTGGTACAACATACAAACTATGTATTACACCGTGCGACAAAAATTAAAAAAATTTTTCACACCGGAAAAAATCCATATGGACGTGAACCTAGAGACCAAACATAGTAATACTGCGTACTCAGTTTTTTATTTCTACATCCTTTGTCCTTTCAAAAGGACTTCAAAGTTTTAAAGGGGATAAAAAATAAAAAAAATGTAAAAAATACTTAACTTCGTTAGAATATGGCGATATGTATATCAAATGAAAGAGGAAAGGCTTAAGAATTTAAATAAAATTAATTTTTTATCTATTTGTAAAAAAGGGATATGAAAAAGGTCCTTTGAAAATTTGAATCCTTTATATCCTTGAAAATTTACATAGAATTTTCTTGAAAAGTAAGTATGTTAAAACCCCATATCTCCTTGATCACGTGTCAAAATTTCTTTCTTTATTCTCGCCTCATTGATTTTGTATCTTTTTATTATTTAAAATACTGATACTCAAATAAATTAGAATTTTTGTACTTCATTAGAATTGCAGCTTCCGCCTGTTTTTTTTAAAATAACTTTCGAACTAATAGCCGGCCTCGATAGCCCAGCGGGTAGCGCGCTGGCTTCTCATACCAAGCGCCCCAGGTTCGATTCCTGGCTCGGGGTGGAAAAAACGCTCATCTACTTCTATCGCTATCCACATGAAGCAGATGAGAATTACAAGAATCGCACAAGTGCGCTCTTGGCAGGCAATGGCACAACCTCCAAGTGTGAAAGAAAAACTGCCAATCGCCGTTCGGATTCGGCGTTAAACTGTAGGTCCCCTCCCCTCCCTTTCCCCATCCGCTTGAAATGTGTGCTGTAACATACATATGTTGGAAAAAACAGTGTTGCATACACCTTTCAAAACGGGTGAAATATATGTGGTATCACAATGGGCCTTTCGGGCCTCCGAGTGTGTCTTTTATAGAGACAGCCACCATAACATAACCTTCGAACTAATAAAGTTAGTCATTTGATATACATATCGCCATATTCTAACGAAGTTAAGTATTTTTTATATTTTTTTTTATTTTTTAACCCCTTCAAAATTTTGAAGTCCTTTTAAAAGGACAAAGGATGTAAAAATAAAAAACTGAATACGCAGTATTACTATGTTTGGTCTCTAGTTTCACGCATATATGGATTTTTCCCGGTGTGAAAAATGCTGTCGCACGGTGTTATCTATCAAACATTTATCATTTCTCACAATCATTGGATTTTTTCTACAGATATGCAATTCCTGCACACAATTTTTCGATTATGCTAGCCATGGTGACTTTTCAAAAATTTGCCCTACCAACAATTTTCTGTGCTTTTGTTCTATATTTGTCGATCGATAACACAAACACACGCACACTTAAACGTAAAACCATTCCAGTTCCCTCCGAAAAATGCTTAAAAACGCACGTTGTCTCTCATCGACTTTCAGTCGAACGTTCGCGTGTGGTTGTCACAACATTAGTTTAGTAGTCATTTTCGGTAAGTTGGCTGCAGTAGAGCAAACACTCTAATTGATTGTTTGCCTGACCTTCGCTCGTACTGAACGTAATTGCTGCATTGTCACTCATAATAAATGGAATTGTTGTATTTTAGGTGAAAAATCGTTCAATTTCTAAACAAAAATGGATTTCTATGGAAATTACGCTTCGCCGCCCTGTCGTGCGGTGCTAATGACAGCCAAAGCTATCGGCATTGAGTTGAACATTAAATCGCTGGACATGAAAAACGGCGAACACCTCAAGCCCGAATATCTCAAAATTAATCCGCAGCACACCATTCCCACCATCGTTGACAACGGCTTTGTGCTGTGGGAGTCACGCGCCATCATGATTTACCTGGTCGAGCAATATGCCAAAACGGACGCGCTGTACCCCAAGTGCCCCAAGAAGCACGCACTCGTCAATCAGCGACTGTACTTTGACATGAGTTTGTATTCCGCATTCGGTGCATTTTACTTTCCGCAAGTAATGAAGAAGGCGCCAGCTGATGCCGAGCTGCAGAAGAAATTCGACTCGCAGATGGAGTTTCTGAACGAATTTCTGGCGGGACAGACGTATGTGGCGGGTGATGCGCTGACAGTGGCGGACATATCACTTCTGGCTGCAATCTCCACAATGGTTGCATTCACTGACGAGTTGGAAAAGTATGCCAACATTAAAAAGTGGTACGAACATTGCAAGCAAGTGACGCCGGGCTTTGCGGAGAATTGGGAAGGCTGCTTGGCGCTCAAAAAATACGTCGAGGGACTATAGGTTGCTTTATTTTTAAATCTGTGATTTGTTTAATAAAAGTATGAATTGTTGGTAAAATGTGAGTTGGGTTTTGTGTTGTGTTGAACCATAGAACGTCACCACAGGTTCAACAGCTGATTGCACTTCTCAAGTGGTGTCTGCTGCCAGGATTCAAGAGAGCTAGACACCATAAGAGGGTGTAGGATAGGTGCAGCAATTGTACATATTATGAGACAAGAAAGATTCGAAATAAAGGAGCCTGAGTCTAGTTTCAAAAGTGAAGTGTTGAGGTTTTAGTTTTCAGCGTTTTCAGCATTCCTGAGGCACCGACCTCTCAACAGCGAACAGTTTGATTGAATTGTGTTGGCCGCAGAACGTTGAAATGTAAAAGCTTCAGCGCCATTCTCCAGCTCGAGTTGAGCGCAAGTTTCTTTTAAGATTACTGTCCATTGGTAGCTACCGGCTTCAGGTATTATGTCGCATGGAATCTAGTGGAACAAAGGGCATTCGGTTTTCCGGAAAACGAAATGGCATTAGAAGAGTTAATCAATCTGGAATAAAGCACAGCTAGGCCCATGAGAGTTTCTGTTTTGATTAAAGTTTCCTCATTGAAGAGAGAATAGTTCAGGTGTACTTTTGTTGCTGATATCGCTGGTAGCTCCGCACACTTCGCTCAGAATCGCATATACATTCAGCGATAAAGTTAATCTTTCAACTCCCTCCGAAAAAAACGCTTAAATACGCGCTCAGTCTCGCTCTGACAGTCAGTCGAGCGTTTGCAGGGCCTTGTAGTGTTGGCACAACATTATTTCACAAACAATTCCCAGGTAAGTTGGCTGCTGCAAAGCAAATATGTTCTCTATTAAATTACACGCCTGACTGAGCAAACGCCAAAGTAATTATTGCACTTCATGCGAGTACAGAATCTAAAAGGTGCGCTGTCACTCGTAACAAGTGGAACTTTTGTCTTTTAGCTAAACAACAAAGGACAAATTTCTGAACCAAAATGGAGTTGTACGGTATGACTGCTTCTTCGCCCTGTCGTGCGGTGCTAATGACAGCCAAGGCTGTTGGCATTGAGTTGAATCTGAAACCGCTGGACATGAAAAACGGCGAACACCTCAAGCCTGAATATCTCAAAATCAATCCGCAGCACACCATTCCCACCCTCGTTGACAACGGTTTTGCGGTGTGGGAGTCGCGCGCCATCATGATTTACCTGGTCGAGCAGTATGCCAAGACGGACTCGCTGTATCCCAAGTGCCCCAAGAAGCAGGGACTCGTCAACCAGCGACTGTACTTCGACATGAGTTTGTATTCCGCATTCGGTGCATTTTACTATCCGCAAGTTATGAAGAAGGCGCCAGCTGATGCCGAGCTGCTGAAGGCGCTCGAGACACAGCTGGAGTTTTTGAACACTTTCCTGGACGGCCAGGTGTATGCGGTGGGCGACTCGCTGACAGTGGCGGACATGGCACTGCTGGCAACCATATCCACAATGGATGTGGCCGGCATTAAACTGGCCAAGTATGCCAACATTGTGAAATGGTACGAACACTGCAAACAAGTGACGCCGGGTTTTGCGGAAAACTGGGAAGGCTGCCAGGAGTTCAAAAAGTACTTCGATGGACTTTAAGCGCATCTGCGAGGTGGCACCGATAGTATTTAATTGCAATTTAGTGAAATATATGAAATGAAATTTAGTGAAATATATTGTTTACTGAAATATATGAATAGTTTATGAAATATTTGTTCGTATTGTACGTTTGCATATTAATTGTTTTTAGGGGACAATGACTTGCTAGAAACTATGAAAAACCTACGATAAATTTACTGATAAAAGTACGTAATGTGTGATAAAAAGCGAGCGAATACAAATGAAACCGAAGCAAATAAAATTAATTAAACTCATTTGGCGCCAATTGATAAATACAGTACTTTTCGCTTAAAGCGAACTTCGAGGGACTGGGCAAAATGGTTCGTTTTAACCGAAAGTTCGCTTTAAAAGGGGTCCGTAAGGAGCGAAAACATACAACGCGTACTTTTGAAATTGGTTCGTTTTAGGCGGAAAATCGTTTTAAACGGGTTCGTTATAAACGAAAAGTACTGTATGTGGAAAGCTTATCTAATGTGACAGAGCCAGTGAAAAGAATTCATTGATTTTTTTTGGTTTTTAATTTTTATTAATGTGATAATGATATGTAGAAACATCAAATACGGCAGAACCATTTGAAAAGAATTTGTAAAAATTTTCATTTTTTTTGTAATAGTTCAAAGCGCCAATTGATATGAGGAAACCTCATCAATAATGACAAAATTATATGACAAGAATTCGTAATTGTTTTTTTATTTTTATTAATTCAACGCGTTTGATATGTGTAAACCTTATCAAATACGATAGAACCATGTGAAAAGGATTCGTAAAAATTTTTATTATTTTTATTAATTCAAAGCGCTTTGATATGTGGAAGCATTTTCAAATAATATGACAGAATTATATGAAAAGAACTCTTGAAAACTTTGTTGCCAAATAAATATGGCAAAATTCATACAGAGCATAACAAAAGAATCACCACATATCATATCAATTTTTACCATATGAAGAAAGTTATTAAAAACTTTGTGAGCTTAACATTAAAGTTGTACGAGTATTTTAATCATATTTTAGAGACTGTAGAATATATGAAAACCAACGTATGAACACTGCCGAGTGCATACCGAAAGCAATTTGTTGATAATAGTTTTATTTACACATGTATGTACATACATACATCCGAGGTACACAGAAGTCAGGCACCACCTGTTGGCAGGGGCCCCACTTATATAAATAAATTAAATGTAATTTCGCTTTTCCTTTCGTTTTGCTCTTTCGCTGTTGATACAAATTTCAAGCACTCTATGCTTTCAACTCTCTTTTGAGTACATATAAATATACATAAATACTTTGCAACAACAAAATCGGGTTTACTGACGCACGCAACATTTTAGATAAACATTGCGTACTATGTGTTCATCTATCGATTAGATACTGATTCGTAAATGTTTGTCTGCTTGCAAACCAGAGGTTATGGTCTATTAAAAAAAAATATGTATTCGAAATAATGGACTCATGTATTTTTGAATGGTTCGAAACTTAACCCAACGAGTTACAAATAACGAGCAGAGTTCAAGATGTCTTGGATTCGTTAAGAATTCTGAGAAATCAATATTTTGATAACATAAACGGCATAAATTCAGTACAGCGAACCCTCGTAAAAAACATAAATAAGTTTGCTCTTACATAGAGGTTTGGCTTCTAAATCTAAGGAATTAAAAATTTTGCCTGGAAAACGCCCATAAAAGGCGTGGCTTCAAAGTTGGTATCAAAATAACTCAATCAATTCTCAATCCATTTACTCAATATGGATATCAAATGAAAGGCCTTTTTTATACCTTTTTATTGATGTGCAACATTAGATATGTAATATGTACTAATAAGAAGTTTTAAGCGAAAAATATTTTTTTTTATACAAATTTGTCAAAAACCGATTTTTTTCTCGAAAAAATCTATTATTAAGGAATAATAGGTTTATTACCGTATTGTAGCCTGTGGATTTCCCTTTACAATAAAATAGAAAAACTCCGTTTTTAGACATTTTATGTAAAAAAAAGATTTTTAAATCAATATTGTAAATCAGTTGGATATTAACTGAGTTTTTTTGATAAAAACTATGAACTTTGACCCCAAGCCACGCCTTTTGTATGCGTGTCCCAGGCAAAATTTTTAGTTTGTTAGATTTACGGAAATAAGCTCTATATAGCCCAATTTTCGTTTTTTTTTTCATAAGGGTTCGCTAGACTACATTTGTTCCTCATAAACGGTAAAGAACACATTTCATGGGCAGCTGGCCTCTTTGATATTCTATGAACAGCTTCCAGCTTGCAGTACAAAATCAGCATTAAACCATTCAATCTTCTTTCCATGCATACCCCAGTTCGAAGAAAACTATTATTACTATTATTATTGTTATTATTACTATTATTATTATTATACAGACTATAGTTTACCACAACCACCTGGATCCTTGGTGCAGCCTTTGTTTTAACCTTTTGTGTTTAGGCTTTTTATAAATTCGAGTACTATCTGAGGTTGTAGCTACCAGAACGTTGATGGTGATATTATCGCCTGACCAAACTCTCAAGAAATCTCCTTCTGTTGAGCTCGAAGCCCACTGCTTCAAATCTTCTAACTCTCTCCAACTTCATACTTGCATTCTTCTACCAGAAAAATGTTGTATGTTGAAAAAAAGTGACACTGGCTCAACATCTCTACTAACCCCCGGCAACGCCGGGCACTCAGCCAATTGAAGCTTTACCAATTTATTTGGACACCCTTGCTTGGACACATTTCAGTCGTGTGCCGCACCGAAGAGCAGCAACATTGCTTAGATTAAAGAAATTTAAGCATTCTTATACGACCGATAAAAAATTGCGCCAACAGTAGATATGGATTTCTATTACGTGCCCGCTTCGGCGCCATGTCGTTCGGTACTAATGACAGCCGACTTGATTGGCATCAAGCTGAACAAAAAGTTGACGAATCTGAAGGCCGGTGAGCAGCTGAAGCCCAAATTCTTGAAGATCAATCCGCAGCACACCGTGCCAACGCTGGTCGACAATGGCTTTGCGCTGTGGGAGTCACGCGCCATCATGGTCTACTTGGTCGAGAAGTACGGCAAGGACGACTCGCTGTTCCCCAAGTGCCCCAAGAAGCACGCACTCGTCAATCAGCGCCTGTACTTCGACATGGGACTGTATGCGGCCTTCCGCGCCTACTACTACCCGCAGCGCTTGCAGAAGTTGCCAGCTGATCCGGAGTTGCTGAAGCGACTGGAGGCGCAACTGGAGTTTTTGAATACCTTCCTGCAGGAGCAGCGCTATGTGGCGGGCAATAAGCTGACAGTGGCCGATCTGGCACTGCTGGCAACCATATCCACCATCGATGCGTCCACTGTTGAGTTCAAGCAGTTCACCAATGTGACAAAGTGGTATGAGAACTGCAAGCAGGAGGTGCCCGGCTTTGCTGAGAACTGGCAGGGTGTCTTGGAATGGCAAAAGTATTTTCACTAAATGAGGGAAGTATGTTAAGTGTGAACATGTTTCTGTAATTACAATTAATAAATTGACATGAAAATTGAGTACAAATGAGTACAAATGATTGAGTACATGTGCCATTATGAAAATTGTGTATGCGTTAGATACTTTTTCGTTAAGACGCCTTGACCTTGAGTCATAGAAAGTTTGATGTATTAAGTCAGTTTGTTTTGCTACTTATAGCAAATTGTAGATATGGTGCTGTATTTATAGCGTCGCTGGGGGCTGATAGGCAGCTCTATCGAAGGTTCACTGACAGCGCAGCCGGTCGCGAAATCTCTTAAGCGCGCAGAAAGAGCGAGTGGCCGAAGCCACGCTTGAACACTGCGAGCTGTGAGTCAGACTGTTGGCAGCTTATCGCTCGCTGCGGCCTCTATAAATACGCCTTAGCGCAGTGTTTGAGCTTCAGTTGCGGTTGAAGTCGTGGTTGAGTGCATACAGGTGAGTTCGAAGCTCTCTACAAGTGATATTGACAGTGAAAACGAAAATAAAATTTGGAAATAAATTTGAAAATAATTTGGGGAATTGGCTCTACTGAAAAGCAGTATACAATGTATGGCCAAATTAATTGTGAACAATTAAAATTAACGGCGAACGTAAAACGTAGTTAACGAAAACCTGAAAGTGCGCGCGTCAAACTCGTTCCTTGGCCTTGTGGCGGACATTCACTGTTGCGTACCGCTGCAATACATCACAAAAATGACTGCACAGTATTTGAAAATCCAGTTTTAAAATTCGTAACACACTGACCTATTCGTGCCTTGAACATTGAGAGAACGCCAAGAATTTGAAGCAAACGCGCCACGTTCAATCAAAGACTTTCAAATTGGTTTAGTAATCTTTGAAAATCTTTGAAAGATTGCTAAATATTTGGTTGAGTAATCTTTGCAGCTTAGCATTGTTTCTGTTATATAATTACCAACTCAACTACAGCAACAACAACTATACATCCACTAATTAATCAATGCCCTTTCAACTTGCAGTCGATAACATGGATTTCTACTACACTTTGGGTTCCTCGCCGTGTCGTGCCGTCATCATGACCGCCAAAGCGCTGGGCGTTGAGTTGAACAGAAAACAGCTAAATCTGATGGCCGGCGAACATTTGACGCCCGAGTACCTGAAGCTCAATCCGCAGCACACCATTCCCACACTCGTCGACAACGGCTTTGCGCTGTGGGAGTCGCGCGCCATCATGGTCTACCTGGCCGAGAAGTACGGCAAGACAGACGCGCTGTACCCCAAGTGCCCCAAGAAGCACGCACTCGTCAATCAGCGCCTCTACTTTGACATGGGCACGTTGTACAAGAGCTTCGCCGACTACTACTACCCGCAACTGTTCGCCCAGGCACCCGCCGATCCGGAGCTGTACAAGAAGATGGAGAGCGCCTTCGAGCTGCTGGACACCTTTTTGATCGGTCAGACCTATGTGGCCGGCGATGCGTTGACGCTGGCCGACATTGCCATTCTGGCCTCCGTCGCCACCTTCGATGTGGCCGGCTTCGACTTTAGCAAATACACCAACGTGGCCAAGTGGTACGCCAACGCCAAGAAGGTAACGCCCGGCTCCGACGAGAACTGGAAGGGTTGCGTCGAGTTCAAGCAGAAATTCTTTAAATAAACTCCCAGCCAAGCGAAACGCGTTCTGTGTTGTTGTACATAATTTAAATATATTTTTGGTAAAATTCGAAACTGATTGCACACATTTTGTTGGACTCTTTTTTTCATTTAAATATGACTACAGCTAGTAAAATTTGCAACAGGTACAATAATTTGCTCCTAAATACAATAAAAAAAATCGAAACAGGTTTGTTCAAATTTTCATGAATATTGCACACAAAACACTTAGAAGCTACGGCAAGTTTCGATTGTGTCTAAAATAACGAACTCGATTTGCTAAAGTCCAGCGGACGCCGAAACGACTGCTCGAGGTTGTGCAGCCGCTCCTCCAGGTCGTTCATAGAGTTGCGCAGCGTGTGGCCGCGCGGCCGCAGCGAGATCTGCGGCGAGCTCTGCACCAGGTCGTCCTTGACGCCGGAGAAGGAGTGGCGCACGCAGGAGCGCTTCTCGAACTTTGTGTTCTGGTAGTCGTGCCGATGGTGATCGGGGCTGCGGCAGTTCTGCGCCACCAGCGGCTCGTTGTTCTTCAGCGAGTCCTCGTACGCGTCGCTGCCAGCGAAACGAAAACATTAAACGCTTTAAAACGACTAAATGCAACGGTCACCCACCTGCTGTCGTTGCCCAAAGCCATGTTCGAGCTGCCCACTGCGACCGCGCCGCTGCCAGCGTTGTTGTGCTGTTGTTGTTGTTGCTTGGCATGTCGGGGACAGAGCATGTCCAGCGTGTTGAGGCTTTGCGAATGTTGCGTGGCGGCATTGAACGAGTCCGGCGAGGTTTCGTACAGCTCGCGACTGCTCAGGAAATCGACGCCCGAGTCTTGGCCATTCGAGTGCAGCGAAAACATCGACGTCTCGTACGCATTGGGGGATCTACTTTGATTCGTTAGCATTGTTGTTGGTGTTGTTATTGTTGTGGTTATGTTGCATGCATGTGGAAAAACCAGACCGAGCGAGAATGTTGAGCGCATTAGCGATTTGATTTCGTGACGTTGCGGCATTTTGTAACTTACAGATTATTCACCGGCTGGCAGGCGTTGTACTTGAGCATGAACGGCAAGGAGGCCGGCTCTTGCTCCAGTGACGCACAGCGGCTGGCCGACGCTTTCGCAATCGACTTGGGCAGCGGCACATCGATGTATTCGCGCTGCCGTTGGCTGAAATGTGTTTCGTACAAAGCAAAATAAGAGTCAGCGAATTGTTATTTATTCAAACAGAGATTTGGATAGAATTGGTGAAAGATCCTACTGAGTGTGGTGTGTATAATTGAGTTAGTTGGGAGAAACCGGTTGCCATAGTAGCGGAAGCGTGAATGAGAGGCTTCAGTTAAATTATCAGAGACTCAAAAATGGAATTCCCACTTCTTATTTGTGGGAAAATCAAGTAAACTAATTTGATCAAAGCTGCAATTTTCTTTCGAGAACTTTACTATTTAGTCGAAGTTGCTTAAACGTGTGGAATTTTAGGAGGTCAGAGTAATCTGTACGGAACTGTGCCACATATGTTTTGAAAGCCTGCTAAGTCTCATAGTCCCAAGATAATCCAAAGATAAGATAAGAGATTTAAAAATAAAAGTCCCAGTTCTTTTTTGTGGCACAATCAAGTAAACTAATGTGGCCAAAGCTGCAGTTTTCTTTCGAGAACTTTACTATTTAGTCGAAGTTGCTTAAACGTGTGGAATTTTAGGAGGTCAGAGTAATCTGTACGAAACATATCTTTGAAAGCCTGCTAATTCTCATAGTCCCAAGATAATCCAAACATAAGATAAGAGATTCAAAAATTAAAATTCCACTACTTATTTGTGGCACAATCAAGTAAACGAATGTGGCCAAAGCTGCAGTTTTCTTTCGACAACTTTACTATCTAAATTCGCTCAAAAGTGTCGAGATCATTAGGAGGTCAAGACAATCTGTACGAAACTGTGCCACATATCTTTTGAAAGGCTACTAATTCTATAGTCCGAAGATAAGTCCTCTAGAGATTGTACATTATTCTATTCTATTCCTCTAGAGATAAAAATTTGATCAAAAGTTCAGCTTATCAGGAGGTCATGACAGTCTTTACGGAACTGTCACTACTTGTCACTACTTATTTGTGGGCTATTCAAGTAAACTAAAATTTTCTTTCGACAACTTTTCTCTCTGAAGTCGCTCAAAACTGTGGAGTATTAGGAGCTCAAGACATTCTGTTCGGAACTGTGCCAGATATCTTTCATAACCTACTACTAATCCTATAGTCCGAAGATAAGTCCTCTAGAGATTCAAAAATGGAACTGTCACTATTTATTACTGATTACTGATTTGCCCAAAAGTCGTAGTTTTTCTTTGACAATTTACACTATAAAAATTTGATCGAAAGTGTGGAGTATTTATCAGGAGGTCAAAGTAATCTGTACGAAACTGTGCCACATATCTTTGAAAGCCTGCTAATTCTACAGTCCTAAGGTAAGTCCTCTAGACATGTAAAGATGGCATTTTCACTACTTATTTGTGGCCAAATCAGTTTACTTCAAGTAAACTGATTTGGCCAAAGTCGTCGCTTTTCTTTGACAACTGAAACTATAAAAATTTGATCAAAAATGTGGAGCACCAGGAAGTCACGGATCTGTCTCACACATCTTTTGAAAGCCAGCTACAAAGTCTTAAGTTCGAAGGTAAATCCTCTAGAATAACCATTCTTCAAGGACCTGAACGAACTTTTGAAAATTTAACTTTAAAATATTTCTCTGCTAAGGAACTGTGCCATAAATTTTTTGAAAGCCTGCTAAGTCCCATAGTCCAAAGATAAGTCCTCTAGAGATTGTATATTATTCTATTTTATTCCTCTAGAGATAAAAATTTGATCAAAAGTTCAGCTTATCAGGAGGTCACGACAGTCTGTACGGAACTGTGCCACACATGTTTTGAAATCAAGCTAAGCCCGAAGGAAAATCCTCTAGAATAACCATTCCTCAAAAACCTGAACGAACTTTTAAAACTAGAACTTCAAAATATTCTTCAGAGATAATAATAAATAACACAACCTAATGTAAAATATACCAACTTTATACCACAAATCAGAACTTTCATCGACACATCAAAATAAATATCATTCTTTGTTATAACTCTGCCTTAATTTAAAGACCAAATTCGTTTGTAATATCTCAATGGTCGATGGTCAGTTGAGTTGAGAGTCTAATTGTTTTGCACAGAAAAGTTCTACTTTTCAATGAAAAAACTTGAAATTCCCAACGATCCCGTGGGAAATACCAAGCTTAGCCTGTTGGTGTGACACTCAGAAGAAGGCTTCAGCCTGGAATCCAGTTGAACAGGCAACCCAAATTCGTTCGTAAGTGTCGTTATGACCATTCAAAGAGATGAATGTTCCCTCACCGAACTCAACATTCGCTGCCAACTACAGATATCTTGACCCAATCTCCACTGCTTGCAACTGCATTTTTACTGACTGTCAGCTTCGATGCAACCGATTTTCCTAGCTGTGCAAAAGTTAACTGTTCGCTTAGGCATTTGCCATGTCGCCATTGCCTTATTCGGCATCTCGGCTCATTAGCTCGATAACCCATACTCGCAGGGCATATCGCCAGTGGCACTTACTCGGTGTTCAGATGCTGGTGATGGTGCTGGTGTTGGTGCTGCTGCTGTGGCTGCTGCGGCGCGTGCGCAGCGTGGTGGTGCTGGTGCGGATGGTGCGCGTGGCCGTGGCTGTGGTGGCGATGATGCAATGGTTGCTGCTGCTCGAATTTCTGCGCAGCAGCAGCAGCCACAGCCGTCGACTGCGTTTGCGCCGAGGACGAGCACACCGACTCTGGAACGAAAGAACTTGTGGTCTTGTTGGACTTACCGCACAGTTGTTGCTGTTGCTGCTGCTGCTGCTGCGAGTGTTTGCGCTGCCGATTGCGATGTTGACGACAGGTGCCTGTGAGGCCAGCACGTGCAATGGTGTAGGTCAGACCGGTTTCGGAGGAGGGAAATTCCGGCTGCGACCAAGCACCGCTGTGCGAACGCCAAAGTGTGCAGTGCGGTTGTCGGTGTCGATGATGGTGATGGTTTCATTATGTTGGCCGTTTGATGTCGTTGACGTTGATGGCAATCGATTTGAAATGAGAAGAGAGAAAAGAGGCAGACACATAATGGATTAGAATGCGCTAACAAGCGAACGCGATCGGTGCTGCGGTCGCGACTCGCGAGTGGGCTGCCGCATCGTTCGGCGTTTAATGTTCGTATCAGTGGACCGTTTAACGGTAAGCGTGCGGTTGTGGTTGTTGTTGTGTTTTACAGTTATAAATTTGTGCAACATGCCCAATGCCGGTTAATGGGTTCTTAGTAATGGCGAAATGAAGAGCGAATTGAACTAAACGGGCAAGTCGTGTTGTGCTACTTTCGGCGCGCCTATCGCTGGCCGCCAGTGTGTGTGTGTGTGTGTATGTAGCCTCGGCAATGGGTGAATGTGCAGGTGTTGCGGTGTGTGTGTGTGCGTGTTGTAACAACAATACAAAACAACCAACTCTTTGAATTCCAGTACTTTTAAGTTTATTAAATGCGCAATTAATGCTTTTAAGTCTAAGAAGTTAAACTACTCGTTGCGCCACTCGAGCGTTCTTACGAGTATCGCGCTCACTTAAATACCAAACCTAAAGCAGGTGTCGCCAACACCCTTCGCCGCTTCACTCTATCAGTCTTAGCGTACTTCGAATTAAACAATAGCAACTCTAAGCGTACACGTCAGGCAGCTGTCTAAGCTGTCCTAATGTCGTCTTGGTCTGGGTGGTGTTCAAGTTTACCGTTTTTGGCGTAGGCACAGAAAGCACAGCGCCGTCATGGCCGCTCCAATGCCGCACAGCACAATCAGCACAATGCTGACAATCTCCAGGCCAGTGATGTAGGTGGCGGAGTTGTGCGTGCTGCGTGCCGGCTGCCCGAACTCGGCCAGCTCAATAATGCGCGGCATTGCGCTGCCAGCATCCACGATCTGACCGTCGACGTCGGTGGACGGTTGGTGTTGCTGGTGCAGCTGCAGCGCGTCGAATTGTAGACCAGCCAATAAACTGCACAATGAAATGTGTGAAAAGACGGACACGGAGTGGGTTACGAAGGCGCTTAAGCATTTCCTGGCAGTTTAATAGTGCAACTTACTCTTGAAGCTGCTCCATTTCCAAGATGGAATTGGTGCGATAATCGACGGCATAGATGTAGGCGTCCGTGCTGTAAGAAGGCAGGAAGTTATATGATAAGAAAAATCTATTGTCTAAGGAATATTAATAAATAAATTGATTATCCCATTATAGAAAAGTGAAATCTTTTCGTCACAAAGCCAACAAAGTTGGCGAGTAAAAGAACTTTTACCAGAACCAGAGAACATTCAAGGTTCTCTTTCAACCCCGAGCACAGATCCCTTAACAAGTCACTATCCCCTTGTCCTTCATGACCAGGTCTTCACAGTTGCCAGTTCGGTGTCGTTGCTATCTTGACTAGAAGGAGGATAGTAAGTCACCTAAACCATCCAGACGAAAGTTCTTGGGGTGTTACTTCTTGATTGATCTGGAAGACCAATCAATATTGGAGACCAACTAAGGTAAATACAGAAATCCAATTGGCTCGTGTTGGGCTCGCAAAAAATCGCCAAGAATCGTCGATCCTCTTTATGGTATCCATTTGCAGGCCTACGTGTATCTTTCGAAAATGGTCTGCGCTGTAATAGCCACTTCGAACTAACCCCTTTTTTAAGTTCGAGTAAACCCGCAGGGGATCCCTATTAATGCGAAGCATTGCGTTGGTTCAGGAAGGATATATAGATCAGAGGTGCTGGGAAAAATATCTGCAGGGAGTCCATTCCACAGTCGCGCAGTGCGGACCAGGAACGAACTCTCTCTGTAATTCGTAGTGCGCTGGGACATCGTTTGTGTGTTTGGACGGATAGTCTGGGGGAGTACCCGGAATGATGGCATCAGACTGCTCATCTCCTCTGAACAATTACCGGAAAAGTAACGGTAGAATAAGACCACACATGCCACGTTTCGACAATGTTCCAAGGAGTCAATAGAGCTGGATACCCTACTGTCCCCTATAAGCTTAACCGCACGGTTTTGCGCACGGGCCAAAAGCTCCAAATAGTTTCTTGAAGGACCCGCCCACAGGTGCAAGTTAAACTCCATTTTTGGTCAGACATAAATGGTGTAAATTATGCGAATATGAACTGCCTTGGACTGTTACTATTTTTTAGGTAATCTCAAAGATATTTTAAAATATTGTTTGAACTATTTGACAGAAACTGCTCATACAACTAGGCGACTAAAAACCCCTCTTATGAAAATGAAAACTTACGCCGGTTCGAGTCCGCCGACATGCGGCTCCAGCAGTCTCACTCGCACGTCCATCTGTATGGCATCGCTCAGCACCTGCATCAGCGTATCAATGCGGCGCTCGACCTCCACCGGTTTGCCGGCAATCACAATGCGCACCTGGCGCGCCTCATCGATGATGTAGACAAACACGTTGGCAATGCTGCTGCGGCCGTCGTCCGCCCCACTGCGATCGGTCGCCTTTACATCGAAACCGTAGATGCGCTCGTCCATGGGCACCGTTGCCACCAGACGGATTTTACCCGACAACTCGTCGATGCCGAAGAGACGCGATGGTTCGTTCAGCAGCCGGTAGCGAATTTCTGCATTCAGGCCCGTATCAGCGTCCGTGGCGAGCACCATTGTCACCGGATAGCCGAAGGTGGCAGTGCGTGGCACAACTGCAATTATGGGCTGGCCGGCGCCCTTGAATCTGGGCGCATTGTCGTTCTCATCCAGTATGAGCACCACGATGCGGCACTCGTTCTGTTCCAGGCCCTCGACGCGCTCGTCCATCACCGGGTACGACACTTTTGCGTAGTTGCGCGCTTCACGGTGCGCCCGATCGGCGCGTATGCGCAGCTGGTAGCGCGTGTTGCTCTCGCGATCGAACGTCTTCAGCGCGTACAGTGTGCCAGTGCTGGCGTCGAATTCAAAGGGCGGATGCGCATCGTCCTCTTCGGCGCCATCCTCCATCTGCAGACTCCAGCGGTACGCGTCCGCATTCAGGCCAGCTGTCAGATTGATGCGCATCAGTTCCGTGGGCGCATCATTATTCTCCAGGATCTGCACTTCGTAGTACTGGTGCTGGAACAGCGTGACATTTTGGTGCTGGTCAATGTTCTCCTCCGCTTTGACAGGCGGTTCAGTTACGGCCTGTCCCTGTAGATTTATCAGCACCACCGCGGTGGAGGAGTGCGCTGGACTGCCCAGATCTGAGGCCACTACAGTCACGTTCAGGTGTTCGTAGTCGTTGTAGCTTCGGAAACTGGCCACTGTGGTGATGGTGCCGTCGCGTGAGTCAATTTGGAAGATGGGATTGTGTATGTCCTGGTGGAGGATGGAGTACAGCACCAGTCCGTTGCCGTTACCCACGTAGTCCTTGTCGATGGCGTTCACTTGCTTCACAAACATGCCCGGCTGTGTGCTGCGGTCGAGGTAGGCCTTGTAGATGGGCAGCGTGAGCGTACGATCTGACAGCTCGGTTATGTACTTGTCGCCTCTTATCATGTCGTCATAGCCAATGAATTCTGGCTTGTTGTCGTTTATGTCAATCACATTCACCTCCACGTCCACCGAGCTGGACATGCGGTACAGTGGCTCTGCGTTGTCGGTGGCAATCACCTGAAAATTGTACTTCGGGCGCACCTCACGATCGAGCGCGCCAGTGATCTTGATCACACCCGACAGGGGCTTCACCTTGAATGGCAAATCCAATTCGCTCAGCGTGTATGAGATGTTTGCATTTTCGCCATAGTCCAGATCCACGGCCAGAACCTGTCCCAGCACGCTCTCTTTGTACTCGCCCTCCTCCGTGTCGAAGCTGTACCACGACTTTTTGAAGGCAGGCGCGTGATCGTTCACATCGATGACGGTGAACCGCAGGCACGTAGTGTCTTGCAGCCCGTCAATGTCGGTGGCGCTCAAATTCAGATGCACATACAAATTGGCGGCCAGCGGATAATTGACCACCAGCTCACCGCTGAGTTTGTCGATGGCAAAATGCTTGGCGCCGTGCACGCGCGCCACAAACGGCGAGCCGGCCAGCGGTCGATCCACGTGCTCGGATGTGATCTCGTAGTGTATCTGCGCGTTGTTGCCGTAGTCTTCGTCGCTTGCGGTCATTTGCAGCACTTTGGTCGACACCGGCGTGTCTTCGTAAATGGCAAAGAGCGGACATTTCTGCAGTGCGTTTTGGCCGGCGGTGCGCGTCAGTCGGCGGCGCAACTTGCGGCCACGCTGCTGCCGTGGCCCGTGGTAGCTACTGTTGAAGGCCAATTCTGTATGGAAGCGAGGTGAGCCGGGTATGTGGTAGGGCGGTATAACCATGGACGATGGCATCGACGACCCCTGCAGCGAGCTGATCGAGCTCTCTACGAAGTAGATCTCCATCTCGGTGGTGTACTCGCGTATCTCTACTTTGGAATCTTTGAAAACGGAAATACGCTCGAAAACGGGCGCATTATCGTTCACATCCGCTACGAGTATGTTAAGATGCGCGTACGCCGACAGGCCGCCACTGTCGACAGCGATCACTTTCAGCTTGTAGATTTGATCCTTCTCCCGATCCAGCGGCCGTGCGCCGCTGTACACGACGCGGAAGTACGGGCCCGCGTTCAGTTTGGTGCTGGACTGCATTAGCATGTTCTGCATTTCGACGAACTTGAACTCCTCGTTCCACTGATCGGTCAGGTTGAAAATGTTTATGGTGCCGGCGGCGCTGAAGGCACTGGCATTTCGATTATTCACGACTGCGCTGGCGTTATAGTACTCGATGGTGAACTGCTCGCTGTAGTCGCCCTGCAAGACGACGCGAAACTCGGCGTTCTTAGCTATGTCGGCGTCGGTAATTTGTATGGGCTGGTTTATGGATATTTCCGTGCCGCTGGCGCTGTTCTCGTTGACCAGACCCACGTATGAGAGCCCGTTGAATTTGGGCGGGTTGTCGTTCACATCGTCCACCTTGACGGTGACCTGATAAATGCCCGCGCCACTCACCAGCCCCGTTGTGTACTCGACAATCACCGTGAGGTCGTACTTGTCCTTCTCCTCTCGATCCAGTCCGGTGAGCGTGAGCAGCGTGCCGTCCTCGGTGATGCTGATCTTGTTGACCACTTCCTGCTGATTGGCAATGATGTAGCGCAGCTTGATGCTCGAGTCGGTGATGAGGCGGCGTGGCAGCCGGGAGCGAGCAGTCGCGGTTTGCTGATTGCGGTTGCGACTGCGAAAGCGACTGCCCAGGGTGACATTGCTGCCCGTTTGCAGGCCGCGATACGTGCCCAGCTCATTGTTGACCACATTGATGCCGTTCTTGTAGAGCAGCTGGCCAATAATGCCGCCCACAAGGTTCTCCTCGATGTGGAAGTGTATGATGTTCATGTTGATCTCCCTGCAAGAACATTGAAGGTTTAGAGGAGCGCAAGCTTCACAAATTGAAATTATGCCCAACATACTCGATCACTGGCCTCAGGGGCACCTTATTCTCGGGCTTCGCTACCACGTGTATGGTGACGTTTGTAATCAACACACCCTCGTCGGTTAGCTCTGGAACAGCGGCCGTCGATAGTGGTGGCGAACTTCGCGACATGACCAGCGGTTTCGTCGAATTTGCAAAGAGCTATGATAAGTCAAATACATGGGTCAACTATATGTTTTATCATTTAAATAGTTTACGTGCAGACTCACATAATTTGCCACCGCTTCAAAGTAGTAAACTTTCCTGGTAAATTCCGCCAACTCGCGTATCACCGTGATTATGCCGGAGCGTTCCTCAATGGCGAACGGCACTCCCTCCGAGTAGGTGTGCAGCAGGTCGTACATGATCTCATCTTCGCCGTCGTAAATCAGCGTCGTACGCACTTGTCCCACCGATGTGCCCAACGGAGCATTGGAGCCCACCCAGAACTCGTAGGGTGAGCCCACAAAATCAATCGCCTGATCGTCAATAGTGGCGTAGACCTCAATCGTAATGACAGCCAGCGAAAAGCGACGCTCCGACGGATTAGTGGGCTGTAATGAAATTGCATTAATCAACACATTAACCTCTTCGTTCCACTCGTCGCACCTGATCACTGGCTTCCACAAACACCGCCATGCGTCCCCTGCGTAATGGTCCGTTCACGTAGATGGTACCGTTTTTCGTATCCAGGCGAAACGGTATGTAGCCACTGCCCTTCGGACGCTGCAGCTCGTAGAGCAACATGCCATTCGGGCCCTCGTCCGGATCGAGCGCCACAATCTGACCGATTCGGTAGCCCACTGGCGCCGTAATGGGCACCTTGAATTCGTACAAATTGCCGTGCTCGAATTTCGGCGTGTTGTCGTTTGTGTCCAAGAGTGTGATCTCCACTTTGACCGAACTCGGACCCGGTTTCTGCAGATTGACGTCAGTCATGTGTGGCGGATTGCGTTCCAGCGCCTCCACCAGCAAGTGCAGCGCTTTGCGTTGTTCGCGGTCCAGCAAGCGATCGTCGTTGACGGTAATCCAACCGGTCCTGGAGTCGATGCGAAAGGCGCCGCTCACTTCCGCCTGTTCGATCAGATGATAGAGAAATTCAGCATTTTCGCCTTGATCGCGATCGACAGCGTTCACTTGCAGCACACTGAAGCCGGTGGGCAGATTTTCCACAATCGAGATGTTGTAGAAGTCGGCCTCGAATTCGGGCACATTATCATTGAGGTCAAATATTTCCACTTCAATTCTGGGCAAACGAGATCAATTATGCGTTGTGCGAATTTTTAATTAGTTGACACATGCTTACCTGGCCAAGGCTTTCTTCAACGGGTTTTCGCGTTGACGTGCCTCAATTTGGAGCACAAAAGTGTTGCCCGGCAGGCTTTCTTCCTCCAGATCGACTTCTTTTTGCAGATAGACAATACCGTTGTGCGGATTAACGCGAAATAGTTTGCGCTCATTGCCCGAGATGATCTCATAGATCAGTGAGGCATTCAGCGAGTCTTGATCGAAGGCCATGATCGGTGGCGAGAAGTAGAGTGGAATGCGAATGGGGATGCCCTGAAAATGAACATGTTTTAAATAGTTTTGCGTTCGAGGATAATTTAAAGACGAATACATACTCGTATTTAGAAGACAGAAATTTGAGTAGTTCTAAAGCAGACATTCTCTCAACTATCTTTTCTACTTACAGTCATTGGGTAGAACTCATTGAGTTTGGTTCGATAGACGCCCTCTGTGAACTTGGGCGGCAGATCGTCCACGTCGCGCACATTGATGGTGATCGTAGTGTTGACCTGATTGGCTGGCGTGCCGCGATCCCAGGCGAACAGCGGCAACTTGAACAGCCGTATGCCGTTATCAAAGTCCAGATCCTTCTTCAAAATCAACAGTGGTCGATGTGGACTCTTGAGCGCAAAGTAGGGGCTGCCGTCGGCGGACAGCTGCTCGGGCACCGTCGACATGCTGAAGTGCACCTCCGAGTTGGGTGTGTTGGGCTTGTCGCGATCGAAGGCCTGTATGCCCTCGAAGACAATGGTACCGGGCGAAGTGTTCTCGTCGACGTCCACAATGTAGGGTGTGTTGAGGAATTCGGGCGCATTGTCGTTGACGTCCTCGATGTAGACGGTGATGGACATGTAGCTGCCCTGAAAGACAATGCGTGCAATCTTCTTGATGGCGAGTGCCAAATGCATGACGTACCTCTTCGATTTTCTCGTTGCGAGCAGCGCACACGATGCGGAACTTGAGCAGATTGCGCGGCACGTCGCGGTCCACGAGATCCTCCAGCGAACGCGTCAGCGTTATGCGCACCGTTGTGGTGTTCAGCTCGGTGAGGCCAAAGTATTTGTGGTCGCCAGTGCCGTCCACACTTTTCAGCGCGATGGTGGAGCGCGGATACGCGCGCAGCTTGAGTATCTCCTTGCCGATCTCCGCGTCCTCGCGCAGACGTATGAAGCGCACGCCCTCACTTTCGGCCGCCACGCCGTCGTACGTGTGAAAGGCACAGCCGGGCGAGGCTGCGGAGAAATTTCGCCATCAAACGGAAGCATTGCACAACATTACCAAATAATCGGTTTGGACAAAATGTGGAGCAACAACAACAACAACAACGCGCTGCAGACAGCTTGACTAGGCCGACCGCTGACAAATGGTTGACACTCTGCGCGAGCGCCAATTAGCCGCTGCAGCGCGATCAGGCCCACTTTTGAAAGCAACAGCAACAATGTGCGCGAAAACCAAACAACAATGCGAGGCTCGTGCGAAACAATGGCAGTCGCCACCAAAAGACTTTTTCCTGCAACAAATGCAGCAAAAACTTTCTTTGCATTAGTTATGCGCGGCAGGCGGGGCAGCTCCGACGACTGCACAGCCAGCCTGTCACGCAGACGAACGATCGTCGGCCGCCCCAGCGATTGCACTCGGCCGCTGCATGGCAATTTCCATTTTTTCGCCTCAATTGTGGCACGAGAGTTTTTCACTTGGCGTCAGTGCTGGTCTGCTTCTGCATTCCGTTGCAACACACTCCTTCCGAAACAATGCGCCATTGCAGTGCAACGGCAGCGCCGGCGGTGGCGGCGGCAGCAATGAGTGTGCAACTATTTAATATTTTTCCCACCCTCATGACATAATTATTCGATTGTTTGTGCATTTTTGTTTGTTTGTTGTGTATCGTCGCTTGTTTGCAAGTGTATCACTCATTGAGCCGTTGTTGTTGTTGTTGCACACAACTGTACTGCACTCTTGTGATTTTTGTTTGTTTTTTGGTGCGCACTGTTGAAGAATTGGTGCACGAATTGCTGCTGTTGCATTCAAAGCGACGTGCGACTCGACGCTGTAGTGGCTGACATTTTTTCCGACATCTCCATCCGAAGACGTTAGTGCAGTTGTTGGTGCAACGGATTTGGAGAAATCAAGATTTTCTTGTAAATACGTAAATGAGATTGTGCTGATTTTTCTGCATTACTGTGTTTTTGTTTTTCTTCTAATTCAGTGAGAAACGCGACTGAATGAAAGCCAAAGAGCTTAGAAGACTTGAAGATACTCCAAAGAGCTGATGTCCTGATAAATGCCAGACAACTCAAAGTGGGTTATGCGTGGGAATGGGTGGGGTTATGATGAGGGAATTTGGGGTTTTGACATCGAAATAAAGAACCACTACTACTACTACTACTACTGCTTTACATACAGTAAAACTCGTTTAAGGACCTCACCTAAAAAATTTAATTTTTAATCCTGAGTAGTACTTAGTTAGGTACTTAGATACTTGTAAATATAATTTTCAATATTAGGTACTTAAGCAGGTGGAGAACTAAGCACAATGCCCACTAATGTTGATTACGTAAACGTAGTAGAAACTAAGAGGAGGTATGTTACTTAATCCTTTCGCTACAGGTTTTACTGGGGAAAGTTACAATTTTAAATTTTACGTCTTAGGCTTCTATGTGGTTATATTAGCAACATTCCATAAGAAATTTTTAAATTTTTTACTCAGACCTTGTATTTCAGAGTGTTTTTGTATGAGAGCAACCACATCGTGTGGCTGTAATAATTACTTAAACATAAAATTTTTTACGCATAACGAAAATTTGAATATTTACTTCATTTACTTCAGCCGACATTTAAAAAAAAAGTATCTAAATTGAAAGAAAACGTCAAATTAAAAAGTTCTCTAATTTTTTCTGTTTCTTCTTCCTTTACTATGTCAAGATATAACAGTACAAAAACGTGTATACTTCTCTTCTTTAAACTTAAATATTCAGTTTATTAATTTCGTATTTTTGCTAAAACTTCAAACTATTCTAAAGACCCTTTGCTCCCGCCCTTTGCTCCCGCGAGGAACCATAGGACTATATATATATATATATTCTAAAGACCAACAAAAAAATTTATTCTTGCAACCATAGAGGATGCAGACGTCCACAAAGTAGCATGTTGCCATATGGCAACAAAATAGCGAAAGGGTTAAGTGGGTTTCACTGTTCACTGTAAAAGCAACAATAACTAACCCCAAAGCTAGAGTTAGAAAATGGAAAAGTTTTTTCTCACGCACAAAATAAAAACTGAAAGACATTCTACTACCGAAAAAGTAAAAATTACTTTTTTATGGATCAGTTCTACAAATGAATCTGTTTACAAAAAACGTCCAGAGGCGTTCAAAAACCAAGATTTCCATCTTCCTAGTAAACTATTAGGAAGACTGTGTCTTGAAGCCTTATGCAAGTATTCTTTTCTTATTATTATAGAAATTCATATACATACATACATATAGCCTTTGAATTTAAGTTTGAAATGCTTTTTCTTGCATTTTCATTTTAAGAATAAATAAGAAGATCATGCCTTCTTTTTAAGCCTGGAATCAATGGCGCACACAGGCCGCCCTGTTGGGGTTTAAACCTTCCCCAAATATAAAAATTGCTGATATAAAATATGGTTTCAATTGGTATTGGGCTCAAAAGTTGTACGACCCCCCCCCCCCCCCCCCGTTTCCTCCTACCAAAATGAAATCTTGTGTGCGCCACCGCCCGAGAACCTAAACTTATATTCAATTGTATTATGAAATCAGTTGAAAAGACCAACATTAGTGTGCCAGTGATAAGAACTAAGTACCAAGTGTAAGAATGGATGTCATCATACATTTTCAGGCAGTTTTCTGAGGAAGCTTCAGTATTCTTAGTGAAAGCTATCAAAACAGAAACAAAATCTTATTCAATTTCATAAATTAACGAATGAATATTTAAATATTTCCAAATCCTTTACTAGGTTTAATTTGGCTGACTTTTGGGACCTATAAACGGTTTCAATTTCTTAAAGTTAAATAGTTTAAAAAATTAAAATGTACACCATGCCTGAACAACATATTATAAATTAACCCTTTAACCCATTTCGTACCTTGCATAGAAATTAGTACCTATTTTCTTAAACTCTTTAAAAATACTAAAAATAACCAAATTGGTACAAAATCAACAAAGAATGATTGGAAAAACCACACTAATTTTGTATTACAATAAAATTCGTTTAAATCTGTTAACCCATTTCATACCTTTGATTCGTAAGCGAATTATAGAAACCACAAACCTGTGTAATCTAAAGTTTTTTTTTTATATTATACTTAGATCTATTTTCTTTCCAATAAAATATGCGTTTAACCCATTTCGTACCTTTGATTCGTTAACGAATCATAGAAATCAGTATTTTCTTAAACACTTTCAAAATACTAAAAATAACCAGATTTGTATAAAACCAACACAGAATGATTGGAAAAATTCCACGATAATTTTGTATTTTAAAAAAACTCGTTTAAATCTGTTGAACCATTTCGTACCTTTGATTCGTTAACGAATCATAGAAATTAGTAATGTTTGCAGATTTTTTTTAATACAAAAAGGTTTAATACAATAGACAAAATAAGTAATTTTGTATTGCAATTTAATACGTTTAGATCTGTTCAGATGGGCCACACAAGACGGAAAAGTGTTGAAAAATCAATTTTTACTTTTTATATAATTCGCCCTCCTATTAAACAAATTTTCAAATAAAACCTTTCTCAAAATATTGGAACGAAATGGGTTAACAATTAAAAGTGCCTCAGGATACGTATCGTTAAATTTAAAACTCTGTGCTTCTTCAGATATCTGCCCTGTATATCCAAGTATTGACTGGGCTGACCAACATTGAATGCTCATAGCGTGGCTGGACCGGGGTCAAGATTTCTGAAATTTTGGACCTGTTCTCTTTCATTATAAACTGGCTTGCCTCGGATTGAGACTGATGCCTCTAGAGGAATATAAGAAGCCATTCACAATGGGCCATTTCGGCCTCCGAGTGGAAGTGCGGTCTATGCTGCACACACCCTTCTCTATCTAATCTAATCTAATCTAATCTAATCTAATCTAATCTAATCTAATCTAATCTAATCTAATCTAATCTAATCTAATCTAATCTAATCTAATCTAATCTAATCTAATCTAATCTAATCTAATCTAATCTAATCTAATCTAATCTAATTTAATCTAATCTAATCGAATCTAATCGAATCTAATCGAATCTAATCGAATCTAATCGAATCTAATCGAATCTAATCGAATCTAATCGAATCTAATCGAATCGAATCTAATCTAATCTAATCTAATCTAATCTAATCTAATCTAATCTAATCTAATCTAATCTAATCTAATCTAATCTAATCTAATCTAATCTAATCTAATCTAATCCAATCTAATCTAATCTAATCTAATCTAATCTAATCTAATCTAATCTAATCTAATCGAATCTAATCGAATCTAATCTAATCTAATCTAATCTAATCTAATCTAATCTAATCTAATCTAATCTAATCTAATCTAATCTAATCTAATCTAATCTAATCTAATCTAATCTAATCTAATGGTGTAAGTCCCAGCAAATGCTGCACACAGGATATCCGTTAGGGGGGGATTTCGTTCACAAGTTTTAAATCCAGTACCATTTGAAACCAGATTTGCCACTTAAAATGTTTGTAACATAAAGTTTGCAATAAACAGGCGGAGGTCTGAGCCCCCTAAACCCCCTTACCTGTGCCACTGACCCCAACCATTCAGTACTTCATAATTAGGTGGAAACGCAACCTAAGTGCTTCCATTGTAGTTCTTTTTATTTATGTTTACAATTATTTCTTTATCACTTCTGGAATTCATTAAACATTTTACTAAGTATTTTCTACAAATGAGTAGGTTTATCGTTTTGGTTATTCAAGGATTAAATTTAATCAATTTAATTAATTTAATTTAATTCAAATATTCAAAGCTTGAAGTATCCAAATTTCAAATATTGTATTTCAAAACTAATTGAACACTAGAATGCCCAAGAAAGGCAAATGACTACACTGAGCTCTTTTATTTGACTGCATGGCTTTCTGAAAGAAACTCTTCTGTGATTTTTACTATTCTTTAAAGCCAAAGCGGCTACAGAAATCTTGACATCTATTGTCGATCGAAGAGTCTTTCCGACACACTTTAGATACAAAAGAATTTAGGGAATTTTTTAAAAATTCCCTATGGGCATTTAATGAACTTTGAATGAACTTTTTGTTTAAAAAATTGTATGTTGTTAATATTTATGTCACTAATCCACTTCTCTGATTTACGAAACTGGGAATCGTGAAATGTCTTTCTCTTTCACTGAAAGTATGAGTCACATTTTTGCAAAACAACTAAAACATCAACTGACAATGTTGCAATTTGCATTTTAATACTGTTGACTAAAGTCACCGGCAGCAGTGGACAATTTTCCTATCGCTCAACTAGCGGCCAACAAAGGTGCGCGCGCGCATGTAATTTGTACAAAAAAATACAACGAGTTACAAAAAACAAATCAAAACAAGAAATGAAAAAACGCTCATTCGGCAAGCGAGAAAAAGCACAACAGAAGAGCCAAGAAATACCAGACTCGTCGTTTAACACGAAACGAGGTTATTTAACGGATCATTCAACACCAGCGCGACGAGTTGCGGCGGCCAACGCCATCGCAGCGGCAGCGCATCCACACGCGGCCCAGCTGCAGACAGACGCACACATGCGTGCGGGGGACGCGACGCGGACGCGGTCCAACATGGCCACGGCCATTAAAGTGCCGCACAAATGTCGTGGCCGTTTTTGTTATTGCTGTTGTTGTTGTTGATGTTATTGCAACAGTAGCAATGTTAAACTTGCCTCGCACTGATCCCCAATTCGTTGCACTCAAAATGACGAAATCGAAAATAATCCACAAGTTGAATGTATCCTTTAGACGCATTTGCATTTTGCCGCTCTTGTTGTTGTTGCTGTGATGAGTTTATTTGTTGTTATTGTCGTTTAACAAAACGCGCGATTTTAAGGTCAAGCGGTCTTAATCCTTTTCAAGCCGCAGCAAATCGAAACGAGCAACAAGTCAAGTCAAGTTGAGGGGCACCAAGTGCCATCAGTGGTCACAGTCACTCCAGCAACACAAACACACACACAAACAAGCGAATCGTTTGCCCCGCACTCAGCCTCGGCAGCGGCTATGCGCGACAACACAGCGAATTGGTTTGGGTATCCGCGAACACTTGCAACAACGACCGCACTCGAACAGCAACTGACTTGTGGCAACTGGGCAGCGCTCGGCACTGGCTGCAGACAGCATAACTGGCGATCTGGCGGACTGACTGCTTCATTGACGAACTGGATGAGTGGGCCAGGTGGCAGTAGTGGCAACAGTTGCTGCAGCCACCAGCTGCGCTCAGTGTGTTGCAAGCACTTGCGGCAGTGGCGGCAGCGCTCAACTTGTTTACCACTTTGAGTTGGCGATTGTGTTTGTGCGCCGTTTTATGGGCCGTGGAAGCGAAGATGCGCCTGGAAAGAGCTTATCACAATGCCCACTGAGCGGCGAACTCAAACACACACACGTACACACACACACATTAACACATATACGTTTTATCAACAAGGAAATTGTGGAAAAAGACAACCAACGAATGTGGAAACCTGTCGCATAATTTTTGAACACATGTCCATTGTAAAATTAGCAATTAGAATTGCTGCATGGTGGAGCTGATCGTAAGTAAGAACAATTTCTAATTTATAATATTTCCTAAAAATAAAACTCAAAGTCAAATTAACCTTGATTACTGATTACTTGATTTCGCTCATATTCTGCCTCTTCTCGACGTCCTCAGGTTCTTCAAAAAAATAGAAATCAATGTATCTCTATCCCTATCCCTATCTCTATCTCTATCTCTATCTCTATCTCTATCTCTATCTCTATCTCTATCTCTATCTCTATCTCTATCTCTATCTCTATCTCTATCTCTATCTCTATCTCTATCTCTATCTCTATCCCTATCTCTATCTCTATCTCTATCTCTATCTCTATCTCTATCTCTATCTCTATCTCTATCTCTATCTCTATCTCTATCTCTATCTCTATCTCTATCTCTATTTCCATCTCCATCTCCATCTCCATCTCCATCTCCATCTCTATCTCTATCTCTGTCTCTGTCTCTGTCTCTATCTCTATCTCTATCACTATCTCTATCTGTATCTGTATCTGTATCTCTATCTTTATCTTTATCTCTATCTCTGTCTCTAAATCTATCACTATCTCTACCTCTATTTCTATCTCTATCTTTATCTCTATCTTTATCTCTGGCTCTATCTCTACCTCTATTTCTATCTCTATCTCTATCTCTATCTCTATCTCTATCCCTATCCCTATTTTTCTTTTCAGACACAGTGCAATGGTCCGAATGATTGAATACTCGTACTATGGAAAGCTTGTAGCCTTCCTGCCTTCACTTCATCATCATCATTAAACAACAAATGAAATGTTAGTCGAATTTACTAACATTAGTATAACAGGGTTAAAATATATCTAATTCATGTGTTATTCAAAAAAATCATTTATTCATATTTTTAAATCTTTTAGAAGCAATTAATTGATCATTGATTTCAAAGCTCTTTTTTGAATAACAGAACGTCAGAACGAGAGAGTTGAAAAATGAAAAAGGATTTTCTTTTACGAAATGTCTGTAGATTTTGGAGTAAAAAAGTATTTGAAAATTTTCAATCAGCTTCGGAAAGTTGCTTCAATTTATGATAACATCTAACAACTACAGGCCTGTCTCGAAATTGTCGTGTTTCTACTGTGCGCTATTACTGTCCGCAATTCTTGCGATGTTGATGACTAGAAACCAGCTTTGTTTAAGACACAAAATGCTTCGATATGACCTAAATATACTGAATTGTCACATAGCAAATACGCTTCTCAAGATGCTTAGCGAATTCACAAACCTAGGCGTAGTTGTTGACTTTAAACTGTCGTTTGTTGGTTATATACATTTCATTATCTCGAGCTTATTTATTTATTTGACCATCGCAATAGATCAAAATTCTCTATTCTATGCATTTCCTTTATTAGATTCCATCTCAAGTACGGATCTTTTGTCTGCAATCCACATTATATCTCTCACTCCAGAATCCAAAAATACTTACTGAATTTTGTACTTTATAGTACTTTGTATTTTAGTATTTCATTCCCTTGAGTTTTTCGATGGTGTTGCTCTCTCATGAACCATAAGTCACTGGAAAGCGGAAGAAATATTCATAGTTGTTTGTCCATGACGTTATTAATGGATCGGTTCGTCAACTTGTTCGTCATTTGTCTCTGTAGATCAAACTATGCCTTAAAGGCTTCTTTGATGAGCACAATCTCAGAATTAAGCAAGATTTTTAGTTTTCAAAGCCCAGATTTCTCAACTTCTAAACTTGAATTAAAACATTTTTTGAATTCCATTTATCCTCTATCTTCTTCTTCTATATATTTATATAAAAATCATTTGCCGTGCTTTAGTTTCGCTAAAACTCGAAAACGGCTGAACCGAACGGCTCGAAAACGCTGAATTTGAATCATTCTTTTTGGGTTTTGTTTGCCTTGAATCAGGGAAGGTTTAAATACTTAAAAAATTTAAATTAAACCGACGTTGGACATGCGGCGTGGCACTTATTTTAAGCATAACTTTAATTTTAAAAATAGATTTTATTAATGCACATTTAATTGATCAGCCATTCTATTAAGGTAAATTGACTTTGCTGGCTTAGACAAAACCATCGTTGGACTTAGAAGATTTCAATATTCTAGGAAAGTTCGACAGATTTGAGTGGCTGTGAAAACAATTCCGTGCCGTTTAACAGTGTCCATTACAATGCCGTGAAGAAGACGAGCGAGCATGGGTCGACGAAGTCAGTCAAATGTGCGTTACGGCGAGCTATTTCACGTGAAAACCGCACCGATGACCAGCAAGCAACAGTTAATGGAAATATCGTGAGGCTCAAACCGTATACGATGTGGCTAATATTATCGACCTCAATAAATTTGAGTTGGAAATTTAATTTGGGTTATTATTCCCTTATGAAGAGTAGCAATTAACTAATTCGTTTAGGTGGTACACAGTTCAACGGGTCATCTCGTAAGTTATCAATTTTTTCGTACCATCTTCTTGTATGCTGTTTTTAAGTTATTATTTAATGTTAGGTATGTAAGTGTGTTGGACAACCTACAGTAGACTGAAATAAGCATTCAAGATGTGCTAAGAATAGAAATTATGTCAGGAACATTTTTGAGCTTTTGTTGAGGCTAACTTATACTCAAATTCTTTAGATTTTTTATTATCTAAAAGCGTTTTTAAGAATTTGCTGAAAAGGCTTATAATGTAAGTATTTAATTTGACACTATTTTACTGTTTCTTAGTCTGTATGAATTCTACTTAATTGTAGGCTATTTGTAATAAATAAATAAATAAATAAATAATTTAATTTTACACCATTTTACTGTTTGTTAGTCTGTATGAATTGTTACTTAATTTTAGGCTATTTGTAATAAATAAATAAATAAATAAATAAATAAATATATCAATAAATAAATAAATACATAAATAAATATATCAATAAATAAATAAATAAGTAACTAAATAAATAAATAAATAAGTAAATTTTACACCATTTTACTGTTTCTTAGTCTGTATGAATTCTACTTAATTTTAGGCTATTTGTAATAAATAAATAAATAAATAATTTAATTTTACACCATTTTACTGTTTGTTAGTCTGTATGAATTGTTACTTAATTTTAGGCTATTTGTAATAAATAAATAAATAAATAAATAAATAAATAAATAAATAAATACATACATAAATAAATATATCAATAAATAAATAAATAAGTAACTAAATAAATAAATAAATAAGTAACTAAATAAATAAATAAATAAGTAAATTTTACACCATTTTACTGTTTCTTAGTCTGTATGAATTGTTACTTAATTCTAGGCTATTTGTAATAAATAAATAAATAAATAAATAAACAAATAAAAAAATAAAAAAATAAATAAATAAATAACTAAATAAATACATAAATACATACATATATAAATATATCAATAAATAAATAAATAAATAAATAAATAATTTAATTTGACTCTATTTTCCTGCTTGTTAGTCTGTATGAATTGTTACTTAATTTTAGGCTATTTGTAATAAATAAATAAATACATAAATAAGAAATAAATAAATAAATAAACAAATAAATAAATTAATAAATAAAAAAATAAATAAATAAATAAATACATAAATAAGAAATAAATAAATAAATATACAAATAAATTAATTAATAAATTAATTAAATAATTAATTCTGTATACAAATTAATACGTAATAAATTTATTGCAAATTGTAAAAATTAACACTTATAAAAAACTTTTGAAGTTTTTATAAATAGTTCGAAGTGCATGGTGGGAATATCAAAAAATTCCACACAATCGTAACTGTTGCGCTATGTCAGGTAGTCGTTGCATTCAAGATGGAAAATGCTTTAATTTCAAGTCATTTTCGAAGAAAATTTGTAAAGCCTAACATATATGTATGTGTGTGTTATTATATACAAATGTGTGCAATATGTGTTGAGCAGTAAACACGTCAAAACATAATCCACATCCCAACACCGAAAGCACTGGTTTCATAACAATAAAACGAAACATTAACATAAACATAAACACAATTCCGGCGAGAGCCCAAAGCCGGTAAAACGTCTTTTCTCCACGCATTAACATGAGAAAAGAACGCGAATGCAGCGTGCAACCTGTTGCTATTGCCACCTTTGTGCAACACAATAAAGACAAAAACAACAACAAATGCAATAACAAAGCGAAAAAGAAAAGCAACTGCTGCGAACTTGTGCAATGAAGAGCAAATAAAAAGCAAAGAAAAGGTAACAATGTTAACAAAGTGGGAGCTGTACAATGCAGCACCTAACGGTACAAACTCACACTTGGACACATCCACACACACACATGCACACATCACATTCACTGTTCACATAGTCAGACATGTGGATACGTTTACGCTGTGAGCGTGCAAAGGCATTGGCCATGAGTTGCAGCAACAAATCGTTGTGTCTAGAAGTCTTCTGCGGCAGCTTTGCATTGACCGAATGCTGCGACCAAAACAAAGGCGCAAAGTTTGAGCACAGAAAATGTGCGCTCACGCTGCCGGCAATCTTCATTTTACATAATGGAAATGACTGGGCGAGTGATTTGCTGATTTTGCGTAAGTGGAAAAATAGGAAAATTGCAGGAAATGTAGTAGTAGCTATGTGCATGTGTGTGTGTGTGGGGGGGGGGGGACACGGTGTCAGCGCGCATTGCATAAATGCATAAATAATGACAATGCTATACTAAACACTCTGCCAGATTGCTAGAGATTGCACACACATACATGCACACATATTTGCAAATACATACTTGTATGTGTGTATATGTAATTACAATTGCAATTGAATGGTTGTGGCCATGTTCGTCCTTCAAGCGACTAAAACACAACAACAGTCGTAGGAGTCAATTTGTGAGGTTAAAATTGGATTGGTTGTGTATTGTAATGGGATTTTAATTAAGAATTTATGAGAAGCTGTTCCTGTTTCGTGGGCTTTTAAACGGTTGTTGCCACATAAACTTGTCTTACAAAATGTGAAAAGTTAAATTTTGGGCATGTAATGGATATTTATGACATTTATGGAGTTAATAATATTTAGTCATTGGTTATTTACTTCTTACTTTGTCATTGACCTACATCCAACCAACAAGATACCACAAAGAATGGAGAGAAGTCTTTGCTTTACTTAAGCCATTTCAATTTCTAACTGCATTTGAGTGAATCGATGATGATGTTAGATTCATCAGTTAGTTGTCCAAGTTAAGCTCATCCACTCTTATTAAGCATTGAATATGGGGACAGCTTAAAAGTAGACAGAACAAGAGAGTCGCAGCAGACTTTTAATAAGTCTACAATATTGATTGATGCATTAATCAATGTGTCCTCAACTCTGTTCGATTTCAAGAAAGTTATAATGTTTAGTTTGTACACATTTTATGCCATGGACAGAGAAAATTAATGAGTTGAGATATATTGAAATTATTTGAATTAAAGTTAAATGTGATGAATTGAAATAAAATAAAATAAATAAATTCAAATAAAATAAAATAAAATAAAATAAAATAAAATAAAATAAAATAAATAAATTCAAATAAAATAAAATAAAATAAAGTAAAATAAATTAAAATATAATAAAAAAATAAAATAAAATAAAATCACATTAAATCAAATAAAATCAAATCAAATCACATCAAATCAAATAATAAAATAAACAAAATAAAATAAAATAAAATAAATAAAATTAAAAAAAATAAAATCAAATAAAATCAAACAAAATCAAATAAAATCAAATCAAATCAAACCAAATCAACTCGAATCGAATCGAATCAAATCAAATCAAATCAAATCAAATCAAATCAAATCAAATCAAATCAAATCAAATCAAATCAAATCAAATCAAATCAAATCAAATCAAATCAAATCAAATCAAATCAAATCAAATCAAATCAAATCAAATCAAATCAAATCAAATCAAATCAAATCAAATCAAATCAAATCAAATCAAATCAAATCAAATCAAATCAAATCAAATCAAATCAAATCAAATCAAATCAAATCATATCAAATCAAATCAAATCAAATCAAATCAAATCAAATCAAATCAAATCAAATCAAATAAAATCAAATAAAATAAAATAAAATAAAATAAAATAAAACAAAATAAAATAAAACAAAACAAAACAAAACAAAACAAAATAAAGTAAAATAAAATAAATTTGAATTAAATGTGATGAATTGAATTGAAATAAATTAAAGTGAAATGCATTTAAATAAAATTAAATTAATTTAACTAAAACTTAAAAGAATGAATTTAAATAAATTAAAGTAAAATTTAATGAATTGAAATGAAATAAAATTAAATGAAATAAAATAAAATAAAATAAAATAAAATAAAATAAAATAAAATAAAATAAAATGAAATGGAATGAAATGAAATAAAATAAAATGAAATGAAATACGTTTGAATAAAATGTAATGATTTAAATTGAACTAAAATAAAATTAAATGAATTTATAGTAAATAAATTAAATTAATTAATAATTAAATCCAATACAATGAATTGAAATTTAATGCAATGAAATAAACTAAAATGAAATTCATTAATTTAAATAAAATTAACTTCTACTTATAGCCAGTTGATTGCTGAAATTGCACCATCGAAATTTTCACTCAACGCATAAGTGGGCTTATATCACATATTCCGCTCGCTCGGAGCGTGTTGCAAGTTGTGCCACCTGGCTTCAGTTTCTTGGCGAATTTGTTTTATTAAAATTTTTTTTCTACGTATTTGAGTTGTCACGAATCCATGCTTAAGCTGCTTACAGGCTTAAATTTTGCATGCAACTTGAGTTAGTATGGCGGAGAAATTCACTCACCGGTGCCTTTTGCTAGATTTTCTTGTTTGGCTGCGTAATTTTCTTCGAACGAGAAATATTCGCCTGCAAATTTGCACTTTTTGATAGTTTGCAAATTTATGTTTAGCTGCATTAATTAAACTATTTTGTTGTCCACTAAATGTCTGCATAAATAATGAATACTATTAACGTTTTAATGGTCACAAGGAAGTACAATTTTGTTAGAGTATTAAATTACAGAAAACTTTGTTTGCTGAAAATGTTAGATTGGGTAAGGAAAGGGTTTTCTTATTAGATTTTATTTTTTTTAATTACATATTCAACTCTTTTATTGCTTGTTTATTCCCTTCGTTATAAACTGCAGGCACAAGTGAAAAGTTATGGCGCTTAGTGCATATTGAATGGACACAAAGATGTGCTGGAATATCATTGATTTATTTCCCTGCCGGTCATGTCTTAATTGCCGCGCCACCATTAACACTAAAATGCTCAAGTGGAGTCAAAATTACTCCATTGAGGTTTTATTATTTTATTGCATGGCTTTCTTAAGAAAATTTTCCATGAATTTGGCAATTTTTTGAAGCCAAAGGAAATACAAAAAGTTTTTAAGTTTATTGTAACATGATTCTACAGGAATGTTTGGATTGATCCGGCTTTTTAGTGTTAATTATATCCATATTAACCTTTTACAAGTGTTAACTTTTCAACAGCAAACTTACATATTGAAAAGCATTGACGTTTGCGCACAGTTTGAGAGGCGTTGGTCAACACATGGACAACAACCTGAATTAACAAATTTGAGATGCACTGCAGTCAGTGGAAACAGTGTTGGGTTATGCAAACTAAAAGTAAGAAACAATTGTTTCAGTTCACCAACTTATTTACTTAAAATTGAGCAAACATATTCAAAGCGGTTCTAATAAGTGCGAAACAAATTATAGGGTTGTTGGTTCAAATACCAAAAAGCGAAAAATACTTTGCTAACAATTTTCCTCTTTGCCTCTCCTGAGAGTAGAAACATTGTCCAGGAATTTTTATTTTTTATTTATTTATTTAAGAGAGAAATAATTATAAATAATTATTGCACTAAAGTAAGAAAAGCACTGGCTGCCAGGGCCTTTGGCTCATATTAATTAAATGTCCAGGAATAATTTCCAAAATTTGTAGTTGTATGTAAGCATCAGTGGCGCAGTCAAGGGGTGATTTTGGGGGTTCAATCCCCCCGAAACAAATATGTGTTTGTTTCTTATAAACGTTTTGACTGGCAAATATGGTTTGAAATGGTATTGGGCTCAAAATGGAAATATGGTAAAATATATTTTTATGAAATCGCAAGTGCAATATGAAAGATTTTCAATTATATAAATTTATATCTATGGTAATCTTAGACATGCTCTGACAACTTCGATATGCCATCAATTAATTGGGAACAAGCTACATCAACAACAGCTACAAAATTAGATAATGTATATTAGTTTTTTTTATTTATATAACGAGACTCGAATTGATATTTGTTGCCGGCTATAAACTGATATGAAAAGCTTGAACAGGTGACGCCATATCAGGTGAGTTACTACAACAGAATGCAATGCAGTGCCCTCAAAGCGAAGGCATAGTCTGTCAACAAAAAATCGGGAAGTTGTCAATCATTAGTTTGGATCAATAGAACTTAGAAGAGTTGCACCAAAGTGGTACAATTTCTGGCCGATTTTTCTTCAACTATACCGTAAGCAGTTGTCTTTGGGCATTTCAGATTGTGTCAATTCTGATTCCATATCAATGCAACTCATCAGAAAAAGTGACTCGGTATGGGTTCACGGGTTTGAATGGAATGGAGCATAAAAGCCGATGGAGATGAAAAAAAGTCATGTCAAAGTCAAAAGTCAAGTCAGAATTGCTTCATACTATCTTTGTATATCTTTGGTATTCTTGGTATTCCTGGTTTTAATTTGCCACATTAAAATGTTTCTGTACTTAGTATAATTCCCAATAATTTACTGACAGAATGCATTCATGATCCAAATTTAGTGGCTTGTAAATTGTTTGTTTGTAGTGTATCGAATTTTTAAACTAAAACCCACTGATGCTGAGTAATCGTTGAACAAGCAACGACCAAGACACGCAGTCAATGCGATTCATTGTTTTACGCCAACGCCAACGCCGACCGCAGTGAGCAGCACCCGCCTTATCGCACCTGCCGGCATTTAGATAACCAAAAAATCGAGCCAAAACACAGTCAATCGTGTTTAAATAGTTGCATTTTATACGTAATGTAAGGTAATCGAAAAATATAATGAAATGGCGAAATTGCTTCGTTGCTTTTCGCTGGTCGCTGATTCAGATCAATTGGCAGGCTTCACTCGGAGGTAAAATGCCTTCGTCAGGGTCGACATGAAGTTGGGCATTTCCTTCATTTCGTTGAGAACTTCCTGTCTGGCGGTGGACTGGTACTCGTAGGCCACTTTGCGATTGACGGCGGTGAGCAGACGCAGCAGCTCGACGCCGTCCGTGTGCGCCGCCTCACTCTGGGCGGCCTCGTCGAGCACGCCGGCCAGACTCTGTATGAACCACGAGCCGTTCTCCACGTTCCTGAACGAGTAGTGCTCTGCAGTGAAGCAATTGGAAGGGAATTTGAATTCGATTCGCATTTGTCATAAGATTTCTATGCTACGCACTGTCGAACGTTGAGTACATGACCAGCATGTCGGCCGTGCTGGGTATGGCATAGGTTATGATCTCCGTCGCCTCCGACAGTCTGGACATGACCGAAAACCTTTCTTCGAAGACGACTGGCTTATCCAAATTTTCACCGCGACAAGCCTGCAAATTGAGTGCAAAGTGTTGGCGAGAGTGTTGTTGGGCGTGGCATGTTGAGTACGCACCTGCACAAAGAACAGTTTCGGCTTGTTTACGAGCGACTTGCAGCGTTCACCCAGAAATGGCTGCCACAGACGCTCGACGGGATAACTCATATCCTGGGCATAGACTTTGCCCTCGGAACCGTGCGACATGACAACCAGCAAGAAGCAGTCATATTTGCTGTGATCCTCTGCGCCAACTGAAAAGAAGAAAACGATATATTGCACATCTAGAACAAAGAATTTAGAGCATTAAGAGTGTTGAAAATTTGTATCGAACGTGGATTCGTGAAAACATTGAAAAGAGTTAAACCAATTTTGATTGGTAGACGACGATTTTTACTGGTTAAACTTTGTTGTTGTAGCGAGTAGCCTCCTCCTACCTGGTGCATGGTCCCGCACTCTTCCAACTTTTCCAATTTTTCCTGTCCTTTAAATATTCCTTAGACTAGCAACGTACCCCTGTTCAAAAATTCCGACCCTCAGATGATTCTTTCCCATTCACTCCTGTGCGGGTGCACAAAAACAACGCACCAAACCGATCTTAGCGAAGTCCTCAACCTTCTTGCTGTCACCCCTTTTACACAACATATGGCGCTATGAGCGGTAGCTCACAACATTTGGGGCGTCATTCCTAAGTGGCGATATATGGCAACCACCATCACTTAGGACTACCTGCGGCAGGCCAATCCCCTACCCTGGCAGAAAAACACAACTGATTAACGTAAGCAACACAAGTCAATGTCTTGTAAAGGCCCTATGCTCTCGAAAGGAGTGAACAAGTAAAATAAGAGTCGCGAATAGCAGAATGATCATAACTTGCTTAGAGCATAAGTACCACTCCATGCATGCGAAAAGACTGAGACTCCAATCCAACGACTTCTGTCGAGGGTGCGGCCCGGAGGAGGAGGAAGAGACCTTTCTTCACCTGTTGTGTCAACGTCCCAATGTCCCATTAGCCAGAAGAAGACATAAGTTTCTCAGCTCTGCTTTCTTCATTAGTCTAACCGAACTATCACCTTCGGATATCAGAAATATAAGTAGTCAGGTTCAGAATGGAATCTTCTTGGTTCTCAGCGCAGTAAGGGGGAGTTGTGGCATTCACTGTGGTATCACAATAAGCCATAAGTTGTGATTTAGTAAGCTTTTCACATAGAAGACTGCCACTCCAACCTATTCTAACCTAAATACCACTCCAGAACTTTTTTGGAAACTTTCAATAATAACAAAATGTTGTAAGGGTTATCTTAACACTAGAAAGACCATTGCGGTAATTATTCTTCTTTTTTTTCTCTTGTCGGAACGATCTAGCAAGCGCAGCACTCAGACAATTATACGTCCTTTGTACTACGACTTGTTGTTCGCTTTTAATGTATTTTAAATCTAGCCGACTTCCGGAGAAATATTGATAGATTCTGGGGTGCCAAGGAGCCAAGGTGGTATTTTTCTTTAGTATTTCTATCAACTTTTGCTTTGATGACCTTTATTTTTTTTATCGGGTTCTACAATTAGTTCTACAATTAGGATTCAACAATTACAATTAGCCAAATCCGATGTGTACTTTTCGAGATATCAGCGGTTGTAGTCTTTGTAGGTATGGAAAACGTGCGGTCTTTCTAGTGTTAATCATCATTCATCACAATAGGTTTATGTAATCTACTCGTAAGTGAGCTCAGCTCGACACAGTAACTTCTACTTTTGAATATTTTATTCTGATGCAAATGAGTGGACAACACCCTGTTTCGTGTCATTTTATAAAGTTCATTCCTGGATTATTTTCAACGAATATAATTTTGATATTTTAACCAAAGAACTGATTCAACAAGTGACCTGATCACCTGTGCTAATTTTCGTACAACAATCTGGGAGTATCAAACTAGCATATATACTCTACTTTATTTAATCCCAAGCTCCAACTGACGAAGCTCCAAGCTCCAGTTACGAAAATTAGTTCTGCTGGCCTACGCAGGCGTAATTCGTTTCACTGGATTGTGCTCAAGCAAAAAACAGTAAAATTCTTCAACGCAGCTCACAACTTGTAGCCACTTTATCTCCCTTTTACTCATTGCACTATCTGTGCTACTCCCTGTTGCACCACATCCCTGTATCGCCTCGAGTTGTTCTCGAATATCCCAGTATGGCCGTGAGACGATGAGTTGTTCCATGGACGACGACTTGTTCCATCAACGACGACTTGTTCCCTCGAAATTACTGTGCCCCTAAAAGTATGCTATGCTCGGAATGCAATTCGTTCTAAAATATTCCAGTATTGCTTCGCAATTGCACATTGAGACTAAAGTCTAGTTTCCCTCAAACATTAGACTTTGCACACAGATGTAAGCAATCTACCTATAGCCTTAGCTATATCCACTTTGAGGCCAGTTCAGAGCATTTAAATAAGCAATTTTACTTGACATTTTTTGCTAAGAGGACAGCCGCAAAAGACAAATTGTGTTTTATATAGTCAACTAGTCAACTTAGATTATCTTTCTGATATTAAAAAAGGTGTTCTTATGGCTCAATTGTATCGAAATAATTACATATATAAAGCTGGAATTAAGGATCTTAACCAAACATAACCAAACTTTACTTAAAAAATACCATTTTCAGATTGGTTTGATCTGTTTTCAAAAAGGGCAGAGTGAGGCTTTTAGTAGAGCATTTACCTTACAGTTAGTTTAAATGTGATGTGGGTGCCTTGAACTGTCACTCTAACCTAACTTTAACCTTACTTTTGGTCAGCTACTTTGAGTTGGATATATAACCGAAACAAATAACGACAAAGTCGTTGAACAAAGAAGTCGTTCGATGCGGAAGTTAGACTTTATATAGCAAAGAGGAAGGCCAAGTCTCCTACGGACCAATTAAGTGGAGGACATCCTTCTATCAGTTGTTGTAATCAGAGCTAAGTAACAGATTTGAATCCGATAATGAGTTGTTATGGCCAGTTCCATAAGCAAATAAGTGGGGTTCATGTGAGGTATTTAATTTCATGCATTCATCAAATCCATTACTGACCCCTTATTACATGTTCACCACATGGGAATGCAGTCTTTATGTTGTCAAATTTCTATCCATTTCACAATTCTTTGTAAAAAATACATTACTTTTTTACAGCCTATTACATTCTTAAAAGCAACATATATGTTAACTTTCTTGCAAAATTGTTACAAAATTGTTGAACACACATCTTGTCACCCTTTAACCCTTTCGAGACTACTGGGTCCCACCAAATTTTTAATACCCCTCAAAATAATTATTCAGATCTCATAACCCACGAAAAGGATTTATTCGAATTATATGGGCCCCAAAAGTATGATTTCCGAATTTAAGAGTATGCAAAATAATTTTCCAGCTCCAAATTTCAAAGCGTGGTAACATTTCTACGAAAAGTATTTTGGTTTTCAAAATTAAACTCCGTCCCGAAAGGGTTAAGTGTGGCCACGCCATAAAATGTTTTCTGGACTTGGAACTCCCCCCACAAAGCAATGCATTTTGCCAAATTGAAGTGCAATCATTCGTTATTTGCGGATCAAGTTCTCAACTAAACAAATTCATAAATACTTTTTTTTATTGTTGTAATTCTTGTTGTTGTACGATAAGGCCAAATATTGTGTGCAAACAACACGTAAACTACGGGCGGTAGATAGAAAATGCGATGAAATGTTAGAATTATCAAACGTTATCAAACATTGAGGCGCTGGGTCTGCATTTGTCGATGGAGAGCAGATTGTTGAAAATAGTTTTTGCACTGCTTACACCGTGCGGCAGCATTTTTCACACCGGGAAAAATCCATATGTGCATGAAACTAGAGACCAAATATTGTAATACTGCGTACTCAGTTTTTCATTTATACATCCTTTGTCCTTTTAAAAGGACTTCAAAATTTTGAAGGGGATAAAAATAAAAAAATATAAAAAATACTTAACCTCGTTAGAATATGACACGTGATCAAGGAGATTTGAGGTCTTAACATACTTACTTTTAAAGAAAATTCTATATAAATTTTCAAGGATATAAAGGATTAAAATTTTCAAAGGACTTTTTTCATATCCATTTTTTAGAAATAGATAAAAATCTATTTTATTTAAATTCTTGAGCCTTTTCTCTATCATTTGATATACATATCGCCATATTCTAACGAGGTTAAGTATTTTTTATATTTTTTTCATTTTTTATGCCCTTCAAAATTTTGAATTCCTTTTAAAAGGACAAAGGATGTAGAAATAAAAAACTGAGTATGCAGTATTACTATGTTTATTTTATTCTCTAGTTTCACGCCCATATGGATTTTTTCCAGTGTGAAAGTTTTTTTAATTTTTGTCGCACGGTGTTACACACACACACACACATATATATATATGAAGTTTATGAGGGTTACGGGTTGCAGAGTACCGTGATCGATGATTTCTAATTACCGACGTAAAGCAAAACAAATCACAAAACTAATCTAAAGCTAAACTATTTTCGCGCTTACTTACTTTCCTTCAGACGCGCCGACAGCTTCTCGAATGTCAGATCGTTGAAGACGCGCACATCGAAGCCGAACGACAGCAGCGTGTTCGTGATTGTGTCGCGATCCTTCTCCGTGCCCGTGCGCTCCTTCTGCCCCTTCACCTGTTTGTGATTGAGTACGACGGCTATGCCCACATGAGGGTAGTTGTTGTTGTACGTGTACTCCTCGGTGGGGCGCGATGTGATGGGCGTCTTCACAGTCGGCAAGTAATGATCGTTGATTAGTTGATGCGCTGCATTGGGATATTTGGCTGCGTCGGCCTTGTCGCGCTTCGACTTGGATGACTTCTTGCGGCCGCAACACGAAGTGCTACTGTCACTCTCGTCCATGGCGTTTGATCGACGTTTAATTGATAACACGCTGCGCTACAAATCTAAACACACACAAATTGATTTTGACTTTTCGCAAATGTTCCACTGCTGTGTTCGTCGAATTTTGACTAAAGACTGCAGCTGAACTTTTGCAAAACATTACCAACTTCAAGTTTCGATATCGACTTGTTATCTTATCAGCGACCGGGAGCAGTTATCTTAGCGGAGAATTTCGATTCGGAGTGGCGCTCTTAAGGCAACTCTTCGACGTAATCTTTGCTCAGGAGTGTTGCACTGTCAGCGTTTGAAGCGCGTTTGCTGGGAGATAATGACTCACAAATTTTTTATTTGATTTTTTTGGCCATCGCGGCGTCATAAAACAGTAAATAATCCATGTTGCATTCAGTGGTTACATTTAATGAAAATGAAATAAAATCTTAAATGTCTCTTTATATTGAAAACTAGTGTCCAACCGAACATTAATCTTCGGCTTCGGTATTGGGCTTATTCGGCCAATTTTAAATCTTCTGCTTCGGCTTCGGGCAAAATAGCCGAATACTTTTCGGCCTGTAATGTAAGTCAATACGCTCTGTTTCAATGTATTCGATAAAATATTGGTTTTTATCGATACTTCGCACATCAAGACTGCGATTTATAAAAAATAATCTCTGATCAGCTGTTTATGTCAATTGAATTGTTAAGTTTTTTGTTAGAAACTGAACTTCAAGACTGTTTTGCGGTTTTTTTTAATTAAAATATATATACATATGTTATATACTATATATAACTATATGTATATATATTCCTTTATTAAGACCATTGCGATCATTTTGATGGTTTTTCATTTTTAAATATCTGTATTTTCTTTAGTATTCCTATCAACTTTTGCTTTGATGACTTTTATTTTTTTATCGGGTTCTAAAATTAGTTCTTCAATTAGGGTTCTACAATCACAATTAACCAAAGCCGATGTGTACTATTCGAGATATCAGCGGATATAATATGTAGTCGTTGTAGGCATGGAAAACTTGCGGTCTTTTCAGTGTTAAGTGGAACAAAAAATAAATATATAAAGAATGGCCAAATTTTATCATTTTTTCCCTTAAAAGAACTGTTATTAGCATCCGGCTTCGGCTTCGACCAAAAAACCACCTTCGGTCGGACACTATTTAAAGTGTTTAAGAGCAAAGCTGAGCTTTCAACGTGTACGTTGCCACGTTTGGTCCATTTCGATCAAAAGTGGGCCTTTTTTTCACTCGGGCCTTTTGATCGCTTTGTATAATTTGGACTTATTATACAAAAGTTTTTTATACAAAAAAACGACAAACTTTTTTCGGGCAATCGATAAAAATTTCAATATAAAAGTTATGTTTTTTTTGTGTTAAAAAAAAATTAGAAAAAAAAATTGGTTCTTTTCCCCATTTTGGGCCTTTTTTAGAGAAATTTTGTTACGTATACAAAATTTTAGTTGTGTGGCAACCGTGTCAACGTGTTCTTCTAATTTGGACTGTCGCTGTACGTTGACATAATGGAAGTTGTGCTACTATCGACTAACGAATCATCCGACTAACAGAAATTGTCCGCCGTTCTGAAGATAATACCTTAGCCTTTCAATCGATATATAGATTGTCCAAATCAGATGAGATTTAGGGAAGTTACTGACGGTGAAAATAAAAAAAGTGAAATTTTCAACCATTTTCAAAAATGATAAATTTTTGAATGATTTTTTTGTAGATAAAATAAATTACCTCCTCTGGTTTTAACATCAAACATGAAATATTTATTACTTGAGCAAAAGTTAAGCCTAACATTAATTGAATCGAAAGAAAAATTCCAAAGTTATGAGGTACTGAGTAAAAACGCCAAATTTAAATTTTTACACCATGCGGAAAAAACCTTTTTGTCGAGACCCATCCAAATGTTGATATAGGCGTGAAACTAGAGGTCATTCATAGTAACCTGGCATAGTCAGTTTTTGCATTTTCTGACCCAAATTCCTTTTAAAAGGATTTGAAAATTTTAAGGACATACACATTTCAAATATTTTTTTTAATATTTGCGGTTTTGTAATGATGAAGATATGGGTACCAAATCATAGAGGAACATTGTATCCTTTTAACAAAATTTTCTATTTGGAACTTTCAGGCCCAAAATAGAATAAAATTTAGATGTATGAATCTACAGGCTGAGATCCAAAACATGGTTTTCCTTACCTGACATATTTTGTTCCGGAAAGTTCAAAATAAAAAATCTAGTTAAAAGGATACACATTTTATTTGATACCCCATATCTTCCAATAAAACCTTTCACATATTTTTGAGTAATTTTTTTAGACCGTATACCATTTTTTTGTTTGAATATTTAGTAGTTTTAGTAGTAGTAAGAAATCTTTATTGATTACAAAAAATCATTGTTGAATATGAAAAATATTTTAAATAAATTAATCTCTCCCTTGTAACTGCTGTACTCTATGGATAGAATTTGAGTTAGGAAATTATTGAAACATTACATTTCTTAAACCTTTAACTTTAAAGCGAACTCCGTAGTACCCAAAATTACGCTAAAAATGTGAAACTGCAAACACGCAACGAACGCCAGAAAAAGTTACATTCAACTTAATAAGACCCTTCATAGCCAAACTGTATAATGATTACAATAAAATTGACTGAGTACGACACTAAAAACAGCCAGAAATCATTGTCCAGCCTGAACATGTCCAGGATCCAAAAATCAATGGGCCGGGGCCACAGCACCTCGCCGTGTGTCAATTCAAGGCAACGCTGAAAGTGAGAAAATTAGTGCAGCTACTGGTTCATTGGCATCGAGAATTGGCACCCACCTCTGTGCCAACGTGGAAATCTCGATTCAGCCACAAATGCTGGACGCGCTTGCAGCGCTCGACGCACTGCTGCGCTGCGTAAATGAGCAAATACATCTGCAGACAAATTTTGAGGCTGAGGAAGACGAACGTGTACCACAGGCCGTGCGTCACCAGGTAGTAGTAGACCTGCGCGTACAGATTGGCCAGCACGTCGAGGAACTGCCCGAGCACCAGCAGGAAAATCGGAAACTGAAATGTCTGCGTGAAGAGCTGCACCAGCTCGTGCAGCGCATCCTGCAGCCGCACCAATTGCGCCGCATTGACGTCGCCGTGCTGCAGGCTGCGCTCCAACTGCCTGTAGCACGCATCGAGCAGCAGCAATGAGGCAAAGATCATTGCAGAGACAACGGCGTGGCACTGCTGCAGGTACAGCACCACCAAATTGGCCACCAGATTGCCCTGCGAGGTGACCTTCAGCAGAAAGACCAGCTGCAACAGCAGCTCGTACAGCGACAGCGACAGCTGCAGCCACAGCAGCGCCAGCGCCCGCCACTCGACAAAGTGCGCATTGAGTGCGCGCACATCGGCAATTGTTGCTTGCAGCAGGTTGAGGAATTGCAGCAAGCGGTGGCGTTGCCAGATTTGCGTGGCCTTCAGCAGCAGCGCCACAATGGCGTCGCTCACTTGCGTCACCATTGCGATGAGCACGAAGAGCGCATCGAGGGACACGCCGACGCGGTCGTAGGTTGCGGCCACGATGCGCAGCAAAAACGGCGCGGAGACGAGCAGCAGCAGGCACGTGACGAGCGCGCCGCCAGTCAGCGCTGCGTGCGTGCGAAAGGTGGCGCACTGGCGCCGGTAGACGAGTGGCGCCAGCAGCATTATCTGGTTAACGACAATCACCGCACGGATGGTGAGGAAAAAAGCCTTATTGCTGCAGTGACGCATATTTGACAGCTGACGACAATGACGAGGACGCGAACGCGAACAACGACGACGACACAATGACCTCGGCGTCAACACAACCGGCTCGCACATCACAGCCACACACAATGCACACAAAAGATGGACGTGGCGCCTCATGTCGCTCGAACGACACAGGAACCGGACATGTTGGACATGGTGTCAGGACATTGCATGTCGCACGCTTTGCATGCTGAATAATTAAGCGCGTTTTAATGACCGTTCACACGGCCGAATTGAGTCATTATTTATGAGCCGTGACGCTGGCCAACGCATTCCACATGCAGCGCTTCGTTGGGCGAGCACAATTGCCTCTAATTGATGGCGTTACGCGGCGGCTGTATGTAATTTCGATAAGCTATCATTCGGCTTAAAAGTGTGCGGAGCTGATTCGCAGCTAGTCTGACCTTTGGTGCGATTGGCTTTCATAATTTTGAATAAATAGTTAGTTGATCGATTGATATGGAGATTTTATAAAAGTCAAAAATGTTTGCTCAGAGAATTACTTTCGGAATAATAAAAACCTATAGAAATACCTATAACACCGTGCAACAAAATACCACTTTTGTCTGGGCCCATTTAAATGATTATATAGGCATGAAACTGGAGGTCATTCTTAGTAAACTGGCATACTCAGTTTTTTATTTTCTTATCCGATGTCCATTTAAAAAGACTTTAAAATTTTAAGGACATAAGGAATATAAGAAATTTATTTAAATATTTGCAGTTATAAAATGTGTGTTCCTTAAACTTTTAAGTCGGATCAAAAAATAAAAAAATTGAGTATGCCTTGTTATTAAGAATGGCCTCTAGGTTCAGGCCTATATAATCTTTTGGATGCGCAAAAAGTACTGTCGCAGGATGTAATACCTACACACGATTGTAGAAATACCTACAGTTTTTTTCAATTTATATACTTTTTTTTTTAATTTTGGCTGAAGTAAATGAAGAAATATTCAAATTTTCGTTATGCGTAAAAAGTTGTATGTTTAAGTAAACAACGATGTGGTTGCTCTCAGAGAAAAACCACTCTAAAATACAGGGTCCGAGTAGAAAAATTAAAAAATGTCTTATGGAATGTTGCTAATATAACCACATAGAAGCCTAAGACGAAAAATTTAAAATTTTAACTTTCCCCCAGTAAAAACCTGTAGCGAAAGGGTTAAGAATGGCCTCTAGGTTCAGGCCTATATAATCTTTTGGATGCGCAAAAAGTACTGTCGCAGGATGTAATACCTACACACGATTGTAGAAATTCATACAGGTACATATCTATATATTAGTGGAGTTCACTCTTCAAAGCATTTTAGGTGTAAAGTTGCTATCGTGGCAATTTTTGAATTTTCGCAAAGTTTTCGAAAGCAGTTGTAGCGACAGATTGCTACGATAGCAACTTTACACCTATAATGCTATGAAGAGTGAACTCCACTATTATTCCTAAAAATTTATTTCAACAAATTTTCAATGAAATTGTTACTTTATCTGAAAATTTTTCGAAAGTGCCAGAATACAAAGTCTGTCCCACGGAAAACGAGACTGCTAAAAAAAACAAAAATTTTTTTTTGAAAAATTCTTTCATTTTATTCAAATAGTCTCCTTCTGCTTTGATACAACGTTTTGCACGATCAATTAGATCGTCGAATAATTTTTTGAGGCCAATTTTATCCATTGTCTTCAAAATGTCGGTCGTCGCCTTTTGAATCGCTTCAACATTAGGATGAGGTTGTCCTTTCATCGACAAATGCATTTTACCAAACAGATAGAAGTCACACGGAGCCAAGTCAGGTGAGTAGGGCGAGTGGTTGATGATAAAAATGGAATTCTTGACCAAAAAATCGGTTACCAAATAAGATCGATTCCAGCTTTCATTTTCACCGTATTGTGGCCTCATGCGATGAATTGAATTTTTGGACATATTCCATTCCATTTTCATGTATCCACGGTATTGGAAGGACATGGATATTCGTCATCCTTTATGCCTTCACGACCGTATTGGAACCACTAAAAACCACTCATATACTCTGGCACGAGATAAACAATCATCTCCATTCAAATTAAATGTTTCGGTAAAAGTTTTACCAAGTTTAAAACTTTCTTTATTCAAAACTCATTTTTTGACCGATGTTATAAGCAGACTGTCACTTTTGGCGCAAAAACTTGGCTTGTACTGAACCAAATGTTCTGAAATTGCGACAGCATGTCAGTGAAGCATAGGCCTTTCAAATGTATGTACCCAGCAACAAATTGCGCCAGTAAAATTTGCTACTTTTGAGAAGTTTCTACTCGTTTTCCATGGGACAGACCTTATAAATAGTTTAAGTTGGTATCCAACATGAAAGCTCTGGACAAGTCCTAAAGAATTTCGAACACTGGAACAATCAACATTTTCGACGGATCTAGAGAAGCTGCTTAGGGAACTATAATTACTTAACTGACCATAACAACCCGTTGTCGTAAGCTCAGCTTTACAAAAAATATCTTACAATATGTATTTCACTCTGTCTGACCTGAGCACAACAAAACCACATACATTCAGCAAAAAGTTGAATTTCACTCGCATAGTGAAGACATAGTTCTAGTCTTCTGACCGTGTTTAACAATTTCGGGACTAATGGAATAATACACCAAGTTCCACCAAGTTTTTGATACCCTTCAAAAGAAGTATTCAGATCTTATGACCCAGGCAAAATATTTATTCGAATTACATATAACCGGATAAAAGGATGGTTTCAGAATTTTTGAGTATGCAACACAATTTTCTAGCTCCAAATTTCATAGTATGCCAACATTTCTACCAGGAATATTTTGGTTTTCAAAACTAAACTCCACCTCGAAAGGGTTAAAACATTGCAATACAATTCATTGAGGATAGAAGGCAGCACTGGAGCATTGTCACAATGTGCTTGACTCTCTTTTTCGGATATGTAACATACATTCTTAAAAGAGACGCGCGATCTAAAACCTTTTTTTTTGCTTTGTCCCCCATAAACCATTCTCCTCAAAGCTCACCGCAAGTCCATTTAATATTTAAGGAAATTATAAACTTTGATTGTATCAAAAAGACCTTTGAACTAAAATTTCCTAGGACCCACTTTTGAACATCTGTAGCTCCAGAACGGTGGGTCTCAAAAAATGGGATTTATTCATACAACGAGCTCATTTTTGTCACGTATCGTAGCACGTATTAACCCAAGGTTGGTTAAAGTCCAGCCACCGAAAGTTCCTTCTCTAAATTCAAGGCTTTCTAACTCTTACAATCAGTTCAAATCAACACAATACTTTCCATTAACACTAGAAAGCCTATTGCGGTTATTTTGACGGGTTTTCATTTTTAAATATGTATCTGTTTTTTCTTAAGTATTTCAGTCAGTTTTTGCTTTACTTTTATTTTTTAATTTTTTTTTATCGTGGAAAATTTTATATATTTTTTAAAAATCTATTTTGTGAAAAATTAGCCAAATCCGATGTGTACTTTTCGAGATATCAGCAGCTTTGATATGTAGTCTTTGTAGGTATGGAAAACTTGCGGTCTTTCTAGTGTTAAGCTTGTTCGCTCGCTCAGTACAAACAAATATTGTCTTTTCATATGAAAAGTCGGCTCGGAGTTTAAGTAATAAATTCGCCAACTATTTCACTCAGCACAAATAAATGTTTGTTTACTTACATTTGCCACAGAGATAAGAAGCAGCTTTATTTCTAGCTCAATAATTCGTTTTTATAAAATATGCACAACACTTTTTACACCAATTTCTGTTGAATAAACATTTTTGCACAATTTCGCAGTTTGTTTGTTTTTTAGTTCTCAGAAAAAATTCATGAGAATTTTAAGCTGGCATATAAGTGCAACTGAAATGCAGAATAATTCCAAGAAATTATGCACAAATATGTCAAATCAGTCGTAAGTAATTAACTGAAGTCAAAGAAAACAATTTTCAACACCGATCGCCTTAATTTGGAAAATGCTGCATCACAGCCAGTCAACGATCTTGAATTGTTTACCTTATTAACACTTTGTGGCTCTCAGCCACATCGATCGTTGAAAATTGAAAGCTTTCTCAAGCTTTCTGTGAGTGGGATCTTAAGCTGAATTTTAGAGAAAGAAAACAAAGAGGAGAAACCTAAGTGCTTCGGTATTTCATTGAGATGCAAACCTTGTCAGCCTCAAAAATGCTCTTCAAGAAAGATGAATCAACCAATGCTGCAACTGTTTTAACCCTTTCGCTACAGGTATTTACTGGGGAAAGTTAAAATTTTAAATTTTACGTCTTAGGCTTCTATGTGGTTATATTAGCAATATTCCATAAGAAATTATTTAATTTTTATACTCGGACCCTGTATTTTAGAATGTTTTTCTATGAGAGCAACCACATCGTTGTGGCTGTAATAATTACTTAAACATTAAACTTTTAACGAATAACGAAAATTTGAATATTTCTTCATTTACTTCAGCCAAAATTAAAAAAAAAAGTATCTAAATTGAAAGAAAACGTCAAATTAAAAAGTTCTCTAATTTTTTCTGCTTCTTCTTCCTTTACTATGTCAAGATATACCATTAAAAAAACGTGTATACTTCTCTTCTTTAAACTTAAATATTCAGTTTATTAGTTTCGTATTTTTCCTAAAACTTCAAACTATTCGAAAGATCAACAAAAAAATGTATTCTTGCAACCATAGAGGATGCAGACGTCCACAAAGTAGCATGTTACCATATGGCAACAAAATAGCGAAAGGGTTAAACACTTTTGAACACACAAAATACTACAAGTACATACATAAAATATTCAAGTCGAGCCGAGACGCTTAAAGACACAACAACAACACAAAGATTTACCAACTGAGTAAACCAAACTGAGCAAATTCTGCAGTGTCAGTGAGCAAAACTGTGTCTTACCACATCGCTTTGCACTATTTTGAATTGCACGCAAAATTCGCAAGAACACACAGCACAGGTCTCACAAGTCCACAAACAACAAACTCACAACCAAATTCGTAAACTCATTGCATTATTGCCCTGACACTTTCCATTTGCTGAATATTCGAATTCTCAATCGACCAACGCTTCGCTCATCTGGCACACTTCCTTACAGCCAAATGCCGCAACGTTGATTAGCCTGCTTGACGGAAATTCATTCAACAGGCTGAAATATGATTTGTTGCGCAGTTATGGAAATTTGCTGTATCGATGCGACAATTTGACGCTGTCAAAATCGCAACGCCTTCCGCAGACGCAGCGACAAAACGCCCCATAACGGATATGAGGCTGAAAAACAAATCACCAGCCAATTCAATTGGGGTAGCAATGCGCTCAATGCGCTCTTTTGGCAGTTGCAGAGGGGGGAAACAGGGAATGTTTCAAAATTGCCGACATCCGTCTGACAAGCAACAATAATATAGAAAACATTGTATATGGTGAAGGCAACAACAATTACGCCGCTACTTGAACTTTGCGTTTAGTTGAGTTTGAGTTAATGTCATCGATTGACAGTCAACAACGCAGTCCATCATAAACATCAGAAATGTCAGCACACAAGGAACATTAATAAATGACGCACTTTTGCATTGCTGAAGCGGCCATATTGTTGTTATTGTTAGCAACGGTCAGAGTTGCAGCTACATACAACAGTTGTGGCGCGTGCAAACGTTGTAACATTACCGCACGGAAACCGGAAACGAGAGCGTAGGAGCGTTAAAACATATCAGCGCGTAAAAATTGCGACAGCGGTGGCAACACTGACAACACGGGCCAAGTGCTGCCAAGTGATGTGTTTAAGGGACTCGAAGCAAAACAAAATTTGAACCAACTTTTTTTTGAAGGGACATTTTACAAAGTTCGTGACTGTTTTTTTAATACTGAGTACTAAATTTTTTGCTTATCAACTTTTAGGTGCTGAAGTTTTGCAAAGAAACAAATATATGAATACAAATGAAAACAAAAAACAACGTCATATTGGTTTCAATTCAGTAGTATGCGATCTAAGTATTTCATAGAGGCAAAACTGCAATAAAGATGGCAACATTGTGCAAAGCAATGAGTGAGCAATGAAGGAAAGAATCAAGAGTGTGAGTAAATATTACCCCAAAATTGAGTGAAACTCTTGAGTGGGAAAATTCAAAAGAGCAGTTAAATGAGAAGGTGGTTTATGAGGATTTGATAAGACATTTGTTTTCTAAAAATAGGCAAATTTACAATTTTACATTTAAAGAAATAAAAAACAAGATTTTAAATAAATGTTGTTATTTACATTTAAAGAAATAAAAAAACAAGATTTTAAATAAATGTTGTTGTTGTTGTTTTATAAAATTAAGAGAATTTGCCGCTTTACACTTATAGAAATAAAATTCAATAACACTGTACTACAAAAAAAATAAGATTCTGATAACGGATTCTGGTAGAGGGGGTAACAAAAATACGCGTGTATCGGCGTATTGAAAGTTCACGTCTGCATTTTTTTTAGGGGGGTCAAAGTTTTCTCCCTTTTGCACATTCTTATGGTGAATCGGCATACAAAAACCATGTAACCTCACATTTTAAGTTATGATGTGTACAGCAATTTTATGTAAAATACTACGAAGATAATTTTTATGGAGCATTTTAACCCTGTATCTCCTAGTTGTACGGGTCAATTTGACCCTTTTTTTCTAAAACGCCAAAAATATCCTGTAAAACAGGCCTTTTAAGGACAAAATGTACCACGAAAATATTCGCCATAAAATTTTACTATAGGTCTCTGAATACATCAAACCTCAGAAATTAACTTGAACGCCAGAAATAAGCCAAAACTGGAAATGTGTTTGTGTTTATTTTGTACTTATTCAAAATTGGTAGGTACTAAAATTTCCTACAAAACTTGATTTTTGAGAGTTAGTGTGTGGGAAAAATGTTGAACGCAAAATTTCACTATAATTGAAACAAAGAAATAATATATACTTACAACAATTTTTTTAACAAAAATTTAATAATTACTTTCCATTGTACATTTGGCTTTCAAGTCAAATTGATTCTAAAAGAAATTTTTCTAACAACGTTTGAAATTTTCGATTGGCATTTATAATAAGAAGCATTGACTATACTGTGCTTGAATTGGCAACTTTGTAATCTCAACAAACGGGGGGCCTGGGTCGTAAACCTAATTCGAGAACGCTGAATTCAACGGTGCTAGTCCTTTTTCAAAGTTAGATCGCGTTATTAAGAAATCTTTAGTTGAAGTTGACCCCAAGAGGAAACAATTAGTATATACTATTATTGACCCCAAGAGGAAACAATTAGTTGTGTTGTGAATGGTAACATTCATTCAATGTAAATCGATTGGAGACTTCTCTATTTGCATAAATATATTAAAAAAATGACATTTGAAAAAATAAATCTAAAATTTGTTTCGACTAAAAGTGATTTTTCATAGATTTTTGGCCAAAAGTCGAAAGTTTTTAATTTTTTAAATTTTTAAATTCATACAAACAGGTGGGAATGTATAAAATATTATTCGAGAAAATGTGTTAAGTTTTAAGAATTTTAAAATGCATTTGGCTTTAATTTCAATTGCATTAAATAAGTTATAGTTTTAAAACTCATACTATCTATTTACAACTTGTATACTATTAGGTGATGTAGAAATATATTATTTTTGCATGAAATTGAAGGTTTTATTTAGTACCTATAGTCAGAATGATTCGATTTAGGTCAACTATGCACCGTTTTGTTGGATGACTTGTTGCCATTTTGATAGAAATTCCATTATGCCTATCTCATAGAAACCCTCGACCTCTTTGGCAAAAACTGGCATAGCCGATTTTCAATTTTTTCGCTTCTCTTGAGGAAAATTTTTCACCATCAAAATAATTTGCCATAGACAGGAACAGGTGATAATCATTTGGGGCCGGTTCGGGACTTTAAGGTTTTCTAATTGATATTGTCCATAGAACTTGTCCACAAGAATAAGAAGTAAAAAATCACCTAATGAAGACTAAAAATTTATATTTATTAAATATTTAATAATATATCCGACTTCTTGCAGAAGTAAGGCTCACTATGAAGATCGTAAATGCATTACAAGCGCAGTGTTGGGGAGCATCCAACTTTTCTAAACGTGATTTTTCAAATTTCATAGGCTACGCACATTAAATTTTCGATTTTCAATATATGGCTAAATTAAAAGGAGTCATAACTAGTAATTTCTAAAATTCCCTTTTTTCCATAAATCATTTCACAGGACAGATCTCTAACTAACTAAGAACATAAAAAAATGCATTCTTGTCACTATCTTTTTTAACTCAAAAATATTATTTGTTCCTTTTTATGTCAAATGCATTGCTTTTGCAGGATTAATAGTTTTTACTTCTCCTGAAAATTGAAATCTGTGGGTTATAACTCTATCAGCCATTTTGTATATTTTGTATTTATTTTGACAGATAAAAATGTTAGTCGAATTTGGGTCTGTTTTGCAAATATTTGCTAAACAAAAATGTATTATTTGCTCTCATATGGTTGCTTGTTCATGGTTTTTGGGTCAAAAATAACAACGTAATCAAGCCTCAGTCACAGTATTTACCAAACTTGGTCAGCTACAGCTACAGCCTGCTCCAAAAACTGAAACGACCCCATGAAAGAACAAAGATTTGCCACGTTGAGGAGAAGCTTCGCTGAAAGAGCTCGAGGCTTAAAAAACCGGATATCAAAAGGTACTTCGAGGACTGGAAAAAGTGCGGGCACAAGGGTATAAAAAATAATAAAAAATTTAAAAAATTAAAAAAAAACATTTATATATTGATGAAAAATAAATATATTTCCAGATATTTTTCGTTCCTAATATTTCCTCTTAAATTCTTTCAATAGTGAAATTATTTTCAATAAAAGCAACTTTTAAAATAATTTTTAATATTTTTTTCATGCCATTTTTAACTCATTCCAATGTTTATTCAATTTATTATTAAAAAAAAGTATCGGTTAACACAACGCATTGCTTGTATTTTCCATTAAATGCTTTCAAAGAACTATTTGAGTATTTTGCTACCACATGATGCCCAACAAGCGACTCTCTCATTGCGCGTAGTCGCTCATAACGAGTGACTAGTTGCACGACGGCGACACGAACAGCCAACCGAATTGTCAGCGATAGGCAACACTTTTAGTTCAAAAATTAAAGTGGCGTCGAACGGAAGTGTTAATGCGGATGCGGATAAACCGATTGGAAATGTTGTCAATTCGAATGCAGACACAGCAGTGAGCAAAAGTGACAAAAGAAGAAGCAGCAGCGAGTTGCAAACAAGCAGCAATTGCAAATAAAGTGTTTTGAGAAGAAGCAAAAAGTTTCGCAGCGAAGATACACAATAAGTGAAGGAAAAAGGTTAGCATAACAAAGGCAAAAAACGTGTACAAAGTGAACCAGTGAAAAAGATAAATAATGAAAATATTAAATATATCCTTGCGAAAGCTTTGGGACAGTCAAGTGTGCGACGGCTGTGCCAAGCGAATTTTAAATTTCGTTTATAATACAAAAAAAAATACGCAAAACCGAATTGTTGTTGCGGCGCTGTGAGAATTTGCAGAAAAAAGCCAAGACGACAAACCAAACAATAAAACAGGGTGGATTACAAATCGCATAAAATATGTTATGAAAAAAATAAATTCAAAACAACAACAACAACAGTAAAATGTAAAACAACTAAAAGAAAACAACAACAAAGGCAAAGGCGGCAACAAAAATAGCTAGCGCGGAAAAGCAACAACAGTCAGCCAAAAAGCAAGAAAATAAAGAAGGACGAACGTATAAACACGGCTGAGCGCAATAAACGTGTACACGACATGCCAGCGCTTCTCCGTGTGTGTGTGTGTGTTTGAGTATGGTGTGAGTGTGTGTGTGTGTGCGTGCTTAAAGGATATGCCTTGGACGGACTGGATTGATTGTGTGCATAGGAGCGGGAAGTGCGGCTGCACGGAAGGTGCTGAATTGTGTGAATTTTATGATGCTTTATTGTTGTTGCTTTATTTATTTGTTCACATTTGAAGCAAACGCCGGACCAGCGGTATTGAGATGTAATCGCCTTTCCGTCGAACCTTTGGCTTTTAGCTCGACTAACACAGTCATTACCGTTGCTCGAGTTTAATTAGTATTCAAATGAATTAATTTGTGAGGTTATGTGAGAATTCGCTCAACCAACACTTGTGACGCTCCATCCTTACGGCAATGCAGTAAGTCGCACGTTTGTCTCCTACTGCCAGCCTTATCAAAGAGTGTGGCGTGGGGTGGCGGCGGGCACCGTTTCTTATCCGGCTGCCGAGTACTTGATGTGCGCTCGGCAGAAGCACTAACAGCCAAGCGACGGCCGGGCCACTTGAAAGCACTTTAACCGCTGCCAAAGTGGCAGCCGCTTGAGCGCAGTGGCGCAAAGTGGAGTGCAGCAGTGCGACGCTGCCCGGAGATGCTGTCGTCGCACTGACAAGCTTGCAACCAAAAAACTATTCCCACCGATCCTCCGCGCGTTGCCCACAGCCAGACACTTGTATTATTCTCGCTCGGAAATATCGACTCGGCAAATGCATCGAACTTGGGGGCGCTGCAAGTGAGCGAGCACACTTGAGTGGAGCCAGTGTCCCGACAATGCTTTACAGTTGGCTTTACTTATTGACAATATGAAGCGCAAGTTGCCAGCCAGTCGAGTCAATAGACGAATGGATTGAATCAGTTGGCGATGCAGCGCTTAGGTTGAAAAAAGAAAACAGCGCATTTAAGTTGCCAAAAACGACACTGTTGCCGCCTCGGCCAGGACTGCCGCCAGTCAAACTTTGGACGAGAGCAAACCTTCGTGACTTCTAGCCCAGCGAAATGTTCGTTGACTTGGCTTTTCTATTTCGCTGTCATGGCAATGTTCACGAGAATCCTTCCACTGTATGCGGTGTCAAGTGAGAGGTTAACTGAAAAGCGCAAGAAGTGCGCATAACTTTGGCAAACTGTTCTTCAAATATTCTTCACAAACTGGGTTCTAATTAATGAGCATTGAAATTGTAGTTTTAATGACAAGTAATGTGTTTTCATGAAATTGCGACTAAAGCAATGTTTTGTTTTTGATACAACAAGAAAGCCAGCTGCAGTTATTTAAATTTATTTATAATTTCATTTCTATAGAACTTACCAAAATTAATAAAACTTCTGTTTAACCTACAAATGTATAGATGCACTTTAAAGCGGGGTCATGTTAATGCACTTATCTTCAAATTCAACCTCGATATAATTTTTGCAAACATTAACCAAATCAATGGACTTTTTGCTATAATTTAATAAACTTTTTTTCCGCCTTCTACAAGTAACTTGCATTAAAAATATGTTTATGTGTTTAAATCTATGTTTATTGAACGACAAAAAAAGTAATTCATTCTTTTGAGGGTTAAGAATAAAAAGAAGAAAGAAAGAAGAAAAAAAATGTCAAATGAAGTTATTGAAGAAATTATAAGATGGAATCATGATACAAAAATATAAGTTAGAACCGCTGTCAAATTTTTTGACACTAAACGTGCTTATTGACGTTTTTCGTATTTGTCAAAAGCTTGAGTCGTGATGCCACTTCGATATAATATTAAATTAGATATATTTAAGGTTCTAAGAATTTTAAGATCTTTTTTAAAATAAACACGGAATAGACCTTTCACTGTGACTAATATATTTTGGGCGAAAGTATAAAAATATTAATGCGAAATCAATAGCAGATAATACATTGCAGTATTAAAAAAATGTTCAATCGATTTTCTAACAACAGTACGGTAGCACATTTTCAAAGAAGAACGTCAAAAAAACCTTTAGTGTCAGATGCGCAATATGGCGGCTGAGAAGAAGCATTGGCTCTACCTTATATTCTTGTATCATGGATGGAATACTGATCGATTTGCATTGAAAGTATTTCCTATTCTTCTTCTTTTGTAGGTTTTTTTATGGTCAGGGGCCAAAGGACACTCGTATTTTATTGTTTCTGCAGCTCTTGTTAAATTTTCACAACTCTTCTGGGCACGTTGATTTCGTACACATTTATTATCTTTTATTTATTCTAATTCGTTGCTCTCATAAATTTTGAAACAATTCCAAAGAAAGTTGTATACGAAAACCATATTTTAACTCTGCAAACTTCCTAGAAAACGTAGTTTTTATGAGTACGCCATTCCGAACGGATCAGTTTTTAGGAATTTTTTAGGAATGTAATTGTATATCACTAGCAGTACCATTCGGCTTTACGCCTATAAATTTAATTTAAAAATACCCAACTATCCTTTAAATCATGATTCTTCATATAATCTCCTTGTTTACACCATCTGATGTTGATTTTCGAAAATTGGAAAACATGTGTTGTGTTGAATTATTTGTGTTTCACATTTTTCTTAGTCCGTTGTTGACCTGTCAGGTTGGTTTGTTGTTTATTCAACAAAAGTTTCTTAAACTACAAGATATAACTAATATTATTATATATTGTTGGCAGTGTCCATGGATACATGCACGCAGACATTGCTGTCTATTGTATCCCAGCTATTGCCTTCTCCCTTTGACTAGCAAGTCTACTTGAAGTAGATCTGGACCAACGTTGAGTGATTCTGCGGCCTTCAATAGGCAGCTCTTGACATCAAGTTTCCCAGAGACCCTTTATCTCTTTTAGCAGGTCTATTGCTTTTGTAAAGCGAAGGATGCCCGGCGGGTCGAGTTACTACTAAGCTCGAGTAAAATGTTTTAAATTTAACAAACTTAAAGTTTCCATTAAGAAATGAAAAACGCTTGTCTAATTTTTCTTATTCAAAGTGCTATCATCAGAATTTGAAGTCCATTCCATAATCCATTAACTCGAGTTTGTTCAATGTTTTGCCATACAAACTCCTAACTCAATGTTGGCCTCTTTAGAATTTAATTTCCGATAGACTGTAAAATATGTATGGAATTCTGTTCAATTTGGAGTATTTTCAACAAGTTTCAGGTTTTTCCATATTACATCTTAACCTCTGTTTGATTCCTCAAAAACTGAACTTTAAAAATCTCTTCTTAGCGAAGGTTGGTTTTTAAAATAAACTCACATTTCAAATTACATATTTCTAACTTCGGAAGTTTCAGTCAGTCAAGAATATATATATTTTTTCTTATTCACTCCTCTCTCTTCTTCTTCAAGACTCTTCCATCTTATAGGATTCTGGGCTGTTGTTTTTGCGCCGTCCCATTGGTGTTGACAGCGGCTAGTTCGCGTAGAGTCTAGTTCTGCTCCCTTGCGGATTCCAGCCTAGCGCCATTCTCGTGATGCTGTCGGGTGGTTTCCTCTGTGTGGCCTATCCATCGCCATTTTCTGCGCTTTATTTTCCTGAGAATGGGTTTCTCCTCAGTAAGCCTCCACAGCGCATCGTTGCTGATTGTGTTGGGCCAGAATATTCTGCAAATGATTCGTAGGCATTTGTTGACGAATGTTTGTAGCCTCTATATTTATTTACTCGTCGATTATTTATTGACCTACATCATTTAAATACAATTTTGGATTATATTGCCCTAGAAATCAAAAGTATAGAAATCAAAGCTATATACTAGTTGCATAAACTAGTATAGTCAAGCATTCAGAAGAACTTGACTGAGCTTCTTGGTCAATAATATAGAATACAATAAACGACTGACGCTTATGTCGTGTTCCGAAAATTCAATATGCCATACACATCAGATAGTTCCAATGCAGTAACGGTAGACGCGAAGTACTTCAATTCTTATGCCCCGAAAACATTGACGACTAGATCTGTCAAAATATAGAATTAGAACTATTATTTTTAAAGTTGCACGGTTACACGACCACCGATCACAGTTGACGCTGTCGCCTAACTTGGAACTATTGCCCCGAACACATAGACGACGACATCGACAAGACCAGATCTGTAAAAATATAGAATCAGAATGTCCCTATGAAAACAATTATTTTAGCAACGGCACGGTTACACGTCCACCGATCGTTGTCGCTAACCTTGAAACTAGTTCTAAGTATTTCGCAGGCAATCCAACCAAAAACAGATGCGTTCTTCTCCTATTTCTGGGCCCTTTAAACAACAATTATACATTTATTAGTATTTTAGTTAAAATTTATTAGCGCTTCGTAATTTATTACCTATACATTGTCATTTGTATAAAATTTATTGTAAAACGGTAAAATTAATACAGATGAATGCATAATAAGGAAAATTTGGGCCAGCATCCTCCAATTTGTGATTAGGAGCACAAAAAACATTAGTGTGGTGTTGTTGCAGCTGCTTTTATTGTAATCAAGTGGTTGACTACAGGGCGACAATTCAAGTCGGCGCCATCTTGTGCTGTTGTGTTCCTGTCGCTGTCGTTTTCAATGTGTTCGAACCATTATGTATGGCAGTGATGCCAACCGTAGAGAAAAAAGGCTACATGTAGGGAAATTCAGCATTAGATTTGCGATGTAGGAAAAAAAGGACAGATTTTTAATATTTACTTAAATATAGGAAATTTTAAAAATCTGAAATTTGTCTTTACATTAAAAAAAAAAATGTATTTTTCGGTTCGCATATAATTTTTTTTATGATTAATGCGTGGAAATTTTTTCAATGTGGCAACCTTGGCAAGTAAATCTTTATATATCCTTGAACACACATACTAGCTAGCAAGGTTTTTCATGGTTTTGTCTGTGCTTGAACATACACTTTTGTCAGCATATTTGCTTTATTTAACTTTTGCCGCGTTTTCGAGTATATTTTTCAATTTATTTTATTTATTTACCAGATTCTGAATTAACGAGAGAAAATAGTAAGTTTCTTCAAATGTTATGCTTTTTTTAATTTTCAATACTTAAAATTGTTTATATGTAGAACAATGAGCAATTCTTCCAATTCATCTTTTTTTAGGAAACGGGTTCTACGAAGCGAGCAAAAGTTAAGTGTTGAAAGCAAAAATTTAACGACAGCTGGCTGGAAAAGGCAAAATTCAAGGGATGGCTTGAAAAAATCTAAACGAATAATTTTAAATGCAAGTGTGCAGCAGTTTGATTTCGATGTTTGAAAATATATGTAGGGAAACTTGTAGGGAAAATTTATATTTGCGTAAGGAAAAATAGGGATTTTCTTGAGATGCGGTAGGGATTTTTTCAAAAATTTGTTGGCATCACTGATGTATGGTATTGCGGACACGTAAACGCCATAAACGTCAAGCAACAGTTTTGAATTTATGGCACAACAATTCCTCTACCTCTAAATCCAACTCTATACTAACCTCAACAGCTCTTTAGAACCAATGAAATGCTTCGCTTTAATAGGGATGTCTTCTAGCTCTTTTTAAAAAAACACCATTGTGCCTCAAGTCCTTGAAAAGCCATCTTTACAAATTCATATATTTGCAAAAATTTTTTGCCGTGCATTTTTCGGTCAATGAATTTTTGCAGCATTTTTGTGGGCTAGCGATTTCATTTGACATCTTCAAATCTAATTGTACTACAACGGCAGCAAAAACAAAAGGCCTGCATAAAAACAGCAATGAAATGAATGACAACAGCCACAACAACAAAAACCCCCAACGATGACAAGAATAATAGCCAAAGCATTTGATTGTGCGTAATTGCAAAAAAGGCGCGTTGAAGCGTTACTTTTGACATTACTGCGCTGCGCAACGACGCGTCGCGACACCCCAGGCGACGGCGAGCGACATGGAAACACACAGCGGAGTGGAGTGGAGTGCAGTGGAGTGGAGTGGCCCGGTGCGGCTGGAGTGGAGTGTCGAATTGTGTTAAGGAGACTGATCCGCAGCGACGACTGACGGCACTGTCAAGTGGACTGCTGTAGCGGTCGCCCTCGATGGACGAGGCGACAATTTTATGAACTCAAGCCAACCAACAACCGACAACATACCCAACCGAGCGCAACAACAGCCGGTGCTAACTCATTTCCAGCGGCGGTCGTGTAGCGGCAGTGCGCGTTGTGGGGCGGCCACTGGTTGGGCGAAGTCAAGTCAGGCGAAATCAAATGCAATAAATGCTGAATGCTTAATGCTGAAATGCCAATGGGTTACGCTACACCATAAACACAATTATGAGGCTAAATTGAGCAAAGAGCAAAGACACAGCAACGGCGGCGGTACAAATGCTGTCGCAGTAAAAACAACACACGGCACAGTTATGGCTGCTGCTGTGACTGCTGTTGAACCTGCTGCTGCGACAATTGCTGTCGCTGCTGTGCGTCGCTTTATTTGTGCCATAGGCAGTAAAACGAAGAGACAACAACATGAAGCAGTAAAACACCGATTGCGCGCTTTGCTTGCAGTCTGTTCGGCAAGTACAAGCAACAACAACAGCGGCAATAACAAGAACAACAATGACGACGATAATACATAATAATAGCGCGACAGTCGCAAAAAGGGGCAACCAACAGCGGTCGCTATCAACTGAGAGCATGGCCGCGGCAGGGGATGACCAGCGCTGCCTCGGCCGGCGCGCCATCGTGTTTTTCTGCTATAATAATAAAATTCATAATAATAGAAAATACGGAAATAATTTGGAAGCGCTTGTGGCGGTGGAGGCATACGGCAGACGAGGAGGCTGCGATACCGATCAGCGCACTAAAAAATCTGCTTCATGTGCCGCAGAGTCAAATTGAATGGAATGAGAGCTGGAAACGTGAATGAGAATAGCAAAACGCGAATGGAGCGGCAGCAGCAGCAGCAGCAATTGTTGCCGGTGCGCGGCTGCGTGTTGGCGGTGCGGCACGGAATCGGGCACTTGCGGATTCATTCACTCGTTAAATGTGCGCCACTGAGACGTGAATGCGAAGGCGAAAGCGAATGTGAATGTGAATGAAGATGTGCATGTGGTGGCGGCAATTGGCGGCCCGGCAGCAGCCGGGGATGATGTTTGTGCGCGCGCTGCAGCCAGAACGGAAGGTGAAAATTAAGAAATTACAGCAACGTTTTGCATGGAGCAGCAACGAGTCAGTCAGCCAGCCAGCCAGTCGGCATGTCTGACTTTGCTAGTTGTTCGCGTAGCAAAAGGCAAATGGAAAAGTGAAAATAAAAACAAAAACACTACAAATTGGTGGCAATAAAAAGCTTTTTATATATTAAATGCGCATTGCCACATTGTTGCCGCGGCGAACGGTAGTGCAGCGAGGGACGTATGTGTGCATATGTGGCTGTCAGTTGTGACAGTTGTTGCGACTCGTACAAGTTGCAACTTAATTACGCGTATTTTTGCTGACTGGTCACAACATTTTGCTTGCGTTTGTGTGTGTGAAAAACAACAACAGCAGCCGTCATGACAACAATGATGTGAGCAAGTTTTTGTGGCACAAAGCAGCAACAGACAACGACTTGGAGTCGGCCGCTGTCAACCAAACAAAAACGGCAACTAACGTACACACACACACATTTACATTTATACAGGCGCCGATTAGTGGCGACAAATTGCGCTGCTGTCACAAATGCTTGCGTAATTAATTTGGCCGCTTTGGCTGCGTCACCAAAAAAGGGCAAAAGCGCATTGCAGCGTGAAGGAAGCACAAATCACGCCAGCGCAGGATTAACGCCGACGATGGCTTGAAGTGACTCATAGCAACGGCAGCTAAACAACAACAAAAACCACACAGCAATTCCAACACAAATAAAGCCAAAGTAAATAAGCGCTACAAAAGCACCCACACACTCACATATAAACACACACAACACCACACGTGCAGACGCACAATTGTGCCGCGCATGCATGCAACGTAAGCCGGCAGCGGCGCTCGGTGACGTTGGCAACACAACAACAACAACAGCAACAACGATGCGCTCATGTTACATTTGAAAAATTGCACGCCACCGGAGAGCAGTGCAAATTACTTAAATGCCCATTTGCTCGAGCTTACAAAAGCCTCAACAAGGGAACCCAGCGCCCGCAGGCACGACTGCGCATTTGGCTGGACCCCGCCGCCCCTCACGCCGACCAAACAACGTTCGGCCGTTTGGGGTTTGCTTGCTTGCTTGCTTACCTGCCTGTCTACATAAGTCATCGTCATACGGCAGTGGTGGCGGCGTTCGCTTTTTTGCGCCGCCAAGCAAATAAAGCTGCGCCGTCGGTGCGCTCTTGCTGCCAGCATCCGGGCTGGCCGCCCTTTTTCGGCGGCCAGCTCGAGCAGTCAACCGCGTGTCCCCATGGCCGACTGTGTGTCTGTGTTTGCGTTGACCTTTTACCGTTGTTGTTGTTGTTGCCTCCATTTCACTTCTCGTTTTTGTGTTTGGTTCTTTTCTTCTCGCCGTTTGCGGTTGCACGGCAGTCGGTCCACGGGCGCGCTGCTCTTTGGCCTAAACGTATGGAATAGTTGGCGTTGGTGGCACAACATACCTTGGCCCTTTAACACCGACGATGTGGAGGTACTTTTGTTGAGATACTTTTGTGCGGTGTTTACCATATTTTCACTAACTGTGCTCGGCCAGTGTGTGAATGGAGCGTGGGCGCATGCCGATTGCCTGCATACACTAAAAAAAAAACTCCATTGAGTTGATTCGTTTTAGAAATGAAAACTTTCTTGGCATTCCACATAAATCGTTCAATAAAACTGTTTAAAGAAAGTTGAACATTTAGCTCTGTTGATACTATTGAATGTCTTCTATCGACGATCCCAAGTCGATGATTCCACCTGACCCAAATTTATTCTGCACTGTGTACTGATAGTTCTTCTGTAGGTTTCTCAATTCAAAAGAAAGAACAGCAGTTATCTATTAAACTCGTTCGCTACGACTTTTCCAGATCATTTGGACCAAGTTCATTTTGGTTTTTTGGAGATCTTTTTTGGTTGAGTTTATAATACAAATTTCAGTGCCAACTGAACATGCCGTGGGACACCAGTGTTCTTGAAGTAGCAAAAGAGTTGCCGTTTCAATTTTCTAAAGCTCTCTCTGCTGGAACCAATACGATCTGAGACATTTATAAGCATCTCAAAACAGAGATTAATGGTGATTTCAAGATTATCTTGAGAAGTTTCCAGCTTTGAGTGATATTGACAACTTTTTTTGAGCCGGAATTCGAAGCAATTACAGAGATCACCATTTATATTGTTCACAACTCTAAATATTTCTTCAAAACCCCTTTAAAACTTGAACGCGTCGGTGCACGAATTCCTTTCTCCCTTAACTCTTTTGATACGAAGAAATATTGGATGTGTAATGGTGTTCATGGAGTGAATTTCAAGAGCCTCTTGAGTGATTTCCCGACGCTTGCTCTGAGGACCATGGCGAGACAACTCGAGGCATGGCATAACAACTTTCTTTATTCTTTCTCTCTTAACTACTTCAATACGCAGGTGCTGTAAAAAATATCTGCAGGGGGACTATTCCACAATCACGCAGTGCGGGCGAGAAAGAACTCTCTCTGTAATGCGTAGTGCGTTGGCGTAGGCGCCAGTGTTCGAACAGGTTGCCCGGGGAATACAAGCAGTGAGGGCATCAGACTGCTCATCTTCTCTGAACAATTACCGAAAAAGAATCGATAGAATACGACGATGTTCCAAGAAGTCAATAAAGTTGGATACCCTACTGTCCCCTAAAAGACTAATCGCACAGTTTTTCACACGTTTCAAGAGCTCTAAATAGGTTTTTGAAGCTCGCCCATAGGTGTGAGTTAAACTCCATTTTTGGTCGGATATAGGTGGTTTGCCGGTCTCGATAGTCCAGCGGGTAGCGCGCTGGTTTCTCATACCAGAGGCCCTAGGTTCGATTTCTAGCTCGGACTGTTGAAACACTCGTCTACTTCTATCGCTTTTCACATGAAGCAGAAGAGAATTACAAGTATCGCACAAGTGCGCTTTTAGCAAACGATGGCAAAACCTCCAAGTGTGAAAGGAAAATTGCCAAAAACCGGCGTTAAACTGTAGGTCCCACCCCCTTCCCCATCCATTTAAAATGTGTGTGTTGTAACACATGTTGAAAAAGAAGTGTTGCATACACCTTTCAAACGGGTGAACTATGTGGTATCACAACGGCCTCATATAGAGGCCTAAGTGTGTCTCATACAGAGGCAACCAATACAACCTACCCTTCTAACCTTTTCAACGCAAAAAAATACTTAATATTTAATATTTCTAGTCAGAGTACCTAAAGAACTATAAACTATATGAATACCACTTTTAACCATTCCATGTTTTCATATTTAGATTAAATATTCGTTATTCAAATATGTGTTGTATATTTATGTATGTATGTCAAGTATTCAACACCCAACCACCGACTTCTCCTTGTAACCTTTTAGACCTCAACCCAGCTTATGTTCATCGCATTTACTTACATGAATCATTTTCATAATTCACTCGTGTTGATGATTCACCCCATAAGCTCCCCAAAAGAAAACTCACACATGACTCGAACGCTTCGTTGGCGCCAAGGTGCCCAACTGACGGCATAGGCAGGTCTTCGTCGTCCATGGCAAAACTGCTGCAATTGGCCATTTCACCCGCTTTATTTGTTCTGCCGCAAAAACAAACATTGCCCTGGCTCAGCTGTTGCCCGGTGTTTGCCGCCCTTTTGCGTAGTCGTTGCAATCAGCCCAGCTGGGCGAGTTCGCTTGCCAGTCGCACCGCAGTCATGGGTTTCCCAGACCTGTCTGTTTGTCTGTCTGTGCGTTGAGTTGGTATGTTTGGCCGCAGTTAATTGTAATTCCTCTTTACTTTATTAAGCACCTTTTTATTTCGCACCGCACTGCAGACACCGAAACCCACAACGAAAATAAAAACAGTGCCGCAAGACCACAAAGAAAAATATCACAAAAATAATAAAACCCCAACGCACGAAAAGAAGAGCCAAGCAAACCAACGTCTGGCAATGTGCGCTCGTAAAAATTCCGCACAATTCCAACGGGACAGCGGCAGGCGAAAAAGGAATGTGAACGACGTGAAAAGTTAAAAGTACACACAAGTGTGTGCCAAAAAATTCCGGAAATCCGCAACAACGGTGCATTTACGCCGATGTGTGTGTGTGTGTGTGTGCGTGTGGCCAAGTGTTAGAATGTTTGTTTATGTGCATTCAAGCCGTCGTCAGTGTGAGTTGCTGCAGCCAGAGTGCAAAATTGAAATTCCAAAATTTCAGTAATTCTCTGCTCCAACGAAGTAATTCTCTTCCCAAAGAAAACAAATTTAAATGCAAGCAAAAACAGATTTCGCAACAAATTAAATAAAATTATAAATACATGTAACAATGTTTCGCTTGGCGTTGAAGGACTTATTTATGTGCTGTACATACAATTTCAATTCACTGTTACATCTCGACTTTTCATAAAAACATTACTTAAGCAATACTTAAGTTACATTTAAGAATACATATATCTTTTAGGAAAAAGTTCAGTTCCCTTTACTTAACTGGCAATAACAACCCCTTAACGATTTGCGGCCTGCCGCAAAAGTTCCCTTTAGGTGCCTCTGCTTTATGCGTGTCTTCTCCAGTTGGTAGCACCAAGAGATGATAGGGTGTCCCCAACTTGGTCCTTCCACCGGAGACACGGTCTCCCTCTTCGCCGTCGACCTTCAACTACCCCGTCAAAGACTTTTTTCGCCGGAGCTTCATCGTCTATACGGCAGACATGTCCAATTCAGATTCGCTGTGCTACGTCCATGTCTTTAAACAGCTCATTCAGCTCGTTGTTGGTTCGTATTCGATAATCGAATAGTGTACCTTCCTCTCGAATACCCCAGGGGCCACTGTGTCATTACGCGACAGTGTCCATGTTTCTGCGCCATAAGGAAGCACTGGAAGAATAAGCATCCTAAAGAGTGCAAGTTTTGATGGTCGAGAGAGGTCTCTGCTACTCAATTGCCTACCGAGACCGTAGTAGCACCTATTGGCAGGAGTAATCCTTTACACACACACAACACACAAGGTTCTCGCACATCCCATTATCATCGCGAGCCATCCTTGCCATATCGAAATTATAGCAAGTCTGCCGTACTCTAGAGTGCGTGCCTAAAAGTATGCCCGTAAAACATTCATGCATAGCACAGCGACAGAGTGCCTCATCGTTACAATTGCTTATGTAAAGCTTTCCACTCGTCCAAATCAGTAAATTCTAATATTGTATTAGGACAGCAGGATCTTGCTTAGGATCGTTCTGGCAATTAAACCAGCACATAATATCCCTACCAGTGGTGCACACAGGAAGGGTTTTGGGGTTCAAACTTCCCCGAAATAAAATTTTTACTGGTACAAGTTATGGTTTCAAATGGTATTGGGCTGAAAAGTTGTACGCAATCCCCCTCCTCCCCTCCAAATGAAATCTTGTGTGCGCCACTGTTCTCTACAATATCAGGTATATATATAATAGGAGATGTGGGTTACTACAATTTCTTTAGAGCGTTTTAAACAAAACACCAGCGCACGCCAGGGTCTAGAATGCCCATAAAAATGTATACATGATTTCAATTTTCGAAACTAATACAACCACTTGTACCGATGTTATGTTGGCCAAACGCCAGCTGCACCATTCCACTGACAATCATCTGTCATCATGTCGACAAGTAGCTAGAAAGCAGTTAAAGGTAAAATGAACCCAAAACGGGTTTCGATATTTCTTCATGCCAATTCACTCAAATCAAGTGTAATTTGCAATTCGGCAGCGACTGACTGACTGTTGCTTGTACATTTTTGACAACAGTTCAGCTGTCAGCTGATGTTTTGCGTTCCTTTTTCCGTGACTTTTCTGTTAACCCAAAGTAGCAAATGGCAGCAACAACACATTGAAAACACATACTTGCTTACTATTCTACATAATATGTATGAATGTATGAATGTGTATTACATCCTTTTTTGAATTTTATTGTATATTTATAGGTATGAAAGTATGTGTGTGTTTGTGATTGTGCATTTGTGCGGAAATAATAAATTTAGCAAATAAATAACCTCAATAATCCTTTTTCATGCGGTTTTTTCCACACATTTTCAATACATGTAAAACTCAGCAATACACATACAATACATACAAACAACATGTATGTATAGATGTACGAGTATATTTGCAAGCCGCTGTCTGCATTTTATGTGTTTTTCCTGCCTTTGCTGTCAGTGTTTTTTGTTGTGTTGTGCATGTTGTTTTTTTTTTCGTGTCGATTGACAAGTGTTCGCTCAGCGCACGTTCGTTTCGCTTTTTGACACAATTTCCTGAACTCTCTAAGCCATGCCCCAATGTCGCTAATGCGGCGCACTGGCTGCGCCACTTTTGCAGCCCCAAAAAGTTTTGTTGTTGTTGGTTTTTTTATTTTGGGCTGGTACGAAAACATTCACCGCAGCGAAATAGTTGTCTGGTTTATGCTTGATTTGCATTCGATGCAAAATTGAATGAAATTGAGAAGCCTCAATGATGAAGAAGTTGACGTTTATGTGTGCGTGTGTGGTTGTGTTGCTGTGTGTGTGTGAGTGTGCTGGGATCAGTTTTTCAGCAACGGCGAAAATATCTCAAAATATTATTGAGAAATATCGATTTGTATTTGTATTATACATTCATCCAATAGCGCGCGTCTTTTGTGTATGTGTATGTGTGTGTGTATGTGTGTGTGTGCTGGCGTATTTGTATTGGTTGGCGGCCGCAGTTGAAATTCGAAATCAATTTATTTATATCGAGTTAAGTCGAGAAAATTGTTAACCTTTGCTTTGGCTCATTCATTCTGACTGAAGCGCGTCACGCCCCCTGATATTTGACTCCCACCTTGACGCCCAACAACACTCTTGCACAACACTTTTCGCACTTGACGCTTGGCACACGTTTGTATGTATGTCTGTCTGTCTGGCGGCCTGTGCGGCGTTTGCATGGCAACCGAATGCGAATGCGTTGCCATTTGTATGTATTTCACTTACATGGATATGCATGAATGTGAAAATGTGTGTATGTGTGTGTAGATGGTTGGCATGCGTGCGCGTCAGTATGTATTTTTATTGGAATTCAATATTGCATTACAATGCCACCCAACGCCGCACGATGCCCCAACGAAGCTTTTGATGAGGCACACATATGCAACCATCACACACACACACACATACAACTTTACGGCGTCTGCAATAGTTGGGTATTTGTCAAAATTAAAGCGACTTCATTGAACCGGCGCTTTGGCTGTGTGTCGTGATTGCATCGCCGTCCGACACTCGGTGGGGCTTTCAATTAGTTTCATTATAGCTGCAAAGCGAGTGGCCCGGCCCAGTGCGTTGCTCTGCGGTTGAGTTCAGCACCTTTACTATTGTTTTTCTTATTATTATTGCTCTTCTTCTTGTTGCTGTATTTTTGTTCACTTTCACACACACATCACTGGCAAATTGGTTACTTATGCAAATGTGAAAATGATATTTTAAGTGGCTTCGCTGTGTATTTGCATGAGCGCATCTTTTCTTCCCCACTGAATTGACCACTTTTTTCATATGTTTTATTTTTATTGCACTTGGAATAGAAACCCCAAGCAGCTTAAAAGTTGAATTATTTAATACAATAAAAATATCAACTGATGCTGGTTAACATTTGCGAGAAAGGTCTTCTTCAATTGCGGTTAGGATTTTCGTATAAAAATGTTTTATGCAGCTCATGTTTCGCATGTGACGCGGTGCAAATTCCTTCAAATATATATTTGCTACAAAACTTGTAGGTGGCAAATATGAATCCAAATTCTATTAAGGTCAAAAGTTGTGGTACGGTCTTCCACCTTCAAATTAAATCATGTGCAAACTATTTTCAATTAAAAGCTTTTATTTACCATAGACAACTGTTTTGATACTTGAATTATGGCCATTAGTTGGATTTGGATATTATGGCCATTGTCTGAATTTACCAGTTAAGTGTTTCACAGAAACGGCTCGCCGATGGTGGAAGTGGGCCCCCTTACTTGGTATGCAATGAGAGAGGCGCAAACCAGGGTAAAAAGGGAAAAGTTTTGCCTACGTCCCCGCGTTTCTGGACGCTCCTTACACATTAATAATAACACCGTGCGACAAAAATCAAAATATATAAAAATACACGTACAAATCGATATACTCCCAAAACTAGGGGCCAATTATAATAAAACTGGATTTTTAGTTTTTCTCTCTGACGTCAGGATTTTTTTTTTAAACTTTATTATTTCAAGGATTTGAATATTTTAAAAAATACTGTAAAATGTCAATTGAATTGAATTACAAACAAAAATTATTTTTGGTGTGCAAGGGCGAAAATGTCTGAAATGTACTGAAAATGTACTTTTAAAACCTTATCCTTAGATATACCTAATAATTTAGAATGGTTTTCTTTAAAAAAATATGTCTGAAGGACTAATATGAACACCACCCAAATTTCGTCCTTCTAATTTTATTAGCTTTAGATATAAAAATTCTAATACATAAAATATAAATATAAAACAAAAAATATAAAAAATAAATATAAAACAAAGAATTTCTTGCACCATTCGACATACATTAAATATTTAATTAACACATAAATAAATCCTAAACTAATAAAGATGAAGGACAAACATTTTTTTCAAAAAAGCTATTGGAAATTTTCAAGGATATTCAATGATACAATTTGTAAAAGGCATTCTCAATACTTATTCGTTATTATTTACTTATTACTTATTCGTTACTTATTTTTTTTCAAGTTCTAAGGAATTTTCTCTTTTATTTGGCGCTCACATTGATATTCTACATTCCGTTAAATTTTTTTTTAATAATTTTTTGAAATGTTTATGTTTTGGAAATTTTAAAGTCCTTTTAAAAAAGTCCTGACGACAGAGAGAATACTGAAAATGCAGTCTTACTATACTTTACTATACATTTGGCCCAATAGTTTTATGTGTATATAGATTTTTTAGTGTGTAAAATTGTCACCCAGGTGAAATAGTTTCAATGATAGACTGGTCATGCTTTATCAATGTGGTGCAATGGCTCATTGTAACAAAGATATTTGTCACCTTAGTTTAAGGGTTTAAGATTTTGCAAAGTCGTTTTCTATCGAACACTGAGAATTATGGGGATTAATTAATGAAAATACATAAAATCTTGAAAACAGTCAAATAATGCAATGATTTTTGAACAATCAAAAGGCGATTTTATGTGAAATGATCTAAGAGATCATCTTATAAGATCTAATAGATATAGTATTTACAGTATAAACTATATACAGTGCTATGCAGTTTCTTTTAGACATATAAAGTTTATGCTTCTTGGAAAAACGGGCTTTAATTCTTTAGACCTGAGGTGCCCAGTCAGAAGCTTAATTGACTCGCATAGCTTACAACAACATGATCAATGACAACAAACAAAAAGTACGCTGGCACGTGCTGGTTCAACTAAAACAAATACAGGATATTTCAAAGTCTGACGCCATAACAAGCGATGACTCTCGTTGGCTCAATTACAACAAACACATTAGTAGTGTTTGTTGACTCGCTGTGGCTGCTGCTTTGCTGAAATTCAGCGTTCATGCATTTCTGTATTAACCACAGACTTTTTCGTCCAACTTTTGTCACTGTAAGAGTAATGTGGTTGCTACCATTACTGTTGCTACCATTATTGAAATTGTTGTAGTTTCGTTCGTTTGAACAAGAAATCTGCTGTTGTTTCTCTTGTGCAATGTTAACTGAGATCATATAGAATCAGAAACAGACTTGTGTACTGTTAAAATCACATTAACCCTATTGCAGTGTTGCAACTTATGGCATGACACGTTCAACATGACTTGTAAGTAATTTTCAAGGTTACTCAGAATTTATAAGTTTCATTTGTCACCAATTCTTTCATCTTTAAAGCACACAGAGCAATTCATCAAAACAAAGTTGTGTTCTTATAGAAATGTTCACCGATTGTTGGTTCTCGTTAAAATAAAATAAAAAGCATTTTTAAACTTTTAACCATTTCGGTCAAGTTTGCGTTCAAAATGCCAAACACCATAAACGACAAAGCGAATTTAATTTTCTTTTGCACAAAAAATTGCCAGAATTTTATTTTATTGCTCCGTATATATGTAACTGTGGACAATTTTACAATTGTAATTTATAAAATGGTGAAACGACAATACACTGAGAAAAATTTGAAGTCCTACATGCAGTTTAAGATTTTTAGTTGATGAGAATTGAGTGTAGCATTGTAAACTTTATAGCTAAAGTGATGTCTTTAGTAATATAATTGAATGAATGAATGAAAGAATAAAGGAGTGAAGGAATGAATTAATGAATAATTAAAGGAATGAATGATTGAATGAATGATTGAAGTAATGAATTAATGAATGAATGAATAAATGAATGAGAGAAGGAATGATTGAATAAATGAATGAAAGAGTGAATGAATGAATGTACTTATAAATGAATGAATGAATGAATTAATGTAGAAATAAATGTATGAACAAATGAATGAAAGAAAGAATGATTGAATAAATGAATGAAAGAGTGAATGAATGAGTGAATGTATAAATGAATGTATAAATGAATGAATGAATGAATTAATGTAGAAATAAATGTATGAATGAATGAAAGAAAGAATGAATCAATAAATGAATGCAAGAAAGAATGAATGAATGAATGCAAGAAAGAATGAATTAATGTAGAAATGAATGAATGAATGAATGAAAAAATTAATGAATGAAAGAAAGAATGAATGAATAAATGAATGAATTAATATAGGAATGAATTAGTAAAAAATTAATGAATGAAAGAAAGAATGAATGAATAAATGAATGAAAGAATGTATAAGTGAATGAATACATGAATGAATGAATGAAAGAGAGAATGAATGAATAACTGAATGAAAGAATAAATTAATGTAGAAATGAATGAATGAATGAATTAATTAATGAATTAATGAAATAATGAATAAATGATTGAATGAATGAATGAATTTAAGAATGAATGAATTAATTAATGTACAAATGAATGAATGAATGAATGAAAGAAAGAATGATTGAATAAATTAATGAATGAGTGAATGAATGTACAACTGAATGAATGAAAGAAAGAATGAATTAATGTAGAAATGAATGAATGAATGCAAGAAAGAATGAATTAATGTAGAAATGAATGAATGAATGAAAGAAAGAATGAATGAATAATTGAATGAATAAATGATTGAATGAATGATTGAATGAATGAATGAATGAATAAATTAATGAAAGAAAGCATGATTGAATAAATTAATGAAAGAGTGAATGAATGAATGAATGAATGTATAAATGAATGAATGAATGAATTAATGTATAAATGAATGAATGAATGAATTAATGTAGAAATAAATGTATAAATGAATGAAAGAAAGAATGAATTAATGAATGAATGCAAGAAAGAATGAATTAATGTAGAAATGAATGAATGAATGAATGAATGAAAGAAAGAATGAATGAATAAATGAATGAATGAATGAATTAATATAGAAATGAATGAGTAAAAAAATGAATGAATGAAAGAAAGAATGAATAAATAAATGAATGAAAGAATGTATAAGTGAGTGAATAAATGAATGAATGAATGAAAGAGAGAATGAAGGAATAAATTAATGTAGAAATGAATGAATGAATGAATTAATAAAATAATGAATAAATGATTGAATGAATGAATGAATTAAAGAATGAATGAATGAATTAATGTACAAATGAATGAATGAATGAATGAATGAAAGAAATAATGATTGAATAAATTAATGAAAAAGTGAATGAATGAATGAATGAATGAATGAATTAATGTAGAAATAAATGTATGAATGAATGAAAGAAATAATGAATTAATGTAGAAATGAATGAATGAATGCATGAAAGAATGAATAAATGTACAAATGAATGAATAATGTACAAATGAATGAATGAATGAATGAAAAAATGAATGCATGAAAGAAAGAATGAATGAATAAATGAATGAATGAATGAATTAATGTAGAAATCAATGAATTAATGTAGAAATGAATGAATAAAAAAATGAATGAATGAAAAAAAGAATGAATGAATAAATGAATGAAAGAATGAATGTATAAATGAATGAATGAAAGAATGAATAAATGAATGAAAGAATAAATTAATGTAGAAATGAATGAATGAATAAATGAATGAATAAATAAATAAGTGAATGAATAAATGAATGATTGAATGAATAAATAATTGAATGAATGAATGAATGATTCGACTTTCCCATAAATTCCTAAACTTTGGTTGTACTTTTGTGAATATTCTTTCCAACCCTCGACTTTTATTTAATGTTTCCGCCATAAAGTAACACTTTGACGCCTTTTAATTGTCGTTGGCGCCAACTCGCGCGTGAATGTGCACAACAATTGCTCGCTTTATGCGCAACGATTGTCCGACACTAAACGACTTTGCCCAGTGTAGGGCGCTGGCAACCTCGGCACGTCGCACAAATCAAGCAGATCCCAGCTCCACTTTCAAATGAGCGCAACCGTTTTTACAACTTTTCGCTGCCATTCTTACGTTGGTTTTATTTTACTTTTTCACAGTTGGCAAATAGGATGACAACTGGACAAGTCTTAAATTAAAAACAACAACCACAACAAACACGGCAGCAAGACAACCGACCGGTCACATAGAAAATAAGCCAAGGCGAGCAAAAAGGCAAAACCAGCCACGGCAGCAGCACAAAACTTAAAAACAAGTGACAAAATTGTGAGTAAAAAAAGCGAAAAAAAAGTAACAAGACAAGCGCAAAACTCAAAGTAAAAAACAAACAGCACAACAGCAACAACACGTCTCACAAAAGGAAAGCGAAAAAATTGCAACGCTTGCCAGTTGTTGCAAGCAGACTGTCAAAAACTTGTCAAACCAGCACAGCACAAGGCGCACAACAACCCGAGCTACATACAACACAAGAACAACAAGGACGTGTGTAAAGTGTGGCGGAAAGGCGAATTCTATGTTTCTTTGTGTTTGTGTTTTTCTCGTTTTGCATTTGAGCGACAAGAAGAGCAACCAATAAATCCAACAAAAGAAGTAGTGCAGGCGCACAAGAGTCACCGACAACAACAACAACAACAACACTGGCAGCAGCGCCCAGCAAAGTGGAGTAGAACGAGGACGACAAAGCATAAAAGACGAAAAGGCACGTCAAGCCGGCAGCGGCTCACAAGCAGCGCCCCGACCGGGTCGACCGCAAAGCAATCGACAGAGCAAGTGGCAAGCGGCCGCGCAAGTGGACCGAAGCTGCGGCAAGTGGTGCTCCCCATGCGCGCCGGCGACGCGGCGTAGTCGCGCGAATCGTTTGGGCTCAGCGGTGGGCGCGGCGGCCGATGTGGGGCTGAACGGAAACTGCGACGCTGCACGAATGCGTACGCCGAACAATAACGACGCATTGCGATATGCGGCCATGTAGATAATACCAAATTACGCCCCAAAAGAACTCCCAACAACAACAACAACAGACTCAAACGCACACAAACACACACACGACAGTATAAAGTCTGCAACAATAGGAAGCAAATAGAAATTCAAATAACAACAAGCGCGCAGTCGAGTGACATCGAAATATCCACATCCAGCAGTGGGGGGAATAGCAAACAGCAGGATCCGGCGCAGCACAGGACGCCAGAGCCGCACAGCGGCAACGGGAGCGCAAGAGCGCGTCACATGCCCGATGCCTGCAGGGACATCTGAATGTTTTCATTTCATCGCAGCGTCTAGTGGCGACTGCTGCTGCCAGTAGCCGGGTGGCGTAGTTTACTTTGCATGATTTGACAACAAAGACCGGAGACAGCCGGGCGACGCGCAGCATTGTCCTGGCACAAGAAACAATTACCTCACAAGATAACAAGCACGCCAGAGATACTAGCAAATTGTAAGAAGAAGCAGCGCAATAAAAAGCAGAGCACAACAAAACACAAATAATGCGAAAGGAGAAAACAGTGCGGTCCGGCAGCGGTCGCGACGTGGCGACCACACAGCCCACACAACCCACCCGCAAAGTGTCCGAAACAGACACTGGAGCGGCGGCGGCAGCAACACGTCACAGCGATAGTTATCCAGCGGAGCAGCACAAGCAACAGAGGCCAACGACAGACATGTCCTTGAGCGGCAAAACGTTCGAGCACACCAGCACATTATCAGCAGCGCCAACGGCAGCAACAACAACAACAACAACAACAGGAACACAATCAGAAACATCATTGATGCCAAATGCAGTCACAAACGCAACAACACTGAGCGCCAGTCGCCTGCTGGCGCTGAAGCTGGACGAGGAGCAGGCGCAGGCGCCGCAGCAGGAGCAGACACAGTCGAATGCTATCCCTCAAAGACGGCCAACAGCCGCGCAGCCATTGAAGTCAGCAGCATTCCAGCAGCACACAAACAACAGCAAGTGCAAAAGCAACAATGGCATTGGCATCGGCATCATCCCCGGCATTAGCGCCAGCACCAGCTCAGTGTCCTTGTTCAATTTATTCTTCTACGTGATGTGCGTTGGCTCGCTGGGATTTTCGTTGTACTGCAACGTGCGGCAGTCGCATGTCGAGCAGCGTTTACGGCATTGGCGGCAATTGGACGAGCGAATAACTGCCTTGGAGCTCAAGTTGCAGCAGCAGGCATTGCTGTCGCAATTATACGCGCCCCGGCAACAACAACAACAGTCGCCACATCAGTCGTCGCGCAACAACAACGAACACGACGAGGCTGCTGATAATGGCAGCTTCGGTCAGAGCAATTTGCATAATCAACATCAACAACAGCAACAACAAGAAGAAGAAGAAGAACAAGAGCAGCAACTGCTCCGGCTGCAGCCATTGCCCGAGGATGTGACGCAAACGCTGCACCACCACTTGTCGCGACAGGTGGGCGAGCTGCATCGCCTGCGTCGCGATGTCTCGCAGCTGCAGCTGAGTCGGCGACAGCAGCGCCGGCAAGCGGCCATGGCAGCGGCAACGGTGGGCGAGCAGCAGCCACCGCTGGGCGAATGTGCGTGTACAGCAGGTGAGTGATAAATTTTAGTTGGCTTACACTTTTCGTCATCGTCTTTGTCGTCGGTTTTTTTGCAATGCAACTTTTTGCAATTCCGCTTTCGACGAAGTGCACTTTGCTGCATATGTTTGCGATTTAAACATGCAATGCGCAGAGTTGCATTTCAGCAGCTTTAACTTATTTAAGAGGATGTTGTGTAATATTAAAGTCGCGTTCAGTTGGTTCAGGAAATGTTTTTAGTTGGCGTTTTGTAGTTGTTTTTGGATTTGGCGGCGTTTTTGAATGAAATACTTTATACTCATTCAATGCTCAGGGAGCTAGATGTGATTTTGTCATGAAGTATTAAGAAACCAGATTGAATCAAGTGTTCTTCATATAGTTTTTATAACCTCTATTCATGGTCCTTAAACATCGATGAAGCAGTTGGGAAGAGACAACCAAAGACATAAATGGAAATTAGCTGCTGGATGGAATAGTTGATGCGCAGATGCTGGGTCAAGTGACCTCAATTGCCGCATCATTTACATAAACCCAGAGCAGCAGCCACCTACAGCAATGTGACCGTTCATTCGGGTTAATTTCATTGGTCACAAAGACGTTTTGAGTTAAATGTTTTGCTGATTGACTAATTGATATTTTGTAATGTAAATCAGGGATGCCCAGTCAGAACCTAATTGACGCACTTGAAGCGCATCATCTCTGTGGCTCACTTTGGCTCAATTACAATAAGCAACAAATTCGCTGGCTCGCGTTGCGTGCCTGACTTACTTGTATGTCATTCCGAGAAGTTTTCAATAATTTTTGACGTAGTTGTAAGTTGTTGTAGCTTATATGAAATCAAGTCAAATGTATATCATAGATCATTATTGCTTTTTGGAAACCCAAACGGGACGTAACACAAACACACAATCACGTTTATTCGTCTCCTAATTCGGTTCTTAGCCACTGCCTTTACCTCCTCCCAACTTAACCCGACTTGAAAAGCCTCACGGTCTAACGTCCTTCTCCGGTACAAGCGAACAGGGCGATCTCCCTGTACTGTTTAGGGAGTTCCTCTAACTTTCTTTTCATGACTTTGCAAGCTGTCTTCTTCTTTGTGGAAACGTTGACCTATACGCAACAGCGGCTCCATTTCTGCTTTCTTGAAGATCCTCATTTGAGATATCATACAGTCTGCTCACTAAAAAACGATCACCCATGAAAAGAAATCAAATACGTTTTTTAAGACACTTTTATTTATTTTTTCTCAAAATTTGTATCAAGTGTATATTTAGAATACAAATTAGTAGCTGGTCCAATCACCATTACTATCTAAAATAGTCTGACGACATCTTAGCTCACAACTTGCTGCTAAAATTTTCTGCATACGTCGATGAAAAACTCCTCCATATTTTTTCCAGTGTAGTTTTAAATTGTTTTGTTGCGTCCAAACATTTTCGATTGGGTTTGCATCAGGGGACTAGGATGGCCAATCCATCGTTTCGATCTCATTTTTTTCTTTCCACTCAGTAGATAATTAAAATGATAATGTGAAAGGTTTTCATTTAGCTATTTATGTCGGTTGGATTGAGTAGCTAAATAAGTATGTAGATATTTTAAAATTAAGTTGTTCACAAAAAAGTGAAACGTTTCCATTTGGCTTTCCATTTTTCACGAAAAAGTGAAATGTTTTCATTCAGCTACCCGAACTGTCGCTAAGATAGTCGGTTGTATTACTTTGCTTTTAGTTTAAGCAGTCGAGAGTTGTGCATTCATATTTCAACTGTAGGCAATTAAGTTTTTCACTTACCTCTGAAAAGATTGGCAAAGGAGGGGGCTACAAGGCGGCCCGTTAGGCCTGAACCGAAAGACTCATTATGTCAAACAGGAATTCATAAATCGTGCAAATCATAAATGGTCCAACACAGTGGGACAACGTTGTTCCAAGCTATTCTTTGCAGCTTATTCTGAAAGGAAATCTAAGTAGTTACCCTCTGGATCTAAGCAGTACAAAGCTTAATTTCAATACGGAGATCCTGAGCGGATATTGTCAGCTTAACCCATTGCTGCCGGGTACCAGTTCCGCCCATACGATTTTGATAAAATTTCATACACGTCCTAGAAGTGGCTAAAATGATCCAAAACAAAATTTCAGCTTTTTATCTCTGCACGTTGCTGAGATATTAGGTATTTTGTACCCATTACGCAGCAATGGTAGCTTTTTTCCATACTTTGTCAAGTGATCAGCTAAGCACGTGTATTTTTTACAGGTGAGTTAGAAGGCAGATTTTTGTGAGGTTCTAGGGCTACTACGTTTCGCCACATTTTCCACCTCCGGAAAATTCACGATTTTTGGAGTCTGGTAACTCTAGCTAGATGGCGAAATTTTAGGGTGACCTTCACTAGGTTAAGGTAGTTCCATCTTTACCCTAACAATGGTTTTGAGAGATCTCAAACATTGACTTTTTTGTGATTTTTTTTTTAAATCAATTTTCATGGGTAAAATTTTACCCATTAGGCAGCAATGGGTTAATATGCATTAAGCGTGTCTGGGAATCATGGATAGCGAGCTATGCAGATTATGTATGGAAGACAAAGAAATATCCGTACACATCATAACAGAATGTCCTGTCTTATAGTACACGCAAGGAAGAGGATACTAGAAAGGCGAATTATACAGACGACAGAGCTGTCTGAAACCGAGCTAAGGAAATTCAAGGAGTTCCTAAATAATATTGAAGGAGATGAACTAATACAATAAGAAAAGGGAGGCGACACAATAAGTAGTTTGATACAGAGACAGTGTCTCGGGCAGTTGTTGTTTGACTCCGATACTTAATCTAATCTTCCCCTGAAAGTGGGCGCCGGGCGAACCATATAGTACCTATGAATTTAGATATTCAACTTTCAGCTTTCTCGGTGTGTATACAAATCTTAGCGACAACCATTAAATATTTTTGATACTAAACTTTTAAAGAGATGTACAGATTCTCTAATGAAAAGACCAGGTCCAGGAGACCCAGACAGTGCTTGGTGTAACTGATTGAGGAAAGCACGTTGAAGCAGCGGCGCCTGAAGAAAGCTATTGGGGGTGGTTCGATAGCGCATTGTCGTGACCACATTTTCTAGAATTGTGTTTTGTTCTGACAAGAAACGCCAAGTTGTTAATCTTCGCACCCTCAGCTACAAGTATGTGTGTGTGTGTGTGTGTACGTGCAGAAATTCCACAGTTCTAGGTCGCTTTTATGCATATCTCATTCCTTGGTATTTCAAAGTTGTGGTCAACTTTTTGTCTCACCACTGCGTCTGGTCACCGCAGCACGCTTTCGTCGAGCAGCGCCAGCACCCCCAGCAGCGATTTGGCTTATTAGCTGTGGTTGGCTGCCAACACTCCTGGTGCGCCGTTTCCGTTTCCGCTGTCAACGTTCGTGCTAATGGTGACCGGTGGCGTTCGCACGCCACTCGGCCGGCACAATTAGCAGTGTTGACCGCACAAAGGCATCGCACGCTCACGGACATTACACACGCCAGCTGTGTGGCAGTTAGTATTGTGCTTAGTCGCCTCCGACTCCTCTCCACCCGTTGCTCGGCAAACACTTTACTAATGTCCTGGCTGTGCTGTGCTGTGCTGTGTGCGTGGGCGCCTTGTCGTCGTTGACACAAAGCAAGCAAACTTTGTGTCGCACTTTTTCCTCGCTATTCTTAGGTTTTGGACGCGTGTGCCTTTGTTGTTGTTGCCGCTACAATATTTAATTACAGGAAGAAGGGGACAAGTTGGCAAATTTATGGCAGTTTAGAGATTTCATTAATTGGAAAAGTGTTTCCTAACCACCGCCCAGCCAACCAACTCGACACCGACTAAGGACACAACATTACGAATCGGCCACCACATCTCCACACCCTCGGGACCCCACACACACGCAGCTTTTTGCATATATTTATGCACATCTCAAGCTTCCGTAAGCATTGTCAAAGTTTGCGTCGACAACTTTTGCTTTTACTTGTTCGGTTGTTCTTTTTTGGGCGCGCAACATGTGTTGCCAGCGTCTCGCTGCCGCTGCTGCTGCCTAATGTGTGCCAAACTTTGTGCGGTCCACTGGTCGACGTTTGCTGCGGCCTTGCCCTCCTGCTGGACGTCAGTTCGGAAAGTATTTATGCAGTTGGTGCGTCGATAAAGTTTGATTATTCTGGGATTAGGCGCGCTCGCTTCGGTCCCGGCCCCGGCCGCGCTGCCGCTGTCGCTGTCGCCTGTATCGAGCGCATTCGCACGCAGCCGTTGCACAGTTGCTGCTGCTGTCGTTCGGTCGGTCGGTCGGTCGTTGAGCTGTTGTTATCCGTTTTGCATAAATTTGCACAGACATAAGCACACTCGGGCACAAGAGATAAAACACGCCGAAACTTTTTCTCCGTCGCTTAGCGGTGTTGTAGGGCGCGCTGCCGCAATGACAGCGGCGGCGGCAGGGGGCGACGCACCGTCTGGGTATTAACACAATTTGTGTTGACATTCGCACAATTAAGTCGCCTGCAATAAAAGTAAATCTTGGCTCCGGCTTGGCGTACGATTTAGTTTCGGCTGACTGGCTGCCAACTGGCCGCCAGTTTGTTTGAGCAAAAGTTTATCCTCGGCTTAGAGTGGCGGGAACATTTGTTGCTTGGCCAGGCGGCGGCGCACTAAACAAAACAGCAAACAACAGCCGGTGCGGGTGCGGGTGGGGGGCGGCGTGTGCAGCTTCGACAAGCGTTGACAGAAAAGTGAACAGCTGAGAAAAATGTGTTTGTCGGATTTTCGGTTGGAGGATCATTAAATTAAGTGTTGAGAATGGCGATGAACTGAAGAAAACAATCAAGCCAAATCAAATAAAATATTGCATGTGTAATATTGCCGAGTCAGTGGCAAGTGGCCTAAATGCTTCAAGGGGATTATTGGAAGAGCGAAGGAGAGAAAGGAGGAAGAGCCAAGTGGAGAGGATATGTTGAATTAAGAGATAAAGTGGTTGACTAGACATGTGAGACCAATGCGTCTAGTTAAAGGATTAAAAGAAGAAGTGCCCAAAAGAAACTTGTGTGAACTTTGAGAGATGCGGGGACCATTGCTTAAAAAAGTGGTCGACAATTGGACCCACAATTATGTTCAGTAATCTTTCTAATAAAATCAATTTTCAGTTTCATTATTTTGTTTCAATTGCAACCTGTACATCTTAAAAAACACCCTATATATGTTTTTTGTGGTGATATCTACTTCCATATATATAAAAATGAATGTCTGTCTGTTTGTTTGTTTGTTGGTCACACGACACTAAAACTCGAAAACTAGAGGGACAGTTGAGCTGAATCTTTCATGGAATGTTCGTCTTGACTAAATGTCAGTAAAGCACATAGTGTGAATACGAATCGACAGCTGGGCGTGGCACCTCCCATACAATCGCAATTTTTAATATGAAATATCTTCGAAACTGAAGGTCGGACAGCATTGAAATTTCGTACAAGGCCACCATATATGTGTGTCGTTTCACTGGTAAAATTTCATAAGCGTTGCACAAGGGGCGTGGCACCCAAATATTTTGAATAACTTTGGAACTACAGGGCACATATCAAACACACAAACTTATGATTTGGACGTGCCCTTCGATAGGAAAAGTGGGGTGGGTATTGGACGAGGGGGCATGGCATCGCCCATATAACCCAAATTTTTAATATGGAATAGCTTCGGAATTATAAGCCGCAAAGCATTGAAATTTTGTATACCGTCGTCCCATAGATGTGTCATTCTATTGGTACAATTTTATGGGCATTGGACAAGAGGCGTGGTACCTTTTTGTGACTCAAATTTGTCGCGTAACTTTGAAACTGTAAGTTGCACATCAATGAAACTGGGTCGCACCCTTCAACTGGAAGAATGGGTTGGGCATTGCATAAAAGGGGCGTGACACCACTCATACAGTCAAGTGTTTGCCCTGACTGACTGTTTGATTCATCACCGTCGCGCCCAAAGCACTAAAGCTACAAACATGAAATTTGAACTGTAGGTACATTTAAGAAAATAAACTTCCGCTAAGACGGGTTTTTTTTTTAAATTCGGGATCGAAAGGGGCAAAACATGGGTTAAAGTGTTGTATGAAGAAACTTGATTTATTGGGCCCATTTACTTCAAACTTGCATGAAAGGCTGCGGGACTCTGCTAGTTTCTATATAAAAATGAAAATCTTTGAATTATGTAAAAATCTTTGAATTGTTTTCATGGGCCTTTAATGAAGATTCGATTGGCCGTGCATTCTAGTGTTAACTCACATCGGCAACAGCTGCGTTTCGTAGCCCCGAGCGCCATTTGCCATAACTGCTGGCATTGTTGTTCTCAGTATCCGCAGTTGTTGGGGAATATTAACCGAAAACGCTGAAGGAAAATATTTTTTTTTATATTTGTAAATGCCTACAGTTAAATTTAATTAAATTAAACATACACACTCACTCACACACACACACGCACGCACAAATAATGCACGTAATTAATATTTGCTTTACAATTATTTTCACAATGGCAACAATTGCGTGTGCGGCTTATTAACAATGACATTTACACTGAATATGTGTGTGTGTGTGTGTCTGCTTTTGCATGATTTATTCACAATCAAAATGTCATTATACACGCATACTCGAACAGCAAATATTTATGCAGAAATGTTAAAAAAAAATCGCACAAATATTTTATATACAATCTGCTTAAAATGAAACAGAACTCGTTCGGTTTCTTCCGTCGAAATACAAAAACATGATGCACATGCATAGGTATTGAATTCTCTCGAATTCATGGAAAAGCCACTGGCACTGTTGGTCAGATTACATTTCATAAATTTTATTCATAAACGTCCAACGTTTGTCGGCCACCACAAATGACTCGAACTGGCTTGTTCGCTTTTAACAAGCTGTGAAAATTCAACAACACACAACACCAAAGTTTTATTATGCATTTTTCCGGCATGCGGAAAATCAAGCCAGATCCGAATTGAAAACGAGCGACTGTCCAATTTACAATAAATTCACAATCGAGGTGAGAAACGCATATCGGCAACGCCATTAACAATGCTGAGCTCTGCTCTAATTGAACTTCATAAATCCTTCCGTTTCACTTTCTAGCCAACGACAACTACATCCAGGAGTGTTGGTGTGTGTGTGTGTTTGTGTGCGGCTCTCGCTTATGGCTGCACTTGCTGGCGAGTGCAAATACAAAAGTCAAATAAATCAATTACACATCGAACTTCTGCTGGCGACAGCGCAATCTTTCATGCTGCCACTGCGACAGCAACACAAACAATGGCAAACGTACGCCAACGACAGCATTCCGGATGCTTGATTAGAACAACAGCAGCAACAACAACAACACTGATCACAATGGCCACATACAACACGCGTTGTTGTGTACCTGAAGTCGCACACTTTGCATCCCCAACTCGAATCGGAATTCTCAATCTGAAGGCTGAATTCAAATTTAGCCCGAAACGTCAGCATCCACACACACACACACACAACGACACATAGCCACTAACATACAAACACAGTCACATTTGTGCTCAGCTGGCTGAAGCGGCTGCGGGAAATGCAAAATTTAACATCAATACAAATCTATGAATTTGTTCGACCATGCAGCGTATGGCTTGCGGATAACCCCACACACACACACACACCAGCACATACATATGCACCTATGTACAGGTTAAAGTATGCATGTGCACATCATACGGCAGCTCTCGAACCGCATTGTCGAAGAACCTCGACCACGGCCACTGCAAATGACATGTTCCGCACTTGACCGGGCTACGTCTGCCGAATCGGCGCTACACTTAAACGCCTGCATGACTCGCTGTCACCTTTCCCATTTATCAGTCTGTCCATCTGGTCGTATTTAACTCCTATCGGCCGCTCTGCCAGCCACATGCATTCATTGATGTCAGGCTGTCATTTGCTCAGTGCATAGTCCGAAATGCTGCCGAATGAAAAACGCCAACATCGATAACAGCAACTTGGTATATTGGGAAACTGGTAATAGAGTCAATTTAGAAGTAGTTTTCAATTCAAATTGTACATAAATACTTATCTTCGTACACGCAATCACAACTAGCACGGAAGAGCTGCGTAGATGCCCTCTCCAGTTATTCAGATCATGAGATAGTAGGACGTCCTCAACTTTGTCCTTTCACCGGAGACCGACTACAGACCGACTACTGCATCGAACACCTTTTTCGCCGCAGCTTCATGGTTCATACGGGGGACGTGTCAAAGTCAGATTCGTTGTCATGTCTCTAAACAGCTTGTTGTTGGTTCGTATTCGATAGTCGAACAGGCCAGACAATTATCAAATGTACCTTCCTCTCTCGAATATCCTAAGAGCCGCTGTGCCATAACGCGGCAGTGTCCATGCTTCTGTGCCATTAAGGAGCACGAAAAGAATAAGCATCCTAAAGAGTGCAAGTTTTGTTGGTCGAGAGAGGTCTCTGCTACTCAATTGCCTACCGAGACCGTAGTAGCACCTCTTGGCACCACTTTATCTTCAGGCTGGCTTCATTGCTGCTGTTTGCAGCGGTGCCAAGGTAGAAGAATTCCCTGACAATTTCAAAAGTCGTAATAAGTAATCGCTGCGAGTCCCTGCACATAGACAGCATATACTTCGTCTTGCCTTCATTTAAAACCAAACCCATTTTGGTAGTCTAAGGACATTGGCTCTCCGATAAAGCTCCGACGAAAAAGATGTTCGATGCGTTAGTTGGAGGTCGACAACAAAGAGGGAGACCGTATCTCCGGCGGAAGGGCCAAGTTGAGGAGGCCCTATCACCTCTTGGTGGGTATCACCTTCTGGAGAGAGCTTTTGCGGCAGACTTAACCCGCTAGCGGGTTCTTATGGCCAGTTAAGTGAGTAAGGACATAGGCTCCGGTAACCATTTGGGTTGTGCGTACGACTTTGTTGTTCTAAATCTACAGTCTCATCAAAGAAAGTATGCTCTAGTTTTGGGTCCGAAAAGCTTTTTCATTACTTTTCATTTTTCACCCCTAAACATTTCAATAACACATCATCGAAGTCTAAGACCCTGTCATCTTACTCACATACTAACTAGCCATAACAACCCGGGTTACGGCTGCCGCAAAAGTTCTCTTCAGGCGCCTCTGCTTTGCGCGCGCCTTCTCCAGTTGGTCACATCAAGAGAAGATAAGGATCTCCTCAACTTGGTCCTTCCACCGGAGACACGGTCCCCCTCTTCTCTGTCGACCTCCAACCAGAGCATCAAACACCTTTTTCGCCGGAGCTCTATCGTCCATACGGCAGACATAACCAAGCGAGCGTAGCCGCTGGATGTCATCATTATGGCTTTTTTCAGAACCAAATATGTATCAAAAAAATCCATTAATCAATTAACAGTTGTAATCCCTAATTATAATCCCTCATCCAAGGCATGTCCCCAGCCATGATCCCTTTGAAAATAGCTGTGTAGAGCCTACGAGCCAACTTTGCTTTTATCAAGTTTCCATTCAGTCTTAATTTTCGGTAGCAAATCAATCTTTAACAGCTCGTTGCTGCATGCATTTTACGTCTAAAAAATGTTCTCATTATTCAACTATGAAGCCACTGAAAATTGAGCAGCTAGATTAAGTGCTACCATGACCCATAAGTACCAAGTTCCAAATCAGTCTCAGCTTTTCTTCTACAAACAAACGTGAATACTTACGTTCTTAGTTAACGTCGCATCGTTAAGTTGAATACGTCGCAGTACTCAATTATAGCGCCCGGAAGGAAGAAAAAAAACAAATCCAGACTACAACAACAACAACAGCATTATTATGAAAAAGCAGCATTTGATGTTGAAGCGTTGGTGTCCGAAACGCACTGCATATGGTCCTTCTTCATTTATCATATCCACACACGCTGCCAAGCTGCCAAAATCCACTTTGGCTTTACGCAAATGGCATTGGGCGGTGGGCGGTGGGCGTCACTGAAAACGTATACCGTGGGATGGTCGGAAAATGGCTGGAACAGAGTGCGCCGAGTATTTGCATTTGAATTCAAAAACACACGTCACATAGTGGGATCGGTCAGACGTATGAACCTATGTAAGTACACTTGGAAGATGCCCAGTAGGAAACTTGCAGCAAGTGTCGGAGGTTTTTTGTAGAACAGAATCTGAAGTGAACTGAATTTAGAAAGACATTTTGGAGATTAGATTCAATTGGGAGTAAAAGAATAAAAAGATTCAATTAGGAGTACAAATTACTTCAGTCCGTTTATGAAAGGTGGTTCTGGCTATTGTGAATGGTTCATAGTGACAGCTGATTGCGGTGGTTCCAGAGAGGTTAGACATCTGTCAAAAATATTCATTTAATATGGCTTTGAGTAAAAAATCTTTTTTTTTTACTGTAATGAATATGTCCAACTTTGCTTAGTTAAGCAGAATTTGCGGGAGATTCTAGTTTTCTGCTTTAATTGGAAGAAAAATGCAGCTAAAACACATCGAAAGCTTGTTGAAGTTTGTGGTGACAATGCTCCAACTGACAAATCACGTAAAGAATGGTTTCGACGTTTCCAGAATAATGATTTCAGCGTTAAAGACAACTCTCGCTCGGCCAAAAGCCAAACAAATTCGAAGTCAAAGAATTGCAGATCTTACTCAATGAAAATTCGAGTCAAACGCAACAGAAGCTTGCAGAATCATTGGGAGTGACACAGGCTGTGGTGCACACAAGGGGGGTTTTGGTGGTTCCACTCCACCCCCCCAAACACAAAAATTGCTGGTACAAAATGTGGTTTCGAACGGTATTCGGCTCAAAAGTTGTACGCAAAACACCCCCAAAATGAAATCCTGTGTGCGCCACTGGACACAGCAAACAATCTTCGTACGATTGAAAGCCATGGAAATGATTCAAAAGCAAAGCAATTGGGTGGCTTATGAACTGAAACACAGTCTCTCGAAACGCAGTGTCCCAAAAGTCGTGAAGAAATATTTGGAAACGCTCAATTAAGATATTTTACCATACCTGCTGTATTCCTTGGATATTACTCCTTCCGATTACTGATTGTTCCGATGGATGCAGCAGGATTTGGCAGAACACTGGTTCACTTCTTTCACGGATAGTGAAAACTGACTCCTATCTTGGATTGCCTCAAAAGAAGAGACATTTTTTTTTTAGATGGCACTCGAAAATTGCCTGAGAGATATGAATCTATGTATGAATGTATAATCGATTCATTCATTTCGTTTTGAAAGAAATGCGCACAAAAAAGACGGATCGAACTAATTTTTACTCTCAATATGATGTAATCTAGTTGAGTGGATACATAAAAACTTATAGTCCAATTTCAGTATCTACAGAATTGAACTTGCGGCTTAGTGATGAGTGAATTGCATCGAGATTCAGAGGGTCTTCGGCAGCAATACCTCGACCAGCAACAATAAAAATGTCCTTTCGTCGGCTGAGAATGGCAGGAAGTAAGAAGCACGGAAAGTTGCTGAAAGCTCGGCCTTTGTCGCTTATCGACTGGTTGTGCCGCATTTATATTTGTTTTTTGCAGGATACGTATAGGGTGTTTTTTTTAGAGGTTTGTTTTTCGAATAGAGATAAAACTGGCATTTTGGGGTCAAATCTGGCAACTCTAATGTCATTTATGTTCAGTTTGGTTTGCCATTTCATCATGAACAGGTTGACAAAAGAACAACGCTTTCAAATCGTGCAAATTTATTTCGAAAATAATGGTTCAGTTCGCGAAGTTTACCGCAAGCTCCGTCCATTTGATGGTCGACATAATCGTCCATCAGAGCAATTAATTCGGTTAACCATGGGTCGTTTTCGCACTACGTTTACTCTATGTGATAATACGCATCCGCAGAGACGTCGAACAGTGCGCACCGAAGAAACAATTGCCGCTGTAGAGCAAAATGTTGAAGAGGACCCGAATGAATCGATTCGCCACCGTGCACAGCAATTGGAGCTTTGTCCATCAACTTTATGGAAGATTTTGCGCAAAGATCTTGGCTTGCGACCTTACAAGATCCAGCTTGTGCAAGAATTAAAGCCGCGAGACCATGCAATGCGTCGTGATTTTGGTGTATGGGCCGAAAATGAGATTGATCTCGATGCTGATTTTCATCGCAAAATTTTGTTCAGTGATGAGGCTCATTTTTGGTTGAATGGCTACGTCAACAAGCAAAATTGCCGCATTTGGAGTGAAGAGAATCCACATGAGACCCTTGAGACGGCATTACATCCACAAAAACTGACTGTTTGGTGTGCTCTATGTGCTGGTGGAGTCATTGGGCCATACTTCTTCCGAAATAATGCTGGAGAGTCAGTTACCGTTAATGGAGACCGGTATAGAGCCATGATAACCGACTATTTTGTTCCCGAATTGGATGGCATGAATGTGGATGAGTTGTGGTTCCAACAAGACGGCGCTACATGCCACACAGCGCACGTCACAATCGATTTATTGAAGGAAACATTCGATGAGCGCATAATTTCGCGGAATGGACCTGTCAATTGGCCACCAAGATCGTGTGATTTGAAACCATTGGATTATTTTCTTTGGGGATATGTGAAGTCGCTCGTCTACGCCAACAAACCAGAAACGTTAGGGGACTTGGAAGCCAACATTCGTGGCGTTATTGCCGACATACGGCCCCAAATGCTCGAAAAAGTGGTTGAAAATTGGACCTGTAGAATTGGCTTTATTCGAGCCAGCCGTGGCGGCCACATGCCCGAAATCATATTTAAACATTAATGGCATAAAATTATCCTTCCAATAAAGCCAAATTGATGGACATTAAAACGATTTTCTTGTGTTTTATTTCAATTCGAAGTTCTATACCTCTAAAAAAAACACCCTATAGAATACACTTGGGGTTTTATCACACAGCCAGCCTTGCCGACATATCGGACGTCGACACCAAAAGCCTAGCACCAAAGATAATAAAAATTAAATAATTCATTAATTGACTGGCACGACAGCCCGATACCGCGACTAAGGCCTGACTACCCGCAACCATCCATGTTGTGCGGGCGAATTTTTACAAGGTTGGAAGGGACCTACAGTTTTATGCCGATTCCGAACGGCGATTTGGGAGCTTTTTCATAGGCAATTTTGTTCTCAAAGGTTTGCCATTTCCTGCTGAGAGGACAGCCGCCGAAAGAAAAATTGTTTTTCTTTTTTCGGTGTTAGCAGCAACGGAGTCTTGAACCTGGGTTCGAGCGTCGCATTTGACTCGCGGCCCAACGCACTAGCCAGCTGAGCTACGGCGGTTGATAATAAAAATACATTTATAAAAAATTTATATTATCTTTGCACGCTTCATAATTTTGTGTACAGGTTCCTTCCGGTTTCAGGAAGGATATATGTATATAGGTGAGGAAATAGGTTAGGTTAATAGGTTAGGAAATTGTACAGGATGGTTTGAGACCTAATAAAGCGAAGGGGACAGTGATCCGGTGGCATCACAATGTGCCCAATTTAGCCTAAATGCGCTCTCGTTGGAGAGCCACCATATCTACCTACCTACCTACCTTGGTTGTGATACATTAAACCACGCGATTCGTTTCAATTCCGTAAGGACACTACTGTCATTTGACCTAAAAAGGCTTATTTAGTAACATCTTTATAGCACAAACTTTATTAGATGCTTTAAGCAAATCAGTGCAAATTTCCCACGAGGTGTGTGTGGCACAGGGAGTGAGTGTGAATATTGCCCAGTGCGCAAATATGTCAGCGTTCACACACACACAGACACATCAGTTTGCCTGTGATTACGAATGCTGTACCAAATTTTCGTTCGCCCACCTCTCCACCCCTAAATTGGGTGGTGGTGGTGGTGGTGAGTTTGTCCGTTGGGGTTTGTCATTGAGCGCTCGCTGGTCAGCACATAGGCGGCAATCGATGTTGCCACGCAGACACGTGTAGCGTCGTTGTCAACGTGTGTGCATCCGGCGTGTAGTTGTGGGTGTGGGGCCTGTGAGGGGGCGTGTGCATTTGACAGTCATGGAAATTCCCAATTATCGTTTAATGTGCTCAAGTATTTCTCCGCTCACTGCCGCATTTCAAAGCGTTGAGCGTGCAATTCTATTAAAACAACAAAAACAATAAACATCCTTTACATAACGGCCCGCAGCGAACGGTTGTCGCTTATTTTCTGTTTTGACATTTAAACGTCTTGCTACAATATTTGCGCAGCTCCTTCACACACACACACACATCCACACACATACTGGCACATCCTGTTCACTCGTCGTCTCCGCACGTAAACACTTCCATATTGCACGCGTCGCACGAAAATATGTCAAATTGTACGGCGACAATTTCAGGTGCAGGTAAAAAAGCAAACAAGCAGCGGAAAAGGAAGAAGCAAACGCAAACGGAAACGTGTGGCAAATGCGCACTTCCCCGCGTCGCCGCGTGCTGCAGCATTTAACCTGCAGCCACACGTACGCGCCGCTGCCGCTGATGATGATGATGCCGTCGCCGCTGATACAGTCGAGCTACGTGTGAGTTCGCTGCCGCCGCAGCGCCACCGGCCGGGCATCTTCGGCGCGCCACACCAGCGCTGCGGTGTCTTTGCGGCATGCGCTGCTCGTGGCACCTTCGCACACCCGCTCACACACACACACACACACACGAATACACCAATACGTCGCGTGTTCCACATGTGCGCGCCCGATGCCCCACGGCGTTGTCGTTGTGTGTTGTGTGCCTGCAGTTTGCTTGCTTTATTTGCTGTTTGCATCGCCTGTCAAACATTGTCGCCGCCACCGACAATGCCAACAACACCAACAACAACAACAAGCCGAATAGCGCCAACACTCCTTTGTTGTCTTGTCGCTTTTTTGTGGCTGCTTCTCGTTTGCTTTTATCGAAATCAATTGAAAGATATCAGCCAACCCCAACCGGCCGCGCCCGCTCGCCAACGAACCCAAATGCTCACAATTCGACGACAGTCCTTGCCGCTGCCTTTTGTCGACTGTTGCGTCTTTCGGCGGTTTCCCCCTTTCTCGTTGTGATTGTTGTTATATTTGATTCCGCAACATTTGCTCAGTTGTTGCTGTTCTGGCCGTTATTGCTCTTGTTGTTGTTGTTGTTTGTTTGATGTGTCGTTGTTGTGGTGCCGTTGCGTGACTTGTTGGTATGTTTTTGTCGCTTGGGTTACGCCCTCGTCTTAAATGTTTGCTAATAGCCAATAAAGCATTCATCATCCAGCGATAAAAACAACAGAATACAACATCAACAACAACAACAGAATACAACATCAACAACAACAACAGAATACAACATCAACAACAACAACAACAATAGCGACACCGACACCGACAACAACAACAACAATAGCATTAACAAATTATTAATTAGGACAAATGAATGAATGTGCGACTGTCATCGTCATTTGTTGCCAAAATATGTAGGCGGCATAAGTTATGGGTTACCGTGGGCCCAAAACATGCCGTCATGTTGCAACAACTTATATTTTCTGCAATCACTTGAAATTGTGTAATTATAATTTTTTATGTTGGGAGTAGAGTGGGTTTGAGTTTAAAGAACTTAAAATTCTGTATTTTTTTTGGTTAGTTCTTAGTTCGATTTAGGGCTCTCGTACACAAACTTTCCTATTCTTGAGTAAAACCTTCTCAATGCTCAGATCTCTTATATCTCTCTAATATCTTAGTTTAAAGCCCCTGATTACAATGATAATGTGGTCCTACTTTGAGCCGAAAGCTCAACAGTGGGATTTTTGTCGAGAGTTACAAAGTGAGCGCTTCGTCTTAGTTCCAGATCTGATTGTTACGATTGCTAGGTCCATCATTTCATGCTGCTGGACATTGTAATCGTAAGGTTTTTGATTGAACTTGGCACCAAAGTTCTTACTTACTTACTTTTAGCCGGCCTCGTTAGTCCAGCGGGTAGCTGGCTTCTCATACCAGAGATCCTAGGTTCGATTCCTAGCTCGGGCTGGTAAATTGCTCGTCTATTTCTATTGCTATCCACATGAAGCAGATGATGGCAAACCCTCCAAGTATTAAAGAAAAATTGCCAACCGTCGTTCGGAGTCGGCTTTAAACTGTTGCTTTCCCCTCCTTCCCTCATCCATCACATGTTGAAAAAACAGTGTTCTATACACATTTCAAACGGGTGGAATTTATGGTATCACAACGGGTCCATAAAGAGGACTAAGTGTGTCTCATACAGAGGCAGCCACTACAACTTACCGACCTAACTGGCTATAACAACCCGTTACCGGGTTACGGCCTGTCACAAAAGTTCTCTCCAGTCGCCTCTGTGCCTTCTTCAGTTGGTCAGACCAAGAGATGATGGGGGGCGTCCTCAACTTGGTACTTAACAACCCGCCATAACAACCCGTTACCGGGTTACGGCCAGCCTCAAAAGTTCTCTCCAGGCGCATCTGTGCCTTCTCCAGTTGGTCATAGCAAGAGATGATGGGGGGCGTCCTCAACTTGGTCCTTCCACCGAAGACACAGTCTCGTCTACCTCCAACTATCGCATCGACAGTGCCAACGTTTTTTAGTGCATCAGGCAACATTCAAAGACCAAGTTGGCCCCAGTTCCTACAATTCAGACTCCTAATCTCTCCAGTATTTTACTTATAAGTAAGTTCTCACAGTTCTCATGCAGTTTACGAGTTTCTTTCCTTTCTGTCGTCGTGTAGTTTTATTAAATTAACCGCAAAATAAAATCCATATTTAGCTGGATTTTCCACCATTCCGCCCGACTGTATCGCAGTCTCTGCTCTGCGGCACAAGGCGAGACATCGCAGCCGCTCCTTTGGTTTCATTGCCACTGAACAGAGGCACCCGGCATGCCAGCTCGACGCTTGTGCCACACATTCCAGCCACTGGGCGTCGGGACATGCCATGCTTGTCGCCCGGACTCGCGCACGTTGATGACAAATTTATATGCTGCCGTTAGGGGCGCACTCACACACACACGAACACACACACGCACAAACACATTCAGCAGGGTTTTATTTATGTCGGTCGTTCTGTCATCACGGGCACTGGCACCGTCACCGTCACCGCCACCGCCGCTGTACTCCGATTTGATTTTGTGAAAATAATTTCTTGCATATTTCTGCTCGTTGCGGCAAAACAAAAAGCGCACCGCCACCAAGTCGGCGCGGCGACAAGAAATCCAGCAGCACAAAAATTATTACAAGAATTTCATTAATTTCGTTGTATGTGTGATTTGTTGGTTTTACGCACACGTCTGCGTCCCACAACTGACGGCGCAGCGCAGGGGATTAGCTACTTGTTACAGCGCAGCTGTTGGCCGCACAGCTCTCGATGGTCTTCGTTCCCGGAATGTCAAGTAAACGTGCCCTCTGCGGCCTTTGAGCCGCCGGGCTGAGCATGTCGTGGCTGGCTGGCTTGCTGGCGCACATCGGACGTAAATCATCGCAAATAAAAATTCGTATATGTGTTCATAGTAATTTATTTGTGCAGCAGATTTTTGTCAGATTTGTCGTGCGTTGTTTCATAGTTGGCCAAACGAGGTGACCATACGAGAGAGAAATTGAACTTTATGAATAAAAGGTTCGATGACTGAAAAGCTTCAAAAGTTCACACTTGACGAATCTGTTTTGCTTGAAAGATGAATGAAGCTTGTAATGGAGAACAATTGGAAAAGATTTTCAATTGAAATATCTTAAAGAAAGTTAAATATTTTAGAAGAAAAATGCCTTTTTAATTCGCTAGAAAACATAGTTATATACAAATAATAGGTTTTCTCAAGTTCCTCAAAATAGGCAAATGCTTCAGTGATGACCTCTTCATTCGGTTTGGGAAAAGAAAATACTCGCAGGGGGCTAAATTTGGAGAATATGCTGGATGGGGTAGCAGTTCGTAGCCCAATTGATGGATTTTTGCCATAGCGACCACACACGTGTGCGCTGTTGTGTTGTCCTGGTGGAAGAGAACTTTTTTCTTCGCCAAATGCGGTCGTTTTTGCTTCAAATTGGCATCAAATCAATCCAGCAGCTCTGCATAATATGTGTCAGTAATCCTTTTACACTCTTGAAGGTAATCGATGTGAATGACACCGCATGCATCCCAAAGAACTGTAGCCATGACCTTGTTGACCGACAGACCCATCTTGGCCTGCTTTGGTGCATGTTCGACCGGACCGATCGACTGCTTTGACTGTTGCTTGGTCTCTGATGTGCCGTGATGGATTCATGTTTCATCTACGGTTACGAAAACTCGTTCGGATTTCGGTTGAACATCGTCAAACACTCCTTTGAACTGGTAACACGTTTGGGCACTCATCGCACGGATAGCTTTTTCATGTCCAAATATTTATGCAAAATGTCGTGTACCCGTTCAGTTGAAATGCCAACAGCTTCAGCCACCTCACGCAATGTCATTCTCCGTTTGTCCAATATCATTCCATGGACTTTATCCAACCATTTCTGGCGTTAAAACCTCTTTTGGGCGACCTGAACGTTCGGCGTCTCTTGTGCTGGTGCGACCACAACGGAATTCGGTAAACCAATTCTTAACTCTTGAAATTGATAGAGCAGAGTGCCCATAGTATTTACCAAACCTTTTCTTGGTTTCGGTGATGGGTTTTTTACGCAAAAAATTATGTTTTATCAGCACGCGAAGTTCACTTTTTTCCATTTTTGTCGAAATTCACAGAGTTGGCTGCTTTCAGTGTTTGTCAAACACAAAGAAAATTATGCATCAGGCTCAAACTTTGAATGTACCCTACTAAGAGATGATAGTTGACATTAGCAGAGTTGCATTTAAAGTTACTACGCGGGAAATTAAAGAAGTCACTGTCTTCTCAAACGGCCCTCGTTGGTCATCATAACCATTGGGGTGCATAGTGTACCCCAACTTTAGAGTTATTGACGAGGAAGTTTTATGTTCCAACTCAAATTAGACTATTGGCTTATTACGAGGGCCTCCCTTCAAGGAGTAACAAACGCAACTCCCTTCATTTGAATTGTGTAGCATGAAGACTGGTCGATAATAAGTAAACGTTGTTCCCACTCTCGAAATGCTTCAAACCGCTTCTCTTCACTAAATTTACTTTCTTCTTAAGGATTGAAACGTCGAAGATCAACTTTCAAAGAAAGACCATTTAAACTGCCAAACAGTTTTGTTGGTACATATGTATCCACTGTGCACTTGTCGCGCACCTTGTTCCATTGTTGTAGTTGTTGTCTTTTAATTTGGCTTGCTTCTGCATTTGGCAACGTTTTTTTTTGGTTTCTGGTTGGCGTTATTTTCCCCTGAATTGCTTGCAGCCATTCGCTTTCGAACAACTTGTCGCCAAACATTTGCAACACTTGGCCCACCGCGCCCACACTTGGCCAAGGCTATTAATAATTGCCGCTTATGTGTGCGGGGGTGTGTGTGTGTGTGTGTGTAAGCGCGCACTTTTGCTGTATTTACCTTTCAGATTTGCATATCGGCGCTTTATTGTCACTTCATCGCCCTTCGCCGCGCGCTGTCAGCATCACCGATAGCGACAGCAACAATGTCAACAGTGGCAACACCGACACCGGCGTTGGTGTTGGTGTATTGGCGCGTTGGCGGCTGTGCGCTTTTATCGCAAATTCCAGTTCATTTTCTTCTTTTCAGCGCTTTCGCGTGTCTGATTTGTTTGCCAATGTTGTGTGCATTTTTGTTGTTGTTGTTGTTGTTTTTGGTTTGTCAGCTTTTGTTTTGCTACTAATCCCTTTGTGTTCTTACCTTTGCTGTTCTTTGTTTTTGTTTGCGCAGCGCAACTTAATTTTTGTTGTTTGTTAATATTTGTTGTTTGTTTTTACATTGCAATGCGTCTTGGCGGTGTGTCGCACGTTGCCGGTTATTGCTGTTATTGTTATTGTTGTTGGTGGTGTTGATGATTTATTGCCATGACGCTGTGCCGTGAGACTGAGCGTCTGTTTATGTGTTTGTGCATGTGTCACCATCAGTGCCTCTGCCTGCACTGCATCTCCTTCCCTTCGAGCTTTTTAAGCGGCCCCATGCAAAAGCCAAAGCCACCAGCCATCATCATCATTGGCGCATACACAATCACATCAATACCCGCCCAGTCACCCACCCACCGCACTCCGAGTCTCGACCCCAGCCCGCGTGTGCACACAACGGCTGCCACAGGCGGCGTGCAAGCCAGCCAGTCAGCCAGCCGCTGCCGCCGCTACGTGGCACCGCAAGCGCAGCTCCATTCGTTCCAACTCATCCTCGGCGAGTCGTGGTGGCTGTGACAGCAGGATTTGTCGTCTCCAACGCCTGCGTTGTGGGATTTCGTGCAGCCGAAGCCGCAGCCGCAGCGGCAGCCTGCACCGCCGCTTTCATATTTAGCGATAAATACAAGTTTTATGATGGATAATAAATGGCTTCATTCTCGGTGACAAATAGTCCGGTTTGTTTTTGCTAGTTTTTGTTGTTGCGTTTTGTTCTAGTTTTTGCCATTTTTTATATTTGCCATATTATTTGTTGTTGGTGCTGCCTTCATGTGTCATATTTGTTGCGGTCGTTTGGTGCTTTAAGGTCGGTGGATCTTGTTGGTTTTTTTTTGTCTGCGTTTTTTCCGTTCATACACGAACAATAAGTGCGCGATAAGACGACAAAGATGCGACCGAGAAGAAGGAACGAGAAAATGATGAATTATGGCCGCGGCGCAAATCTGTGGCGATAGTTGGCAACGCAAGTGGGTAGATGAAGATTTCAGGTGGGATTTGTAATTATGGATAAAAATGGAATTTCGCCGCTTTAAGTTTCTATTATGGCAACACAAAGCGGAGCACAAACGAAGTACGTGAACGATGACAGAATTATCGACAGCGAGGGAAAGTGAAAACTTTTAAAGAAGTTTGAATTCGATGCGGCGTACAGTTTGAATGTTGTGTTTATTTTTGCAGGAAATGTGTATGGAATTGTAACTAATTGAAGCCACTGCGGCATTATCGGGTTTTTAGCATTTAAAGAGAAAACTTTTAAAACATTTTAATTCGATGCAATGACTTGAATGCTGTGTTTATTAATACAAGAAAAGTGTTTGCATTTTAATATTTCGACTGTCTAACTACTAACTAAAATTATTATTATTATTTTTTTGGGGCAAGTTTTGAGAAAGTTTTGATGTTTGGAGACCCCCGCTATTTTTTAATGAAGAATATTTTCCCAAAAGACAATATGGTATTTTTTCAATATTTTACTCAATACAAGCTTTTTATTAAAAATTTTTCCGTGCAAATTACAAAAAACTCAGACGTGCTGGACTATTACTTTGTTCGGCAAAAATGATCAGTATGACGTCCTCTTTCAGAAATATACGGTCGTTACTCTGTTGCAAAAATGCAGTGATATCAGATTTTCTGCTTTTAAATACAAATAAATAGCAAAGTGACAATTTTTAAAGAATTTTAAATTACACGAAATGGCTTAGCGTTTATTTAGGTTATTTATAACTATAATTATAACTAATTAAAACACTAGTTAACAGTTTTCCTGCATTCAAGCGAAAGCCAATATTTTCGAATACAAATGCCAGCCATAGTTTTCCACATTTAATTCACCGAAAAGGTCCTTGAATTGTTATTTAAATCACGTTCGAAGCAATTTTGAACTAAATTCAGACCATAAGTGAAGTGTATTTTTTTCTCCTCCTCATCCATACAGCTTCGACAAAAATCTGTAAAAGGTAATCTGTAATAATTGAAATTTTTTATTCAACCTAGTTTTAAAAATTTGTGTATTTATATCACTGGAGGTAGTTTTGACCTACTGAAAACATATTTATTTAGAAAAAAAGTCAAGTTATTCAAATCCATCAATCCATTTCCGGTCTGTTTAGGTTGGAAAAGAAAAAATGATTGAAATGATGAAATGATTGAAATGATTGATTGAAAGCAGAAATTATTCTGTGCTGTAAAATTATAAAAATCGCATTGAAGCTCAAAAGCCAATTTTCAAAATGTGTGGCTCGGTACGATTACGATTAGAGTACTACTATTAAACGTCTAGGAATCCTCAACGATGATCGCCTCGAGGCACTCATGTTTTAAAATTACTCCAAAAGTAAAATGCTTTATTAATATTATAATCTTTTTTATTTATAATGGATCTTTCAGTGAAGGTAGTTGCTCGTTTCTGGGCTCCAGGTTCCACAGTGAAAAAAGTTATCCTAAACTAAAATTATGCGATTTCAATTTAGCTTTTGACGGGTTACGCGGTTAAAGAAGGGTTTTCTTAACACTTAGGGTTCCAAAATCTAAAAATAGCTTATGAAATTATTGACTTGATTTGATTTATGCTCACTACTCAAGTTAAGACCGCAGTTGGGAGAATGGTCATAGAAAAATTCTTCAGGGAGGCTAACTGATGATGGTAAAGCTCGGCCACATGTAACTCAGCGAGATCTACTTTCTACTAACAATAGCAAAATGGCAGAATATCTGGTCATATAAGTATTCGAAAAGGGGAGGGTCCGGCAATACAATTTGATTTTTGCTTCGTAGAAACCCAAAAGTTGACAATATCACAGATCCGAACGTATGGGAGACGTCCTCTGGTGATAAATTTCTGAACCTTAATTAATTTTGTATTTTTTGTACTAAAGAATGTTGCCGATGGCTGAATAAATCATTCAAATCGGTCCAGTAGTTTACGAGATACGATGTTTCATTGCTTACTTAACAACAAATGGGGAGCCAATTCCATAGAAAATGGCCAGTTTTGTATTACAGCCCCCTTAAGAATTAAAAATAGCGGATAGGTATGTTTAGAAGAAACATTCGGAAGGGAAAATAAATGGGTGTCGGTCATACATTTGACACGTCTGGGCGCAACCTGGTATCAGTAGGAGCCTATTTTATAAAAACGATCATTTTGTATGGGAGCCTTATTAAGGGTTGGAGATAAGATATAAATATATTTGACAGAAATGTTCAGTAAGAAAAACTAGTGGGGATCAGTCATAGATTTTAACCCTCTAAGAGCAACTTTTGAGCAGCTGTAGTACAATTTGTCGTAATTTCCAGCTTTTTTGTGAACTTTGATCTCGATGCGACGTCATTTAACCTCATTTTAGCCCTACAATTTTTTGGATCATGTACTTTACCCTTAAATTTTAATATTCAAGGCTTCAGTTCCACTAAAGATGTCAAATGTATCACCATCAAAATCGTTTTTGTAAATTTCTTCATAAAATTTAAATCTCCTAAACTTCCTCGTAAACAATTCTTCCTGCTAAGAATGTTCCTAATAGGCAAAGAATCTCCTAAATCTAAGAGGAAATCTCCTGACCTTTTTTTAAATCTAAATGAACTCTTAATCAATGATATACGCAAAATAGAGTTCTTTCCTATGCAAACGAGTTGGATTTAACTCCAGCTAGCTAATCTAATCTTCTACCCCTTTTTTTGATTAACCAAGTTTTCGTGGTATAAAAATTACGCTAACTGTTGTTGGCGGATCCAGTCGGATTTCAATACACCACATTAACGAATTAACTAAGTTTAGAACATTTGGAAAATTATTTGGGTTTAAGTAAAAACTTCAATAAAAAAGTGGCTTGAAGCGCTGATGGACTCCATATCAAAAGTAACCACTTGAACCAATTTCTAGTGTAATGAATTGTTTCACTCAGTCTACATCAGTGACATCCCATCGATTCGGCATGTTCGATAGACCATTTAGCAATTTAGAAAAACCTCTGCTGACAGAACTTTTGTACACTTTTACAATGAACTTTAAAATTATTTAAAATTAAAGCAAATTTTCAACAATTCCAATACAATTGATACAAAGCATTCAATCAAACATTTATCGTGATGCAGAAAAACGCAACAAAATTAATCATTCACTCGTAAATCGACGAATAAAAGCAGCATTTATCATTAATTCCATTTCTCCGCAACCAACTCTGCCCACAACGTTACGAATTAGTTAAAGAAAAAAAAAATTTGAAAAAGTATTTAAGTGAATGCAGTTATGAGGAAATTAGTATTAAATTAACATTAATTTACAGCAGCCAACAACGGCACATAACCTCACAAAACATCCATTCAAATTCGAGACCATCGACGCATACAAATGCGTGGCGCAAATGAAAAAATCACAGAGGCCAATGTGTACGCAATTTATTTGATTATGACTGCACATTAAATGGAAATCATTAGTTTATTTTTTCTGTACGGTTTTCACACAAAATTTTCATGGCACTCAATTTCAATTTAATTCGATGCAATGAAAACCGAAGCCGCCAATCAATGTCACATGTGGCTGACATGTGCGCCGGCAGACAGCGCGCCCGTTCCCTGGCTACTCCATCAACTACACACACACACACACACACACACACGCGCACACAAGTCACGCTTGCCATCTTCATTGCCATGGAAATGCATTCCCTTCACATTGCTGCCGTTGCTCGCATGCGATATAAATTTTTTGTGCTCATTTCTTGTGGCAACGCAAGCAGCAAATAATGACCCAAACGCGCGTGTGCGGCGACACGGTGCATGACTGCCAACTATAATATTTACTTGCCCACACACACACATATATATGCGAGTGGAGCTCCGCTTCCAGCTGCAGCTTCAACGAACTAAGTAAATCCGAAAAATCAATCTTCGTGCGGTGATGCCATATCAATTTCGTTTGGGTGCGGAATGCGCTTTCTTCTGCTTAGCGCGGCCTTCGATATTAATTGCACGAGTGCCGGCATCGAAGCCGTAACGAAAACAAACAAGTTCGCCGTGAGCGGCGCGAGGAGGCGTGCAGCGGCGCGGCGACATTCTTAGCGAATCACACAATCGATCAGTGTCAGAAAGTGCCCGGGAAAAGAGCCGAAAACCCATTTCAATAACGAAAATGAGTGGCTGCCGACGGGTCTCAGCGGTCGGCAATGGCGTCGCCGCTGGGGAGAAGGGCACGAAAAACCAATTTTTAAATCAATCCACTTTTCGCGGGCGTGCAGCAAGTGCGCAAGATTTCGCTGGAATTGAGTTGTTGTGTTTTCACTGTTGTTTTACTGTTCTTGCACCTTTTTGTTGCTTCGTTATTATTGTTATTGTTATTAATTACTGTACATGGTCAATAGTTGGCGTCTGGGCTGATTGGTTCCGCAGTTCCAAGCGACGCCTGACGCGCCCGTAAGTCAAGTTCAAAAGAAAAACATATGCAGACAGTGGCACACATACATCTATACTCGTACATGGCCCATAAATACGTGTGCAATATAAATAAATTTGTGGCGTTTTGAATTCGAAATTGAAATTCGTGTTGTGGCGCGCATTCGTGTGCGCACGTTCGACCAGTAAATAAATGTCACACAAACACACACACACACACACACATAGTCGAGCTGCGATGGAGTCGTCAGCGTACAGTGGAGTGGCGTGCAGGTTGAAATGCTAAAAATGTGCAAAAAAAAAGCAATCATAAAAGTACTTATTCCAGTTATTCGTGTGCGATTTATTTGCATTCTGCATTGTAATTGCTATCCTTTTCGGATTCTCCTTATGCTAAATGGATATAATAAGCTGCACAGTGAGTTAATGTGGCATGTAGCATGAGAAGTATTCATAAACCGTCTGAATGTGAACAGGTTTCTTGTCAATTTATGGTAAATAAAAACATTTTCGAGCATTTTCTGACTAGAAGAGGGAACGTCATTAAAATGGTCAAAGAATACAATAACACAAGGTGGCGCAAAAATGCATCCACCTATCGAAAGATGCTATATTTTTTGTAAATGGTAGCAAATGTAAATTCTGTTTTGATTTTTGCAAAGTTAACAGATACAAAATACATTTTATACATTAGCGAAGTTCAATATAGTAGCAATTTTTGAATTTTCGCAATATTTTCGAAAGCAGTTGTAGCGACAAATTGCTACGATAGCAACTTTACACCTAAAATGCTATGAAGGATAAACTCCACTACTGACAACTACTATTTTTTTTTTTTTTTACCACCTTGTAAATTGGTCTACAACCAAAATTAAAGGCAAACCCAGAAGTTGAAGAAGATAATGAAAACTCTCCAACTGGCTTTTCAACTTTTCTAAAGGCTGAACGAACGACTTTTCAAAAGGTTTATCAACGAAGAATCCGAGATATATTAAATAATAGTAAATCACAGTAAATTTAAAATTTTAGCCACGAAATCTCCACAGAAACCTAAGAAAATAAAAGCTGAAAAAATCTCTAAATTTTAAATTAATCTTCTAACAACGTTTCAAAACGCTGAAGCTCCTAAATTAGGATATTTAGCGATCGGAAACGGTAGTCAAGTGTAACAAATTTCATGAGATCATTAAAATCTTTTAACTCTTTTAGGAAATTAGATAAAAACTGCAGTTGAAGGAGGAAATGCCGAAATATTCGAAAGTCCTTAAAAAATATCTCTGAGAAATAATCAAAAAAATCCAATCAAAGAATACTTAAATAATCTACAGTCCTTTCAAAATATCTTTCATTCAATAATTATAAAATATCTTTTATAAAATATCTCTCAGAAATAATCGAAAGAATCCAATAAAATAATGCAGAAACATTCTGTAGTCCCTACAAAATATCTCTCATGAATAATGGAAAGAATCCAATCAATTAATGCAGAAACATTCTACATTCAACATTTCTTTCATAATCAAAGAATCGAATCAAAAAATGCCGAAAGATTTTGTAGTCCTTACAAAATATATCTTAAAAATGATCGAAAGAATCCAATCAAAGAATGCGGGAAGATTCTACAGTCTATACAAAATGTCTCTCGTAAATAATCGAAAGAATCCAATCAAAGAATTCAGAAGTATTTTAAAGACCTTTCAAAATTTCTCTCATTCTATTGTCCTTATAAAATATCTCTCATAAATAATCGAAAAAATTCTATTAAAGAATGCAGAAACATTTTATAGACCTTTCGAAATTTCTCTTTTACTTATTCGAAGAATAGCGTCACAAAATGCCGTAACTTTCTTTAGTCCTTAAAAAAATATCTCTCAGAAATAATTGACAGAATCGAATCAAAGAAATGCAAAAGTATTCTATAGTTCTTTCAAAATGTCTCTCATAATCTAATAATCCAATCAAAGAATGCAGAAACATTCTACGGTTTTTTCAAAATGTCTCTCATAATCGAAGGATCCATCTCGAAAGATTTCTCTCTTTACAAAATATCTCAAAAAATTCAGAAATATTCTACAGTTCTTTTCAAATTTATTTCACAATCGCATAATCGAGTCAAAAAATGCCAAAACATTCTATGTAAATATCTCTCAAAAATAATCTAAAGGATCGAATCAAAACAATTCTGAAATATTCTTACAAAACGTCTCTCATAATCGAAGAATCCAATCAAAGAATGCAGAAACATTCTATAGTCCTTACAAATATCTCTCATGAATAATCGAATAAAAAAATTCATAAATATTTTATAGTCCTTACAGAATGTCCCTCATAATCGAAGAATCAAATCAAAGAATGTAGAAACATTCTACAGTCCTTACAAAATGTCTCTAGTAAATAATCGAAGGAATCCAATCAAAGAATTCCGAAATATTTTATAGTCCTTTCAAAATTTCTCATAATTGAAAATATCCAATTAAAGAATGCAGAAATATTCTATAGTCCTTTCAAAATTTCTCTCATAATCGAGTCAAAAAACTGCCGAAACATTCTGTAATCCTTACAAAAAGTCTCTCGTAAATAATCGAAAGAATGCAAGAATCTGTAAATCTCCTTTCACAATTTCTCTCAGAATCGAAGAAACGGGTCAAAAAAGTCTGAAACATTCTACATTCCCTACAAAATTCCTCGAAATTTAACCCATGTCTATCTAAAATTTGAATGAAGTGAAAGAAAATTTAAATGAAGAAAAACTATGTCCAGGATTTTGTTAGACATTAACCCATTGCTGCCTAATGGGTAAAATTTTACCCATAAAAATTGATTTTAAAAAAAAATCACAAAAAAGTCAATGTTTGAGATCTCTCAAAACCATTGATAGGGATAGTTAGGGTAAAGATGGAACTACCTTAACCTAGTGAAGGTCACCCTAAAATTTCGCCATCTAGCTAGAGTTACCAGACTCCAAAAATCGTGAATTTTCCGGAGGTGGAAAATGTGGCGAAACGTAGTGGCCTTAGAACCTCACAAAAATCTGCCTCCTAACTCACCTGTAAAAAATACAACTTTTGTTCACGTGTTTAGCTGATCACTTCACAAAGTATGGAAAAAAGCTACCATTGCTGCGTAATGGGTACAAAATACCTAATGAATATCTCAGCAACGTGCAGAGATATAAAGCTAAATTTTGTTTCCGATCATTTTGGGTCACTTCTAGGTCGTGTATGAAATTTTATCAAAATCGTATGAGCGGAACTGGTACCCGGCAGCAATGGGTTAAGGGAGAACATATCTGTGCCAACCCTTGTTTTTTTATCTTCTCTGTTGGAATCATTTTTTATTATTTTTTTTATTAAGTAAACAAACTCGATCCATTTAGAAGACTACATTCAGAAACATTCAGACATTCAGAATGGATACCAACTGAAATTCATTCTCAATTAAAACAAAAAGAGTATTGCCAATTGTTGTTGGATTCCATAAAAACGTATGGGTGTTTAATATAATATTTGTCCAAATAAATGTTTGTCTTTCGACCTCCACTCTCTCATTGCACATTCATGCTTTGTTCCCATAGTTCACTTCACATAGTTTGTCCCACTGTGCGGCTGCAACATGAGCGCACTTATTAGTCCAAGCTGCATGTGCAACGAATCGCAATGCTTTGCGTTGCATTGTTACCAATTTGGATTTCTTAACAAGCGACATTTAACGCATGTCGCATAGCCTCGAACATGCCGCGGACAGCTTCGTTAGCGTAAAAGTGCCAGCGAAATATGGCCAAATGGCTGCAAAAAATCGCAAACAACAAAAGCGACAACAAAAAACAAAGTCTAGCAATGTGCAGCATGAACGCGCCCAGCCGCGAGCGCATGATTTGACAGCGCCGGTCAGCTTTGTCAGTTGTCAGTTTGGCAACTCGTCCATAGACAAACGAAACAAACGTTCGAAGGCGCAATTTGGCTGGCAGCCGCCTTGCATACGTGTGCGTCTAATCACCGTTGCACACGCCATATGCCACATGCGGCGTGCCCCACACACAGAACCGCACAGCACAGCACAACTTGTCATGCATTGCAACTTGTCAGTGCTCCCGCCATTGGGATTATCCCAATGCCAACAAAAGCGGCCATTTTCCCGCGCGCGCTCTCACCCGGCTCATTGCTTGTGCCCGACGAGAATTCCAATTGTTGCGACACGTTGTCCATCAGCGGCGCCCAGTGCATTGACCACTGGTTGTCGGTGCTCACACATCGACGACAGTTTGAGCCGCAAGTCAACAGCTAAATGAAAACTTGCCGCACTGTCAGCGTTTAATACGTTGCATCCATACCAATTGTTGAGCGTTGCGCTGTCACCCTTTCAAGCTATTACGCTGCCATTGAGCAACAGAATCCACTTGCTGCAAATTTAATAATCACAAAACACCACAACATCAACTCAACACCATCACCACCGATTTTGGCATCGCCATCACCGCATCAGCTCAGCCGCGACGCACTCGAGTCGCACATGTGGCCCGGCCACCGGCACCAACGCGTGAAATGGGAGCGCACACGCGCTTTTGTCTGCCACTCGGCGACATTAGTCGCATTCCAGTCGGTCTCCATTGCGCCATTGTCGCCGCCATGGCGCTGCATATTTTGCATTAGCCGACCAGAGGCACTCAGTCTGCGACTTTGTGCCGCTGTTGGCTTTGTTGCTGTGGTCGTAACTCTCGCGCTGGGGTTGGCGTTGGTGTTGGTGTCGTTGCTGCCGCCGCTGTGACACCTCGTTTGGTTTATGGCATATTCGCATTTGTTCCTCTATTCCATTCAATTTCGGTTTATTTCATTTCCTATGCACAGACAACAAATTCTAATGGCGTCGATGCAGCGCTGCACAGTGGTGACTTTCGGTGCACACGAGCGTTGTTGTAGTGGTGCCAAAACAGCGAAGAAGCTTTAGAATTGCAGACTGATTTTGCAGACTGACTTGGAGTCGGTTATGACTAAACAACCCCGATGTGAAATGAAAAATATTGAAGGGTTTTGGGTCGAACTGGTTTTCTGAACTGTATGGGAATATAAATTGTTGTCAAAAAAAGAGGTTTCAACATTTGCAAATGTGGCTGTTGTACTACATAATACGCAAAGTTGTACATTTCTAGAATTGACTAAGTATTGAAGAATAAAAAGAAGATAAGGTTAGGTTGTGAAGGCGCACTTTACCTTGGAGACTCTAAAAAGTGAGTCCCTTCATGTAGGTGAAAAAATAAACAACTGCCTCTTTTTAAAAAAAGAAAGAAAGAAATGAACAAGGAAAAGAAGTGAGAAATTTGAAAAGAGAAGCTCAACCCTTTTTTGGAAGATCGATTTCACTTCATTTGTGCAAAGTGAACACTACGAACAAATAGTTTGAACAGAAGAATGTAAAAGGTGATCAGATGGGGTAAAAATATATTTTGTTAAACATTTTAGGAGAAATATATAAAAAAATTGGCGATTATACCGCACACATAACCTAAAAAACAAATTAAAACATATTTAATTTTTTAGGTGTCATGCAGGTGGGAAAAAATGTGGAAAAATATATGTATTGGGTGTACAACTTTGCTTCCGCCGTTTTCCGATAGGTGGCTGTACCGGCTGAGGCTGGTTGAAATACATAGATGGTAATGCCTTTAAAGTGAGTGTGGACAGTGCCTAACGAATTGTCATCGCCGTTTTACGCCGATTTACTACGAGCTCTTAAAACCGGGTGAAACCATCACAGGAGATCGCTACCGAACGCAACTGATGCGCCTTAGTCGCGCGCTAAAAGAAAAGCGGCCACAATATCAAGAGCGACATGACAAAGTCATCCTCCAACACGACAATGCTCGGCCTCACGTCGCAAAAGTGGTCAAAAAGTACCTGGAAACGCTGAAATGGGAAGTCTTGCCCCACCCGCCGTATTCCCCAGATGTCGCCCCTTCTGACTTCCACCTATTCCGTTCGATGGCACACGGCCTGGCAGATCAACATTTTCAATCCTTCGAAGAATTGGAAAAATGGATTGCTTCATGGATAGCGTCAAAAGAGGACTCCTTTTTTCGAGCCGGGATCCGAAAATTGCCGGAAAGATGGGAGAAAGTTGTCGCTAGCGACGGACAATACTTTGAATAATACATCTGTAAGCACTTTTTCGCAATAAAGCTTTTAATTTTGGAAAAAACGGCGGAATCAAAGTTGTACACCCAATATGTTTTTAAACATTAGATGAGAAATATATAAAAAAAATTTGGTGTTTGAACCAGAATTTTGGTTCAGAATTTTTGGTTTTGATAACATTTTTTTTTCGTAAATAAAAAATTTTTTTTTGAGGTTGAATTCATTTTTGAGTTCCATCGATTTTTCTGGTAATGCTTTTAACCCTTTCCGACATGAAAATAAACCCGTTCTGTATGAATTGTATGGGCTGTAGTCCAATATATTGGACATTGTGACTGAAAGGGTTAAGTGATATCTACAATATGTCTCAATCTCATCTAAATCGGTTGACTACTTCGAAAGTTATAAACTTTTGTTTTTACTTACTATATTAATTCTGGCAAATCGGGGATTAACTATAATGGACTAGTATTAAAAAATATTATATAACAATCAAAATTGGCCGGGGGCACTTTGCCTTTCCCTATCCGACTATAACCTTTTAATAAAACAATAACAGTATGAGATATCACCAGTGACGCACACAAGGCGGTAGGGGTTGGGGTTCAAACCCTCCCAAATACAAAAATTGCTGGTACAAAACATGATTTCAAATGGTATTGGGCGCAAAGGTTGTACGCAAACCCCCCGCCCCCCCCAAAATGAAATCCTGTGCGAGCCACTGGGTATCACACCTCATTCAAATGGACGCCTCATCATTCAATTAATCGATCCGATTTTTGATGACTCGACCCAATATGTGCGGCTGTATTCCAACAATGGCGTCTTGAATGTTGACGATTTCTGAGTCTTCTTCGATACTGGCCACTACGGCGTCTTTACTTTGCACCGAATCCCTATCTGGGTTGGTGGTTTAAGGTCCAAAAAAGTGTACTCACTCGCAAAATTTTCAACGATGCGATGAATTGAACTGAAATGAATTAAATTGCCTGCGAACTGAAACCATGACCAACCGACCTCGCGACGAACTTGAATTTCCATAAAATTTTTTTATAATTTTCACACGTTCAGCAAACATAAAACGATGAATGATGAAATGGCTAACTGCACTAAATATTTTAATATTTTAAAGTCATTGATATCTTTGACAGTTGCTGAGATATCTCTAGTGGAAAAACTATCACTGCTATAGAAATGTGGTTAGTTTTTCCAATAGAGATGTGGTCACCCTTTAGTGTGGCCCGAACACAATTTGTGGTGCGAGGACATAAATTGTAGAAGATGGAAAGAGCCCCGAATGAGAAAGAGCCCCCATTCTTGTCATATTAAACAGTAATGGCCCAAACATATTCCAGACGGCAGCGACACGGCCACACAACTTCAAGATGACAAGATGACCACACAACTTCAATAAAAGCGGCAGCAACGTTATCACATTTATATTTTTGAGCTCATAAATACAAATTTTAAAGTGCTTTGGTACTACTGCATTCATCTATATCCATTTCACAGTTGTACAATCAATTTAAAACAAATGCCAATGTAATAATTTGTAGAAATATTAAACTTTTACTGAAATAGTAACAAATTTGTAATTGTTATTCACAGTACACTGAAATAGTAAGAAAAATTCCATTGAGTAAGTGGTGTAAATAAACGGAACAAAATGCAGGCGTCTCCAAAAGTTTGAAACCCAAACTTCTGTTATGACCATTAACCCTTTCGACCCCGAATTTTACCCTGTGTCTCGATATTACTTTTTGGTATTTAAATCATGAAACATTTGCCCAAGAAGTGTGCATACGACATTTGAAGTCGCCACGCCTCTTTGTTAGAGTTCTAGAGCTAGTTTACTTTTGAACAATTTTAGCTTAGAACGGGTTAAATAAATTTTGTAGCAATATTTTTTAATTACAGAAAAATTATTTAATATTAATGGAAAAATACAAAATTATCACTTTTTGATTTTATTTAACCATTATTAAAGAAACAGGGTTTTGATCAAACGCGCCCAATTCGTAGACTTCAATTAGAACACAAACTTTCCCTGATATCGCTGCAAATTATTGGACATTATTTTGGGGATGACAGTAAAATTTTTGTAATTTGCTTTAAATTCACTTCTAAAAGTATTAATTTGTTGATGCCTTCTTAAATTAAACCCATAAATCAATCGTAGTTTTTGTTATAAGATGACAAATAGGTGAAGTTGCTCTCAGACAACTTTGGGGTCGAAGTGGGTTAAAGGGGCTGGGAAAAGTTTTTAGCCGCACCCAGAAAGGCTTAGATTTTATAGTTTTATGTAGGCTTTTTTTTAATACTTCTCATATGAAGTACGGACTTGGTTAGCACTTTAGCATACAAAAACAGATTCACATCTCGAACAATCATTCCCAACTCTCTCTCTATGATTGTAAAAAGTATCAGCATTTACAGCACCGCCACTGTCCATTATTGTCATATAATAAAAATCAGTTGTAAGCATTTGATTGCGTCAAATATCGCTTTCCCCCTCTCGGCCGACAAAACTCAAAGCGAACTCAATTAACTACGCTTCGAGCGTGTACGCGCCCATCGCCGCACTAAATCCAAATCAGCGCTACAAAACGCCAGAAAAACGACCGAGAAGCAACACGAAAAGCATAAAGGAATAAAAACTGGAAATAACGTCATCGTCAGCATCAATCGGCGAAGCAATGGCAACACTAACGACGGCCATATGCAGTGCGTCCGCCACAGCGGAGTGTGGCGGCGTGCGGCGGCATGCGGCTCCATTCAAGCACTTTCAAGCACTTAGACGACGGCGGCAACATTTATTATGTTTAACCATTGGAAACGGTGACAATGCTGACACCTTTTTAGCGATAAAACGGATAAAATAGGGAAAACGTCGTCAGACCGGGTCGCGTAGGGTTAGGCGGCAAGAAGTGCAACATCGATGCGGAGAAATTGAAACATTTGATGATGGCGACTTTAGAACGCTTCTGTCGCCTGCTGAGCAATAATGAAATAATGCCAGCGAGACGTAGAACGACCAGTTGGGCGAAGGAGACAAGCGGACTAAGGGGGAGAGAGGGCGGAGTGCAAGTTTCGAGTTTGTTAACGATGACAGCAGCAACAGTGGTGGGGGAAAGCCATTAAATTAGTGGCCCGTCTGCCTGTCACGCGTTGCTGTACAACAAGCATCTTTAGCTAATCGACAACAAAGACGCCAACAACAACAACAACAACAACATCACCATTGACATTGAGCAGCTGGTGTTTAGGTGACTGTTGTGCCACAGTTCCAGCTGTTTGGCTTGCGGTTGTTGTTGTTGTTGTTGTTGTTATGCCACAAGCATGCGGCCTTTGAAAATGTCACGCCTGCCTTGCGGGCAGCCCCACAAATTATATTTTCCAAATATTTTCGCTGCATTCACGTTAAAATGCAAAGCTGCGCTTTAACAATTTGTTAGAAATGCAGCCGGACCGGCACAGAATACACACAGCAGGCAGACAGATAGCAAACAACAACAACAACGCGCTTGCGAGGAAGCGCTACAAAGCGCAACTCGACGCGTCAACGTCGGCGAACGTGTTGAAAGTGGCAAAACTGCAAACGTCAACCGTTTAAAGCTGGTTTCATTTCTTGTTGTTGTCTCGACTAAGACGGCGTACACACACACACACACATATATAGGGACAGCGAGATCTTGGCGATACAGCGAGCAGCGCGCAAGATGCACAAAATGCCAACATGGCTGTGTTCATTTCCAGCCATTTGGTTCTTCTAGCTGGTATTGTTGTTGCTGCTGCTTGTGTTGCGACGCATGTGCAGCAGCGCGCAGCTGGTGCGGTGTGCCAAGCAATGCGCATGCATAATCTGCCAGATAAAAATCACTCGTTGCCGTAGGATTTCCTTTTATGATTGTTCGTTCTCGTTGTTTTTCGTGCACAACTATGTCTGTGTGTGTGTGTGTTTGCCCTCCGGTGCGCTGCTGTGGGTGTTCTCGCTTTTGTTGCCATATTCGGAGGAAAAAAAATATAGGTGTGATTGGCCTAATGCATAAATATTTAAATTCGTTAGAAATTGCTGTGATTTGCTGTTACCACAGGCAAGCAACATTGGCTGCTTTTCGAAGGCGCTCCGGTGTTAAGCGTTGAGCTCTTGCAAAATATTTGCGCAACTGGCTGGCTTTTTAGACGTGGCACACACCGTCGTGAACTACTTTTTTGGCGCAATGTTTTATGGAAAATTATTACATTAGACACAATTCAGACTCATTTACCGCAGCTAATAGTGACCCAAAGGGGTTAAGACTGATTTTTAGTCGCTCAAAATCAATGGAAACTATGCTTCTATGGATTTGAATTTTTCCTGTGTGATTTCAGAGAAAGGAATCGACTTGTCTTAACTAATGTAACAAATAGACAGAGATAACTACTAAAAGATTCATTAAATTTGATATTCGCCCAAAGTTTATTGGTCTAAGAGAACCGAAGGGAGGAAACAATGATGCATACACATTCCAGACGGGTGGAATTGTCTATTTGAGGTTTAAGTGTGTCTCAAACAGAGACAACCATCATAAACTAAAAAAACCGACTTCCTAGTCTAGTCTAGTCTAGTCTAGTCTAGTCTAGTCTAGTCTAGTCTAGTCTAGTCTAGTCTAGTCTAGTCTAGTCTAGTCTAGTCTAGTCTAGTCTAGTCTAGTCTAGTCTAGTCTAGTCTAGTCTAGTCTAGTCTAGTCTAGTCTAGTCTAGTCTAGTCTAGTCTAGTCTAGTCTAGTCTAGTCTAGTCTAGTCTAGTCTAGTCTAGTCTAGTCTAGTCTAGTCTAGTCTAGTCTAGTCTAGTCTAGTCTATAGTCTAGTCTAGTGTCTAGTCTAGTCTAGTCTAGTCTAGTCTAGTCTAGTCTAGTCTAGTCTAGTCTAGTCTAGTCTAGTCTAGTCTAGTCTAGTCTAGTCTAGTCTAGTCTAGTCTAGTCTAGTCTAGTCTAGTCTAGTCTAGTCTAGTCTAGTCTAGTCTAGTCTAGTCTAGTCTAGTCTAGTCTAGTCTAGTCTAGTCTAGTCTAGTCTAGTCTAGTCTAGTCTAGTCTAGTCTAGTCTAGTCTAGTCTAGTCTAGTCTAGTCTAGTCTAGTCTAGTCTAGTCTAGTCTAGTCTAGTCTAGTCTAGTCTAGTCTAGTCTAGTCTAGTCTAGTCGAGTCTAGTCGAGTCAAGTTTAGTCTAGTCTAGTCTTAAATGAAAAACATGAATGGAGTAATGGTCACTGAAACTGGTTTTTTTAAATAAAGCTGCAAAAATTGATAACTTTACTCTTTCTCAAACGCAAGAAAAAATGTTTACCTGCTTTTGGGAATTCAATTTTGGGATTCAATTTACGCATTCTGTATGGATAAAGTTAAAAATATTTTTTTTTGTGAGTGACCCGTCTTTGCTACAACAAGACTGCGCACTTTAGATTTTATGTTATTGGAGTATATAAAATTCATTCTTTGTTTCTATGCAATTTCCTAAAATTTTTAAAAAGATTTCAAAGAAATTTGCACAGTTGTAATGCCGCTCTTGTTAGCTCTAGAATTATTATTTCATCTGTCAGTTCCTCGTTTAATTTTCCCTTTTCTGAACCTCATCTAAGAGCTAATCCGCCTAAGAGTTCTAGGAGCAACTGCCTCTTCAAGCGTGGTAACTACACTCCTATTAAAATCGATCTTTTTATCTGCGATTGCACATTCCTTCACACAATCCCTTCGATCTGTTTCTCACAATTTCGATCTTCCTTTTGTGTTTTGAAAACAAACGAAAAATGCCATCGGCTCTTTTACTTCGGCGTAGCGTTATGCATAATTCGGTTCAGCTGCACTGCAACCGGTGGGGGAATTTTCTCCATTTCTGCTCTCCTGACGCATCATTCTCATACGTTCGCCATTGCATTCCGTTGAGGCGGCCGCACGGCTTAAATGCCACAAATTACCCTTACGCACTCGTCCAGCTACGCGTGCAGACGCCAATGTGCGACTGTATCTGTGTGCGTGTGCTTGTGTGTGTGTGTGTGGCTCGTATTTCCTCTGGGCCTGCGTTGCATTGTTGTCGCTCGCAGCGAATGCTGTCTGCTGTCTGCTGCTGTTGCATGTTTTATTGTCATTTTGATTAGTTATTGTGTGCGCTATTAAGGTTTATTGTTGCGCCTTTTACTATTTCCACAATTTTTCATGTTAGCGTCTTTTGTTGTACGAGGTGTCACGTTATGCATTTACTGCCCGCTCGCCCCATTCCCCGATTCCATGGCCCGACCACTGCGCGTAGGTCGTCTCGCCGGCGTTCTTTTTCCTCTTCGTATTGACTGTTGCGCCTCTTTTGTTGTTTGTCTGGCACAATTGCCACTTGAAATTGGTTGAGGATTGTTGAGCATTGTATATGTCTGCATACACACACACACACACACATGCATACCATATATGCAGTTAACAGTGCTTGATTTTATGGGCGCTGCACTGAGGTGTGAGCTCCAGCGCGCATTCGACGCAACATTGGCAACTGTGGCTGCTGGCTGCGACTTGTGTGCCATAAAAATTGAATTAGTAATTGGGGCCATAAGTCTTGTTGCATGCGAGTTCCCTGGAATCGATTACGTAAGTTGTGTTGCAACCAAAAAAAAAAGCAAATAAAATTACTTTATTAAGAATGCATTAAATAAAAATGTGAGGCAAACAGAAATACTTATCTGTTCAAATCACTTACAATTATAAACTTCAACTTGTTTGTTATATTACGTTTTCAGTAGATTGGTTTTAGTTTTTAGTTTTTTTTTTTGTAATAAATCGAGGTCCTTTACATAGTGGGATTCTTCTGAGGCTCTTTTGGCTTTTACTGGTGTCTGATTTGTACAAATTGGAAACACTGCGCATATCGGTTCACCATCCAGCGGGTGTCAAATCGCTTTCCAAGAGGACCAAAAAGCCGGCTGTGTGTCAACGGAAAAGAATCCGCAATCGGAGATTCTGCCTTGTTTGCCTGTTCCCCTTATATAAAAAAAATAAAATTGCAGCTTCTCCATTCTTAAACCCCTCTTTTACTAATTTTTTATGCAATTTTTTATATCAAATCCTAAGCGTCATTTTGATATTTGCTCGCTTTACGGCCGAGAATTTTTAAGTGCCACCACACCCACTCAAAATTACTCACATTTTCACAGCCACTTGCAGAGGCTCGAAACGGCGTGCAAAAAAGGATATTTATTAAAATATAAAATATTCCCAGCTTAACTTTTTAATGCGTGTGCGATGCTTTTCTGCCCACAGACTGTTTGGAACTGCCGCACACACACACACAAAGCTACCCACATAGCCACCCACATACATATTAACTTAAACATAAATATATATTTTGCAAATATGTTTGCTGACCTCCTCCCAGCCTCATTTAACAATTCCTTAATACCCTCGAGATGCTCTATTTGTGTTGGTGCATATCACATTTTGTCTGTATTTGTGTTCGTTTACATATAAATAAAAACATCAGTCAGTCGCAGACGTCCAACTCGTCTACTTGATTAAACACTCAATTAAATTTGTTGTTATGTGCAGTCGATAGCTCTTTCGGCCCTCTGAGATTTCGTCTACGAGTTTGCTTTTCAATTTGTGAAAAATATTTCACTTTGCAATTATGTAAATTTTTGCCGAGAGAAAATGCAAAAAAACTGTATTTGAAATATTTAATTCTTCATGAATCTGTTGTAAGATTTATAGATTTTGCCTCATCAGTGTATTGTCAGCTGACTTTGATTTCATTAAAGATCATTCAGACATGCAACTGATGGCTCTGAACTATGAGACAGAGCAGAAAAATCTTTAACACATCTTTGAGATTGGACCAATTTCTTTCAAGTAGAAATTGCCGCAATTCATGCGGCTACTACTTGAGCAATGAAGTTCATATCAGGCAAGAATATAGAAATTTGTTCTGGCAGACAGACAACAGGTTCTGAAAGGTGACATCAAAAACTGTTCGAAGCTACAAACTGCACAGCCGGTCTCGATAGTCCAGCGGGTAGCGCGCTGGCTTCTCATACCAGAGGCCTTAGGTTCGATTCCTAGCTCGGGCTGGTGAAACACTCGTCTACTTCTATCAGATTATGATAGGACTTCGACCCATATCCACTCATAAACTCGACACCAACAGTAGAGATACTGAAAACTTGAATACTAGAGGTCAGGTCTAAATCTAAAATGTTCCGAAAGCTCTATTCATTCAAATAGTAATAAAAAAAAGCATTGTTTTTGGAGCAAATACAGAACGCTGACACTGTTGTAAGAATTACTGGTGCTTTTACTATCACACCTACTTTATTGGCCATGAAACTGTTCAGGCACTTCTTCCAGCAAATGTCAAGAACACAGTAACCCACAACTTAGTGAGTTACGTAAACTTTTAAGAGAGAATAGCTGGTGAACGTACTTAATGTCATCTGTCATATCTGATGGATTGTACCAGTCAATGGAGACACTAGTCGACTTGATGAAGGTTCAACTTTCATTGGTTAGATTAGATTACATTACTTCTTGGCAAAGCAGATACTGGGCGGCTTGGAAAGCATCCAATTTCCATTATTAGATTAAATTACATTAGACAATAAATTCTGTTTAGACTAGAAGGGGGTGAATCTTGAGCCGGGGGAATATGTTTCGTGTGTCTAACTTGTACACAGCTTAGTGAGCTCAACTCTTAAAAGAGAATAGCTGGTCGAAAGAGACCGACAAACAAACTTAATGCCATCTGTCACAGCTGATGAATAGTTCTGAGCAGTGGAGACAGTATTTGACTTGGTAATGATCCAATTTTCATTAGTTAAATACATACATTAGGCAATGAAATCTGTCTAACCTGTGGGTGGATCATGAGTCGGCGGACCACTTTTCACGTGTCTAATTTGCTTTCACTCGGATTTAATTCAAATCAGGTCTTTAACATTGATGTCCTAAGAAGCAGTGAGAGCAGTGTTGCAAGATCAAAAGATTTCCTCCTAGATTTATGAGATTCTTGGCCTTTTAGAAGGATTTTAGTAGTAAGAATTATTTAGAGATTACTTAGAGAAAGTTTAAGAGATTTTGATGGAGACACATTCAATATCATTAGTGGCACTGAAGCCTTGAATATTGAAAGCTAAAGTGTCTAATTTGATTTAATTAAATTGTATGCTTAAAAGTGTATAATTTACGCAATGAATGAAGGAAGATTGCAAAAGCGAATTTCATACCGATTTCATTTTTTATGTTTTTTTGTGTGTTAAGTTGTTGTTAAGCTGAAGGTGAATGAATAAAAAGGCTGGAATAAAAAAAATAAATAAATACCTATATTTTTATTTTTGATAAGAAGTTTAATTCCTTAGTTTATAATAAGAAAAATTGTTAACAAAAAATTTTAGGAAATTTTTGAAATTTTTGGGGCACTTTTTTTAAGATTTAGAAGAAAATAATTTCAGGTATCTGGCAACACTAGGTGAGAGAACTATTTTTATAGTTTTGCAAAAATCAGGTAAATTTTAAATAAATTAAGACAGAACTGGAGCACAGTGCCAACTAACTAAATTAAATTTCTTTTAAATCTAAAAATATGAATTTCCTAAAAGTTATTCATTATAAACTTATTAAATGTGTTTCGCATTAAAAAAAAAACGAAAAACCTATTTTAAGATTTATTAATGAACTCAAATAAATAAACTTGAAAGCAAAATGAATATAAAACAATTCAATGTAATTATGAAATAAAATTTAAATATTCAAAACTAATGAGGTCAATCGTTAAACTTTCTCACTTCAATTGATGATAGTAAGTACGTGATTCAAAAATCTAAATAAATCACCAACAAAAAATTAAAATCTTCTGAACTATGATATTTCGTAAATAATAGTTTCGTAAATAATATAAAACAATTCAATGTAATTATGAATTAAAATTTAAATATTCAAAACTAATGAGGTCAATCGCTGAACTTCCTCGTTTCAATCAATGTTAATACATGATTAAAAAATCTCCTAAAAATCGCCTACAAAGCTGAAAAAATCTCCAAAAATTTATTTATTTATTTATTCCCCTAAAAAGCTGAAAAAAATCTCCAAAAATGTATTTATTTATTTATTATAATTTCGAAAGGGTTTAGAAGATTTTAATTTTTTTTATTGGAGATTAATTGTTGTTTTTCTGATAATAAATAAATAAATAAAAAATTAATTATTGGAGAAAAAATCTCTAAAATCTAAATAAATAAATAAAAAATTAATTATTGGAGAAAAAATCTCCAATAATTTATTTATTTCTTTATTATCAGAAAAACAACAATTAATCTCCAATAAAAAAATTAAAATCTTCTAAACCATTTCGTAAATAATAATTTTTCCTGGAAATCATTGCAAGATTCTGAGGTTCACCCAAATCTTGTACGAAATCTCCTCATCTGGCAACACTGCTTTACTTAGCTCCATGTTCCAACAATAATAAAAAAATAAATAAATAAATCTTAGAGCTGCGTCACAACCACAGAATTCACACGTACACGTTACCAACTTTATCGTCAATGCTGTTTCACTTTTATTAGGGGTATTCACTAATTAGATATGTCGACTCCAATATACATTCACCAACTCCCACGTGTGCATTAGCCTGACACACATTTATTTTATTCGATTGCGTCGCCATCAACTGACCGTCGCCATCCAATTTTTTGGCGTCACCGACGCGCTGATAATGTCGACCCTGTCGGTGGCAATCGACTTGCCGCGCGTTCGAGTGCACTTAGCTGGCAACGCATCATTATCGGCCATTATGGCCTTCGGCGCTGGTCGGCCCGTAATTCGATAGTTGTCGCACTGGGCCGTAAAGCAAAGCCATCAAAGAATGCATAACTGGCCGAAAATTGGTGTGCGAGTTGTTGCCATAAATTGCGGCGCTTTTCCGGCACGCAGCAAAGAACTCAATTAAGTCGGCCGTAACCGGACACCGGCAACTCACCGTACGTAAGTAAACCTTGTCGCCGCCGCCAGCTGACCGAGCGGCCGGCGCATAATCCTCCAAACGCAACGTCTAGAAGCGTTCGCCGAGCGACATGTCGCTGGTCAGACGTGTTTTCTTTAAATTTCTTCGTTGGTTTCTTAATTTTTTTTTATTGGTTATTATTGTTTTTTCGTAGAAATTTCGTCGTGTACAGTGGTACATGTTGACTTTTAAATTGTTTTCTTTTAATTTTTTTGCATTAACATTTTTTAATGTTGTATTTGTGTTGTCAAATTTTTTTTATTAAAACAACATGGCAAATGTTTTTTATTTCGTCAAACGGCGCAAATATTTGCTTTACACGTGTGTGTGTGTGTGTGTGTGTGGCTGTGTTTTTTCCATGTCGTAAATGGCATTAAGCGTAAAACGATACTTGGCAAAGCGACGCAGCCAATATTTAAAAGCCGTTTAACTATCGACAACAAATAAAAAACTTGCAAATAGCTGAAAAAGTTTGGACCGCAGCCGAGTGCGACACGCTGCAAAAAAGTGAAAAGCAGACTTTAACTGCTCAGCTGCCGCCCGTTGTCCGCCGTCTGCCGTCGCTCGTTCGGTGTGTTGTTGTACATATTTACGCATCGTACAGCCTCGTCCTCGGCGCCGTTGTTGGCGTCGTCATCGGTTTGGTTGTTCTGGCAAATTGAACTTTTGCACAACAGTTGAGAGACCTAAATTCGGAAAACTAGAGAAATTCGCCAAAAACAAAAATCCGTAAAGAAAACAAACAAAATAGCTGCAAAAAAAACTGAGAACTTTATTGATTTTACGCCAAACAGCGTCGAAGCACAAAAACACACAAAGTTTCACAGAAAAAGTGTAAAGGGTGCGAGGGGGAATAACAAAAACTCCAAAAAGTGGCATTTAGGTGCGAAGAGTAAAAATATCCACAATGTGTGCAAATATTCGGCGAATTGGCGCAAAAACCCAAAAAGCCCACATTCGGACCATGGCCCAGCTTTGGTCTTTCGGTCTGGGCTTGTGTCCAATTTTATTTGCGTAATTTTTCGGCGTACATATTTTGGAATTTTCGACAGGATTTTTGAAAAGTTTTCGGAAAAGGGAAAGTGCAGCCGGGTGGGGGGGGGAGTAAACAGTTAGTGGCCAACAGCAAATTTCGAGCTTAAAACAAACAGTTGCATGCATTTGCACTAAAATGCAGCGAAAAAGACAACGAGGAAGAGAACGAAAGAGCAAGAGGAAGAGAGAGAAAGAGCGCCTAGTTTGTCGACAGTTTTGCATAAGCAAATTTTGCACATTTTGCTTTAATTAATTCAAACTAAAGCAACGCCAGAGGACACGAAACATTGTGGCCGGCGGGCAACGGTGCCGACCATTGGACATGGGCGTAGCCAGGAATTTTTTTAGGTCTTTTTTCGAGGACAATTTCTCAAAAATCAATGAAAAAACTAGGACATTTTTTTGAAAAAAAAGTAGGACATATTTATGTTATGATGTTTTGATGATTTGGTGCAAATGAGTAATAGTATTTTGTTGAATTGGTTTGAGTATTCACTTGCACCAATTGTTATGGCTCATGACTTAAGTATACTAATTTTATTAGTACTCATTGCCGGTCTCTGTTGTGTATATACAAGCATTTGTTAAAATCAATCTCAGGTTTGACTGGAGAATTTTTTGATTCGAAGAATTATAAATATAAATGCCCAAATATGCTCGTGTAATATTTCTAGATGTTAGAGAAATCTCATTGAAAAGTCCTCGTTTTTCTGCAATTTTGCGAATTGTCCTCATTTTTTATAAAAATTTTCATTGATACTCCTTTTTTCCGCTTTTTTCCCAAATTGTCCTCGTTTTTTACGAGAATACTCTTTGAAAAGTCCTCGTTGTTTCAGCATTTTCTCCAAATGTCCTCGAGGACAAAGATAAATTTTAAATAAACGCAGAATTTTTCGAGGACATTTGGCTTAGGTTGGGGCATTTGCCACTACGAAAAGTGGTGCCGTCTGTTTGGTTTTATGTTTTGACAGCTTCGTTTGACATCGGAGGTCGAATGTGTGTGTGTGTGTTTGTGAGCGCATGGCTTGTGGCCCAGTTATGGCACATACAAGCAAACAAATTTAGCACTTTGAGTAACATTTTAATGTCGGACATTTCAACTTGAACTGCGAAGTGAATTAAAGTGAGTAAGTTGCCATTTGCTTAACTTTAAACTGGCCAATTACGTCGCGTATGGGAAATGTTTTTGTTAGTGTGTGTTAGTGTGTGTAGGTTAGGTTAGGGTGGCTGACTGGTCACGGGACCTTGTCGAGAAACACACTTGGGGCTATTGTGGTGTAAGAAAGGAAGTAGTGTGGTGTTTATACTGCAAGTCACACCTAAATCTGATCAAATCAGTTTGGGTTGTGTATGAATTCTCTTGCAGATCTCTTTAACCTATTTCGTACGAATCATAGAAATTACTAATATTTGCAGTTTTTTTTATTACGATAAACTTGTTTAATCTAAAGTTTATGTTTTTATATTATACGTAGATCTATTGGCTTTCTCATAAAATATTTGTTTGCCATGCCATGCCTTCTTTATTAAAGATGAGCGGGAATTGAAAGAACTGCATATACTATTTTTCTTAAATTCTTTAAAAATACCAAAAATAAACAAATTTGTACAAAACTAACACAAAATGATTGGAAAAATTCCACACTAATTTCGTTTTATAATATATTTCGTTTAGATCTGTTAACCCATTTCGTATCTTTGATTCGTTAACGAATCATAAAAGTTAGTAATGTTTGCAGTTTTTTAATTCCGACAAACCTGTGCAATCTAAAGTTTTTTTTAATTATATGTTACTTAGATTTATTGGCTTTCTCATAAAATATTTGTTTGCTATGCCCCGCCCTCCCTATTAAAGCTGGGCGGGCATTGGGAAAACCTGATATTGAAACCTTTTTTTCTTAAATTCTTTAAAAATACCAAAAATAACTCGATTTGTATAAAACCGACACAGAATGATTGGAAAAATGCCACACTAATTTCGTATTATAATATATTTCGTTTAGACCTGTTAACCCATTTCGTATCTTTGATTCGTTAACGAATCATAAAAATTATTAATGTTTGCAGTTTCTTTTAATTCCGACAAACCTGTTTAATCTAAAGTTGTTTTTTTTTATTATATGCTACTTAGATTTATTGGCTTTCCAATAAAATATTTGCTTGCTATGCCACGCCCTCCCTATTAAAGCTGGGGGAGGCATTGGGAAAACCTCACATTGAGACCTTGTTTTCTTAAATTCTTTAAAAATACCAAAAATAACTCGATTTGTATAAAACCGACACAGAATGATTGGAAAAATGCTACACTAATTTATTTATTTACTTTTATTTTATTTATTTATTTTAGAATATTAATAATATTAAGTGCAGTAAGAACTAAGTCTTTTAATTGCACTTCAATCCGAATTAAATTTTTCCATTTGAACTTAAAACTATCAATTACAAAATTAAATTAAATAATAAACTTAAAACTATCACTTACAAAATTAAATTAAATGATAACAAAGTTGCTTAATATGTATTACATAAATATGTATAAAAAATAATAAAATAAAACAAATTATACAATAAAAATAATAATTAAAATAAAATAATTAAAAGAAAATTAAAATAAAATAAAATAAAATAAAATAAAAATAATAAAATTACTAAAAAAGATGGGCAGTCATTGAAAAAAGTTGATCATCAACTGATCATCGCGATTCAATCATGACTCCTTTCGCTTGACGTTAAAGTTAGTAACCCATTTTTAATCACTAATCAACATCTGCTTCAGAAATGGGTAATTCAGCAGGGATTTGTAGCTAGGAATTAGGTCCATGTTGTTTTTTTTTGCATTAAATCCTGTGGCACCCACACATCCAGCTTCTTTTTATATCCAGCCTTATTCAAGTGGTTCCAAAATTTTTTTTGTAGTACTTAACTTCTGAAAAATCGAAACAGTGCTTAGAAGACGTTCGGCATGAAGACGGTTCCATGTTTTCATTGAAATTTTGGGCGATTGGCCTTCCAATGCGTGGTGCATCTTTGACATCAAAATTACAGAAACGGAGTCAACGAAGCCTTAAATGTGCTTGATTGATATTGATGATACTATTCACATTTTCAGCCGTCATTTTACTTGATTGAAGAAAAACTGTAAATATGCCATATTTTCTCTTTTCTGGTTTCCATCTTTGAGGCGCGCTCAAACAAACCTGAATCGCATAACTATCTGAGAAGTTTTTCAAGTACAAAAACATATCTTTCTAACGCCATCCAGCGTTCTACGATCGCACTTTTGAAGCGTGAGATACACATCACTAGAGCCATCAATTGGAACCTTAAATGAAAACAAGATATGATATGAAAAAGTATATATATTAGTATATATTATTTTTATACATTTTTCCAGACAAATTTCAAGAAAACCACACCCATAGACACAAAAAACTACTTGATCCTAATCGTCCTGCATTCAAATTCGCTTTGCTCACTTTACGTTTTCTTCAGTAATTCGCTTTTTTCACAACACAGTCGCGCCACTGTGCAATTAATATGCGAGCAATTTATGAGTGCCACTTTATTTCGTGAATTTAGGAAACTTCCTGCCCACTTCAGTCGCCTGGTGCCATGAAACTGCTCCAAACTCAATTAGCGCGCGCGCATATCTCACTGAATTTTCGGCGGCAGTCATCATTCAGTCAGTCGCTCGCTCGACTCGAGTTTCAATTACAAAGCAGCAGCTGAAACGTGAACGAAAAAAGCGCGCAGAAAATTCGTCGAAATTTTCTATTACCTAATGTTATTAGCATCACGTGACCTGGAAACCTGGTCTTAGTTGCTGCCGTCGGCGCCGCGGTCGGTAGTTGTTGTGCTTGTCGCTATCACGTTTCAACAACCTTCGCCAGCAACACCGCCCCGCGCCCACACTTCGGCGTACGATTTGTTGTCATTGTTGGCGCCGCTGCCAGCTGGGACTAAGCTGGAAATTGAAAAATGACTGCATTCGATAATGCAGCATCCTTGGGCCCAGCCGCCTCCCACGGCGCCCATTGTCCTTGCGGCAGCAGTTATTGCAATCGGTGTTCGTCGTCGGGCGGCGCTCTGATTGCGCCGCGCCCTCGTGCCGCGCATTAATTACAGCGACCGAAGAGCGCCTCAACCTATTTCACCAACAACACAATCGACTCGCACCAAGACTGGCAATGAGTCCCACAAGTCAAATTGATGGGTCAGCAGCGGCCCAAGTGAAAAAAGTGAAGCGAAAAAATTGACATGAAGTGAAACGAAAATAATAAAATTGTAATTAACGCCAACAACCTTTGGGGTCGTGTCCGAGCACCGCCCGTGACGCCACGGTGTCACTGGCGCACAATAGACCGACCGCCACCTTCAGGAGCAGCAAAAACAGTGGCCCAATTTATTTCCATTTTCTTTTTTTCTGCCTCGTTTATAAAATTTGGGTTTTTCGTATTGTTTGTCGATGATTTTCTGTAAGCAACCAAAAGGAAAACAACAAGAAACAAAAAGGTGTGGCTGGCGCATTATCCGATTACGCTGTTTTCATACACATTACGATTTTTTGTATTTTGTTGTTGTTGTTGTTGTGGCGTTCTTCTAAGTGCTCACTTCAGTCCACTCACTTAAGACTCGATACACAAGTCATTGTGTTGTTACCGCTGCTGTTGTTGTTATTGTTCTTCTTGTTGTTGTTAATGTTGTTGCTGCTGCTGTTGCTTTTATTATTGTCTGTCCGTCCGCGCATCCGCAGCGCCATTCAGAGTTCAAAAGTTTAATTACCATTTCAGCAAAAGAATTTCATTTCATCTCGTGCTGCTGCTGCTGCTGCTGCCTCTGCTTGTGCTGCTTCTTCTTTTTGAACAACAACAAAAAACATAAAAGTCAGCAGAAGAAATAATGAAAAAACAGCAGCGGCAGCCAAGGAAAACCCACCAACAACACATTTCTAAAACACTCTAAATTGTTTTGGCTGTGGTGGCCTTCAGTGCTGTTGTTGTAGTTGTTGTTATTGTTGTTGCTGCGGTTGCCTCTGCCTGTTCTATAACACAATATGAATGGAATCGAAACTCATGTTTATGGTTGATGCGTTGGTTTCTTTGCATTTTTCTTTTCAACCGTTGTTGCCGTTCTTGTTGTTAAAATTGTTCGGTTTGTTTTGTTGTTGTTCGAGGTAGCATTGTACAAGTGTAAAAAATTACACTTGACAAAAATGTTTATTTATTTATTTATTTATTTCAAAAATAGCCTACAATTGTGGAATATTGCAATTGTAAGACACGAATACAATCAAAGTGGGTAAAGTCAGTGGTGACTGCTTGTACTTCAACTCCAATTTGAATGGATACTTCATGGAAGAAGTGCAACCGAGGCACTTAACAATCGGCTATGCACACTTTTGCACACACAATTGGCATGAACAAATTTTATGGGCATAACCGCAAAAGGCAACGACTGCGGTGCTTCTCACTGATCTTGAAACTTGGCCTTGAACACTTGAAAATAAAAAAAATGCTTGAGAAAAACTTAATTTTTCATCTTTCATTCTCGTTTTTTATTATGCAAAAGACTTATTGGGTATTTAAATGTACAGTTCTTCTTTATAATGACTGAGGACATTGGTAGTAAGTATTTCAGATTATCGGCACCACCCCATTGCCATAAAAAGTAGAAATAGAACTATGTTTCTCTTTTCTTCCACTTTTTTCCTCCAGTCAGTTAAGTAGCCTTATGATCATATCTTATGACATATAGTATTGGACATCTCTATGACCTCTGTCTTGCTCGATCTCTATCGAACGAGTGAAGCAAGATTCTTATGATTTGAGTAACTATAAGACTTGGCTTTGTTACCATAAACCTGATTTGTCAAATAGTTTCAGTCTCTAGAAACTGTCCCATAGCACGAACATCCACCCAACTCCTTCTCTTTCTCCTTATATACTTATTTATCTAATTAGCCTTGAATAACGAAAAAGAAAGAAAGAGGAAAGAGGAGACTATAAGACTAAGACACATTACAGAGGCAACGACGCCAAGAGTCAACAAAATATTTCAGTTGGAAAAATGGATTTGATTTGATTTGATTTGATTTGATTGATTGATTGATTGAATTCATAATAAACTCTTCAAATCGCAGTGCCTATGTAATAAATGGAAAATGTCATTTCACAGACAATTTCGTCATGTATAAACCTCCCTTCTCCCTCCCTCCCCTGTGTTGCATATACATTTAGAAATGGGGTGGAATTTGTGGTATAATAGGCCTCCGAGTGTGTCTCTTAGAGACAGAGACAGCCACTACAACCTATCCTAACCCAACTTTACGCAAGTCCTGAAAGATTTTAAGCACATTTTTAAACGAATTTCGCTGATATTTCATACCATAGCTTGTCCAGGACGTGTCAGTCGAAGATATAAAGCATTTTTGTGATACTGCAATGGTTTTTTCTTGAATTACCCAGTAAGGTTACCGTCTGCCGCAAAAGTTCTTTCCAGGCACATTTGCTTTGCGCGCGCCTTCTCAGTTGGTCACACCAAGAGATGATAGGGTGCCCTCAACTTGGTCCTTCCATCGGAGACACGGTCCTCCTCTTCTCCGTCGACCTCCAACTAGAGCACCGCATACCTTTTCCGAAGCTGTTTCATCTTCGAGAGATTTCTTGAATACTTTGCTAAATAATTGTTCAGTTGTTTTTTTCCATGTTCACTTCCCTCGGGATCATAGGGCCTCAACAAGACATTGCCTTGTGTTGGTTACGTTAATCGGTTGTGTTTTTTCAACCAGGGTAGGTGATTAGCCGTAGGTAGTCCTAAGTGATGGGGCTGCCATCTACCGCCGCTTGGAAACAACGCCTCCGATGTTGTCAGCTATCGCTCATAGCGCCATCTTGTGTAATGGAGGTGGCAGCAGGATGGTTGGAGACTTTGCTAAGATCGGTTTGGAGCGCTGTTTTTCGCGAATTCCCGCTTCCCTTTACATGCGACGCTGGGGCACCGTGTAGTTCGTATACTAGTTTTCTTTTCTTTTTTACAGCCGGACAGCGAAGGAGTGAGTGGGAAAGGATCATCTGAGGGTCGAAATTTTCGAACTGGAGTATGTTGCTGGACTAGGGAATATTTAGCAGACAGGGAAAATTGGAAAATTTGGCAGAGTGCGGGACCATGGGAAGAAATACTAGTGTACTCACGATAGGCTATCGAGGCTATCATGATTTTACCAAATTTAATTAATTGGAGTGATTAGTACTTCAGTTTCTATTGCTTTTCCTGAAATAGTTAAATGAAATTTAGGTTTTTCAGCGACGAAAACAAAACCGCTTTGCTCTTGGGAGCATTTGTTGTTTTGCTTATAACTTTCACTGGAAAACGTTAAAACTTCATTTTATTCTTAGCCTAAATTACCTTTTCTGCCATCGCACGCTTCTCTTTAGACGGAAATGGAAAGCTCTAGGCTCCCGTTTCTTCGATAACTTGGACGAACTTGGATCGATAACTTGGACAATGTCAGTTCAGTTACCATTACAGATTTGCTAAGAATCATCCATGAATAAAGAAGCTGCCATTAGCTATCCAGTGTCTTGTGCAGGTTAGGTTAGGCATGGGACTTGCCGGAAGACACACTTAGGCCGCGAAATGGGCCCGTTGTGATACCACAAGTTGAGAGTCTGAGGGTCAAGCCATTTTAAATTGTGGATCAACTCAAGAAAGTTTTTGATGTTAACTGAAGTGAGGTCATTCAAGTTGTCGAAGAAGGGAGAGTCTAGGGATTTCCATCTTCGTCTAGATAGAGCCGGGCAGTGACAGAGAAGGTGACTAATAGTCTCTTCCTCCTCTTCATTATGGCAACTGCGGCAGAAGTCCCAACTGTTGACGTCTAATCTGTAGGTATGACGTCTGAATAGACAGTGAGAGTAGGCACATATTCATTCTTGGGATATCAGTGAGCATCCGTAGCCATACAGCCACTTCAACCTAACCTATTTTAGACTTCCTGTACTTCAAGATTTTTTAAGTTATAATGTTTTCAACTGTTTCAAACAAGTTGCCAGCCAGAATCCTCCAAAACAATAAATCCCAGAGCAAATTACATCGAATCTATAACTTTGTTCATACTTTCTCTGCGAAAATATTTGCCAGTGCAATGGCAACTCAGTCAACTGCAACAATTTTCGCTCCGGTCACCGGCCAAAGGGGCGCAAAAGTGTTGCGCATTAGGCGTCCGCTGAACCGCACCGCACCGTAGCCGAGAACTAAAGGGCCAAGTTGAACTGAAGCGAAAGGGTCCATGCAATGGTCGGCCGACTTTATGACCCGCCAGCGGCAACCGGAGCACCTGACGCAGAGTGCGGGCGCAGACAAGAAGAGCAAATTGCTCAACGCTGCTGCGCGTTCAACTGCACAAAACGCTCGCCAACAAATCAAAACGAACAAAAAGGAGAACACAACAAGGCAAAGAAACGCAATAACGTCAAAGAAAACTAGAGAACATGCCAAGAAGAAACAAGTGTAAACAATGAACGACAGAAAAAAAAGTGATGTGTTGGGGCGCATAAGTGACCGAGGGGCGGTCGAACACCAAACATAGACTCCGTCAGCCAGTCGGGCAGATGAATGATTATGCGTCGACCGCAGCGGGGCGTGCGGAGCTTGTTGTGTGGCGGGCAGAATAAATTGATTAATGGATGCAAATGATTGAGAACCGTCCAAACGCAATGAAACACACAACTTCGACAGCAATCATCAAAGGTCGCGGCTGCGCCGGCGTCGCCGTCGCTGTCGGCGTTGACGTCGACGTAAGTGCACACACTTTGAAATGCTTTTAACCCTTTTGCTGTGCGCGATATTCTTTGTGTTGATTATACACTCCCTATTTGTTGTTCTTGTTCTTGTTGTTGTTGTTGTTGTGCTTGTTATTGCCCATGCTCGACATGTGTTGCCGGCATCAATCGGCTGTGTTGTTGCAGCACAGTTTCCAATCAATTGAATTTGCCTGGCAACACTTTCCCTTTCCTGCTTTCGTTGCTGCTTAGCGCGCTCCCAGTTACAGTGCGAGGCTGCAATTGTTGTTGTTGTTGTTGTTGTTGTTGTTGTTGTTGTACTGTATGTGTTGGGTGCCTTGTTTACATTTGCTTGTGTGGCTGCCGCGCAGAGACGCGGGGCCAATGATGAATTTGTGCGTTGTATTTGTGCGTCTTGTTTGTGTTAAGTTATTGCCGTTCTTGTTTGTTGTTGTTGTTCTTATTGTTGTTGCTGCGATTGTTGCTTTTGTTGCCTAGTGCTTGCATTCGCAGCAAAGACACTCGAAAGACCGAACAGTGCCAGAACGTGCGTCAATTACAGTCAACAGCCAACAGCTCCTCTGACTCCTGGGAAGCGGGTGGTGGGCGGGTGGGGGTGGGGCAAGGTGGCAGCAGTTGCTGTAACGTGGCCAGTGGTCAAGTGTTTGACTGCAATTACCGCACATTGCAAGTTTAATTGATTTCGTCGCAAATGTTGCACGTTCTACGTGCTGCGTTGCATTTGCTGTCTCGCTCACTCTCTTCTCCTGGTTGCTACTTCTTTTCTTCATTTGTGCAGCGTACGTTGCTTTTATTTACAATTTCAATTTTAATGCTGTCTGCTATTGCTGGCGATTTTCTTCGTCTTATTATGCTGTTTGTTGTTGTTGTAATTTTTATTGCTGCTACTGTGACTGCCACTGCCGTTGGCTACTGTTGCCGTTGTCGTTGGTGCGGCTGTTGCTAATGCATCGTCGACTGTTGTTGCCACTTATGTTGGTTGTTGTTGTTGTTGTTGCACTTTTATTGCATTCGTTTGGTTTCATTCGCATTTTCGCTGGCACTGCAAGTGCACGCAATCCCTGCATATGGTTTTTTTGTTGCTGTCATTGCCATGGCCATTGCTATTGTCGCTGTTGCTGCTGCTGCTGCTGCTGCAGTATCGAATTTCAGCAGCAAAATAAAAAAACAAAACATAAAAATACCCGTTGGCGTTGTTTGGACGCGATAAGGACATAAAACAACGGATTTATTTGCAACAACAACGATAGCACCAATGGCTACGACCAAACTTGTGCAACAACAACATGGCGTGTGCTTTTTATTCGATTGTATGAATCGAACGAATTGCAACGACGCTGCCGGCGCTCGCCGCGTTATCGCAGCAACTTTCTTGCTGCCGTTGCCGCCATTGGCGAAAAATATTGCAAAGAACACCAAATCGAAAAGTCCTCGTTTTAAATTAAAAACTTTGCAATGCACTGCAGCTTTCGTCTTGCCGCACAATATTTGCTGAGCTGTGCAATTTTCGCTCGACAATTGTTGCTCGCCAGCAATTGTGCCACAAATCGGCGCGCAGCAAATACAAAATTGATTTTACTAAAATTCGCCATGAATTTCATTTCGATAATCATAATTCCTCTCTGTGTTGGCACAAAATCCGTTAGGGGGGAAAAATGTTTTGTTCTCATAGAAGAAAATTCAATTATTCGTCATTTGTTTGGCGGGAATTGCAAGAATTTTTTGTTCCACGAAGCAGTAACAACAAGTTGCATGATACAAATGAAAAGGTATAAAAGTTTCACTTATAGTTTTAGTCGACCATATAAACCATTTGACGTATTTGATGCTGACTTTTTCAACAAAATCGCTCTACCAGATTTGTAAAAAAAAAATCGCCTATTCATTGTTGCAAAAGTTTGGAAATGAATTTCAATAGTGAAAAGTTGTATGAAATAAAATGTATTCACATCTCCGGCAGAATTAAGATTTTTATCATTGAAACTATTTTGCAAAAATTGGAACAAGTGATAATCTGTAAGCGCAACATTGGATAAGAATGATGAATGCTGAGGACATTCGATTTCAATTTCCGTCTTTTGTGTGGCGCTTCAATAAAAATTTTGCACTTTTAAGAAGTTTGGAAGATCTAAAATCAAATTCAGGAACACTAAGTGGCAACCCATATGGCAACATCTGTGTTGGCCTAAAGTTAATCTGATTAACGATTAAAAATTCATGATTAAAAATCATAATCAAAAAAATTGATTTAGGTTAATTAATCATAATGAAATTTGAAATAATTAGGATTATTAATCATAATCATTAATAGTTAATTTGATTATTTAGCAACCAAAAGTAAACATTTCTTAAGCCCATTTCACAGATTCTACTTTTATGCAGTGTTGCCAGATACCTGAAATGACTTTCTCCTAAATCTTCTAATTTATAATTCTCCCAAAAAATGTTGAAATTTCCTCCTAAAAATTTAAAAAACGTTTTTTTTAAATAATATTTGCCATTACAAGCTAAGGAATTAAACTTCTCAAAAAAAAAGAAAAATATATTTAGTTTCTTTTATTCCAGCACTTTTATTCATTCAGAACTTAATACATACAAAACATAAAAAATGAGATCGGTATGAAATTTGCTTTTGTAATCTTCCTTCATTCATTGCATAAATTATACACTTTGAAGCATAAAATTTAATTAAATTAAATTAGACACTTTAGCTTTCAATATTTAAGACTTTAGTGCCACTAATGATGTCAAATGTGTCGCCATCAAAATCTCCTTAACTTTCTCCTAAACACTTCTTCCTCCTAAAAATTCTCCTAAGGGGCCAAGAATCTCAAGAAGAATTGCAAGAATGAATTAAGTTTAATTTCTTAGTTTATAATGACAAAAATTAAAAAAAAGGTCGGAGAATTTTTAGATTTTTGGGAGAAAATTTTATTTTTTTTAAGATCTCGTCTCAGCACAACGCACATTCTGAGCTATAAGACTTGTGCGACGAAAAAAATGGTATCAATAGTTTTTTAGTCGGTCAAACGGCCTTTGAAAAAATTCAAATTGCCTGATATATTTGACCGAAAAAAATTATATATTTGACCGAAAATAAAAGTCACAAAATAACTGTTATTTTTTACCGATAAAATAAAAGTCAAAAGTAACAGTTATTTTTGCCTCAAATAATAAAAGGCACAAAACAGTTAATTTTAACTTTTATAGTAAAAGTCTAAAATTTAAAAGGCGTTTAATATTCGCGAAGCTGAGGCCATTACGATCATAATGGTATATTTGAAAAAGTCCACCGATAATTTTTTCGTTATGCCTTTTTGATTTGAAAATTGTAAAATAACAGTTATTTCCGGGCCCTGGTTTTTTTTGTGATCAATTAACATATAATTTACTTGTATGCAAAACATATTTTCCCAAATCATGAACAAATTCCAACTGTTTGTCATTTTAGTTGGCTTCCAAAAGTTTATAATTATTTTGATTTATTAATGAAATATATACATACATTTGTCCAACATATGTATATGTATACTTACATACATAAATATAGTTATGTGTATCTTTGATTATATCGAAATTACACATAAAACCTCTGACATTTGCTACACATTTCATATTTCCATATGAAATTTAATTTCGATGTTTATCTAAAAATTAAATTATCGCATGAATAATAAATTCACGAGACGTGTGCGGGATATTTATGTTTTATTTTCTAGTGAATATTGAATGCTGTTGCAACTGTTGTATCACATTACAGAGCAACATTACTGCGAGCAGCAATTGTGACATTTGTAGAATGTGTGTAAATGTGTTTGTATGTGTGTGTAGGTAGATAGTAGCAGATAATACACGCAGAACAGCCGATCCGAACAATGGAGTTAACATTTGTCTCACAAAGAAAACTACAACTGATTTATGTAAAACAAAACAAATGAATTTGATATAAAATATGAGCGTGTCAAATGTGTAATCGAATAGTGGCTGCGTGGAATGGCGCAGGTAGTTTTTGTTGTTGACTTCCAAATGTGAATAATGAATGGACTTCCAAATGCTGGCAGCGTAAATTCCAGATAGGCAAGCAGAAAGACAAAATAAACACGATTAAGATATAAAAGAATTAGTATTTTATATTTGCTATTTGATATTTTATGGCCGATCTATAAATCATCATTCGCCAAATCGAATAATGATGGATGTATTACATGGATATCAATTAAGCAAAGCAGATACAATTTCAGATAGTCAACCAAGACGCTGACGCGCCTGTCAGTGTGTGTCATTCATTCGAGTCAAGCTTATTCCAAATTTGGGGCGTTGTGCAAATGTCGAAAATTAAATAAAATTGATGTGTCTTTGCTGATATGTCATATCGATGTATTTGCGGTTTTTGGTTCCATTTAAGCTGAGCGCTGTCAAACGGAGGTATTCCCGAGCGGCGACAATTGCGGTGGCAGAAAAAAAACTTCAATTAAGTCACACTGACGACGAATTGAATCCATTCAGCACAAGGCGAGTTAATACAGGTGACCTCGTTGAATCGGCTGATTTGATTTTTTGTGGTGGAAAAGGTCTAGATTGTCAAAATGCCTGTGTAAAACTGTGACAGTTTAAAAATGAAAAAATCAAGCTTTGTTTTGATTGGCTGATTTTGACAATATAAGCCCAGAAAACAAAAACAAAATACATTGAAATTTTTGTTGCTGCCCTAACGCTATCACCTGTATGAATTAGCTTTGATTCAGGAAAATAAGCAAGCTTACGCTTCTAATAATTAAAAAAAAATGAGGACTATACAGAAAATTAATCCACTCTTTTTCACAGCGTTTTCTCCACTTTCAAGTTTCTTGAGTTGTGACACTATTCAGGAAAACGAGCGAAATGTAAACAGACAGAGATGTGTAAAAACTTGCACGTTTAATGCATAAACTTAACCGTTAGAAACTTAGAAATTTGAGCAATTACCCAATACTTAGTTTCCATAAAAATAAACTTCGAAATCGGCTGATTTTTCTTGTTGACAGATAGAAAATTACTGCCACTCAGCTCCAATTCATCTCGTACACACGCAAATAAAATCTTTTCATATATTTATCTTAATATTCTTGACTGTATGATCATCCAACGACTTAAAAAATTAATATATTTATAACAATTATAAGAATTTCATTCCATTTTGTATATTTAGCAAATTCCGGTAATTTGTTCAATTTCCAATTCAGTCAGAACAGAGTGGCAACATTTCCCATTTTGCTATATTTATAAAAATTATAAGAATTTGATTCCATTTTGTATATTTAGAAAATTCTGGTAATTTGTTCAATTTCCAATTCATTCAGAACAGAGTGGCAACATTTCCCATTTCCTTATATTTATAAAAATTATAAGAATTTCATTCCATTTTGTATATTTAGAAAATTCTGGTAATTTGTTCAATTTCCAATTCAGTCAGAACAGAGTGGCAACATTTCCCATTTCCCTATATTTATAAAAATGATAAGAATTTCATTCCATTTTGTATATTTATAAAATTCTGGTAATTTGTTCAATTTCCAATTCATTCAGAACAGAGTGGCAACATTTCCCATTTCCCTATATTTATAAAAATGATAAGAATTTCATTCCATTTTGTATATTTGGAAAATTCTGGTAATTTGATCAATTTCCAATTCATTCAGAACAGAGTGGCAACATTTCCCTGACCAAAAGCATCAGCTGACTCCATTAACACTAGAAAGACCGCAAGTTTTCCATACCTTCAAAAACAACATATTATATCCGCTGATATTTCCAAAAGTACACACCGGAAATTGTAATTGTAAAACCCTAATTTTAGAACTAAATGTAGAACCCAGGAGCGAATTCAGAAAAATATTTCGGGGGGTTTAAAAAAGTAATTCTTGAATATTCATAAAATGCCTTTTAATTTGTATGTAGTTTTAAAGTCGGGTTTCAACCCCAAACCCCCCTGATCCGCCACTGGTAGAACCCGATAAAAAAACTAAAAGTCATCAAAGCAAAAGTTTATAGAAATACTAAAGAAAATACAGATATCTAAAATTAAGAACCGTCAAAATGACCGCAATGGTCTTTCTAGTGTTAAACTAGTTTAAATGAAAAAACTTTTTGCTGAACACGACCGTTCACATTGCTTCATGAGGTTTAGTTTGACATCTGTTTGTTTACAACCACCGCTGTGACCACGCAGCTGTATTTGTCGAGTTGGCTGGCCATACTTTGAAAAACTTGGCCATTTCATTTTTTGGCCAAACCTGAGGAATAGCCTTCTTGTTTGGGCAGAGCTTAAATCGCTTTTTTTTAATATTTATCATTTATAACTTAACACATTGCTGACCGGTAACTTTTCTTAAAATTTACCTCATGTGCCCGGCTATTGTTTTGAAAGCGGATGTGGAAGTAAAACAATATAAATTTTAATAAATTTTATTTATTATTCAACTCTTAATATTTCTTTTTCGTATGATAAAAAGTATAACAATCACCATCACAAATCAACAATCAAGCTTATCACGTGTTTACTCGTGGCCACGAAAACACGAATTAATTCGTGACCGGTCAGTAATGTGTTAAGATTAATCAAATATTTTATGGAAAAGCAAGATTTATTCGATGAGCTCAGTCTGCGAGTCTTTTCTTTCAGACCAGTAGAGCACACAGATGGGTGCTGATACACAAATTTCGGGTGCAAAATATGTGGGTTTTAAATTCAAGTTGGGCTTAAAAGTTGTTCGAAAACCATCCCCCTAAAACTGAAATCCTGTGTGCGCCACTGGACAAACCTGAGCAAATGTTGCAAAAGTTATTTAGTTTCGCAGTGGATCATTTGGCATCCAATCATACCAGTGGCGGATTCAGGGGGGTTTGGGGGTTGAAACCCCCCGAAATATTAGGATCGACTTTAAAACTACATACAAATTAAAAGGCATTTTTTGGCATTTTATGAATATTAAAGATATTTATTTTTTGAAACCCCCCGAAATATTTTTCCGAATCCGCCCCTGAATCATACGTTTTTCTTGTCGACTGAAAGTTGCTGGCAAACATTTCTTCAGTGAAATTTTGCAAATCTCTCAGTGTTACACTCTCATTTTCTCTCTCGTTGCAAGAGTTTGGTCGCACACAAACACCATTCAGTCAAAATTTGTGGAAACAAACCTAATTCTAAACATAAATGCAACCCTGGTCTGTAAATTAAAAGACAAATATCAACTGATTTTGTAGCTTCTTTAATAATAGTGATGTCACATCTTTAAACTGGCCGTTTAGAATTTGCTTTGCACCTCTGCCAGCAACATATCGTGAACACCGCCAACGCACTTAAGTTGATGCCACAACTTGAAAGTCAACGACAACCAGCAAATCAGCTAAGTTGCACAAACGCCAAGAAAATGTATGAAAACCCGAGAAATGCTGAAGGCAACGCGGTGTAAATAAAAAATAAATAGAAACAACTGCAGCAATTGCATCAATTACAGCAACAAAAACATGATAAACTGCATGGCATTAGATACGCCGCACTGATCTACTTATGAGATACTTAGCGGGATAAGTAGCAGCTGACGACTGTGGAGAAGAAGAAGAAGCAGTTCAAGTAGAACAAGAAGAAGCAGTAGAAGTTGAAAGTAGTAGTAAGCGGCGGCAGAAATCTACGTGTAAGCGCGCAGGAAGATGAATGAATTTCTAAGACACACACACACACACACAGACAGACAGACAGACACTGAGCGGCACGTACACGACTGCATTAGACGTGAATTGCACAATTGGCGAGTAAATAAACGAGCAGCCAAGGGAAGTGGATGTTGCATTAAAAACAACAAACAGCGTAGAGCGAACAAAACAAATAAAGCTACAAAAATAACAATAACAAAGCGTACAACAACAACAACAACAGCAAGCATCGGTTTGTTGGCATTTGTTATTGTGTGCTAATGGAAATCAGACAACATTCACACAACAACAATAACAACCATAAATATAACGCAACTTGAAGTGCAACAAAATGTTGCATGTGGCGGCGTAGATACTGCGAAAGCGGTAACAACAACAACAACAATAGCAATAGAAACAATGTGAAGAGCAGCAATTGTTGAATTCATTTGAGAGTGAAAATAAATTAAAAGGCAATCGAATTAAATGCACTCAAAAGCAACAAGAACAACAAAAGAGAGTAACGAGCATTGAAATGAAATAGAAAAGCAAACAAGAAGAAGAAGAAGCAATCGCTGAGGCCAACAAATTCGGCCGACGCAGCCAACGCGGCAACAATTGCAGAGCGCCCAAGGCAAGTTGTGGTTGCGTTTGAAGTGGCAGCAACAACAACAACCATAAGCATGGCGGCAAAAATGAAAATAATTACCGCCACAACAACAACAACAATTACTTACAGCCACCCACACATGCAGCCAGCGGCCGTCGACAGTGCACCGAAGCAACTCATAACGGCCACCGAACGAACAATAATCAACACGTTAAAAAACGACCGCACAGTGGTGGCAACGCGGCACGCTCCACGACCGGCGCAGTGGCAACGCCAGTGCCAGCCAGCCTCACATTTATCTCAATTTCTTGGCAACATTTTCAATTGCCGGCATTAGTGTTGGTGTTAGTGTTTGTGTAGGCGCAGCCGGCAATTGTAACACGGCAACAAAACAACAACAATAACAAAACAACAATAATAATAAATAAATACTAAATGTTATAATGCCCCAAAAACGGCCACAAAGCGCACAAGAAATTGAAAAATAACCGCGTTAAAGGGCCAACAACAAACAACAACAAAAACAACTAAACAACAACAACTGCTAAAACGAAACGCCAACAGCAACACAGCAGCCACAACGACTCTGCGCGCAGGATACGCCAACCTCAAATAAATTTGGCTATAGCTGCTATTGTTGTTTTTGTTATGTGTTGTGGATGTTGTTGGCGCTGTGTTGATTGTTGTTATTTTTGAATTAATGCGCACAGCTTCGCCTACGCGGGCCGCCTTTGCCCCATGGGCAGCACGTCTCCTTGCCACATGCACATACAGAAAGTTGTTGTTATTGTTATTGGCGTTGTTGTTGTTGTAGCTGTTGGCACAGCTGCTGGCGCTACAAGTTGAATTAGCTGCCGCACTGGCTGCCAGCCTGGCTGACGATTTGCCGCCGCTGCAGCATTAAAGTGTTTTACTAACTGTCGAATGCGCGGTCCCGCTTGGCGGCTCTGTCCGTCGTTTTCAATTTGTTGTTGGCAGTTGCTTGCGCTCATCGCTCGCGCTGCCGTTCGCTGCCATATTTTTTGCTAATGTGCTGGCTGCTTTTTATTCTAATATTATTAGTATTATTACTGTTGTTGTTGTAGCTGCTGCTGATTTTATATGCTGCCAGCCAGACGATAATGATGATGAAGCGCCGCGTGCTGAAAGCCAACTTTATTGTTAATAGACACTTGGCCCGACGCACACACACACACTCATACACAATTTGCAAATTCACATACATTCACACACACAAACAAAAAAACATACACAATTTTATGTGTGTTCCAAAAGCAGTCGGCAAAAGTTCATAACGCCCCGTTTTATGTATAAAAGTTGGAAAATGTGTTGTTGCAAATGCGTAGCAGCGGAAAAAACTAATAAACGCGAACGCAGTGCAGCTTGCAACACAGTTCGGTGACTTTTGTTGCGCGCTACTGTTGCGATCGCCACGCGTTGGCGCGGACTTTGTTTTTAACAAATACGAGTTTCTCACAAGGATTTGATGATGATTTCTACAGCAGTAAAGTAAACATAACTGACTACATGGAACCAATCTTTAGGCAGATTGCAGTGCATTGGAGTAGTACGAGACCGGAAATGATGGGGAAAGTTTAACACTAGAAAGACCATTACGGTCATTTTGACGGGTTTTCATTTTTAATATAAATATCTATTTTCTTTAGTATTTCTATAAACTTTTGCTTTGATAATTTTTATTTTTTTGGGGGGTTCTACAATTAGTTCTACAACTAGGGTTCTACAATTGCAATTAGCCAAATCCGATGGGTACTTTTAGAGAAATCAGTGGATATAATATGTAGGATTATAGGAAAACCAGGATTTAGACGAACGGTCATCGTCTACGACATACACTTGGATAACTAATATAGATCGAAAAGACATACAAACAAGTAGTTTTCATTGACTAATCTAATCTTTTTATTCACCTTATCTTGAATCATTTCGGACGGTTTTCTGAAAAGTTTCCTACCTAACAAAGATAGAAGTCATTTCTTCTTCAAATTAACTTTTATTTTTCTGCATAGTCTTCTTGTAAGTCTACATAATTCTCTCTGCAATGCTCCCATCTCTTAAATCTGCCCAAAGAGGGCGTGGGAAATGTTCTTTCGAACTCGTTTTTGATCTAACGTGAGAAACAGCTTTCTTATGCCTAAATCTTGATCTCATATGTGACAAACTCGTTCTTTGGACATGTTCATCATTCAATCACAGCCTTTGTTATCTCTCTGACTTTAATTCGACGGTTGTCTAGCACCATTTGGTGAACTTAAGTGATGTTATGGTCATTGATTGCAGGTTTTGAACATCCCGAACGTTCTTGGTCTCCCAAACTGATGCGTACAGCTTTCTTGTGCCTAAATCTTGATCTCATATGTGACAAAGACGTTCTTTGGGCATATTCCTGGCCTTTGCTGTCTGTCTGACTTAAATTCGACAGTTGTTTAGGACCATTTGGTGAACTTGAGTGATGTTATGGTCAGTGGTTGCAGTTTTTTACCGTCCCGAACGTTCATAGTCTCCCAGGCTGCCTGGTCCCTCGTTTAAGTTCAGTTGACCAAAATTTCACGCCACAAAATGTTGGCGCAGAGTTCCATTACACAGCGTCCAAATCGTCTTTGCATTGCAGAGGCGTTTTAACTACTCTACCCCATTCTACATACTCAATTACTCTACTCGACTCTACTCTACTCTACTCTACTCTACTCTACTCTACTCTACTCTACTCTACTCTACTCTACTCTACTCTACTCTACTCTACTCTACTCTACTCTACTCTACTCTAATCTATTCTACTCCTACTCCTACTCCTACTCCTACTCCTACTCCTACTCCTACTCCTACTCCTACTCCTACTCCTACTCCTACTCCTACTCCTACTCCTACTCCTACTCCTACTCCTACTCCTACTCCTACTCCTACTCCTACTCCTACTCCTACTCCTACTCCTACTCCTACTCCTACTCCTACTCCTACTCCTACTCCTACTCCTACTCCTACTCCTACTCCTACTCCTACTCCTACTCCTACTCCTACTCCTACTCCTACTCCTACTCCTACTCCTACTCCTACTCCTACTCCTACTCCTACTCCTACTCCTACTCCTATTCCTACTCCTACTCCTACTCCTACTCCTACTCCTACTCCTACTCCTACTCCTACTCCTACTCCTACTCCTACTCCTACTCCTACTCCTACTCCTACTCCTACTCCTACTCCTACTCCTACTCCTACTCCTACTCCTACTCCTACTCCTACTCCTACTCCTACTCCTACTCCTACTCCTACTCCTACTCCTACTCCAACTTCTACTCCTACTCCTACTTCTACTTCTACTCCTACTTCTACTCCTACTCCTACTCCTAAACACATCGACTGACTCAAACCATTGTCAAAAAACAACAAACGTATTCAAAATGACTGACATTTTGGTGAGTACCTTCCAAAAAAGCTGCAAACAGATTCCTCACTTTTTGCTGACGAATACTGCCATCTTTAGGTGACTGTAGCAAACTTTTTAGGCTACCCTCGTACATACATATTATATTTATATGTATTATAAGTATTTATGTATTACATGTACGAGGTGTGACAATTAAGTAATGAGACTGATTTTATTGCCGCGCTTATGGTAAACCTGCGACCTTGAAATTCCCTTCCCCTTCCCCGGCATCCTTCCCCTCTCCATTGATATATTTACCATCGCTCTAGCTTGTTTAGTTCGCCTGCTGTGTCGTGTTGAGTAGACGTGTGTTGGTGGTGCTCGTCACGAAAATGGAGAAACGAAATCAAGAGCAACGCGTCGCAATAAAATTTTGCGCCAGATTGGGCGAAACAGCTTCGGAAACGTACGCTAAAATTGTAAAAGCGCATGGTGATAGTGTTTCGATGGCATAAAGAGTTTAAGGAGGGGCGTGAAAGCGTGGAAGACGAGGATCCTTCATCACGACAACGCGAAGTGCCACACCGCCCTCAGCGTGTCCCAGTATTTGGCCTCTAAAGGCATCGCCGTGTTGCAACAGCCGCCTTATTCGCCCGATATGTCACCCTGTGACTTTTTTGTTCCCTAGAACCAAATCGGTGATCAAAGGAACCCATTTTGAGTCGATTACGGACATCCAGGCGGCCGTGACGAGGGTACTCGCGGACATCCCAGTCGAAGCGTTCCAGATATGTTACGAAGCATGGAAAACGCGCTGGAATCGTTGTATAGCTGCCCAAGGGGACTACTTTGAAGGGGATGGCAGAGTTGTAGAATAATTTTTAAATATACGGTTTTTATGGAATCAGTCTCATTACTTAATTGTCACACCTCGTATAAAGTCTTCTCTCGTAAATTGTCCATACATTCTTATTCTATATTGATATCTATCTATCTATCTATCTACTCTCAGAGCTTTGCCATTACCCAATGATCCTCTGACGTGTAAATTAACTCACTAACCACTGAAGACGACTGTTGCTGATTCTAAAATATCCATTAATTTGTGACCAATTACAAATTATTATGAATTGTGCCACCGTTTTCCATTTTTCTCTAAAACAAATGTCCTCCTTTCTTTCATTTGTTGTCCTTTTTCATTCATTGCACTTCCAAGCCAACTCTTTCTCATACATCTTCACTCGTGCTTGGTTGCTTCCACTTGACCATTGCACCAATCACACCGTCGCACTCGAGCGTAGCACATTGCAAGGCCTGTCGGCGAAGGACTCCAGCCACTTCTGAGTGCCACAAGTGCGCACTTAGAAGTTAATAATGAATTTTCACTACGTTGCGTGCGTACAATAACGAAAAAAAATGGCAACTCAACTGGCAGATTGTTTGGGCTTAACGCCAGCAAGATTTCAACAGCACTGAAACATTTTTAAATCCAAATATTTAGCTTGGAATGAAGACACACAAACACACATAGCAACTGTTGCCGCGTGCAACATGTGCGTGCGGTGCAATTTGGTTACGGCTTTTGGCTGCTGCTTAAGAAATTTGCAAGTGTAGCTGCAGCTGCTGCTTCATCTTCTACTTCTCCGACATCTACTTATTTTTGCTGCCAGTTGCTTTGTTTCCTTTGCTCTGACTACGCTTAATTCTTAAGCCGGGAAAATGCGTTGAGAAAATGTTACGCTCCATGGCATAGACTTGCAGGATTATAAAATTTATTAGCAACATGCAACAACAAAACAAACAACAAGCTGACAGAAAAACACCACAAGAGAGAGAGAGACAGACAGCTGCGTTTTTGGGTGCAATTCGCACTTAAGCGACAGCGGAAGCTGCTTGCGCAACTTGTGGCAGTGGCAAGCGGCAAACTTGGCAAAATAACTGCAACAACTTCAGCAGCAGCAGCAGCAATTTATTAAAGTTCAAGTGCTAACTAAAAATTCATACGGCTGCCGGTCGGCAATTGTGTCACCAGGCAGCCGCAGCAGCAGAGTTGCCACTTAATTTGCGAAATTTTATTGCTACTTTTTATTGCACACACACAAACGCCAGCGCCAAGTCAGCAGCAAAAGCATAAAGCTGCTGCTGCTGAGGTTGCACCGCAGTGCAACAGGATGCCGCAGGATGGCATAAAAGTGCATAATTGACAATTGTTGCCGCTGCAAATGAGACACATTGTTATGCCAGCACTGCGAATTATGCGGCAGCACAGAAGGGATGACACCAGCCATGGCAACAACAACGAGCGTTGAATGCTACGCGCCACAGCAGCCACTCGACGGATGTGGATGTGGCTGCGACTGCGGATGCGGATATGGCAGTCTGTGTTGTGTGTGGGTGCGTTGCTCAGCCGCTGTGTGTTTATGTGTGTGTGTGTGTGCGTATAATTAATGAATTGCCACTTCAGCTTAATGACCCTGTAACACTCGAGCCAAGCACGCGGCATGCAACGGCTCTACTTTGCCACCTCAAAATCGTAATAAATTATAAATCCGAGCCTAAGTCAGTCAGCCAATGTTGCTGCGGTGTCGCTGCCACTGCTGTTGCCAGTGTCGATGTCGATGTCGGTGTCGGCATTGTGTAAGAGTTAATGTATGGCAAAGTGAGGCAGCACAGTGATGCTTTCCGGCCGCTGTGTTGTGGTGTTGGGTACGTAAATGCGTATCCTGCAGACATGTCGGAATTCTATTAGTGCGCATCCTGGTCGCCACAACGTAAGGCCATAGGTGGTTGACACTAGAGCCAAAATATGCTGCAATGTTTGAGTTAGGTTTGACTGGGGATTTAGTTTAAAAAATCAACTCGAATTTCATTGCCACATACAAAAACTGAGCCAGTGGTGAAATGAACATACACTCAACAACATAGTAGCTGAGTGGTAGTCAGGTCAGAGGATTGCACAGTGATTCGACTCCATACAACCGCGGGACAAAATTAGAAGGAGTGGTCTGTTCTTCATAAAATTTGTTATACAGGATGTTCTGCCAGCATGGTCTGCTGAATTGAAATCTCCATTTTGTTTTTCTAAAACTTTTGTAGTTTGGCAATGTCTGAGACTTAAATTTGCAATTTTCGTCATTTTTGGTGAGCTATAGCAACGAGTGTGTTGGGTAGATTTTTCAGATTTTACATTTAATCGGTAACGTCAACATTGATAATTGCAAAGAGTAACAGAAATTTTCTTAGGACCCTTTAGTTTTGCAATAAAAACTATAATAATAGACGTAAGTTTTGCTTTTTTGCAGTTTTCTCAATTTTTCATGCTTATTGCATACTTTTAGGGATGAAAAAAATAAATTTGGTCGAAAAATAGGTGTTTAGACCACTTTCCAAATTGAATTATTTTCTGAGATCGGAAGATATCGGAGGATGTAATTACATTATCCGACAAAGTAAGGATGTTTCTTAAAATAAAAAAATCCAGGAACATACTTTCACATACTTTTTAGATATTTTCCTCTAAGTTTTGCCAATTTTCAGATTTTTAATTTAGAAAAATATTTTGAATTAAAAGTGATGTAAAAGCCTCAGCATTGCAAATTTTGAGAAAACATTAAAAGCGAAAATGGTCACATAATTTCTTAATCTATATTGAAAGCTTCAGCAACTTTTTTTTACTTAATAGACTAAAAAACAGAAAATATGTGTTTAAATTTTTTTGTGAAAAAAGTTTCAACTTTGAGCCGCTTTTGCACACACACTAATTAATTTTTTGCACAGATTTTTTGGGGTTTTCTTAGTTGGAGTTTTACCTTTCAAGTGACATGAAAATCATTAAATTCTGAGACTATAAATTTTTTGAATTTTGTCTATGGAACGAATCACTGTGCAGTGGTGAAATGAAAATACACTCAACAACATAGTGGTTGAGTGGTAGTCAGGTCAGAGGATTGTGGTGATTGCTTCGAATGCCAACTCAAGTAGCAAGAAATCCTAAAGACGTTGCTTTGCGTCTGCCCTTCAGTCGGCAGCCTATGGCAAAATTTTCAGCTCAAAATAATTCCAATCCCACACGCTGCCTGAAATCGACATAAGAACCCGTTTGAACTCGCAGCCGCATCCCTTGTCCTTCGTCCTGCCATTGCCACACTACACTCTGCAAATAATTAAACTCATAAACGAACTCTGAAAATTCTCAATTTAACGCATATTTAAATTTAACTTCAATACGCGCCTCATTAAATTTGCCGCGCGCATATTTGCCTCCATGCCATCGGGCTGGCTGGGACTTTAAGCCGCAGCATGTGGCAGCATGAAATCCAACAACACAACATTAGACGCGCCTCGCAGTTGCCGGAAAATGCCAGCGGCTTAATTTGAAAACGTAAACGAAAAAGCAACACAACAACAACCACAACAAGTATAATAGAAGCAAAATAACGCAGCAGATAATAAAAATTAAAATCTAAAGCAATGTAGAAAAGCGAGCAGCATGAAAGGCCACAAAAACAACAAAAGAGCTGGCGGAGTAAATTACAATGAAGCGCAAAAGAAAAAAATTGCAATAATGAAACAAAAAAATTGCATTAAAAAGCAGCTAATGGAGGCGAACGCGCCACTGCCACCGGCTGCCAGCGAACAAAATCTAAAATAAATAGACTTTGCATAAAGCGCAGCTATGTATGTATTCATGCATGTGTGATGGTGTTAATGCAGTGGTGTAGGTGTGTGTGTGTGTGTGAGATCGAAAATGGTTTATTTATTGTGGCACTCAATTTATTTACACTCCGCGCAATTTCCCCGCCAAAATCCGTCCGTCAGTGGCAGCACCAGCGCCCAAGTCAGCTTTACGCGCCCCGACGCGGCTCTGCCTTGATTCGTTCATCCGTATGTCCGTCCATCCGTTCGTTCGTCCATCCGTGCATCTGTCCGTCCATTCTTAGTGCATCATTTGTGCAGCTGTTGTTGTTGTTGTTGTTGCTGCCCTTAGCGCTGTCAGTATCCATGTCGGTGTAACTGTCATGTTGCTTGCTTTCGTTGTTGTCACTGTTGTCGTTGTTGTTGTTGTTGTTGCTGTTGCTAGTGCCATATTTACTTTCCACTGTACGCTGCTATGTATGTATGTATGTATGTATGTATGTAGGTATGTATGTATGTGATGCGCTTCAACACCAGCGCACCAATCGCCCGCACAGTCACTCACTTTGCGCCCTTCGCTACGCTCGCCGTCAATTGTACACTGTGCACCGTTGTTGTTATTCGTCGATTTGTTGTATTTGCCATTCGCAATTCGCTATCCTGTGCGGCTGCAACCTCATCGCCAACATTGTGCAAATAACATGTCATGTTTCATTATAGTGCGCCCCCGCATAGCACAGCAGCAGCAGCAACAACAACAACAACTTTAATAATAACAACAACAACAACATGGTTAACGCAGTGCCCATTGCCAAGCTCATCATCGAGTTACCACTCAGAGCATCGGCCGCGGCCAACCGTCGACCACCACTGACCGTCGTCACTGTCCAGCGCCCAGTCGTCTGTCCGCTTGTTCATTGCATAGCACAAGCAGCGATGGCAGCAGCGGCGACGGCAAGTGCTCGGCAATTTAGAATTTATGGCAGCACAATGATTTGTGTGAAATTTGAAAATGTTCAAGTCTCGTTGCGCGACGCTCCTCCTCCTCCACCTGCTCGTTGATTCACTATCTGCCTACACACATACACAAACATTTTAGTGTATACAATTCGCCGCATATGTGATTTGCGTCGCTGCATACCTTGCACACCGATTTTCCTGCCCTGCACTGCCCGCCTCATCAACCCGTCGCCGCTTCTCCAAGCAATGCTCTGCTCCGCCGCAGTCGGCTGCAAACCGGAAAGTGATCATTTAATTTTAATCCGTGTGTACTTTAAGTATGAAGTGTGATTTTCGAGTTACTCTCATGCCAAAAATACACCAACAGCCGCCAGAGTACCGACAACAACAACAACAACAACATCGACAACATAATAACGCAGAGCAACTAAAATATGAGCTCGCCGGCGCAATGTGCAGCCAAAGCCAGTGCTGGACAAATAGTTGGACGCTCGGGGCCATGCTTTGAAATTACTTTCCATTTCTCCTCCCACCCGCTCGGCCTGATCCGCCCGCTCGCACTTGACGTTGTTCGTATTCGCATTTTATACGCGCAGCAGTGCAGCTGTGTGAATTATTGGATACAATATTTTTCAGATGTCTCGCATAAGTACGTGGGGATGAATATATGATGTCCGTCGGCCAGCAACAGGGGCGGGTTCCTCTGTGTGTGTGCCTGTGAGTGTGTTGATGTTTTTGCCAAGTTCCCAATGCTCGAACCTTTGCAACATCGCTGCCAACTGCCACATGACGCCATGTTAGACAAAGTGCATAGTTCTTGGTATAAATTATAGATACTTTTGCACAGATAACCAAAACAGATTTAGACGATTTCTTAGTCGTAGCAGTGTGGCGTTGAGGACTGTTTAAACTTTAAAACATATTAAAGATATTTCACAGAATAAAAATGAAATATTTTCAGTAGATTTTATAAACTTAGAAAAAATTACTTAGAAAAAACTTAGAAATTATTAATTAAACAAATACGTTTATACAAGAGACAAAAAGAACAGAAGCGATTTATTGTTTTTTGGTTTTAATTTTTTTTTTAAAGAGAGAACAATAATGTCTCGAATCAAGATTTGTTGCATATTATTACTAGCAGGTTGTCAACAAAAATTTGTGTATACAAATGTTCCTAAAAAGTCCTAAAGTGGAAAAGAAAAGACCATTTTTTGTTTTTGACAAATGGTTTTTTAACCCTGTCGACCCCGAAGTTGCCTGAGAGCAACTGTCATCCAACAAAAATTTGTGTATCAAAATTTTCCTAAAGAGTCCTAAAGTGGTAAAGAAAACACAATTTTTTTTTTTTTTACAAATTTTTTTTTAAACCCTGTCGACCCCAAAGTTGCCTGAGAGCAACTGTCATCCAACAAAAATTTGTGTATCAAAATTTTCCTAAAGAGTCCTAAAGTGGTAAAGAAAAGACCATTTTTTTTTTTGACACATTTTTTTTTAACCCTGTCGACCCCAAAGTTGCCTGAGAGCAACTGTCATCTTAAAGCAAAAGCTACAATTGATTTATGGGTTTAATTTAAGTAGGCACCAACAAATTAATATTTATAAAAGCGAATTCAAAGCAAATTACAAACATTTTACTGTTATCCCCAAAATAATGTCCAATAATTTGCAGCGATATCAAGGAAAGTTTGTGTTCTAATTGAAGTCTACGAATTGGGCGCGTTTGATCAAAACCCTGTTTCTTTAAAAATGGTTAAATATAATCAAAAAGTGATAATTTTGTATATTTCCATAAATATTAAATAATTTTTCTGTAATTAAAAAATATTGATACAAAATTTATTGAGCCCGTTTTAAGATAAAATTGTTCAAAAGTAAACTAGCTCTAGAACTCTAACAAAGAGTCGTGGCGACTTCAAATGTCGTGTCCATACTTCTTAGGCTTTATGATTTCATATTAAACTTCATGATTTAAATACCAAAAAGTAATATCGAGACACAGGGTAAAATTCGGGGTCCAAAGGATTAACACAAAAATGAAACATCACTTTCATATCACAATTTGTTTGATGGCCCTCATGTTTTTTGTATCACATACTTTTGTATAAAAAAGGTGGCAACCGTGGGTCTAGCGGCTTTGCACGCACGATTTTTTTATTTTTGTATAAAAAAGGTCCAAATTACACAAAAAGGGCCCAATGGCCCAAGAGAAATAATTCAAATAGACGAAAAGTGACAACAGTGGGCCCAGCGGTTTTGCACACACAAAATTTATGTTTCATTGAAATAATCTTTACTCTCTTTTTTATTTTATCTAAAGTTAAGTTATGTTTCTTTACATGAACTTCTTCTTTTTACCTCGTTTGATGTTGACTTTCGAACACTAAAAAAAACATGCATAGAATAATTTCTGATTTTGAGTACTTTTTCCAAGGCTGAAGCCACTGGGCCAAATAAATCATGAACCCGTTGCTGACAGTGTCAAATTTTGATGAAAAATACTTGTATAATTATTTCTCATTTGAGATACTTTCCTCATATTTGAAGTCAATAGGCCCATTAAATCACGTTTCACCAAACCAAATGTTAACTCATTGTTGACCCACTTAAGTTGAGAATTTAGAAAAATTCCAAAATACGTGTATCAAGTTTTAAATCAATATGCTCATTAAATCACGTTTCATCATATAGCAAATTAACTAATTTTTTGCACCTTTAGTCCCCGAAAAAATCGCATCTTAGCGGAGATTCATTTTCTGAAGAGATTCATTTTCAACAGTTAAAATTTCGTGTTTGAAGCCTTAGCTGAGCTATAATGAATCAGAAAGTCAGTCGGTCAGGACAAAAAATTTTATGTATCTAGATGAGCAACAAAATAACCACTCAGTCGGTTATCTTCAAAGGCGTACACAGGATTTCATTTTGGAAGAGTTCCGTACACAACTTTTGCGACAAACACCATTTGAAACCTTATTTGGTCGGTAGCTTTGTGAGTGAGAAACTTTCTTAAGTGCCGCTTATCGGTTAGTCGACAAGTATCGGAAATATTGCGTGACGTCTCGAAACATTGGTTGGCCAAAGCTGAAGTCTGACAAGATTACTTCTTCCTAATGCGGTGTCATTCAGGTATTGACTTTCTACTGTAAATGGCTCAAGTCTATGAATGATGATCCATTTATCTTAGTTGGATAAATGAATAAATTAATGATGATCAATGGATATTAAATGAATCTTTATTTGTCTTCCTTTTCGACCCTCTGACTGATTATCTATGTAATTTATAAACAGCATTGCATCAAGTTTGAATTTGATTTTATTTGATTTGCCTCATTTCGAGACAAACCACTGTCTGACCACATGATTTAATTATGAAAAGCGACAAACTTTTTCAAATGTTGTTGATGGGCTAGTCGACAAGTGTCAGCCTGACTTCCGAAACTTTGATTGGCTGAGGCTAAGGTCTGATCAAAGACAATTAAACAATAGTTTAATTGTCTTTGGTCTGACAACATGACTTCTTCCAACTAACGTGGTATCATTCAAGCATTGACTTTATACTGTAAATCATCATAAATGAATAAATTATGATCAATGGATATTAAATGAGTCTTTATTTGAGTGCTCAACTCTCTGACTGGTTTTCTAAGATAAAAACTAAATAAATTTGTTCGAGAAAAGCTATTGTCTGAGTGCTTGATTTAATTTCTATTAAAAATTATATCAAATCAACGCATAATTGTTAACGACAGATGAAGTCAACTTTGTCCAAATTCAAAAATTTACTACGGAAATTTTGGGTTTGCTACGCTTTTTTGCAGGTGTCACTACGATTTTGTATTTGCCAGGTCCGAACCCTGTCGTACTCAGCCGACTGCTCAAACGCTCTCACAACGTAAATGCTCTCCCAAAATAAAAAAAATAAGTGGATAAGTCTGTCGACCATTGCACCATTGGTTTTCTCGCAGTCCTTGTCTATGCAGTTTTTGAAGAAGTCATTGTGCAGCAGCACTGGCGCACGCAGGATTTTTTTCGGGGGGTCGGGCTTTGTGTAACTTTGTTGGGATCTTTGAAATAGAATAAAATTTAGATGTATGAACCTACAGACTGAGATCCAAAACATGTATGATTTCCCTACCTGCCATATTTTGGTCCTGAAAGTTCAAAATAGAAAATTTAATTAAAAGGAGACAATTTTTCTCTTTCATTTGATACCCATATCTTCATCATTGCACAAAAACAAATATTTAAAAAATATTTGAAATGTGTATGTCCTTAAAATTTTAAAGTCCTTTAAAAAGGACCTCCTAAAAGAGCCTCTAGTTTCACGCCTATATCAACATTACGATGGGTCTCGGCAAAAATTTTTTTTTTTCGCACGGTGTAATAAATGTAAAGTTGGTTTTCACTCAGTGCATCATAACTTTGTCATTTTTCTTTCGATACTATTGATGTTAGGCTTAGTATTTGCATAAATAATATATCTTTCATCTTAGATTTTAAAACCAAAGGAGATAATTTATTTTATCTATAAAACCACATTCAAAAACTTATGATTTTTTAAAATGGTCGAAAAATTAACTTTTTTACAACTTTCACCGTCAGTAATTTCTCCAAATATCATCTGATTTGGACAATCTGTATATGTCTGGAAAGGCTAAGGTATTATCTTCTGACGGACAGCTTGTGTTAGTTGAATGATTCGTGTACGAGATATGTATGTGCTCATAACTGAAACAACAGGGAAAAAACTGGAAGAATAGGGAAAACTCGAAGATTTTTCGAAAACGCTTCTTACACAAATTTTTTGGTTTTCAGTTTCGTGCTCAGCGGCCCAAAGTTAGTCTAGAAAACACTTTTATTTTTAGGTGAATTTTTTGTGTCGAGTAGTGTTATTGATGATTGAATATATATGCGACGGTTATAAATTAAGTTTCAGTACTAACTTAAAAATATTTCGGGGGGTTTAAACCCCAAAACCCTCCCTGTGTGCGCCACTGCGCAGCAGACACAGTTTATTTCCATGTTGACCAATGAGGCTGTGTCCAGTTGTTCCTACGAGCATCCCAATGGAGGTTTTATTCAGTAAAATCAACTCGCTAAGCTCAACTTGCTGCAACTCGCTCCGTCTACTCTTTTTGATCGTGTCATATAGCAAGTCTGTTCTAGAAGCCATCCCATATTTGCTCCATGTAAACGTTAAAGAAAAACTCCAACTAAAAAACCAACGAATGGACATATTAACCGAGCCATATTGTCTTTCTCAGTCACATTAAACCATTCTAAAGTCTTCTTTTCGATATAAATTTTCTTTGTGGCCACCAATTTTGTGCCAAAGTCAATGTAAATTTACAGCCCGGAAGCTTCGATGCACCGTAAAAAAAACAATGCCGCCATTTCTGCTTCAAGTAACTCTGCACTAGCTCCTTCAAATTCCTGCTGAACTTGGTGAAAATATTGCCGCAGCGCGTATTTCCGCTGCTCAATCCAACCCAACTTTTGGCGGCATGCAGTGTGCCGCAAAATGTTGCGCCACCGAAACCAGCCACAGCGCATTCGCTTCAATGCTGCATGCAGCATAGAATTGCTCCAAGCGAGCCAAGTCGGGCAAATATTTACACCACAGCACAACAACAACATTGGCAATACACGGGCAACTGCTGCTGCGGCCGCCTTAAAACGGGTAAATTTAATTCTCGTGTATTGACAGCGAGCGCCGCCGGCTGCAGCGGCGGCTAACTGCGACGCAGATTCAATGCCGCACAGCAACAAAAAACGTGTGGAAAAGCGAGGAAAACTCCAGCAGCATCCCTGCAATTTCATTTCGTTCCATTTCATTACGTGCGCGCTTCGCCACTCCGCCAGTGCGACTCCGCGGGCTGTGTGCGAACCGCCCCAAAATTTCATTTCATTTGTAAGCGTAATTTTTCATTTAAATGTTTTTTGACGCGGCAGCACTGCACACGCGTTGTTGCATGCAACAGCGGCGGCAACAGCGCGAGCAACATGCAGCGAGCGCCGCTGCCATTGTGCGCCAAGTATCCATCGACACTTGCGGCGCGGGCAATCATAAAAATAAAATTAAAATGCTGCAACACGATGTTGCAGCAGGCGCAACAGCAACAACAACAACAACAACAACAACAATGGCGCGTACATGCTGTATGTGCTGGTGTGCAGATGTCACGCGCAACATTCCGTCGGTTGCACGCCGGTGCGAATGGATGAGTGGCGGACAGACGTGCTGTGTGTGTGTGTGTGTGTGTGTGTGCATTTGTGCAACATGGAATGATACTTGTGGCAGCCACACTTTAGGGTTAAAATTGAAACATTTAAATGCGCACACACACACACACATACAAAGTCAGCGACACTCACACATTCGTAGCATTGCACAAATCGTTCATTTTTGCCGGCCAGCAGTGGCGACACGCAGACAACGCAACGCAACGGCCGCCAGGCGCTGAAGCGAGACGACAACGGAAACGGCAACGACGCAAAGTGTAAAACTTTCAATTATTTAAATTATGCCGCATGAACAATGCCGCAAAAGCGCACCGCAAACGTAACGCGCGTCGCTGCACGGTGGCAACGCCGACGACGACGTGTGTGTTGTTGGCACGGCGCGACATCGACACAATTGCGATGTTGTTGTTGTTCATTCATGTGGTTTTTGCGCCAATTTTTTTGGCATTCTTTTTTTTCTTGTTCTGCTTGTTGCCATGGTTGTTATTGTGGTTGTTGTTTTTGTTGTTCCATCATGTTACAGAATTGCTGCAAGTTTAACGAATGTCACAGCACATCATATCATAACTCATTCATATCGTCAACATCGACATGAGCGATGGCAGTGGCGTTGGCATTGGCGTTGCTGCTGGTGTCGCCGTCACGGATGGATGGCCCGACCGGCTGCTTGGCTGAACGAAGAGAGATGGGGCTCGTCGCTTGAATTGTTGGTGTATCGCCATTTATTGCGTAAATATCACTTCATCAGCGACATCAGCGCGGCACGTCATGACACCGCGTACACGCAGCGCTGCTGGCTTATGTATCTACATACGTGTGTTCATACATACACGCACACACATACACACACATACACATACATAGGTATTAACGCACGTAAAAGCACGTAGCGCACATCATGCGGCAACGGTGAACGACTTTGGGCGCGTTGGTGGCGGCAACTGTCGCAGCAACAGTAGTCAAGATTTTGCTGGATCCGATTGTGCCCGATTTAACTCGCTGCCTATCTGGCAGTTTGTTTATGTACTATAAAAGTGAGAAAATCCCACATTCTGCAATTTGGGCTTTTCTTGCATTCATTCAGGTTGCAAAATTTTAAATGTTTATTTCAAGGCGAATCTTGCGCAGAATGTCGAAAAAATACTGAAATGTATACTTCATAATTAATCTGACATGACGAATGGAATGGTCAGAGAATTGCCATAAGATTAGCTTATAATAGTATTTCACGATTATAAGAGCAAAAATACTGTTTACGCAGAATACTCAATGTTCCTATTACACCGTACAACAGCATTTTTCACACCGGTAAAAATCCATATGGGCGTGCAGCTAGAGACCAAATATAGTAATACTGCGTACTCAGTTTTTCATTTCTACATCCTTTGTCCTTTTAAAAGAACTTCAAAATTTTGAAGGGGATAAAAAATTAAAATAATATAAAAAATACTTAACCTCGTTAGAATATGGCGATATGTATATCAAATGAAAGAGGAAAAGCTCAAGAATTTAAATAAAATTGATTTTTTATCTATTTGTATCTATCCTTTGAAAATTTTAATCCTTAATATCCTTGAAAATTTATACAGAATTTTCTTGGAAAGTAAGTATGTTAAAACCCAAAATCTGATTGATCACGTGTCAAAATTTCACGACTCTTACTTTATTGGTTCGAAAGTTATTAAGGGGGTTGGTTGTTTGAGTCAGGTAGATTTTTTTCAAAAAATCGAAAATATTTTTTTTGCAGTTTAGGTCTATCTAAACCCTTAGGAATCATGTAGAAACCTTCCTTTACCTCGGATAGTATCCGAAAGCGATTGAAAATGAGATTAGCTGTAAGGGCTCGCGCGCTCGAATCGCACATCTGGCGCGTGAAGTAGATGCTGTTGTTTTGAGCTGGCTGACACGATTACGGCCGATCTACTGCACCGATTTGCTTAAACTTTTTTTTATATTTTCAGAAAAGGTTTGGCTATCGCGTGAACTACGATCATTATTGTCCATTTCTATGTAACAACGTTATGACACAATTATTAACAAAAAACAAGCAAAAAAAGAGGAAAAAACTTTACAATTGCACTAAATGTTTATTTATTAATATTTTTTTACAGTTATAGTTCAAACGAGAGCCATTCATTTGTACTTCAAAATGAAATTTGTTTGGTATGTTTCAGATCATCCAAAATGGAGAAATCGTGTCAGCCAGATTTCAAAATGGCGTCTTCCGGTCGCCCATATCTCCCCCGGATATAAACGAAAATTTATAAAAAAAATTTTGTTCAGTACTCAAAACTATGTACAATAACATATAAAAAAATTTTTAATGTGGAATAAAAATTTGTATGAAAAAAAAATTACTTAAAAACATGGTCGAATCTACCTGACTACCCCCTTAAAACAAAAGGCGGAAGCTGCAATTCTAATGAAGTACAAAAATTCTAATTTATTTGAGTATCAGTATTTTATGTAATAAAAAGATACAAAATCAATAAAGCGAGAATAATGAAATTTAAAATGAGATTTAGAGGAATTTAAACGTTTCTCCAAGGTCCTGGTTTGTCAAGAATATCTCAAAAAAATATCTAAAGAAGCATGAGTCCTACACTTGATTAAAGAACTAGCAGGGGCCCTCGACTTTGCACGTAAGTTTCAAGTCAATGAGTCCAATAAATCAAGTTTCTTCATACAGCCCTTTAACCCATGTTTTGCGCCTTTAGACCCCGAATTTTAAAAAAATCTTATTAAATCGTCTTAGCGGAAGTTAATTTTTTTTAATTTACCTACAGCTCAAATTTCATGTTTATAGCTTTAGCGGTTTGAGCTGGGCGGTGACGAATCAGTCGGTCAGTCAGTCAGTCAGGGCAAACAATTTTATGTATATTGATTTCAGTTGTATGGGCGGTACCAAGTCCCTTTTATGCAATTCCCAACCCATGCTTCCAGTCGAAGGGTACGACTCAGTTTCATTGATGTGTGACTTGCAGTTCCAAAGTTACGCGGAAAATTAAAGTCACAAAAAATGTGCCACACCCCTTGTCCAACGCCCATCAAATTTTACCGCTACAATGACACATCTATGGGACGGCGGTATACAAAATTTCAATACTTTGCGACTTGTAATTTCGACATTAATCCATATTAAAAATTTGGGTTGTATGGGTGGTGCCATGCCCTCTCGTCTAATACCTACCCTATTCCCCCTTTCGAAGGGCACGTCTAAATCGAAGTCTGTGCCAAATGTCATTAATGTGTGACCTGTAGTTTCAAAGTTAGTCAAAAGATGTTGGTTGCTTCAAAAATTGCACAAAGTTCAAAGTTTATGAAATTTTACCAGCGAACGACACACATAAACGGTGGCCCTGTACCAAATTTCAAAGCTGTCCGATCAATAATTCCAAAGATATTCCATATTAAAAATTTATGGGAGGTGCCACGCCCACCTGTCGGGTCGTATTCGCACTACGTGCTTTACCGAGATTTAGTCTATACGAAAATTCCGTGAAAGGTTCAGCTCAATCGGTCGTATAGTTTGTTATTTTTAGTTTTAAACTGTCTCTCTGTGTTATGAGTGCTTTTGTTTTTGTCAGCATTTGCTGGTCAGCTTATGGGGCATTCCACGCGAAGCGGACAGGTAAAAAACTCGATGTTTCCGATTTCAGTAATATTTGAGTATGTTCTACCTATACGTATTATTGATACGTGTACCAAATATTTTTGTGATATAATGACTAGAAGAGTTATGGGACTTTGAAGTTTTCGACAACCGGTTGCAGTACTTCAAAGCCGATTATGGAGTCATAAAATTATATATTAAAATAATTAAACCACTGGATTTCTTACTTCATTTACTGAGCTTTTTAATTGTATTTTTGGAAAAAAAAAAAATAATTTTGCTCGTAATAAAACAACCAATTAATTTTTTTCCTTGATTTTCACTAAGTTAGACCATTTCGTTTTTTTTTTATTTTTTTATATAAATTGCTAATATTGTATAGAACATTGGTGCCAACTTTTATAATGGGCGTGGAAGTGGATTAGGAGCTAGACTGAAAATACTGCCGAAGGGTGGCGTTAAATTAAAAAGTTCTTGAATTTTTTCTGCTTCTTCTTCCTTTACTATGTCAAGATATACCAAAAACGTGAACGTGAAAAACGTGTATACTTCTCTTCTTTAAACTTAAATATTCAGTTTATTAATTTCGTATTTTTCGTAAAACTTCAAACTATTCTAAAGACCAACAAAAAAATGTATTCTTGCAACCATAGAGGATGCAGACGTCCACAAAGTAGCATGTTGCCATATGGCAACAAAATAGCGAAAGGGTTAATTACAACAGCAATGAGTCTATGCCAGTTTATTACACTGAATTATTTGTTATTGTTACTGTTCCGTTGATGTTCTGTTTCCTCAAATTCTTCAAATGGAAAAAAAATATTATAAAATCTCCCGGTCCGGCCATTCGAAAATGAGTTTGACAAAGTTATCATTAAACACTCGAACTCGTTCGCACAAAAAGGGACTGAGGGTTTCTTTTGTGCCTCCTCAGACATACAAAAGGGATCGTTCAAGCCTCCGAGCAGTAGTTTATGACTTTCACTACCTTAGTTTATAATATACATTTTAAATAATATGGCATCGAAAAAAAATTAAAATTTGCAATTTCACACTTTCTTTAAATAAATTTAAATTTTCTCTTTCGGCCAAGTCGATCTCTTGTCAGTGGTTTATTGGGTAAGGCATTCTCTTCTCAACCTAATCCATGTATAAACAATCTATAAGCTGCCACCTCGAAATTGCCACCGAAATTCCCCCAAACTTTAGTAACAAAAACTTTCCATCATCTAATTAGCATAAAACATTTTGTCAAATCCATTTTTAGCACAACTACTATTTAGTTAAGCAACCATTTTCAACCCCCGCGCCCTACTTGAATGATATACAAAAAATCACTGCCATCTGCACAAGTTTTGTGCGCCCCCCCCCCACATGGGGCTAACCCGTCTCAATTTGGCTCATCACAAACCCATTACCGCCTTCAGGCCAACCACCGTGAAATCGACGCGAAGCTGTTCCGAATTTGGCAAATTCAATTTGCAAAATTGAACAAATTTAATTTGGCAAATATTCGAAAGCTCTCAGCTGAAGCGCCATGGCCGCATTAACTCTACCACACAGATCACAGATTTCTATGTTGCGCGTAACCGCCCCCACCCCACACTCCCCTCTTATTTGCTGCCTCATGCATATTCATAAAGTTGCCACACACGCAATGTGTGTGTGTGTGTGTGTGGGTGTGTGTGTATTTACTTTGTATCACTTGACACTTTGCTATTGTTGCTCCCATTGTTGCTGCCATTTGCGTTTATTTCATTGTTGCTGCTGCCGTTTCTACTGTTCTTACAGCTGTAGTCGTTGTTGTTGTTGTTGTTGATGTTGTTGCTATTGTTATTGTAGCATCATTCGTCAGCGTCATTCATTTATTCAATCATCCATTCATTTGCTCAGCCAGTGAGCGCATTTAGCGCTACGTAAAATATTCCATTATATTTGTTGTACCCAATGTTGTTGTTGTTGTTGTTATGCGCACTTCTGTTGCTTTCGCTGCTGTGTTGACTGTGAACGGATTAATTTTTTTTGTGTTTGGTTTACCCCTGAAATTTCGCCGTTTGTTACCGTCATTCTTCGCCAGCGCCGCCGTCCCGTCCCGATGTTCCTCCACCACATTGGTTGTTTTTTCTCGTCATTGCCGCTGTCACTTCTACTTTTACTGCTGCCACCAGCGCCATTGCGCCACTGTGCCGTGTGCACGCCCCACCGCCAGCTGCCATCATCCGTGCGATACTTTTTTATTCAGTCGGCGCAATTGCGTGGAAACGATTTTAGCGCTTATTGAAAAGTGTTCCTATTCAAGGGGCGGCGACAATATGGTAATGCCGCCGCGTCAGCCAGTCAGCCAGCGATGAGGACGCCGCGCGCGTAGTCGCTGAATAGAAAAATTTAATTTTCTCACTTTAAGCGCTCTCGTCGCTCCCTCACGTTCCTCCCGCCCTGCGAGTCGGGATTTATTTCGATGTTTCGCTGCTGCTGCTGCTGCTGCTGCTTCTTTCTCTGATGGGATTATGTGCGCTGCTGCTGTTGTTATGTTCATTGTTGTTGTTGCTATTGGTGCTGCTGTTAAATTGTTTCGGGAATTTGGAACTTTTCCCCATCATTTCCATTCAGTTTCGGTTTCACCGCATTTCGACGCGCTGCCTTCATACACAAAGCACTACTCGATGTGCTGGCTATTCTGTAAAGGGTTTGATTTAGCCGGGAATCGTTCAATTTCCATAAGATTATCCCGGATTTAGTTTTAGTTGCATGCCTTTAGTTTTTATTTCCGCCGCGGCACGTTGTGTTTTTATATAATTTGCCATGTTTGTATTGTTCGCTGTTTGTTGGGAAAGGTAGAAAATTTGCATTTTTCCGTATTAAACGAAAATGTTCGATAACTTTTTCGTGGAGTTTGAAACAATTTGAATATGAATTTGCCATGAAAGTGACACTACAACAACATTAATTCGAAGTAAAGTTGCAGCGAAACAGTCGAGTCACTTCTAGGCCCATTTGAACAAACTTCAAGCTTCTGTTGAATTTTATGGCAATGGGCTAACAAACAAAATTTATTAAAATAATTTTTAATCCTACTTTAACTTATCTCCTGTAGAATTTTCTGGCAATTAGCTGCAACACACAAAGCATTTCTTAATCCTTTTCTAGCTTTTTCGGTTATAGCCAAAGGGAATCAATTTTGCTCTACTATTATTTCATTGCATTGGTTTCTGAAAGAAAACAAAATTAACCCAGATATGCCGAAGGTCCTATATGTAGGTTGGCCACAAACTGCTGCTAACTTCTTTTAGGAATATTTCTAGACAGACAACAGTGATCACAGGTCACTGGTCAATTGATCTACACACAGTGAGATTGGAGATTCCCTATAATTGTTCTTGTAGAAGCTTCAGTGAAGAAAACCAGTGTGAGACACTCGAACACTTTCTTTGCGGTTGTTCTGCGTTAGTTTTGAAAATACTAAAATCTTTAGAGAATAGTGGATCTGTTGAAGTCTGACTTGAAATTTTCCAGTCAGACTTCAACAGATTAAAATCGGAACACATAATCAAATAATTACACTGTGCGACAATTTTTGGGGTCATAGAATCTGACTTGGAATTGGCCAGGACTGGTATAGAGTAACAAAAGTCTAGCTGGGTTTTACGAAGTTAGTTTACTTTTAAAAGTTACACTCGTCTAAAGTTTGTGTGTGTGTTAGTGTGTTTTCGATATTAGCTTTTCCTTTATAAGTCTTAAGTAATTCAATATTTTTTTCGTTGTCTTCACCAAACTTGCAGCTAATGTTTGATTAACAAATCCTTTGAGCATTTGATAGCCTAATAATTATACCGAACCGAAATTTTGGAGGCCAATGTTACAAAATTAGACCTTTTGTGGTTTGCAATAGAAAAATTTTTGTTTTTTATTTAAGTTATATGGAAATAAGGAAACATTTGTGTTGCCAGTACTACAGACTTGTCGTTGCCCAGTATTATCTAGGCCCCTTTATCTATATCTCCATTTATTACACCGTGCGACAGCATTTTTCACACCGGGAAAAATCCATATGGGCGTGAACTAGAGACCAAACATAGTAATACTGCGTGCTCAGTTTTTTATTTCTACATCCTTTGTCCTTTTAAAAGGACTTCAAAATTTTGAAGGGGATAAAAATTAAAAAAAATATAAAAATACTTAACCTCGCTAGAATATGGCGATATGTATATGAAATGAAAGAGAAAAGGCTCAAGAATTTAAATAAAATTAATTTTTTATCTATTTCTAAAAAATGGATATCAAAAAGGTCCTTTGAAAATTGTAATCCTTTATATCCTTGAACATTTATGTAGAATTTTCTTGGAAAAAATGAGTATGTTAAAACCCAAAATCTCCTTGATCACGTGTCAAAATTTCATTACTCTAACTTTATTAGTTCGAAAGTTATTAAAAAAAAGGCGGAAGCTGCAATTCCAATGAAGTACAAAAATTCTAATTTATTTGAGTATCAGTATTTTAAATAATAAAAAGATACAAAATCAATGAAGCGAGAAAAATGAGGGGTTTTAACATACTTACTTTTCAAGAAAATTCTATATAAATTTTCAAGGATATAAAGGATTAAAATTTTCAAAGGACTTTTTTCATATCCATTTTTTAGAAATAGATAAAAAATCAATTTTATTTAAATTCTTGAGCCTTTCCTCTTTCATTTGATATACATATCGCCATATTCTAACGAGGTTAAGTATTTTTTATATTTTTTTCATTTTTTATCCCCTTCAAAATTTTTAATTTCTTTTAAAAGGACAAAGGATGTAGAAATAAAAAACTGAGTACGCAGTATTACTATGTTTGGTTTCTAGTTTCACGCCCATATGGATTTTTTCCGGTGTGAAACATTTTTTTAATTTTTGTCGCACGGTGTAATTATACCTAACTGAAATTTTGGAGGCCAATTTTTGGAGGAGGCCAAAATTTGACTTTTTGTGGTTTTCAATAGAAACATTTTTGTTTTTTATTTAAGAAAACATTTGTATTGCCATTAATAACAGACCTGTGACCTATTCCAGGTGAGAAAAAGCTGTTGCACAGTGTTATCTATGCTCATTTATCTATATCTTCATTTATAATTAACACAATGCTGGCTCAGGTACTTTCTTTATCTTAATGGTGGAAGCATTCTCTTCCAGACTGTCTCTCTCTAAGGTTGTCTCGATTTGACTGTTGATGCTGTAAAGAAAATCTCATCCAAAAGCTGAGACCAGACTTTAGCTCAGCAAAGGATTCGGACTAATTCCATGAAGTAGGGCAGAAAAAGGCTTTTTTGATTTGATTTTGAAACTGTCACTCAGCTCAAGTTTCATCAGATCTAAGCAGAAGGTTCGACTCTTAGATTGCTTATATACTCTTATCAAAGCTACAGCAAGGATTTTTGTGACCTTAGTTGAGCTGCTAAACGCCCTCAACTTTCCCTCAGCCTCATCTCTCCTTTCAAACGCCGCCCTCTGACACTGCTTTGACATGACCAAAAATTAAGCCCGACTGTCATTTGACACAACACTAATCACGAAATTGAGTTCCGTTGTGAGCTAACTTTTAATGAGCAAATTTGAATTTTTTCTCTCACTACTGAAAAATTTAATGTCAGCTTTTTTGCCGTAAGCACAAAATAAAATAAAAAAATTTTATAAAAGTTGCGAATTGGATTTTGTTTCGGTTGCACTGCAATGCGGCGTTGGCGACAATTCGCCATAAATATTAAAATCCGTTTTGCATTTAAAACGCAACTTTTGTCACTGCAACTGCAAAAGTTAAAGTTTCATTCGCAATAACAAACAACAATGATAACAATGGCAGATCGGTAGGAGCGACGGCTACGGCGAATTGCGCGAGTGGCCAATGTTGACCGACAAAAGCCGCAAAACACTGCGGCCAGACGCAAAACGCGCATGAAACAGACGCTAATTAATTTACAAGCCAGCGGACAGACGGCACGGCGGCTGCGTGCACAAAAACCTGTTGACAGTTGACACCGCAAAAACAAATACACGAATGGCGACGGCACACGCGCCAACCAGCGCAGCAATGCACGCGCGGAATGTGAAACTATAAATTAACAAATTTACACATTGGCAACGACGGCAGGATGTGAGCATTTTCGGATGGCGACAGGAGTCGCGTGCACACAAACACACACACACGCACACATGCGAGAGTTCCTTGATTATTTATGAAATTTATTGCTGTCATTTAATTAGCCGACATTTGTGCTCTGTCGCGCATATTTTTCGTACTTATTCATGTGTGTGTGTGTGTGTGTGTGTGTTGCGAGTGTATGTGTGTGATATACTAAAAATTTACAACAGCAATAATGACAGTGTGGCAGCAACGCAATCCGGGAAGTGGCAACAAATTTGTCACTTATTTGCAGTAACGACAGCAATAAAACATCTGCCACACACACACACACACACAGAGGCAGACAGACGAATGCACGAGCGCACTCTTGCTGCATGTGTGAGTGTGACTTTATTGTTTATGTGTGTGTGTGTGTGTGTGTGGGGGCGGGGGGAGGGGAGGGAAAGTTGGTTTCTTAAGCTCGCTATTAAAAGTTCGTTAGCGCCAAATTTGAGATATTCACGGCCATTAAGTTGACAACAGTAGGTAGCAACAACAACTACCAATTAATTTGAAGAAGGAAAGAAAGGGAAAGGGAAGGTAAAAGAAGAAGCATATGAACACGAAATAATCATCAAAAATCACAGAAAAGATAGCGAAAAACAGAAGAATAGAATAGAACGGGGGGTGATCTCCATTCCGAACTTTTCTGTAGTATCTATAACACCGTGCGACAAAAATTAAAAAACTTTTCACACCGGAAAAAATGCATATGGGCGTGAAACTAGAGACCAATCATAGTAATACTGCGTACTCAGTTTTTTATTTCTACATCCTTTGTCCTTTTAAAAGGACTTCAAAATTTTGAAGGGGATAAAAAATGAAGAAAATATAAAAAATACTTAAGGGGGTCAATACGTGTAAACGGTATATTTTTGGAATCGCGCATACGCCGGAAAAAATTAATGCAATGTACAATTTTTTTTCATTCTTTTAATAAAAGGTAACAGTGCAAAAAAAAAATTTTTTTTTGGCGTGCTCAAAATGGCGGCGGTGGCGGGGGTCCAACGTTGGGCCGAAATTGTAGTAAAAGTTGTGCCGGCGCCTCAAAAATCATCTGAAAAAATATTGATATTAGTTATTATGAGAAAATTTATGTACCTTCTAAACGAATTAACAAAAAAAAATATTTTCTCGAAAATACAAAAATACGCTCCAACCGAAAAAAATTACATTTTTTTTCTTAATTTCCCGAAAATGACGCCGCGGATTTCGCCAAAAACAATGAAATTTTTGGTTAGTTTAGAAGTTCTATGTTTCAAAAAGTTGCTGCCCAAATTTTAGATCAGTGGGACTAAAACTTGCCGAGATATTCTACTTCCATAATCAAAAACCAGTGTTTCGAAATAATTCGGTTTAAACTTTGCGTTACCGATATCATGCGGAACGAATTGACCATCAATAAAGCGCTGCTGCAGGGGAACGGGTCATCAGAATTAAAAACCACTTGAGGGGGATATTCTTAAGACCCCCTGGAGTCTATTTCATAAAAAAAAAATTTTGGAAAATTTTGTAAATTTACATTTACACGTCGTTAGAATATGGCGACATGTACCATATATCAAATGAAAGAGGAAAGGCTAACGAATTTAAATAAAATTAATTGTTTATGTATTTGTAAAAAAAGGATATGAAAAAGGTCCTTTGAAAATTTTAATCCTCTATATCCTTGAAAATTAACATCGAATTTTCTTGAATAGTAAGTATGCTAAAACCCCAAATCGCCTTGATCACGTGTCAAAATTTCATTATTCTCGCTTCATTGATTTTTTATCTTCTTATTATTTAAAATACTGATACTTAAATAAATTAGAATTTTTGTACTTCATTAGAATTGCAGCTTCCGCCTTTAGTTTTAATAACTTTCGAACTAATAAAGTTAGAGTAATGAAATTTTGACACGTGATCAAGGAGATTTTGGGTTTTAACATACTTACTTTTCAAGAAAATTCTATATAAATTTTCAAGGATATAAAGGATTAAAATTTTCACAGAACCTTTTTCATATCTTTTTTTTTACAAATGCATAAAATTTTATCAATCAATTTTATTTAAATTCTTGAGCCTTTTCTCTTTCATTTGATATACATGTCGCCATATTCTAACGAGGTTAAGTATTTTTTATATTTTCTTCATTTTTTTATCCCCTTCAAAATTTTGAGGTCCTTTTAAAACGACGAAGGATGTAGAAATGAAAAACTGAGTACGCAGTATTACTATATTTGGTCTCTAGTTTCACGCCCATATGGATTTTTTCCGGTGTGAAAAATGCTGTCGCACGGTGTAATCTTCGCCGGTCTCGGGCTGGTTAAAACACTCGTCAACCGTCCCATACGTGAGTCTCATACAATAGCAGATATTTTAACCTAACCTAACCTCAAACCTTGAAGCGTTCAAGTCAATCCATTAAAAAAAGTCTGGAAAGTAAAAAATTAAAGTTCACGAATATGAAGTCGTCGTTCAAAAGTCGGTGAATCAAGTGGACGATTCAAACGCATTTTCCAATCATATTAGACAATCTATTTCAAATTATCACAACTCCTTCGATAACTATCGTTTTTAACAGTCGGCTGATGCACGAGAGGAACAAAAGAAAGCACTAATGCTATATTCATTGTTCCTAATCGGTCACAAATCGGCAATTACAAACCCCCAACTAAAGACAACGCAACCTGCACTGCACTCCAAGACATACAAACAAAAGCAATGACAGCAACTTTGCGAAGCAATAACAGTTGAACAGCACAACAGCAGTGCCCGAACTGCGCAACAATGTCAGCCAACCTCAGCACAGCTGTCAAGCAATACGCATGTCCGACACTAAATGGAATCGCCTTAATGCCAAAAGGATATTTGCAAATGCCACAGCTGACAGTTGAAACAGCGATGGCGACAATGGCCATAACAGCAGCATTTGCAGCCATATTTCCAGCACTGTTGCGACATGGTATGCAAAACTTACAAAAACAACAATAATAATACGCCGCCTGCAGCAGCATCAACAACAAGCGGCAAGCAACATTTTAAGTGGCAAGAGACAAGCTTTGAAAGTGTGCAATGCAAGTGTGGTAAAGTATGGTGTGTGTGTGTGTGTGTGTGTGTGGTGAATTTGTGTAACTGAACGCACGCACAAACGTCCTTGCATCCGGCGCCGCATTGTTCTTGTATGAAGTGGCAGCAAGCGGCAAACTTCCACTTCAGCTGAAGTTGAAGCTGAAGTGAAATGAATTCCTTTCCTGTCGCTGTCATGCAATGTGCGCTGCTTGCTTGGCCGCATCGCGGCGTTTTTTTGTTGTTGTTGTTGCCGTAGTGGCATGACAAAGTTTGCCGCACGTTGCGCACATACCAGACGTTTGTATGTTGGTATGTTTGTGTGCACATTCGCATTCGGTAGCAGAACAGCGCAACGCTCGTTTGATTTTTATGGCCATCGCCAGTTGAGCGGAACTCATGTCAACGCCGGGAAAAAGCCTCAAACCAACACTCACACACGCACACGCACGCACGCACATTGGCAAAAGTTGCTGCTAGGCGTTGAAGTTGGTATTGGAAATGTTGGTGGCAGCATTGAGCGTTGCGCGCAAATTGTGGGCACATTTATCAGGCTCCATGGAAACACCGTTAGGCAACTGACACCGTCGAAATTAGATGGCTGCTAGTGGCCGCCGCATTGACTGAAGAATTTGCAGAAGGCCACACAGTATTTGCAGTTAGTTACAGTTGACAGTGTGAAAGCGAAAGTGAGGTTCGGTTGAAATCAGTTTGAGGTTAGGAGGTCAAACGTGGACAAACTACGTAAAGTTGTGACGCAGCAGTTGCTTTTGAGTGTAAAGTTTTTATGAAATTAAATTCAAACCTTATTGCAAAATTGTTTTATGCCATTACAGCTGAAAGGAGCTGCAGTCGAATGGCTTAAGAAGGCCCAAGTTGAAAAGTAAATTGAACGATACATTTGTGTTTACATAGTTTAGCTGAGTTTTCAGCTAAATAGATCATCAATAATGATTGTCAAAACTAGATCTGAAGCAGTAATGTTAAAGCTCGAATGGTAACCTTATTTTGGAACTTTAAAAAAGGTTAACTAAACTTGATTAGCGATGTTAGCTGAATCGACTAACATAACGATTAGTATTCGTAACAGGGGCGGACTCAGAAAAATATTTTGGGGGGTTCAAAAAGTAATTCTTTAATATTCATAAAATGCCTTTTAATTTGTATATAGTTTTAAAGTCGACCCTAATATTTCGGGGGGAGGGTTTCAAGTCTGAAGTCAATGGGCTATATTTCTATCTGTTACTTCTGTTAGTCTGTAAGTTGTTAGACTGAAATAAAATAAATAAATAAATAAATAAATAAATCAAGTTCTTCCTAACCCTGTGTTGATCATGTTGGATTTTTATTATCAAATACTTTCATAATTTCTTCTCATTTGAACTGCTTTAATCATATTTAAAGTCAATAGATCTCTCAAATAATGTTTCCCCCATACAAACTCTTAACCCATCCTTGATCCGACAGATTTTGATTTTCAAAAAAGTTAAAAACATGCCTCTTATTATTTTTTATTTCAAGTGTTTTTAGCAATTTTGAAGTCAAAAGACCCATTATTTCATGTTTTTCACAGTTTCTCTGTACAAACTCTTAACCCGTCGTTGAGCCAGTTCAATTTTGATTTTCGAAAAAATGAAAAATACGGGTCGAATATTTCTCGCTTAAAGTGCTTTTGCTAAGTTTGAAGCCGAAAAACTCATTAAATGATGCTTCTCTATACAAACTATTAACCCATGGTTCACCTTGTTAGATTTCGATTTAAAAAAAATTAAAACTACGTGTCAAATACATATCGAATTATTTCACATGCTAAGTGCTTTCACTAAGTTTGAAGTCAAAAGGCCCATAAAATCTTGTTTCTCCATTCAAACCGTTAACCCTTGGTTCACCTCGTTAGATTTCGATTTTCAAAAAAGTGAAAAACACATTCGAATTATTTCTTACTAAGAGTACTTTCATCAAGTTTGAAGTCAAAAGGCCCATTAATCCATGTTTTTTCACAGTTTCTCCATATAAACTTTTAACCCGTCGTTGACCCCGTCAGTCTTTTATTTTGGAAAAAATAAAAACACGTATTGAATTATTTCTCACTCAGAGTATTTTCATCAAGTTTGAAGTCACAAGGCGCAAAAAATCATGTTTCTTCAGACAAGCTTTTAACCCTTGGTTCACTCCATTAAGTTTTGATTTTCAAAAAATTAAATGAAATGAAATTATTTTTGATTTCAAGTGTTTTCACCAACTTTGAAGTCAATAGGTCAATCGGTTCAGTGTTTTTTTTTCGTAGTCTTTCCGTACACGAACCTTAACCCTTGGTTTACCCCGTCAAATTTTGATTTTCGAAAAATTGAAAAATACGTGTCGAATTTGATTTTGATTTGATTTGATTTTTTGATTTGGAGTGTTTTCACCAAATCTGAAATTAATAGACTCCTTAAATCGCGTTTCTTCATACAACACTTTAACCCCATGTTTTGCCCTTTTAGACCCCGAATTTCAAAAAATCCCGTCTTAGCGGAGATTCATTTTTCAAGAAGTACCTACAGTTCAAATTTCACGTTTGTTTCATTTGATGAATCAATCAGTCTGTCAGGACAAGCAATTTTGTGTATATCGATTATATTTCGTGATATTCTTATTATTATAGTGTTCGTAATATTTCAGTATTAAACCATGCAGTGGCGCACACATGATTTCATTTTGGGGGCGTTTTGCGTACAACTTTTGGGCCGAATACCGTTTGAAAACACATTTTGTAGCAGCAATTGTTATCAGGTGTACAACTTTGCTTCCGCCGTTTTCCGATAGGTGGCTGTACCGGCTGAGGCTGGTTGAAATACATAGATGGTAATGCCTTTAAAGTGAGTGTGGACAGTGCCTAACGAATTGTCATCGCCGTTTCAGTGACAGTTGTTCTTGTTTTCGTATTATTCACGCTCGAAAATGTCCGTTTATGTGCCCAATTCTCGCCATTTGCGCGACCAGCTCGGTGTGATTTACTACGAGCTCTTAAAACCGGGTGAAACCATCACAGGAGATCGCTACCGAACGCAACTGATGCGCCTTAGTCGCGCGCTAAAAGAAAAGCGGCCACAATATCAAGAGCGACATGACAAAGTCATCCTCCAACACGACAATGCTCGGCCTCACGTCGCAAAAGTGGTCAAAAAGTACCTGGAAACGCTGAAATGGGAAGTCTTGCCCCACCCGCCGTATTCCCCAGATGTCGCCCCTTCTGACTTCCACCTATTCCGTTCGATGGCACACGGCCTGGCAGATCAACATTTTCAATCCTTCGAAGAATTGGAAAAATGGATTGCTTCATGGATAGCGTCAAAAGAGGACTCCTTTTTTCGAGCCGGGATCCGAAAATTGCCGGATGGAAGATGGGAGAAAGTTGTCGCTAGCGACGGACAATACTTTGAATAATACATCTGTAAGCACTTTTTCGCAATAAAGCTTTTAATTTTGGAAAAAAAACGGCGGACGCAAAGTTGTACACCTGATATGTGTGGGGGGTTTCAATCCCCCGAAACCCTCCTGTGTGCGCCACTGAAACCATGTCTAAAGCAGCTTAATCCTTCCTACGATGCTGCCGTAAAACCCCACTTATGAGTCTGAGCCATAACACACTTGTCACAATAATTTGAGTTCTTACAGACCATTGAACTATTGAATTATTGCCCTAAGAGAAAAGTATGACAGTCTGCGTAAAAGCTAACAGGAAATGTTAAATAAACCAAAAATTATTTATTTGAGTCATTGAGACTTGAGTCAAATGTCATTGAGTCAAGTCAACAATATCACAGCTTCCTTAATATTTCTCACTTGAACCTATTCGAATAATTCAAATGTCTCCATGCAAGTTTAACGCTCTCGAGTTAGAACCTGCTACAACCTAATCTGTCTAATTCAACCTAATCTGTCATCGAGACTAACCCAAGGCATGCAATTTCTCCATGCATCCAACAATCCAATTAGCAATTTCCAGCCAGCTCTCTACGTGAGCACGAAAATTGCCACTAAATTACTGTCCACAACTGGTTGACCTATTTCGCCGAATATTCACATCCAACAGTCTCACCATCGAATCGACTCAATTAGGCCCACGACATGCAACACATTAACTACAACCCGCACTAAATCACTTAATAAATTGAAGCGAGTGCGCTTAGAACTTTCAATTACCCACTTCAGTTGCTTTTTTCCAACGCTGTCCGCACACTCGGCCACACAACTCCGCCAGCCCCACAGAGTCCAACTTGGAAGTGTTGTGCTGATGCGTTGCCTGCCATCAGCAACTGTCGGAAGCACACGAAGTACAAACAAGAAAAGTATTTCCAGCTACCTACGGCCAAGTGGTATTTATTACCAGCGAGCACGCTTCCGCACTCGGCTGTGCTCAGCGCATTCATTCGGCACGCTCCTCACTCACAACTTGACACAGTTCCTTGCCGACTGTCAATTCGTGCGGCAGTCAGTTCGACTAGAAGCCAGACAGACAGACACAGAGTCTATGTGCTGTCGCCGCATGGCAGCCACATAAAAGCTGCTTGGCCAGTTGGTAGGTGGCGACCGAAACCAAGTGGCAACACAAATTGCACGTCCACTGGGGTCCAGTATCGCTTTCTGCGCAACAGCGGCCGCCTGTCTTCGAAGAATGTATCCTTCGCTCGCTGTATCCTCCCGCCGCTCATTGCACGTTCACATTCGGACGTTCAATTGACATCAACGTGGCATCAAATTAAAAGCCGCAGCAACAACAAAAGAAACGGAAGAAAATTGCTGAAAGCAAAAAGCATTAAGCAAACTTTGACTTAACAACTTCATCAGCGGCAAACGCGTAGATACTTGACACGCATCTTTGACTCATTGCTGTCTTCCCTATGCCATTCTCTGCTCCCGTCTGCACTGAACCGGCTGTTGAACGCTCGATTGCCAGCAACCAGCCACACATGAACACAGCAGCAAATACCGACAGACAAGCACACATACATACAACGAGATTTGCTCTGGAATTACGCATAATCGGAAAAATACGAGAACGCGTTAATGGCTTTGAGAGCTGATATTATGATTATTATGTAATTAGATTAAGAGTAATTTCAACTTTTTCTTCCTTCCTGCCTCCACTCCATCCTCCAACCTCTACTCCATCCATTCATCACTTCATCCATCTATCCATTCATCACTTGCGGCCGTTGCTGCTGTCGAGTTTTCGCTCCCACGCCGCCAAGTTTTTTTCTATGACGTCGTTGCCGATGACAGCGGCGTTTTCGGTGGCCATTGTGCTGTCGAGATTGGCTCCAACTTGAGCTACCGCAACGTAATGGCGGCACTTTGACGTTTTGCTTTTGACACCCTGCACCGGACGCGTGGGCACGTAGACACCAGCAATGAAAGCGTTGCTGCCGCCTTTAGAAAACTGCTAAGGATCCTTTTAAAATTTTGCTTTGTGCGGGCTTCACATTTCTGAAACGTAATGTTTGCTGTGCAAGCTTTTCCTTAGACACTTCGGCTCATTTTTCAATATAAAAGGGTGTAAACAGTCTAGGTATGAGAAATCTATTTATGAATCAATTCAACTTGTTCACGAAGTGAGATCAATACTCAGGATTCAACTTACGCTGCATTTGTTGAACTGGTCAAAAACCTTCACCTTGGTGTCACATTAAATGAATGTGTGTTCTCAGCACCTTTGCATCTGCTGCAGATAACACTGACAAAATTGTTCAAGAATATGTCAGTCACTCAACTCCATCAAGGAACCAATTCAGCTTTTACTTAGATGAAAGTTAATCGATGTCAGGATTGAACTTTAGCTACATTTGCCAGAATTGTCAAAAACTTTCACATTGGGGTTACATGTGTACTGCTGCCGATAACACTGGAAAAGAATGTGAGAAATGTAGGCCACATTAGACGGTGTGCAATGATGACCTCGGTGTGCTATCTGTCAGAAGTTCTTTTTATGGAGGAGGAAAACACTGAAAGCCTTATTGTATGACTACGGTTATCGAAGTGCTCTCTGAAAAATATAACACTGGATAACACTGGCCGATAACACTGGAAAAGAATGTGAGAAATCTAGGCCACATGAGACGGTGTTCAATGATGACCTCGGTGTGCTATCTGTCAGGAGTTATTTTTCATCGAATAGGAAAGCAATAAAACGCTTATCATCACCTCACTTATAAGATGATACTCCTTCCGCGTGTGTAATAATTGTTGGTATAATGTCGGGTGTTTAATGATGACCTCAACGGTGCTACCAGACCAAAGTTCTTTTATTACGAATGAAGAAAGCATTTAAAGCTTTATCGTGGTCTGGGACCATATGATAGGGTGTTCAATGATGACCTCGGTGTGCTATCTGTCAGAAGTTATTTTTTATCCATGAAGAAAGCACTGAAACTCTTATCGTTGTCTCAGACTTGTATCTAATCATCTCACTTGTCAGACGGTATCCTTTTCGGCCGTTCAATGGTAAACGTCGGGTGTTTATTGATAGCCTCAAAAAGCTGTCTTACTGAAGTTATTTTATTATTGTGAAAGAAATGATTTTAATCGTAGTCTGGGACTATATGATACGGTATTCAATGATGACCTCAGTGAACCGCAATTTGCTGATTGACAGAAGTTCTTTCTTTATCGAGGAGGAAAGCCCTGAAATATAGTCTGAGACTTGTATCTACTAAAACACACCTCACTTGTCAGACGGTACCCCTTCCGGGCATGCAATGACTGTCTCAAGCTCTTTTTGGCCTTATGACATGATGCTTAATTATGACTTCGGTGTTCTATCTGTCAGAAGTTCTTTTTTATTTATGAGGAAAGCACTGACACCCTTATCGTAATCTGAAACTTGTATCTAATCATTCACTTGTCAGACGGTATCCATTTTGGCCGTTCAATGGTAAACATGTGGTTTTTATTGATGACCTCAATAAGCTGTCTTACTGAAGTTATTTTATTATCGTGAAAGAAAACATTTTAATCATAGTCTGGGACCATATTAAAAAGCGTTCAATGACAGAAGCTCTTTCTTTATCAAGGAGGAAAGCCTTATCATCATCTGAGATTTACACCCACTAAAACTATCTCATTTGTCAGATGGTACACGGAATCAACGTTGGTGTTAGGTTGGAGGTTCAATGACAATTGGTATTACGTTGCGTACTCAATGATGATATCGATGAGCTCTCTGACAGAAGTCGTTTCCGTATCGAGCAGGAAAGCACCGAAGGTCTTATCGAAGTCTGAGACTTGTACCCACTAAAACTAGCTCACTTGTCAGATGGTACCCGGGATCACCATAAGTGCCCAATAATTACGTCGATGAGCTCTCTGACAAAAGTCGTTTGCCTCTTCGATGACCACTGTCGGTATTATGTCGGCCGTTCAATAACCGTTGGTATTGCGTTGGGTGTTCCATGACGACTGGACCAACTAACTGCCTGATAGAATTCGACGTAAATAGGTATTGTGCATAGTTTATTCACTTAATGTATAATGTCGGTCTCAGTTGTATATTTTGTGCCAGAAAGATTTAATGTCCGTCGGTATTTTTCTGTTAATTGTCAAGTACAGGACATGAAGGTTGCATGTATTCAGTTATATGTCCCGTTCTTAGTTAGTTGAACAGCCTATCTTACAAATGCCTCCACAAGCTCGTTACAGCCGCTTCCAGTATCGCGACATCCGGGCAACTAGCAGAGCGAAACATGACAATTTCGTGCTAACCAATTCCAATACACAACAACTGTCTCCTGGAAGTTCAGAGCAGTGATGCTCAATGTATTTACAAACCCAGGTTAGGTTAGGTTGCGGTGGCTGCCTTTGTATGATACACACTTAGGCCTCTTAACGGGCCCGTTGTGATACCACAAATTCCACCCGTTTGAAATGCGTATGCAACACTGTTTTTTCCAACATGTGATACAACACACATTTCAAACGGATGGGGAAAGGGATTGGAGGGGACCTACAGTTTAACGCCGAATCCGAACGGCGATTATCAGTTTTTTCGTTCACACTTGGAGGTTTTGCCATTGCCTGCCAAGAGCGCACTTGTGCGATTCTTGTAATTCTTATCTGCTTCATGTGGATAGCGAGTAGACGAGTTTTTCACCAGCCCCAGCCAGGAATCGAACCTGGGGCCTTTGGTATGAGAAGCCAGCGCGCTACCCGCTGGACTATCGAGGCCGGCCTACAAACCCAAGACACAGATAACTCATGAGTTATGAGTCATGAGTTATCTGTGCCTAAGGCATCCCAATGATTCGTGAAAGAACAGTAACAAAATTAGCTTCCACTATTCGTTGCATTATGTGGGTTTAATATTTGACAGATTTTTCATGTCCATTCATTTGCTGAAAATTATAAGCTCCCAGAATAACGATTAAAATTAAAAGACTTTGTTTAGATGCAAACACATTTTTTAATCGTGTTTCCAAATTTCCTTATAGTAAAAAAAAAACAAGCCGTTCTCGAGATAAAACTTCGTCGCGAAAGGGTTAAAGACGAAACTGAGTTTAGTTGAAATTGAGCGAAAATAACACTGCCGAAACGACTGACCTAACCTTAAAACAGTTTCAGGTTCACGCAATACTTTTTCAATAGCTCCCATGTAGCTCAACTTACAGTCGGCATTTGCTTACAATTATGTTCGCAGTGTACCCAATCTCATACTTATTAATATTTCAACTCGCACAAGAGCAACAACAACAGCAACAACCACTAAATGAACGCCTGCAGCACACGCCCGCTGCGTCAGACTCCGCGCGGCGATGCGTGGGGCGCGCCACACGTTTAATTGCTATTCTCGCATCACACCGCGAAGGGCGCCGATGCGAGCGTCGCACTAAAGCGCATAATTCCCGCTTTTGCGTTTGGAATTTGAATTTTGCCGACGCAAAATCTCGGCATTTTTCTGCAACTTTACACGCCATATTTGTTGTCGTTGTTGTTTTTTGCTTTTACACTTTTAATTAAATGCTTCAAAGTTTGGCATTTTAAATGCAGCGCGCGCTGCTTTCTTGTCGCCGTCGCGTCGTCGCGGCCGTATTTTCTTTGTCTGCCTTTGCTTAGAGGCGACTGCCACTTGTGCAAACAATCGCCAAGCCCGCAGGGCCATTCGTATTGTTTCGGCGCTGCTCTGCTGCTCGGCACCGCCCCGCCCCGCCCCGCCACCCGGCCACCGCGCAGCCGCGTCTCGCATTAGGCGGCGGCACTTTGGGGTGAAGTTTGGGGTTCGTTTTGTAGCACTTAATGAATTTAAATTGCTTTGCTGCCAAGTAGGCAGCTCCGCTCGCACCCCGCCACCGGCCAAGTGGGCCACCTGGTGGTCGGTACATTAACCCACCTTGTCACAATGCTGGCGAAATTACTTAATTACAACAATTACATATATTAAGATACCATGTTGCTGTTGTTGCTGTCGTCTTCGCTGTCGCTGTTAACTGTATTGGATTAGAAATGGCTTTATTGTCGTTGTTGTTGCTGCTTAGCTGCTGTGTTCTTTTCTATGGTTTATGTTGTTGTTTTTTCTTTTGCTGGCTCGTTTGCGAACTTGGTTAATTTAAGCGCAGTCAGCCGGACGCGTAAATGCCGGCAAATTTTTGACTTAATTTTCCTTCTCACACACTTTGCACTCGGCTCAGTGCTTACAGCTGCTATTGTTGTTGTTGTTGTTGTTGCAGCTGCTGCTTCGCACGATTTTTTTCTTTTCTTTGTGTTGCTAGTATTTTTCGAATTTTTCTGCGTTGTTTTTTTGTTCATTCATTTTGTTTCTGTTCTTGTTGTTGTTGCTGCCACTGTTGCTCTCGTTTAATTAAATATTTTCACACCTACTTTATTTAATCTTCATTGTATTTTTGGTATTTAGCAGTGACATGCGTTTCAGCAACAACAACAACAAAAACAGAACACAAAACAAAATGTACGAGTTGTACGTATATTGTTAGTGTTGTTGCAACGGTTCGCTGGTGTCCTTTGCACAATGGCGCGCCAAATTATTTCGAAATCATCATCACTCTTCCGGGCAGCTTGTGGCGCGTTTGGCGGATGGAGTGAGGTGGGGGGCAGCAGTGAAAGCGCTATAATATTGTCGCCGGCGTCGTTCACTTTTTGCGTCTTTGCCATTTCGAGCGTAAATTGTCGCGCGCTCGTGCAATCGAAATTCTCAACGTTGCAGTCTTTCACGCTGCACGCCGTCGACGACCAAGTTGGCTGCGGCCAGCAATTAAGCCGGCAACATGGCACAGCCAAACGTTATAAATACTGTCGGGCATTGTTGGCCGCGCAGCCTCGACACCGATGCCGGCGCAATTGCAGCAAACTAGTCGAGTGCCACATGTTGCAAGGCGCTCGGCCGTCGCGCGCTCTAATGCGCAAAATAGTGCGGCGAAATTAAGTGAAATTGCAATTACATTAAAGTTTTGCGCAAACTGCCACCGCCACCGTCACCGCCACCGCCACCGCATCGCGACATTCAATGGACGTTTAATGAGCCAGCGGCTTCCTGTCGGCCGCTCGGCGATTTCTGCTTGCGATTTCGAGCTGCGAGCGTGCGCACAAGTTTCGACTTGGCACTTAATCTTATAAAGTTACAAATAGAAATTGCCATCTTTGGGAAATAATAATAAATTTCACGTACTTTCTTCTGTTGTTGCTCTTTGCAGGACCACCAGGACCGCCCGGACCACCAGGCAAGCGGGGGAAACGCGGCAAAAAGGGCGATCCCGGCGAAAAGGGCGATCCGGTAAGTTAGGCCGAAGCACTAAGGAATTTTTCATTGGCTCATTGGCACTTCCGACTTGATTAGGGCCTCAATGGCGTGAACGGCGAGAAGGGCGCTGCCGGCCGACCGGGCGACAAAGGGCAAAAGGGCGACGTGGGCCATCCGGGCATTGATGTCTTTCAAACGGTTAAGGTATGTTCACAATACAGTTCAACAAAGTTTCTGCAATGGGGTAACCCTGGCATATGGCTGCAAGAATTGGATGGAAAATGCTCTTCTAGGGTTGTGAGAGACTAAAATATGTGCTTGGTTATTATAAAAAAATATAATTGTGGAACTTAAGGAAGCATAGGATTTTGATTCTTTGATGAAGACACAAGGTCGCAGTGTACTTATAGCCCTTCAATTAATCTTATAATAACGGTAAAATCTAGCATGTTGTATGAGAGAACTGATTCGCAATTTTGTTTAGACATTAACCGCCGATCTCAACTCTGTTTTCGGGACTCTTGAAACATCGGTTTAGAACCAAGTTTTAGATAAAACAAAATACAAAGTATAAAATGATTATGGAGAGTGTTTCAACCACAAAGCAGATTTGTATACAACAAAAAATGCTCGTTAACCCTCACTTTAGAGACTTCCAGTGGCGCACGGCCAGAGCGGGTGGAAAATATAGTTTCAAATATGTAGTATTGGACACAAAAGTTGTGTATGGAACCGCCCAATAAGAAATCAGTTGTGCGCTATTGGAGACCTCATTAACTTTTCAATGATAATCTAACTGAAGACATTTTTAGAAAAATTAAACAAAATTACATTCAGGCTACAAGCCTTACATAGCACTCAGTCCATTTGGACGATGCCTTGGACCTACTATGTCCATAGGGGAGGATAAGAGAGGAGAAGAGAGTGATACCACATATTTCACCGGTTTTTTAAATGTGTACGCAACACTATTTTTTACCAACATGTATTACAACACACATTTCAAGCGGATGGTGGAAAGGGGGGAAGGGACGAGAAGAAGAAGTAGAGAGTGTTTCACCGGCCTGAGCTAGGATTCGAACCTAGGATCTCGGAATGAGAAGTCAGCAGAGTAAGTTTAAGTTAGATTAGGGCGGAAACTAATGATGCTCACATAGGCCAGTAAGGACCCGTTTTGTTACCACAAGAGCAGGGAAAGATCCCTAAAACCTACACCCCCCCCCCCCCTCTTCCGCGCTCCCGGGTGGAAGGATGCCATTGAGACTGCCTTATGAAACAGACGGTACCACTAATGTCAATTGGACAAATCAACCAGAAAAGAGGCCTCAAGATGATACAGTCTTCTCCGCAGCTACGGTAGTGCTCATTGAAAGCGAGGCCCAGACTGGATGTACCTTCCTACGGATAAATAACCAGTTAGAACTAATACAGTAAAAACGATTATCTCACGCCCCAAGCCCAGAAACTGTTTGGTTCTCTTATAGTTTAGCTTAGGTCAGGTTTCCTTGAAGATTCTGCAAGAGCGTTCCAATCCTGTGAAGCGAAATGCCGGAGTTACACTGTTGCAGTCAAAAAACTTTAATTTGTTGAACTACTTAATTAGATATATTCATAGTAAAACGGATGACGTAAGCTTTGATCTAAGTAAAATTCTTTAAGCTAAACTTACAGTGTTGATAACATTTTTGAGAAAAAATTTTAAATTAAGTTGTGCCGCTAAGTGCTGGGAAAAAATTGAGTTTCAATAAAAAAAAAAGAATACATATTTTTTCTGTTAAATAATATTATTTTCATAATGCTATAAAAATAATAAAATCTGGTTAGTTATTATTATTTCAATCATTAACCCGATTACTTTTGCGCAAATAATTCTCAGTATACATAGGATTTTATTTTCATAATGTTATAATATTAACTACTAACCCGATTACTTTTGCGCAAATGACTCTGAAATGCAATAAATCTTTATTCGTTCATATGATTTTATTTCCATAATGTAATATTAACAATAACTAACCCCATAACTTTTGCACAAATAACTTTGTAATAAAATAAATCGTTTTTCTTTTATAGGATTTTATTTTCATAATGTAATATTAATATTAACTAACCCGACTACTTTTTCGCAAGCGATTCTAAAATAGAATACATTTGAATTCTTTCATAAGATTTAATTTGTATAATGTAAAACAGTGGACTTGTACTACGATTAACAGCTCAAAATATGAGCACTTTTCCTACCATTGACTACTCTAATATATGAACTTAGTTCTAAATTCTGATTTTAATTAGTTCATATTATCGCGAGTTCGCTGTAATAATAACAACTAACCCGATTACTTTTGTGCAACGACTCCAAAATACAATAAATCTTAATTATTTCACATTATTTTATTTTCATAATGTAATATTAACAACAACTAACCCGATTACTTTTTCGCAAGCTATTCTAAAATACATTAAATCTTAATCCTTTCATATGATTTAATTTTCACAATGTAATAATAACAACTAACCTGATTACTTTTGCGCAAAAGGCTTTAAAATACAATAAATCTTAATTAATTCATATTATTTTATTTTCATAATATATATTTAAAATACAACAAATCCTCATTCTCTCACATGATTTCGTTTTCATAAGGTATGAATAACAATAATAAGTTAAAACCCCCATTTACTTCCTTTATAAAGAAGTCTTCAAAACATTACAAATTTGCTTTTTGTGAATGTATTATTTAATGTAACCATTTGCAACGAATCTAAGTACTTTTCTGGCAAGTAACTGACGCACTATTTAATTTATTTTTTTTTAATTCACTACAAACCCGATTACTTTTCCCTGCGAGGCAGACTAAAGCAGTTATCACCATTCTGCTACTCGCGAGTAATAGTGACGCCAATGCTACTTTAAATTCCTCTACTTGCGAGTAGCAGAATGGCCATCACTGCACTAAAGCACAATGCAATCGATTATTCTTACCTGAAATATTTTCAAAATATTTATCAACTCTGTTTTAATAATGCTTTAGCATCATATAACATAATCTAAGTTTAAATTTAAATTTAGTTTACACACAATTAAGTTCTATGAGAGAAGCTTTTACTAAATTTAAAAGAAGCATTTAAAAGTTGAATGCAAATTAATTCATTAAATGCAGAAAGTTTAATAATCCCTAATTACTTTTAGGGCTTGGGCTTGAAAAGATCCGTTACGACCTTACATGGCGGCACTTTAGGTTATGCTGAAATTGTTGCTGTCAAGGTACACACATTTAACCCTACTTTTTGCGCCAGCAAACTTACACTCACACACTCACACACAAACATGCGCTCACTAACCGCAGCCAATTTGTGTGGTTTCTCTTTGTACTTTGGTAGTTGGTTTTCCGAGTTTTAATTTCGTTTATCTCTGTTTCGTTGATTTCTCACGTGTTGGTAGTTTTGTGCTGAAATTGTTGTTGTTCAATGTAGAAATGTTTGTGCTATAGTTAAAAGGCTTTGGTTAAGAGGTATTTTATTTTATTTTATTTTTAATTTTTTATTTTTTTATTGTTGTTTTTGTTGTGCTTTTTGGATATGTGGTTTTAACGTTAATTTTCTGTAGTTGGTATTATCGATTTTAAATAGCGGTAACATATTGGCGTTTCAGTTGATTTCTAATTTGATTTAATTTGAGTTTAAGTAAACAAAAGTCAATTAATTTTAAAACAATTTAGTATGTTCAGATACGAACTGTTTTAAAGTGTAGACTTTAAAAACTTTTATTTGAGAGAAATGCGTATTTATTTGAAAATTATTTTGTTCATATCTTAACCCTTTCGACCCCAAAGTTGCCTGAGAGCAACTTCATCTATTTGTCATCTTATAGCAAAAGCTACGATTGATTTATGGGTTCAATTTAAGTAGGCACCAACAAATTAATATTTTTAGAAGTGAATTCAAAGTAAATTACAAAAATTATCCCCAAAATAATTTCCAGTAATTTGCAGCGATGTCAGGGAAAGTTGTGTTCTAATTGAAGTCTACGAATTGGGCGCGTTTGATCAAAACCCTGTTTCTTTAATAATGGTTAAATAAAATCAAAATGTAATAATTTTGTATTTTTCCATAAATATTAAATAATTTGTCTGTAATTAAAATATATTGATACAAAATTTATTTAACCCATTTGAAGCTAATATTGTTCAAAAGTAAACTAGCTCTAGAACTCTAACAAAGAGGCGTAGCGACTTCAAACGTCGTGCGTACACTTTTAAGGCAAATGTTTCATGATTTAAATACCAAAAGGTAATATCGAGACACAGGGTAAAATTCGGAGTCGAAAGGGTTAAGGGAAAATATTAGCACAGTTTTTCAGAAGATTCTGTAAAAAACCGTCAAACCGATATGGCATAATTTATCAGTTTACAAAAAGTGTTTGTGTATAAAACCGCTAAATCCATACAGAATCATTTATCAATTTTCCAAAAAATTTCTCTTAGAGTCGAAACAGTTTTACGGGTTCGAAAAAGTTGTTGTCTTGGTGAGTGAGTGTGACTTTAGTTGAAGAGTTATTGCATCTCATACTAAAAGCTGCCACTTTATTACAACTGTTGGCTGTTTACATGCATTTAAATTTGCCATGACAAACTTCACATACATACACTTTGTAACAATAACAACAACAAAATTAATGCATAATGTCAGCATAAGCCAACTCAACTCAACTCGAATTGAGCGCATACTCGAAAATTTAGCAGACATGCGCTAAGTAATGTCTCCGTCAATTCTGCATCGTAGCTATAAATTTAAATTTCTTCATTTGTTTACACTGTGTAAATAGACGCCGACAATTTTTGGTGCAACTTAAAGCGAAAACAAGCTACACATTTTAACACGCATCTGTTAAACTTGAGTTAGTGTTCACTGCTCGCTGACCACAACAGCAGCTTCGCGTAACTGTAAACACACAGTTGCAGACGCATTCGCAGTCGCAGCTACAGACTCAGGCAGACGTCTGCACTCCACACAGTGTCAGCGTGTCGCAGACAGCTAATGTCTGCATGAAGTAGCCGACTTTTTTATGGCCATTTGTCTCGACTCTGTGTTGCCTTGAAGCAGAAGAACGAACCGAAACACAAGAACAACAAAACATCCAATAAGGGAGAACTGTTTGAAAATATTAACAAAATGCCAAAATGTGTCTGCGCAACGTCATGTGGCAGGCACGTACACACACACACACATACAAACAAATATTTATCATATTGTATGCGTTTGTAGCTTTAGCGGCCGCGTATTACGAAAACTTGTAGCTTAGGCGTTGAAAAGTGCTGCCCATATGGGCGGCATTGCTAACGTTTAATATTGGCCCAATGAAATATGCAGTTTATGTCGGCGATTTATGCGGTTTTGTTGAGAAAATTTAGAACTGAAAGTGGTCTTTTTAAGTATTGCAAAAGGGGGAGATTATTTGGCAGTGCATGGCCATAAATTGTAGAAGATGGAAAAAGTCTAAAATGAGATCCCATTCTGGTCATATTAAACAGTAATGGGCCGAACACATTTAAGACGGCAGCGACATCGACACACAACTACAAGATGGCGTCGACTTTGAGCGTCGCCGTGTAGTCTACTATGTGATTACAATGAAAGAGGTAGCATTTTAGCTCCTAAACATAAATTTGTGCTTCGTACATAAAAAGTGCTTCGGCACTACCGCATTCGTCTATATCCATTTTGTGTAATAATTTTTAGAATTTCTAAATTTTAACTGAATTACAAAATTCCAAAATTACAAATTATAAAATTCCATTAAAAAATATCTGTTTTTAAGCAATTATGCTGATTGAATAATAAAATAAAAAAATAATAATAACAAAAAAAATAGAGAATAGTTATGCATTTGGCGACAGCAACAACTTTGCGTCGTCAAAATAATCGTTTAGATACGAACGCTGTGATTTTATGTGATTGATGATTTTGTCGCCTAAAAAATAATAAAATAAAAAAAAAATAATAGGTAATAATAAAAAAAAAATAGAGAATAGTTATGTATTTGGCGACAGCAATAACTTTGCGTCGTCAAAATAATCGTTTCCATACGAACGCTGTGATTTTATGTTTTAACAGATGTAGTCGTGTCGCTGTCGTCGACTATGTGTTTGGGGCATAAAAGACTCAATAAAAGACTTGGGGGAAAAGTCAATAGAGACATGCAAAATAAAAATCAAATCCAATATGAAGATTAACAAGTACAAGAATATTTTTGAATTAACTGATTAAAGTTTGTTCCAACGAGGATTAGAAAAGTTATAAAACATCACTACTTATTTTTAGGTGTTCCCATAAATCAGTTTGTTTTATTACACATATTAGGGTTGTTTGGGAACTTTTCCAGTAAAAATTATCCAGTAAATAAAATCAGAAGGGTAAGCCAGCTTACACTTCAAAAAATGAAACTATCCAAAAAAGTAAACAAACAGGAAATTGTAAGAATTTGCAAGTTTTAACTCTTGGTTAGATCAGTGGGACTTGGCACATTCACAATACACAGGAAAAAGGGTGTAACCAGGAGGGTTAAATAAAGACACAGTTGGTTCAATGTTTCGCTTGAGGTTTGAAGCTGTAGGGAACGTAAGTTTAATAAGACATTTAATGCAAAAAGGCAGATGGTTCGTTGGGCTCAATCTGCGACTCTTCCTTTTCAACTGAGCAAGACGGTTGTGGTTCAACAGACTCACAAACGCACAATTTCTTTGCTCATTCCATTTGCCCCAAGTGTTTGCAAACATTATTTGTCTTTGCAGGCGACCATATGGCAGCCAGCCTTATGTTCTTCTCGTTTTTATTCTTACTGGCTAAAAGTTACTGCACAAAATTTCTCCACTAAGAACTTACAAGTTCTCACGAAAGCTCTCAGTTTCTCGCTCGTTGCAAGAGATTTGACGTACACAAACAGCATCCAGTAAAAATTTGCACAAATTCGTACAAATTATCCGTACCCAAACAGACCTATTATAATGTATGGTATTAGTTTCGAACAACAACAACAATTTTTAAAGGTTTTGTTAGACTATAAAATATTAGGTGTAGTCAAAAGAAATCCATTATTTTTCCAATAGATGACTTTATTAATCTGTATCTTGAATAATCTGTTGCATCGGATTACGCGTGATGGCGTTAAAAAAATACCATTTCGTACTAAACAAAATTCTTAGAGATTTTTTGTGATGGTCAAACTATCACAAAAAATGTCTGAGAATTTGTTTGAGTGCGCAGCAAAGATGGACACCAGCAAAGATAAAATACGTCGTATTTTACAGTTTTTCTTCGATAAAGACGCAATCGTGAGACAGGCGTGAATTGTCGTGATGGTCCCGATACTGTAACAGCAAACTTCGCACAGTTTTGGTTTCGTCCAATTTATTCCGGTTATTTCTATGCCAAAGATTCACCATGCTGTGGAAAGCCAATTGTCGAGAATGCCAATTAAAGCATGGAAATCGTTGAGTCTGTCCATCATGTAAGCACTGTTTCGGATGTCTGGGGGGACCACTTGAATAAGGCTGAATACAATAAGAGGCTCTTTGTATGGGTGACACACGGGTTAATACAAAAACCTTTCCACCTGCTAATCGCAACAAAATCTATTAATTTGTAAAGCGTATTGTGACTGATGAGGAAGAGTTAATCACTTACGACAACGTCAAGCAAAAACGATACTGATCGAATTGCGATGAGCTGGTGCAAAGTTTGACCAAGCCAGGATTGACGGTCAGTAAGATTTTGCTGTGTGTTTGATGGCATTGGCAGGGAATCATCTACAATGAGCTGCTCTCCTACGGAGTTAAACTCTTAATTCAGACCTAAATTTAAATAAATAAATTTTAACTAATAGGAGAGAAATTGTGTTCCATCAGGACAATGCCAGACATCGATAGTGCCTCCGGAAACTTTGTTGGGAGGTTCTTATGCATCCAACTTGTAGTTTAGATCTGACACTAAGTAATTACTGTCTATTTCTGTCTATGGCGAATGATTTTGCTAGTGAAAATCGACTGTCTCAGTTTTTTGCGCATAGGGGCGTGGGCTGCTATGCGAAAGGTTTAATGAAATAACCTTCAAAATGGCAACAAGTTTTCGAGCAAAACGGAGCATATTTGACCTAAATCAGATTATTCTAACTAAGCTAAATATAGCCTTCAATTTCATGCAAAAAGAAAAGATTTCACTTGACTACACCTTCTATCAAAGTTGTCATGTAATAAGTATAGTTGACTTTTACTTTTCCGAATAGGTTTTTTGTTTTCATAAAAAAAAATATTATGGAAAAGAATTTAGAATTTAGTAATTAATTTGTTATGATTTTTTATTTATGCATTTTATGTATTTTATTTATTTATATTTTTTATATGTATTGAATAATCAATATAAACTAATTTTTAAATTAAATTTTCATATTTGGTACCCATTATTTGTTTCCAGTTTTTAATAATCCTTGTTTAATTTTGGTAATATTTATTATTTCCTTATTGTTGTTATTGTTTTCTGTTGTAAGGGTTTACAAGAAGCCGGCGTAAATGTTTCAGCCGCAACTGTCATACAGCTGAAGGTAAGTTTTAGAGACATTTTAATGAATTTAAAACGTGCATCTATATTATATTTGGAGTGATTCTTATAATGCACAATCTATATTTTATTGATCAAAGAAAACTATTCTTTAAAAAGATATATCGAAAATGCAACGGTAAATAATACTTTCAATCTATAACAATCCTCAAATGGAAGTAAGAACTGCTGAAATTATATAAAAAAACAGACATACAAACTGGAATCACGCCAGAGACCCAAACTTTCTTGTCACATTTACGGTGTTAAGTCTTTTTTAAAAGACATCTGAAGAATCTGACAGACGAAACAATCACCTGGCAAAGTTAGTACAAAAATTACTCACTTCATATTAATTGGAAATTTAGAATTATGGGAAATTCTAAATACACTTCTTACACCGTGCGACAGCATTTTTCACACCGAGAAAAATCTATATGTGCGTGAAACTAGAGACCAAATATAGTAATACTGCGTACTCAGTTTTTCATTTCTACATCCTTTGTCCTTTTAAAAGGACTTCAAAGTTTTGAAGGGGATAAATAATAAAAAAAATGTAAGAAAATACTTAACCTCGTTAGAATATGGCGATATTTATATGAAAAGAAAGACTCAAGAAATTAAATAAAATAGATTTTTTATCTATTTTTAAAAAAAAGGATATGAAAAAGGACCTTTTTTTCATTACTCTAACTTTATTGGTTCGAAAGTTATTAAAAAAAAGGCGGAAGCTGCAATTCTAATGAAGTACAAAAATTCTAATTTATTTGAGTATCAGTATTTTAAATAATAAAAAGATACAAAATTAATGAATGATTCTGGGTTTTAACATACTTACTTTTCAAGAAAATTCTATATAAATTTTCAAGGATATAAATGATTAAAATTTTCAAAGGACCTTTTTCATATAATTTTTTTTACAAATAGATAAAAAATCAATTTTATTTAAATTCTTGAGCCTTGCCTCTTTCATTTGATATACATATCGCCATATTCTAACGAGGTTAAGTATTTTTTTATATTTTTTATTTATCCCCTTCAAAATTTTGAAGTCCTTTTAAAAGGACAAAGGATGTAGAAATGAAAAACTGAGTACGCAGTATTACTATATTTGGTCTCTAGTTTCACGCCCATATAAAATTTTTCCGGTGTGAAACATTTTTTTAATTTTTGTCGCACGGTGTTACCGAGAGAATACGATTTTTATTCGAGTACTAAAACTTTGACTTTGATTTTTGGAATGTTTTTCAAATCTCAACACAAAAACCACCTCGTGGGAACTGCACTTTCTGGACTGGATTTCTATTCGAGTACTACAACTTTGCCTAGTGAATTCTGAAATGTTTTTAAAATCAATTTCACCATTTTTAAATTTCAAAAGAGCACTATTCACATTTCTCAATACTTTCACACTCTTTAAAAAGTCATATTTGTTCTTGTTACACCACTAATAAAATCTAGAAGTGTCTTAAGAATCGCTCCAAGAAATTCTCCACACAATCGTCACAGCATTTTGGCAAACAATTCGACAGTAAGCAAAATACATTTAAAAATACTAACAAAGAAAATCAAAATTTATTCAAATGCTTTTCAACAAAATACATAGAAATAAAGGTATGGTCACTTTTTATATAGAAATCACTAACAAAATGCTCTTCTATTTTTTTACTTTGAAAACGCATTTCAAGTATTGCATGCATCATAAAAATGTTGAATAAAAAACGTCCATTGCATGTTGCATGTTGCGTGTTAGTCGACACATACAAAACATTTCACTAACGTAGCAAAAGGTTCGATTTAAGACAACCAAAGTAGAAACTTTAACTAACTTTACTTTTTAAATTTTGTAAATTTTCTCGTGTCTCAACGACAAACACCGACAGGGCGAACCAGGCGAGCCAGGACCACCGGGACCGCCAGGACCACCTGGCGAACTGGGCGCACCTGGACTGAACGGCGAGCGTGGACCACCGGGCGAAACGGGCCCGCCAGGACCAGTGGGACCGCCAGGTGAACCGGGCCCCATTGGACCACCCGGAGCGCTGGGCGTGCCGGGTCAAAAGGTGAGTGTTTCCCAATCATTAAGCGGCATAACTGACGCTGCGGCACGTATAGTGTGAGTTGACAGCGAGATAGAAGTGGCGGTATTCACTATGTGTGGCAACTGCCAGCGCAAATGAGCAGAGTGGCAAAGTCTAAATTGGGATTAAATTAGGTTAGAGGCCTTTTGAAGCATCAATAGGTATTTGAATATTTTTATTTTTATTTTTTCAATTTTTCCACTTTTAACACTGCTCAGGGTTGCAGTCTTTAAGTCTCTGTTAAGCTGCTCAAACGTTTCAGTGGAACAAAAGAGCAGAATGTGCCAGTTCTACCTGCCTTGCTTGGAGTAAATTTGCTCTTTTGCCAGTGCCAGTGGTCACCGGCAGTAAATATTGTGACAACTTAAGCACAGCCACAGTCGCACATCTCGCTACGTGTTTTTATTTATATTATGGGGGATTGTCTGTTTCTACTTTTGCCTTTCCTTAGGCTTTGTTGTTGTTGTTTTTGTTTTCCATTTTGATTGCTCTATTATCCTAGCACAGCACATCATTTGTGTTATTTTCTTTGCTGGCCGGACGTGTACCTGAACGTTGCCGTGCTTAGCGTTTTATTTATTTGGCCATTTAGACATTTCCACTTAATTCTTTATTTGTGTCCTCTGCTCTCGCGTCCAATTCATTTTCCATTTGTGTTGGCCTGCTGCCGCTGCCATTGTCTCATTTAACATGGTTTTCCGTATTTACAGGGTGACAAGGGCGACCGCGGCGATCGTGGCCTCACCACAACAATCAAAGGTGACGAATTTCCAACTGGCATTATCGAAGGGCCGCCAGGTCCGCCGGGACCACCTGGTACGTATAATATGTATATTTATGTATATTTATGTATGTGTGTGTGTGTGTGTGCATTTTAGGTAACTGTCAAACAGTGCATCTGTGCATTGGCCAACTACCGCCGCGTATTTGCAGTTCGTATTTGTCTGGCTGTGCGTTGTCTATGCTCTGTCTGCGGCTGTGGTTGAATGTTTTGTTGTTGTTGTTGTTTTTCTTGTTTGTTTGCTTGTTCGTGTGGTAGTTGTGTGCATCTTTAGCGCTGTTGCTGTAATCCAGCAAATGTGCTAGTAGTGTAATTTATGGCCTGCTGCATGCAACACCAAACAGCATTGCAACAACAACAAATAAGCAGCAACAATATCAACCACTCAATGGCATTTTCCGAGCGCAACGCATTGTTTATTTTTCGATTGGCGCTAATGCTGCCACAGCCACTGCCACTTCTACTGCTCTTGTTGTTGTTGTTGGACTTTGCTGCTGTTGCATTGTGGTGCGATTTTCAATGCGTCGCACCGTGCCGCTGAGATTTTGCCGCAGCGCGCAACGCATTCGCCTTAATTGAGTCACTTGAGTGCCATTCGAACGTTCGGTTGCATTGAGTCGCCGATTAATCGGCAATTTTCTCCAACATTTTGCCGCACTAATGCCGCATACAACGTGCCGCCCATACACGCACAATGTGTTTCACATTCTTTTAAATTTATTTAATTTTTTTTCATAAAACTTTTTCCACGATTTGATTTATTCGCCGCGCTTATTGCTGCTGCATGCGGCATTTGTCGTTCACGCCAACGCAATTTCGTACAGCAAATTCCGCTGAATTAGTGGCGTTCATTTGCCGTGTGTTTCTGGCAGTTCCACTTGTGCACAGCAACTGCTACACAAATATCAAAAACTTAAATTAAAAACAACAAAAACTTCATAAATCCAAAACTATTTTTCAGCACATTCATCATTCGATGTGATCTCGGTTCGTGCCATTAAATGCCCAACACATTTATTCGTCGCCGCTAACAACTTGTTTCACATCATTTTACCCTCCAAATTCAATCTGTAACATTTCAAGCACCCAACCCGCCGCCCCGCCCTGAGCACCACAACAGCCACGATGGGACACACCACACTGAATTTGTGCTATTTTTATTATAAACAAAGCGCACAAATTTCTTAATACTTTACAGTGTCGGAAGTGTGTTAGTTCGTGTATGTTTGTGGGTGAGTGTGCCTTGTTTCATTTGTTTGTTTGTTTTTAGTAGGTTTTTTTCTTGGCTGCTTGTTTATTTTATTACACGCCGCTTACGCCGCTATTCACACTTTAAATTTTTATTTATTAGTATAAAATTTTTATGCGCTCCACTCCTCATTTAGCATTTACGGCCGCTGCTACCGTGTGTCGAATTTTTAAGCTGTTTATTTATTTATTTTTTATGGCTAGTTGCACTTAATTTTCTTCTCAAATCGACGCATATTTTCCGCACATTCCTGTCGATCCAATTGCCGTATTTATTTTTGGCTAATTGTGTTCTCGTGTCAGGCACACAATTACTCATCAATTCGAGACGCAGTTCGGCACAATTTGACGCTTTTAGTGTGACATTTAAAAGCGTTGACATTACCGTTAATTAGCCCGCATATTTTTGGTTACTTGCAATGCACACATCTGTACACATTACCCGCCCATGTGCGAACACTGTGAAAAAAATATGACAATTGATGAGAAACTTTAATCTTTTCAATGCACAAATCTTTTAATTCTTAAAGTTTCACCTATGTTGGAAAATTGTTTCGATTCGTGGGTTCACTTCATAGGCTCTTCAATGGGACCTATGAAGAAAATGTGTTCCATTGCTAAGTTTGGTGGATCTTGGCTAATATATCCCAAATCATTCAATGTGCAGACTACAAATCCTTAGACCCACTCATGCGCATACAAGATAGAGCTCCGAATTCTTTCTTTTTATGCACAATCCAGTCGAACCTTACTTTTGATTTAACGTATTTACTAACCCATTCAACCGTCCTTAGCCCCTAAATTAATACCACCCACTGATGTCACAATTTTCATGGATAGTCAGCATTTGCCGTCCTCGATAGTTGGCTGGCTTCTCATACCAAAGACCCTAGGTTCGATTCCTAGCTCGGGCTGGTGAAACTTTCGCTACTTCTATCGCTATCCACATTAGGCAAATGAGAATTTCAAGAATCGCACAAGTGCGCTCTTGGCAGGCAATGGCAAAACCTCCAAGTGTGATAGAAAAACTGCCAATCGCTGTTCGGATTCGGCGTTAAACTGTAGGTGCCCTCCCCCTTTCCAGCCATTCTCTTGAAAAGTGTGTTGGAACACATGCGGAAAAAGACGGATGAAATATGAGATATCACTCTCCTCTCCTCCCCTATGCCCCATGGGCAAAGTATAATGGTCCAAATGGACTGAGTGCTTTGGAAGGCTTGTAGCCTTCCTGCACACAGCCTTTGGAGCGCCGGAATCAGTTGTAGTGAACTTGAAGGTAGTTCAGATTTATTGTACCGCACTTCGAGGCATAGGACTCAACCGGGTCACTTTTTGCTTGGTTCCGGGGCCACCTGGAAATGGCAGGGAACAAAGCAGCGGACGAGATGGCAAGAAATGGGATCGCCTTGCACCAGGCGCGGATCCAGAAAAATATTTCGGGGGGGTTTTTAGTAAGTAATTTTTTAATATTCATATATGTTTATGTGTATGTATTTATTATAAAGATATTAATTGAAAATATATATACATGCTATCCCCGATTTCTTACCTCAACACTCTGTCGAGGAAGCGATACCAAACTGGCGGTGCATCTCCCTTTTACCTACTTTCAAACTTAAACGTAATGAGAAGTACCATGTCCGTACTGTAAGTTAATGAAAAAGAATGTCCGCCCCTGTGCTTGTGCTATGCTTTTGTAGTACGTATTGGTAATGTTTCCCTTAGAGTTATGCTATGCTTTTTGTATGTATGAGTGTGTATGAGTATGAGTATGTATTGGTAATGAGTGCCTTGCTACAAATGCCTTTTAATTTGTATGCAGTTTTAAAGTCGATCCAAATATTTCGGGGGGGGGTTTCAACCCCCAAAACCCCCCCTGGATCCGCCACTGCCTTGCACACCACCGAAGTGCAGAACGTCTTGCTTGTTTGTATATCTGGCCTGTAAATGTATTTTGACTAGTTGTTCAAAAAAGACATTGAGTCCTCATGGCGTAGCAGGACCAATTGACCAATTGAAAAAAAAAACCCAATATGTACTGTTTCTGAATTGAATCTCCATTGGGCAGCTTGTTTGAAATCATTACCGGACACAATGCTAATAGATCTATGCTTACCAAATAGGGCTTTGTGCCCAGTGATGTCTACAGAAGCTGCAGAGTTCAAATAGAGGTAGAAACGACACAACTCTGCAGGGTCGCCAACTCCACACCCTGCAGTCAAGATTCCCAACGAACCTGATTAGTGCAACAAAAGTTCAAATCTCAGATATGCTCTTCTTCATCAAGAGGTCGAACTCATTTGCCTCGGTTTAGCTTCAGAGAAATATAAGAAGGTATTCACAATGGGCAGTTTCATCCTCCGAGTGGAAGTATTTCAAAAAATTGGGTCAATCTGCTCGCTATCTCTAAGGATGCAGGCCTCTTGGCGCAGTATATCCTGGCGCAGGTTATCTCATTTATCTTCACCGGAGCTAGTCCTCCAGGACTTTGTCCGACCATTTCCCCCTCTTCGGACCTTACGACAGTAAACTTGCAAATTACCGAAAATGTGTCGCTGACGTCTTTCTCTACCTAACCTAACTTGACCCCCTTCACCATCCCGGGAAGATTGGGGTGTCAACACTGACATAGGTTGGCGCGAAGTTCCAATCTTCACTGGCGGATCGCAAATGTATTGCGGAACAGGTGCGAGTATCTCAGATATGCTATCACTAAGCAGGTCGTTCAAACTAACTAAGCGGTGTAGTGTATTTCAAACCGGGACTTACGCCAAATAGAATCCTCCCATGCGAGTGTCCAGTACTTCATAACATACGCCAACGCTATCTAAGGGAACAACATTAGATGATTTGGACATAGTTTGTACCACGCTTAGGTTGGTTTCAGTCAACAGCGAACACAGAATGACTGGCCAAGGGGCCTTTTGAGACCTTTGAGGCCTCGGAGTGTACAGGTGCCTGTCTTACCTAACCTAACCTAAGATGATGAAGAATTTGTTTTGCCGTTATGTGGACGAATTCTAAATACGAATTAGGAAAACTAAATGCCACATTTGGTCTCAAGCGTCTCAAGAAAAACACCTATGAAGGGTTGAAAATTCACCGTTAACTGTACTTAAATAATTTCAATTATTAGATTTCTAATTAATAATTTCCACATCAATTTGAAGTTTGTTCAGCAAAGTTCATTTCGACACCACTTTTCGCAGTGCATTGCGTTGTCGTAGCATCGCCACTCCGCGGTCCAAGTGTTATTTGTTATTTGTTGTTGCTGTTGGCATTATGCCGCCTCAATTGGCGTTTTATGCTTTTTAAGATTGCGTCACTTAAGAGTTTCACCGCCAAATAATCCAAAAATTACTGGCATTTGTTTTGCGCCTCGTTGTTGCCGTTGATTTGTTTTGCCCTCACACAATTGTCGCTTATCTTATCGTCGACTCAATTATTTACATTTTGTGGGACTTTTTGACATTTGTCGGAAAACTTGCCGCGTTTCTCTAATTTATGCCAATTTTTGGGCTCTAGCCTCGATGACCGGTTGGTGTGTGCGATGTTGTTGTTGTTGTTGTGGTGTGTTATTGTGGTGTGTTGTTACATTCATGTTTTTCCGTTTTGTTTTTTTTTTGTTTTTTTGGCTAAGAAAATTACCAGCAGATTTGTGCCGCTAACTATGTAAATAAATATTAATATCTTTCTGATTGAGTGATATGTGAGAATTTATGTAGGAAATGTGTTATTGCTTGATTTGTTTGTGTGTTTGTGCGGCCGTGACTAATGGTCGATTTTGTGTGATAACTGAGTGTAGACATGTTGGTCGTTAACAAGACTAAAGTGATTTTATTATATTTGTCGATGTTATTTTTGTTGGAGTGGTAACTGACAAACTTTAGTGTGCTTTGTTGGGTGTCAATATGGTAGCAATAACTAGAAGAGTGGTTAGTGGGCAATTGTTGGACTGTTAACTTAAGAATTTTAGTGGCCTTTGTTGAGAGTCTAATATGGTAGCGATAACCAAAAGAGTGGTTAGTGGGCAATTGTTGGACTGTAAACTAAAGAACTTGAGTGTGCTTTGTTGAGGGTCTAACACGGTAGTGATAACCAAATGTGTGGTTATTTTGCGACTGTTGGAATGGTAACTGAAGAACTTGAATGTGCTTTCCTGAGATTCTAATAAAGTAGCGATAACCAAAAGAGTGGTTAGTGGGCAATTGTTGGACTGCAAAGTAAAGAACTTTACTGTACTTTGTTGAGAGTCTAATACGGTAGCACTACCCAATTGTGCGGTTATGTTGCAATATGAAAAAAGGAAACGGTTTTAAGACCAATTCAAGTTTGAAAGTTTTACTTTTACCCAATCACTCAACAAATTCTATAAACAATTCGTTCATTTCAAACTCTTTTTGCAAAAGAATTTGACAATTTCATGGTGTTTAATTTTCCAACTGTGTCAATCAACGGTCTGATTGACAGGACTGTCAACATATGTCACTTGGAACGAATGGAACTCTAACACAAAACAATTCCAAAGCAACCCTTTGTATACTAAACAACATTACTGCCCTCGAAACTTTTTTCATTTAACCAACTATGCAGCAAATTTAATTCGTTTAGTTCAAATCCAACAACTACAGTTTCATTGCGTTTTTATTCTTTCACAGCCAACAAAAAAGTGCCATTCAACTATGAGAACTTTTGTGCTATTTTGGCCATTTTCTATTACTATTGTTGTTGTTGTTGTATTTAGTGTGTCTGCAGTGCGTGTCAATGCATTTCGCTGGCTGGCATTGTTTGTCGCTTGCTGACCGACGCGTCGCTTGCCACTAACCTCAGCTGCTGCTGAAATGATCAACTGGGGAATCGTAAAAGTAATGAAAAATTGTTGTGGTCGAGTGATGCCATTCAAAATGGCAACAAATTTTTTCGCTAGCATTTTAATGCTTTGCGAATTGTCTGTCTGCATGTGTGGTGCATGAATGATATCGAGTGTTTATTAAGTTTCCAAATGGCTTTGGAGTTGGCAATTCGGTGGCGCCTACGCCTTCCGGCCCAGCAGCGATTTTGATTATCCGAGCCGGCAGTTTATGCGCAAACTTTTATGCGACTTGAATTTACGCAGCGATAGCAGCTGAATTTAATGCTCCACCAGATAAAACAAACGGCAGCGAGAATGTTTGTTATGTTTGTGCAAATTAAATAAAGTTTTTGCTGGCTGCTGTCGGTTGTTGAATGTGGTGAAAAGTGAAAATTAATTACTTATGTCTTGAAATTCGCCGCTGGAACTAGTGGAGAGCAGAGCAGTGCATACGCGCCGCTCCAGCCATTTGTTCGATTGCAGCCAATTTCCGAAACTCATTGTTGCTGCAATTGTCTGCAGTCGACAGTTGTTAATGTGTGCTGGCACTACACAAACTTTTGCTGATTTGTACGCTCAACACTTGCAACGACGCATTGACAGCGCCGAGTTCTGCCAAAGATTGATGACAACCCAGTCAGCTGGTTTTGACAGTAAGCAAGCGAAAATTTTTGGGTTTTCAAACTGTTGTTTCAGCTAACTAATTGAAAGTTGTAAGAGTAAAGAATCTAATTAGTATTTAAAAACTGTTTTGAGAGTTTAATGGAAATGCATTTTTTCTACTCACAGAACTATTTTGTGTTATTTTCGTATTTAGTAAAGTGATATGTTTTTTTAGAGGTTTTATTTGAAACCTGAACAAGAAGTGTTAGATACTAGATATTTATCATGTCTATTGAGGCATAGATGGGAAACAGTTTGAACCTCTGCACAGTGATTGGTTCCATAGACAAAAAATTCAAAAATTCAAAAAATGTATAGTCTCAGAATTTAACGATTTTGATGTAATTTGAAAGGAAAAACTCCAAAAAATCTGTGCGAAAAATTAATTAGTGTGTGTGCAAGAGCTGCTCAAAATCGAAACTTTTTTCACAAAAAAAATTTAAACGCATGTTTTCGGTTTTTTAGTCTATAGAGTAAAAAAATTGTCAAAATACATGGATAGCAAAAATTTACTAAAACTTTCATCGACTAGGATTACTGCACTTGGGGCTTCTGTTGGAGCTACATTAGGGTGGAAAACTAAGAAATTGTAGGTTACGTCTTCGTACTCTATCCTGTCTTTCCAAACGCAAATAAAAAACATGCTTCCGTCTTTTCAATGACCATACTTTCAATGTTCTTAAATCTGTCAAAAACTGAATTGCAGACAAAGATCGTTTAGATTTCCACAAATCTATAACTTCTTGTAGCCACAAATCTTTCAGTGGCGCGCAATACAATTTTTGGGAGGTTCTGTATGCAACCTTTGAGTTTGATTCAGGGACTTAAATATTATACGTTTTTTTAAGAAAATAACTGCAGTGCAATTATTACAATGCAACATAAATTTTATTTGTTGATTAATTATGATATTATTTGCGACAATTAATTTTTACGTTGCGTAATAACTGATACGAGAAACAAGTTTTTTTTTCGTTCTCGATAATTATTATTTTGGGATTTTTTTTCTTTACGTTGCATCATAACTTTAATTTTTGACTTTTTTATTTACGTTGCCGATAACTATTATTTGAAAGAAATTTTTTTTACGTTGCTTCATAACTTTTATGAAAAAAACTTTTTTTACGTTGCCTTACCACATTTTGAGTATGAATTGATTTTTAATTGTTTAGTTGTTGGTGGAAATTAGGTTTCTGCAGTTAATTTGCGTTTGTCAATTTAAAACAATTAAAAATCAATTCATATCCAAAATGTGGTAATTCAACGTAAAAAATTTTGTTTTTCAACATAATAATATTAATTATATATAATAAAATTAATATTAATAATATTAGTTATCAGCAGGGAAAGGATCTTGAGGACCTAAAAACCTATAAAAAAGGCAAAATAAAATAGCAAAAAAGGCACGGAAAGGCACTAAAAACTGCCAAAAAGGCAAAATAGGGCATTAAAAACTGTTAAAAAGGCAAAAACAGACATTTAAAAATGAGAAAAAATACTAGAAAATCTTAAAAAAGGGGAAACGGTATATGTATTTTTTAATAATTTTATTTCATCTGACGTATGCAACATACAATATTTATACCTCGTTTTTTGTAAAAGAAAAGGAACATCAAGGTTTTCAAGGTTTTAGGTTTGCGCTAACCGAACTTTTTGATTTTGCCATGTTTTTTCTTTAAGTTTTCCACTTCACAACAAAAAATAACGGCTTAGGAATGATCAAATCAATGTAAAAACATCGATAAGTTAACGAAATTGCAATGTTGCCACTTAATTTTTTTTTTGTTTCAAGGTATTTTTGCGAAACAAAAGGAGGAAAAAATTTAAAAAATGAAAGAAAAATAAAAAGGCGCTCGACAAATCTTGAAAAAGGCATTTTGTGGCATTTATAGGTCAAATAGGCACTTAAAAAAGGCATTTATGAGTGAAAAAGACAAACTGCCTTTTTAACCCTTATTCTCATACCCGGTTACCCGGGTGCCCACTGCGATGTATTTTCGTGAAAAAAACTGACAAATAATGAAAATTTTTTTTTTACCTTCCGGATCCTCGTTATTTAGGTAAAAAGCGAACAAATCATATATTTAAAAAATTTTGTTTTCTATATTGAAAACTTAAAAATTTCATGAAATGGGTACCCGGGTACCCCGGGTGCCAAACGACGTTAGTAAGTTTGGGTATGAGAATAAGGGTTAAGGCAAACAAAGGCAAAATAAAAGTGGTATATTTCTAATCAGCAGGACCTAATTCGTGCTCATTTTAAATCAGAAATGCTCTATCTAGCAGCAAACAAAAAAGGCAATTTCCACAAAATCCTTTCCCTGGTTATCAGCAACGTAAATAAAAAAAGTCATAAATAAAAGTTATGAAGCAATGTAAAAAACAAAAATCCCAAAAAAATAATTATCAATAACGAAAATATATTTGTTTCTTATAAGAGTTATTATGCAACTCAAAAATATTTATTACATGCTAATAGTTATAGGCGACGTAAAAAATTTCTTATTGGGAATAATTATTATAAAGCAATAATTATAAAAAATTTTTTTTTTATTTTTTTGGATTGGTGTCTTAAGCAAATTTGTTGGTCGTTAAAATATCTACAAACTTGCCGAAGACAGTAAAGCAATATTCGAAACGATTTAGGATCTATTAGCATTTAAACGTTCGAAGACTTAAGCGACGAACTCGACTAAAATGGGCAAACTTCAAAGTCGGATTTCTCTTAAACTAGAGCCAATCCAGCCAAACGGCTGATGGATCTCAACTCAGTATACCTATAGAAAAGTCGCTCTGTAGGTCCCCCCATGTCTGAATTTTTGAGTGTAAATTTCACGCACAGTGTAATTATTTTAGGTCTCTGGTTTGATTCCATTCAAAAACCATATTTTCCACCCACAATTTTTGTAAAAAATATTTAGATATTTAGGAAGTTTGAACCTCCTAAAACTGTCCTTGGCTGCGCCACAGAAATGTTTTATAGCTTTAAGGCTTGAAAGTGCTGTTTAAAAATGTTCCACAAAAAAGATTAAAACCATTTACTCATTCCTTGTATCCCTTCTACTTTCATGTCTCAACCTATTTTTTTCATGCATACAAATTGCTGTTAAACACTTTAAAGTCTGCCAATTTTACTCGATAACGATTCATTACAATTATACATTTTTTAATCATGAATAATAAATACACAATAATTGATGGCAATCAACATTAATGCAAATGATGATGATTTCTTTTTGCAGGACCGCCCGGTGAGCCGGGCGAACGCGGCGAACTCGGCCCGGCCGGACCGCCTGGTCCGCCCGGCGAGAAGGGACCGCGCGGCAAACGTGGCAAGCGGGTAAGTGCAGCTGCGACGCTGCTTTAAAACTCATTACATCAGTTGTTTTTGTACAACAACAAGCAAAGAAAAAAACGCGCTCATGTTGATTACACAAATCAAAATTTGGCTTTCATGTAAATGTCGGTGTATTAAAATTTGAAATTATGTAAATAGAATGTAAATATTTGCACAGTGGCACAACTTGCCAGCGGAGCAACTTGAAAGCGAAGCACACAGCTCCGTTGCCTGCGAACGCGAATGCGAATGCGAATGAAAAGGGTGCCGGCATGCACGAGCGGCGCACTGACGCACCCCCACTGCGTGCCCGTCCACCTACACTTGTACATACATACATATCTATACAATCACACGCACACAAGTACACTGTACAGACAGAATAGTGTAGCATGGCTTAACCTATTTGCATGCCAACGGCTTTCGGTGTCTGCCAGCTAAGTCGTGTCCTTGCCTTACCTCACTTACTCGCATTTTCGTCGCCACTAACGACATTTCGCTTGCACTTTCGCCAAAAACACACCCTCGCCGTTAGGTTTCGGCAGCGGCACCTGCAGCCTTCCGAAATTCGTTTGGGGTGGCAACGCTGCACAGCTTCCTGCTTAACCTATTTAAGAGAATTTATCAAAAAGTGAAATTACGTTTGCTTGTTAACGTAATTGTCGGGCGCGCCGTTGCGACGCTGTAACTGGCGCGTGAGACGGCCGTTGTTGCGCGCCGTATGTATGTGTGTGTGTGTGTGTGTGTGAGAGAGAAGCTTGCGGGCAGCGAGCCACAGTTGAAGCGTTGACAATGCTTAGCAAAAGTGGATGATTACAAGAAATAAATTGGAGCGGCAGCGTTTGGCGGCGAGGGCGAACGATGCGCTGCAACTGGGGCCCACCTGATGCGGGCGTGCGGCGTGCAAAAGGGGGGGGGCGACCGAGCCAGCAGCGGCGAGCGAAAGCGCAAATTCCCACGGGCGCCATAAGGCGACGCAACATTTACGGATTCATTTGCAATTGATGAGCCGCCGTTCGTTGTCTTTGCACCCGAGAATTGCCCAAATATTCGCCAGAGAAGCACAGTAAATATGTGTTAGATACATATTTCGGACGGCAAAGTATCTAAACGCGCAATCAACCAATTTCCGATGTAATTTATTGTTGCTTGTGTTCGATGTTGTACATTTTTGTTGTTTTATATATTTCTGTTGAATTTGTTGTGCATGTCGCAGTTGAGCTGGCAGTCAAGAGTCAAAGAAGGGCGAAGAAAGTATCTTTGCAGATACTTGGCCGTCAGTGACACTTATCTTTAAATGTTCAGCGGTGTGTGCGAGTATGTGTGTCTACATGTGTGTGTGTGCCTGTCACTGCAAAGCTACTTAACATTTTTATTGGCACTTGAGTTCGCAGCAACAACAGCAACACAAACAGCCCGAACACCAAACAAGACAATAATAGCAGCAACAGTGTCAGTGTCAGTGGCAGCCAGCAACAATACTTGCGCCATATCCAGCAGCTGTTTGCCTGCGCCATGGCACAATACGTTGCACGCGCTGACAGATTCCGTCTTTCATTGCGCTCGTTGCTGCTGCTGTCGCTTCGAAATTGTGCGCGTTTGTTTTTATTTTCCATTCGTATTCAATATAAAAGTGCACATGTGTCTTTCGATGAGCATGAAATGAAAAATGCATAACCACATTTTCGCCAAACTCCGCTTTACACTCTCCCCATGTGCCCTTCTTCCTGCTCCATTGCACACAGTGCTCGGGTGGCGCTCAAATTTCGCTGCCAAATTGCAAAATCGCTTATTACCAACTGTTGGGTAAGCTACTTTCGATCTGGGCCTGTCGCCTCCACCTCCGCCCGCCCCCTCACCCTGGCCCATGTCTGCCATTCTTCACTTATTGGCAACAGCCGTCACTGCTGTCTATTACCGTTATGAATCTAATAATACCCAGCAACACAACACAAAAACAAAACGCACACCAGCTCCTCACTGCTCCGCCAACGGAAACGCCATTCAAGAGTGAAAAGCAACAAAAAAAAATAAAAACAAAAAATAAACACAAATACAAAAATGCCGCGCACACATGAAAGCAACGCAATAAAAGAAAAATTTTTGTTCAAAAAGCGATCAGCGCGTTCGGCGCGTTTTTCACGCGCCCCCGAACACCCCATCGACGATTTGGCGCCATTGGCCGCCGCTGCCGCAAGCGCCGAAACACAAACACGCTGCCTGCCAGCAGTGCCAGCGCAAATGCGAGTACGGCGCATAAAAAAATCCAAATAAAACACAAATAAAAACAACGCCAAACGAAGTATAAGTTTTGGCGCAGAAACGTGATGTCAAAAATATGAAATCCATTTGCCATTCTGCGCCTGTCGCAGCGTCAACAACACATGCACGCAGCCGTTATGTGTGGCATAATGCGTGCATAGATGTGTTTGTGTGCGTGTATGACTGTGAAATGACACACACACACGCACACACGTACACATTGAAACACACATGTGACAGCGTAAATTACTTGCAGCAATTGTCAACATTGCACGCGGATTCTTAGTGCTACGAGCCGCAAAGCTCGCTAACGCCAATCGTGGACTTTGTGTGTGAGAAAATGTGACGGACGTGCTGAATGCTGTCAACTTGCGGGGCTTTGTTGTTCCTCATTTAAATGGATAATTCGGGCACTGCTTTTGTTGTATGAAGTAAATAGATAGATCAATGTTTCCATTAGAATGAACAAAGAAAACTAATAATGTTGCAAGTAGTGTCCGACCGAAACCACTTTTTTGGGCCGAAACCGAAACCGAAACTTTCTAGTTAAATAAAAATCACCATATCAAGCATTTTTTTTTCAACAAACGAATTTTACATTAAGTAAATAAAGAACAAACAAACAAACATAGCATAAATAAATAAATACATATTAATAAAAACAATTTATTCATTTTTTAAAAACGTAAACATAAAAAATCACCCTTTCGTACCTTACTCGCTAATATTCAAAATTAAATAATTTAATATTATATGCTAACAAAAGAAGTTTATTTACATTGCTGGCATCTAAATTACTTCTCCTTTCACTATATATCTGCTACACAATAAAATGTAAAAAATATACTAGAAAGTTTCGGTTTCGGCTATTAGGCCATTTTTTGGCCGAAACTGAAACCGAAACGACTTATTTGGGCCGAAACCGAAACCGAATATTCGGTCGGACACTAGTTGCAAGATAGATGACTAAAAGTACGTAAAGAATTACTATATCCCTTTCAGAATTAAATAGGCTTATTGATACATTTTTGAATTTTTTACAAAGTGACTACTGAATGATTGAAATTAAGCTCTCATCAGTTTAGACACATTTGATTTTGAAAGCAATTCTTAATTTACTCTGACAGACTTATCAGTGTTTTCTGAAACAGCAGACAGACCAAGTTTTTGTTGAACCAAGATTCGAGTCCACAACCGACAGATTGATGTCTAACAGTAGAATTACTATATCCCTTTCAGAACTAAGTTTTTCTAAGAGGTTTATCACTGTTTCCTGAAACAGCAGACGGACTGATTCTTTATTGAAACGAGATTCGAGTCCACAACCCACAGATAAATGAAAACTTTTATATATTATCTCTTTCAAAACTAAGTTTATGGTAAATTTTTGGATTTTTTACAAAGTGACTGCTGAATAATTCAAAATCAGCTTTCATCATTTCAGACAAATTTCAATTTGGAAGCCTTTTTATCAGCAATTATTTTACTCTGAGAGACTTATCACTGTTTCTTGAAACAACACGCAGACCGATTTTTTTATTGAACTGAGATTCAACCCCACAACCCACAGTTTGATGACTAAAAGTACGTAAAGAATTTCTATATCCTTTTCAGCACTAAGTAGGTTTATTGATACATTTTTGTATGTTTTTGGAGAGCTGAATGATTGAAAATCAGCCTTCATCAGTTTAGACAAATTTGAATGTGGAAGCCTTTTCATGATCACAATTCACAGGCTTACATATCCATTCACTATTCATTGAAAATAAAATTAAAAACAAATAATTGTTTCTTCTTTCCTGCCTCTCACAGTCCACAAAGCCTTTCAGCCTTAAAATATACACCATAATTTTTAGTAGCGTTTTTCTACATTGACCGCAGAATCACATTTCATCCAACTACAGCAAAACCCTCTTCAGCATTGCATGGCTGCCCCAAATTACAGCATTGTGCGCATTTGCGCCACAAATTCCGTCAACTTTCAACCGTTTAAGTAGCCGCACATTGCGCCACAGCGGAATTGACATTGAATGCTTATCAGACCCCAGAAAGCACTTCATCATTTTTTCATAAACTTACGAAACGCTCGCATAAATGTCTCTGCAAGGTTTGTTAAGCCGCTCGGGCCGCACCAGGCAGAGGCGACATCTTAATGGCGCTGTCCTGCGAATAATGTTTCTTCGATGCGCCCCCCGACGCTCGGAAGGCGCCAGCGCCCCTTGGCGTAGTTGATACGCCACAACTTTGATGTGCTTTTAATAAAGTAAAGACAATATTTTACACTCAATGAAACATTTACGTCAAATTTATGTTAATTTCCTAAATAAAAATCTGCATAAATTCCTTTTTTCGTTTGCAACTGCTGTGTGTGCTGTCGACTGTCGGCTGTCGTCCGTCGGTGTGTTGTTGACGCTTCGACGTTAAATAAACTTGCACACGTAGCAAAGGAGAAAAGTCGCTCGCTGAAAACGGCTCAGCGCGGCGAGCATAAATGTTTAAGCGCATAACAGCGTCTTATCAACAAGACCGGCAACAACAAAAACAATAACAACAACACCAATGCCAACAATGTTAAGTGGCAAAAAAATAAAGTCATAAAATTGTCACACAAACTTGCGCGCCGTTCCACTATTTGAGCGCATGGCCGCCCAAATCCACTGCCACCGTCGTCTCGCTGCAGCAACAACACACATTGCCAACGAAGCACGGAAATGCTCCAAATCAAAGTCTCAAACTTACGACGCCACATATGTGGCAGCAGGAAACACTTACGCCTCAAGTGGCGGGTGATGTGGCAATAAGCCCAAAACACTTGAATACGCCCCCACTGCCCACTGAGCCGGTTTCTTTTTGCGTTGCTTATGTTGAAGCCATTGTTTTTCTCGTTCGCATAACAGTTTCTGCACCGCCATTGCGTCGCCATCCTGCCATGTCCCGCTGTGAGCGTCCAAAAAATGCGCATTCGATCACATCAGCCCAAGTTTCAAGTGTGCTGTGTCAGTGGTGAGGACAACCAACCAACCTCAGACCCCCTCTTCCAACATGCGCACATGAACATGTAAATCTTGCCACCCTCCCTCCCATCCCAACCCCGCATTGCCCACATCTCATGCAGTTAGAGACACTTGCGCCGGCATTTGCGTGTATGGCACAAGGCACCCAAGGCTGAGGCTGAGGCTGCGTGGCCGCCATAGTTGCGACTACATGGCGCGTAACGACTTTGTGATTCTAAAATAATAGGTTCGAATGTGCTCTTTTCGGTCCTTGTTTTTTTTTTTGTGCATGGACGCAGAGGGGCGCTCGATTGCAGCACTGTGTGATGCGTAAAAAATGCCTTTGTAGCGCACTGTGCCCCTTGGCGTCTCTATCGGTACGCAGCATTACAGTCGACCGAAAATGTTCATAAACAATTTTTGGATTCTGCATTGTTGTTGAAACAGTTAATAGTATGTCTATTAATGTCTATTGAACTACGCTCAGGTTTGATTTTAGTCTAGTTTTCAGTTTTCAAAAGCGAATCCTGTGGGCCCAAGAAGCCAAGGATGCCAAGAACTTTGAACCTGATTCCAAAGAAAGCGAAGCAAACGCGCAAAAAGTCATCATATTTTTAAGAAGCTGAGAAGAAAGCACTATTTAACACAAAAACTACATATTATATCCGCTGATAACTCGAAAAGTACACAAGTACACACGGATTTGGCTAATTGTAATTGTAGAACTCTAATTGTGGAACTAATTGTAGAACCCGATGAAAAAATAAAAGTCATCAAAGCAACAGAACAGCACCAGAAAACCCATCAAAATTGGTCTTTCTTGTGCTAAAAGGCTTAGCCCACAGAAGCTAAGCCACCATCATATTACAGTCCCTCCTGGCTAGGTTTACTGAACTAAATTAGTTTTATAGTTATCCTGTAACCTTGCTGACTGTACGGAACACAAGCAAAATTCATTCAAGAGCAATAAATTTGTATTTAGAGCCAATAGAATCTTTAGCATCCAATAGAATCTTGTATCGAAAAGGCTACGCATGTATCTCATTGTATCCTTATTGAGACCAAAAGTCAGGACACCAAAAGGCATTACACAAGAGATGCTTCACCCTTTCGCTACAGGTTTTTATTGGGGAAAGTTAAAATTTTAAATTTTACGTCTTAGGCTTCTATGTGGTTATATTAGCAACATTCCATAAGAAATTTTTTAATATTTATACTCGGACCCTGTATCTTAGAGTGTTTTTCTATGAGAGCAACCACATCGCTGTGGCTGTAATAATTACTTAAAAATAAAACTTTTTACGCATAACGAAAATTAGCCAGCCAAAATTAAAAAAAAAAGTATCTAAATTGAAAGAAAACGTCAAATTAAAAACTTATCTAATTTTTTCTGCTTCTTCTTCCTTTACTATGTCAAGATATACCATTAAAAAAAGTGCATACTTCTCTTCTTTAAACTTAAATATTCAGTTTATTAATTTCGTATTTTTCCTAAAACTTCAAACTATTCTAAGGACCAACACAGAGAGTTCAGACGTCCACAAAGTAGCATGTTGCCATATGGCAACAAAATAGCGAAAGGGCAAGAATGCAAGAATGTTCAGTCACCTTTCAAAAAATGTGTAACATATCTTTTAGCAAGACTTTTCCTTTTTGTATTTAATTTGGCTTTAAAAAATAGATAAAGTCACCGAAGATTTTTTTTCAGAAAGTGATACAATAAATAAAAAATCTCAATTAAGTCATCCTGACTTCATTGGGAATTTTTTTGTTAACAACAAGTTGTGAGTAGAAGTTCTTGACTTGGCGCAAAACTAATTCATTATTCAACTTAATCCCATTTAAAGAAAGAACTATTAACGATTCTTAGTTAGACTTGAATTTAAATGGCTTCGTTACTAAGAAAGATATCTCCGAGGGGAGAATGCTTCTCGATCTGCTCTCTGGAATTGACTTAGAATTGCATGCTGACTATGAATTGAGATTGAAAGCTACGTTTCTAAGACGCTACGTCTTCTATGCCAAAGACTAAATATATATAAATTCATAGTATTTAGTATTATTTCATTAACGAAACAACATGTTGGACATATTCTTGTCGAAAAACGAAAGCGAAGAAAGTAAAGTTTGAGCGGAAAATGTTTGTGAAAAGAATTTACTAGGCCTAATTATGCTCAGGTTGTAAATGCTGGAAAAATTTAAACAAGACAATTTAAAAATCTTTATACGATACCAATATTTCTTAAGGATGTGATACATATTATCCCTTCGCTGTATGATTTAATTTCCGGCGACCGCCACATCACCATCTCCATCAATAACCAAAATTATTTCACCAAATCGAAATCACTTTCAATGCTTTTCGCAAAATTCCATTAGTTATTAAATGTTTTAACATAAACACTAAATAGAATAGAATACTAAAATGCTGAATTGAATTGTTTCCAAATCTATGAAGAGTTAACATTGCAAACATGCAATGTCATGCAGCGAAGCAGCGAGCAGTGTTTTAATTTTAAACAAGAATTAATCTTTGTATCTTTTAAATTAAAAAAAAACACTGAAAAACGCACCAAGCACCAAACTGAATATTTTCCGCGTTTTTCTTTTCAAAAAGCACTAAATGTAGTGCAAAAGAAACCACGAGGTGTCTCTCCCTAGTTCTGGCATCATAGGACGAACATATTTCCTCCCGCGATTGCATTCCCAGACCAGTTTTACAATTCCGGGATTTTCGGGACTGGAAATCGCAATGCCTGGATTCCGTGATTTTTTCAGGATTAAATATATTATTTTAAGGAACTTTCTTTTGCAATCAACGTCTTTTGCAATCAAATCAATTTTATTTTCGTATTACAATTCTATGTTCTTACCTTAAACTCAGAAAAAAATATTCTTGACAAATAACAAAAAAATTCAGTTAATTGCCAAACCACCTGGCAAAACTGCTTTTAAAAGTATCTCTCTGGTTCAATACTAGTAGGTGAAATCATATGTAAATCTTCATACACTATTTGAAAGTATATGAAATTAGTCAAATTCGATGTGAGTAATATCAATAATTCAAGTTTCCGTATAGCTTTAAACCTCAAATGAAACTTATATATCAGCTTTGTCTGTCTTTAACCCTTTTACTTGCACTCTTTTCCCTGTGTGTTGTGAATGTGACAAGCCACATTGGTGTAAAAAAAAGTTAAACTTGCTTGTTTACTCTTCTGATTTCAGCTAGTGGCAAATGTTTACTGGAAAAGTACCCAAACAAAGCTAGTCTGTACCAATCTGTACAAAGTATCCGTACACAAACAGAGCTATTGTTGCATGAAAACTTATTTCAAACGTCACAGACAGTGTTTAATTTATTTTTTGTATCAAATGAAAAGGTTTGCCTCTTTCAAAATTAAGGTGGCGAAAGCAAAAAGTAAGCTATTTTTAGCTATTTTGCGGGACTGAAATTGTCCAGGATCCCGGGATTTCGGGAATCGGGATACAGGGATTGGAATCCATACTACCAGATGGCGCTCAAACTGATATCTGAGCACCAGATGATAGATGTACCAAACCAGAAAAAAATTGTGACAATAACTCAAGCGTGGTTTGTTTGAATGGGAAATTCTAGGTATTTTTTGATCAGAAGGTATATGCAGCATATATCCATATTACGCTTACAAGGTTTTGACAACGTTCCAAAGTGTATATCTCCGTTTCCCTCCCTCCGAGTGGCACTGCCACTGCTTCACTCAGCAGATTTTATTGAATCATTTTAAATTCAGTTGCTCCAGCTGAGTTCTTTTTATAAAGATTTATTTAGCGTATTTTTTATAAATTTACATATCCATATTTTGAGAAAGCAACGAGCTTTTTTGCGCGGCTGTTTCGTGGGCCAGATATATGCGGCCGCCATTGATTTGAATGCCCGGAATAGCGAATAGCGCGAAAGCCGTCTGCAGCTGCGGATGCCTTTGCTGCGCGTATTTTTCTTGTTGTTGTTGTTGTTGATGATGTCGATGTTGCCATTGTAGCCGCATTATCCCCTGGAGGAAAAAGTAACTTTTATTTTATGGTGGTTGATGATGATGGCGCGGTGGGGATAGCAACATCGGTAACAACAACACTAACAACAACAACAACAACCATGGACAGCAAGCGCACACATGTCCACGAACGTTCACACACACACAGAGACACACACGTACGCGCGATGCCAGCACAGCGAAATAAAATTGGAAAGTGGATAAGAAGAAAATAAAAGCGCTCAAAAATAAAGAAAACGTGCAAGTGAAATTTAAAAGAGGAAATTTAGATAGAGTCGGCGGCAGAAGGGTGATTGTGGCCACCGCGGGCTACATGTTTTTTTTTTGGGCGGGAGGCCGTTCGTTGTTGGTGTGGTTTTGGACGTAACACGACTGCTGGGCGTTTTTTGGGGGCACATTGGGGCTGCCCACTGCATAGAACATGACATAAAATTTATAGACACGTACACACACACACACACACATGTACACTGCCGTCTTATGCTCCGACGCACTTTTCCCCAGAGTGCGTGTAAAAGTGAAAAATATTATATTAGTTGTTTTTGTTGTGCCTGCAAAGTAATTTTGTATTTGTTGGCGTTGTTTATTTTGTATTTTTTTTTTTGTTATTTTATTTGATTTGTTTTTGTTCGTGCGACTGGTGGTGGTGGTGTGCGACTGTGGAAAATCTTTAGCAGCGATTTCCTTAAATGCTTCCGAATTTAATAAAATCAAACGCACACACATGCACACACATGAACAATGTATGTAAGTATGCAGTCGTGTGAAGCTGGAAGCTGAGAGCAGTGCCAGGGCAAAGCATTTTTACGCATCTTGGCGTGTGCTGCCTTATGGCCGCATGACTGTGTATGTGTGTGTGTGTGTGTGTGTTTGTGTGCTGGTGGCGTTGAAAAGTTTGCGCTTTTTCAATTCTTTCGAGTTTGGGGCACTTTTCAAACACTTTTCAGGTGTACAAGCGCAGAAAAAATTTGGCAAATGAGTGCGTTGGCATTGGCTCAACCGCTCATTTATGATGTGCGGCAGCGGGGGCAATGCGGAAAATCGAACCCGAGCAAGCGTGCCAAATTAAATTCGAAACGAAGCGAAGCGACGCAATCGACAAAGGTACAAGTTGCAGCTTAAACGCGTCGCCAAGGCAAAGCGTGAGGGAAAGCAATGCAAAGCAAGCGATACGGTGAAATTATGAGCAGTGAACATGCCGCAAATGTTGTACAATCAATTTAAAAAAAAGGAAAAATGAAAAATAAAATAGAAAATCTACATGTAAATGTAAATGAAAATGAAAATGAGAGTAAGGGTGAGGGTGAGGGTGAGGTTGAGAGTGAACCTGAAAACGACACGCACTGCACACGCGACGCGACACGGCGCGCAAATCAACACGCAAATTGTGCTTCCTGCAAAGAGTGGCCAGCCGAGTAATTGTGCCGGGATCACAGTTCGTGGTCGGGGTCAGCGCGGGAGTCGCAGTGCACGTCACGGCCATCGTCATGGGTCAGAAATCGAAAGTGATTTTCAATTTAATGCTTTTGCGTGCTGGCATTTGCGCTGTGTCATGCATTTTTCACTCTAAATGGAAATTACGTGTATTGTATCAGCATCAAAAAACATTTTAAAAAAACAAACTATACAACAACAACAATAACAACGACTACTGGCTGTCTGTTAGCCCACAATATGCGGCCAATAGAAATTCAATTGCAGACACCTTCAGACCTTCGAGGCAATTAATCTACAATTACTTGCAGCATACTTTCGGGCGCGCCAACGCCTAAAATATTACAACCATCAATAACCAGTCGCATCAATTGCGACACCAACACACACACACACAGACACATTTCGCTCGGCCCGAAATTTTTTTCAAATTAAATTGTAATTTACAGCTATCAAATATCGCTTCAGCTCGCTTCGGAGCAAAAACAAACAAAAACAATAACAATAACGACAACAAAAAAATAGTAGCGCATTTTTTTTGGCGATATATAAAACTTCACAGCAATTGCAAATTAAAAGTCCCTCAGCATTAACAGAATTTTGTTGTTGTTGTTATATCGGTGCGCGTTTGTCATTCTTGCTTTGACAACGGTTATCGGTCTTTTTGATTGCTGTTTATTTATGTTTATCTGTGTATCTGCGCGGTTGCTGTTACCACCGTTGCCAACGTAGCAAACAAATTTTTCGCACTAAATTTAGTGCTTTTTGGTGCTTAGTGCGTTTTAAGTGTTTTTTTTATTTAAAAGACACCATGACTGATTAATGAATTAAAATCTCTATTCATATAATTGTCCGTCCTGACTGATCATCGCCCAAACCGCTGAAGCTACAAACATGAAATTTAACTGTAGGTACGTCTTGAATGAACCGGATTTTTTTAAATTTGGGGGTCTAAGAGGGCAAAACATGGGTTAAGGTGTTGTATGAAGAAACGCGATTTAATGGGTCTATTGATTTCAAATTTGGTGAAAACACTTCAAATAGAAAATAATTTAACACGTATTTTTTATTTTTTCGAAAATCAAATTTTAACGGGTCAACAATGGGTTAAGGTGCGTATACGGAAAGACTACGAAACAACCATTAACCGATGGGTCTATTGACTTCAAAGTTGGTGAAAACGCTTGAAATTAAAAACAAATTTGACACGTGTTGCTCATTTCTTTGAAAATCAAATCTTAAAGGGGTGACCCAAGGTTTAAAAGTTTGTATGAAGAAACATGATTTTTACGCCTTTTCACTTCAAACTTAGTTCTTGAACTTTTCAGTTCAAACTTCAATTGTGAAATAATTCTTTACGTGTTTTTTTATTTTTTCGAAAATCAAAATCTCATAGGGTGAACTGTGGGTTAAGAGTTTGTATGGAGAAACTGTGAAAAACATTCATTAATGGGCCTATTGACTTCAAGCTTGGTAAAAGTACTCTTAGTGAGAAATAATTCTACACGTGTTTTTCATTTTTCCGAAAATCGAAATCTAGCAGGATCAACTATGGGTTAAAAATTTATATGGAGAAACAAGATTTTATGGGCCTTTTGACTTCAAACTTTTTGAAAATACTCATAATGAGAAATAATTTGACGTGTTTTTTATTTTTTCGAAAATAAAAATCTGGAGGTGTCAACGATGGGTTAAGAGTTTGTATGGGGAAAAGAGATTTTATGGGCCTTTTAACTTCAAATTTTTTGAAAGTACTCATAATAATGAGAAATAATTTGACACGTGTTTTTTATTTTTTCGAAAGTAAAAATCTGGAGGGGTCAACTATGGGTTAAGAGTTTGTATGGGGAAACATGACTTAATGCTCTAACTGACTTCAAATGTGGTGAAAACACTTCAAAACAGTAATAATTAGATAGATAAGTATTTTTTCATAAAAATCTGAGAGGATCAACAAAGGGTTAAGGAAAACTTGATTAATGGCACCATTGACTTTAAACTTGCGTGCAAAGCCGCTGGCCTCTGATAGTAATTAATAATTAATTATTTAATTTTTTAAATTAAATACAGTTTTTTTTTAATTAAATAAAATTTTGTTTTTTTTTAATAACTGCAATGTTATAAATAGAACACTATATTTAATTTAACAACTATACAACACTGGAATGTTGGGTTTAAAAAATTATTGTTTGGATATTAAATGAAATGAAACTTGAAGTCATCCTCTTTGGCTGAATTGCTACTTGGGTCATGGTTGCCACTAATCTGCAATTATTTTCCTGGTATTTTACACGAAACATTGGGACAACTATCAAGATTTGGTCTTATTTTTCTCATTCAAAGTTTTTGAGTGAAAAAACGCGCTCAAAAGTTGGCAACACTGGCTTTTACTATAGGTTTTGTTGTTGTTGTTATTTGCTGCAAATTAAATTTGTCCTCAGGCACCAAAAACGCCCGAGCACTGCGCAAATATTGAGGCATTCTAATGGTTTGCAATTGACCAGTCAAACTGTGCCTCGCTCGCTCCCCATAAGTATGCAGCAAACAACACACAACACACTTATACACACATACACACATATAACAACAGAAAGCAACAAAAAAGCTGCTAAGCTCAGCAACAAAAAGGTACTTCCGGCACTTTAGCTGCCACTTTAAAAATGCGTCGGCCAAAAAAAAGGTTGTCGCTTTTCTTTATGCTTTTTTATTTTTGTATTTGTTTTGTATTTTGGTTTATTTTTCTATTTGTATTTTACTTTACCTATGTTTACTATTTTGTGTTTTTCATTGTCTGAAGCTAGTTCGACCGGATCACACTTAAAAAATGTTGCCACACTCGCTTTGGGATCTGCTGCCAATCAGTGCACTGGTCACTGTCTGGCGCCCAGTGTGCGCAGTGCATTTGGCCCCTAATGGTGCAAACGTCCCTCACAATTGCTGGCAACTGCTTCAAATGATCCCATGCGAAATACGTGTTTATAATTTTTGCATATTTTGTAAATGAAATTTGCATGCAAACATCGATTACAGCGCCAAGTGGCGACCGCATGTGCGCTCATCTGTGGGCGTCGTGCGACCTGAAGGTTGGCCAAAATTGCCTGTCACTGCTGCTGGCGGCGCCAATGAAATATCCATGAGTACTCGGTTAAAGTGAATGCCAAATGTCAAATAGCACAAATTTCACGTTTGGGTAAAAATCAAAGCAATCAATTGCTGTACAGTTCGCAGGTCGAGTATGTGCAGCGAAACGGAGAGCACTCGATTGTTCAGCAAATGCGAACACTTGTTTGGGCATCCCTTCGGGTTAGGCTTTCAAAGATTTACTCGTGCATGCAAAGTGTGTGCACTGTACAGTGTGGAACAAAACCATTCGTGCAGCTTAGAATGTAAAAATAACAAAATTGAATATTTGAAAGAAATTTTTTCAAAATGGTTTCCTGCAAAACAAAACTATGCTTACTAAACAAACAAGCAAATATTTCATGCATTTGAGTAAACAGCAAAAACCACAGAACCAGAATTTTTGCAGTTCTGTAGTTGTTGGCATTTCATTATTTCAAAAATTATTTTTTATTTTTTTTAACCTCCGAATATGAATTCCCCAGAGACCTAAAATAATTATTATCCACATTTTTGGGAATGAAAAAATTGCCCTAATTTAAGAAATGTCTAAAATTATTGTTTTATAATAATTATTCCCAATAAGAAATTTTTTACGTCGCCTATAACTATTATCATGTAATAAATATTTTTGAGTTGCATAATAACTCCTATAAGTAACAAGTATATTTTTCGTTGTCGATAATTATTATTTTGGGATTTTTGTTTTTTACATTGCTTCATAACTTTTATTTATGACTTTTTTAATTTGCGTTACCGATAACTATTATTTTGAGAAATTTTTTTTTTACGTTGCTTCATAACTTTTATTTATGATTTTTTTTCATTTACGTTGCCGATAACTATTATTTTGAAAACAAAATTTTTTACGTTGAATTCAGTTTGGATATGAATTAATTTTTAATTGTTTTAAATTGACAAACGCAAATTAACTGCAGAAACCTTATTTCCACCAACAACTAAACAATTCAAAGTCAATTCATACTCAAAATGTGGTAAGGCAACGTAAATAAAAAAATTTCTTTCATAAAAGTTATGAGGCAACGAAAAAAAATTGTCTTTCAAATAATAGTTATCGGTAACGTAAATAAACAAAAAATCATAAATAAAAGTTATGAAGCAACGTAAAAAAAATGTTCTCAAAATAAAAGTTATCGGTAACGTAAATAAAAAAAGTCATAAATAAAAGTTATGATGCAACGTAAACAAAAAAAATCCCAAAATAATAATTATCCAGAATGAAAAAAATAATTATTTCTCATAACAGTTATTATGCAACGTAAAAATTAATTGTCGCAAATAATAATTATAATCAACAAATTAAATTTATGTTGCATTGTAATAGTTACATTGCAATTAATTTCTTAAAAAACTTATAATAGTTAAGTCCCTGGAATTCCCAAAGAATTTGCTCAAACATTTTATTGCATTTATTGCAATTTCTCATACTTAAACTATAAAATATCTTCAGCGTTATTTCGTTTGCTTATAACAATAGCGAGCTTTAAGCCCTTAGACCCCTTTTTGCTATAGTTGCTTGTTGGTAAATTTGACAAAAAGGAAAAAAAAGATAAATACCACTTTAACTTCATTGCCGTTGCGGCAATGCAACGCAAATTGTTACTAATTTCCGCCAACAAACCAACAAACACGCAAGCCAACAGCACACAAAAACAGAACAAGGAAACCGAACGCAAAAAAAGAATCAGGGGAGAGCAAAAAACGCAGCTGAATGCAGAAGAATTAAACAAAAACTGCGGAACGTTGCCGCATTAGCAACAATTCGCTATTAACAACAATAGCAGTCAGCGAGCGTCGGCAACAAAAAGCAGTGCTGCTACTGCACGTTGCCAAGACACGCACACACGCACACACGCACCGCACTGCCACCGCACAAAAACGCAACACGCGGAATGCGGAGTGTCTACGTCGGTTGCTGCTGCTGGCGCCCAGCAGTCTCCGTTGTCAAGCCAACAACAACACGCCGCGCCATCCGCTCATACTGGCAGCAGTTTCAGCAAATTTGGAGTCGTTGTGCTGCGCTTTGCATTTGGCCCGTGCGGGGCTTATGTTGCTGGTCCGGCGGCCCGCGCGTCGCCATCGCCCGCCAGAGATGCAACTAAACGTATTTGTGTGGAAATTGCTTTTGTCCTTGCGGTCCTTGCCTGCACTGCGACTTCACTTCACTTTTCTGGCGTGCTTCGGCTTCCAGCGAAGCTGCTGCTTCTGGTTTATATGTTGCTTTTGTTGTTGTTGTTAGTGTTATGGTTGCTGTTGTTATTATTGCTGCCGCCGCTACGCCTCTTCTCATTTATGGTTGCTGCTATTGTTGTTGCTGGTCTATTGTTGCACGCATGGTTGTTGGCTTTTTTGTTGGCGTTCCTGTTGTTGTTGTACTTTTAATAACTCTGAGTATAGTTTGGATAATATGTATTGGGGCCAGTGGTCTTTGCTGTTGGTGGCAGTGTTAGTGGTATTTGTAGTTGTTGCCGTTTCCACTTTTATTCGTATCGTCATTGTTGTTGTTGCATTATGTTGCTTGTTGCTGTTGTTGTTGTTATGCTCCTAATAGAAGTTTTTCCTGCTGTTATTTTATTTCATATATTTTTGTTTGTGTTTTTGCCGTAAGTAGTCGAAGCAATTTTGCAAGTGCACCACACGTCCTCCTTAAACACACACACACACAAACATACAGACACATTCATTTACGCAACCAACATCAGCACCCACAGCGAGGCGACAAAACCCGAAAGAAACCAAAAACCAACCAACAACACATACACAAAAATGCCAATGAGTAGCAAGCAGCCATGTGAAGGGGGGTTGGGCGGCTGTTGGGCGGTGGATAAAGCCACACTTTGCATAACCACTTCCATATGCGTTGCTCGGCACCGCTGCCAGTGTTGCGCATCCAAGGAATGTGCACCTAATTTGTTTCTACGTATCACACATACACATACACACATAGATGCAAGTCAGGAAGTGTGCCTTTATCTTATACAGGGTGGCATAGAAACGTTGCGTCTAAGAAACACTGAAAAGGGTGGTGCCAGAAATCGTCTTCTTCTTTTTAATTTGAAGTGATGTGGTCTGGCAATGGCTGCATCGACGTATTTAAGGAATGACTGGACTGGGCTGTATTGGACTAGACTAGACTCGGCTAGACTAGACTCGGCTAGACTAGACTCAACCAGACTAGTCTCGACTCAACTAGACTAGACTAGACTACACGACTAGACTAGACTAGACTAGACTAGACTAGACTAGACTAGACTAGACTAGACTAGACTAGACTAGACTAGACTAGACTAGACTAGACTAGACTAGACTAGACTAGACTAGACTAGACTAGACTAGACTAGACTAGACTAGACTAGACTAGACTAGACTAGACTAGACTCGGCTAGCCTAGACTCGACTAGACTAGACTAAACTAGACTAGACTAGACTAGACTAGACTAGACTAGACTAGACTAGACTAGACTAGACTAGACTAGACTAGACTAGACTAGACTAGACTAGACTAGACTAGACTAGACTAGACTAGACAAGACTCGGCTAGACTAGACTCGGCTAGACTAGAATTGACTAGACTAGACACTAGACTAGACTAGACTAGACTAGACTAGACTCGGCTAGACTAGACTCGACTAGACTAGACACTAGACTAGACTAGACACTAGACTAGACTAGACTAGACTAGACTAGACTAGATTAGACTAGACTAAACTAGACACTAGACTAGACTAGATACTAGACTAGACACTAGACTATATAGTAGTCTCGATACTAGACTAGACTAGTTACCAGACTAGACGAGACAGTGCTGCCTGGTTTAAGGCGATTTTAGTTTAAGACGAAAAGGGGAAAGGGGAGGGGAGGAAGGGGGAAAATCGATTTTCGTGTTTTTAACTTAAACAATATTTTAAGGTTCTAAAAAACTATCCAACCATCCAGAAAACAGAGATTCAATTCTCCGTGGTGTCGAATCGCACTCAGTGTTCGTAAAACTTTACAGGGGTTTTTTTGGTTTTCAAAACTATCACACAGTACAGTAGCTACGCAATTACATTCACTAAGGGAGTTCGTAGCTGTTTTTTTTTGGCACCGTTTTCATAACGACGCGTTAACTGTAGGTTTACTTTTACTGAGATTAAGTAGTAAGCTCTTAGTTGAAAAATTTTCAGCTTCACAGTAAGTTTACTCACAATATTTTACAGTTAATTATTCAAATCTGATTGGAAATATTTTCCATTTTCCTCGTTTTCTTGCCTTTTATTTATAACAATTTTTTTTACAAATCATTTGTTTTCGTACGTATGAAAAATCTTCAGTTAACTCCCCAAGATTTGACTTTTGAAAAAATTGCTATTGAAATTTGCTATTGAGATTTAAAATCTGCAGTTTACATTTCAATAATTGATTTCAAAGATTGGCTCTGCTGCCACCATTTTGCATCAGAATAAGAATAAGAAATGTTTTTTATACCGCAAGATGTGCTGAATAAACACTCTGAAAAGATATCTTTTACCGATATGTCACAGTTATTTCTTTCTTGGGCAGCTAGAACGGTGTCAACCCTTAACCCACTTGCGCCTCAATGTTAACATTGTTTAAGACTTTTTTTGAGAAATTCTTTTCAGTACAAGAACGAATTTCTGCAAGAATTTCTGAATGTAAACTTTCAAAATTTCTAATCAAACTCATTAAAACGCAAATTGATGAAATTATGGCTTCTTATAGTAGAACAAAAAGACATGGTTTTTTTTATTGGAAAAACTTTTTTTTTTAAATTTTTGTATTGAGAGAAATCTCTCCATCTATGGAGCTTTTTACTCTTTAAAAGTCTTAAAAAAGTATGTTTAGGCGAAAAGGGACTAAGCTTCCATTAAATAACTTCCATTGATAGCAAATATATTTCAAGCCCTTTTTTAGTACGTTAAGCTAACAGTTTTCCGTATAATCTTGGATCGTTAAGGTACATTTCTATATAAGTCCGAATATAGGTTTAACCACTAATATATATTGACTCGATAAGGGAAACAGAAAAAAATGTCTCATTTGCTAATTCCGTCTTATGTATTTTTTTTACCCGAACCCACTCTCTGGGACACTCTCTATATCACTCAAGCATGTATGTGTGTGTGTGTTTGAAGTTTCCAGATTTCTCCACAGCCTTTTTAGGTTTGTATTTTAATTTCTTAAAAGACGCATAAACGTATGTATGAGTGTGTCGATGTATGTGTGTGTTTATGTTAGTGTGAGTGTTTGCGAACAAAACGTAGCAAATTGGGGAAAAGTGAATAGTGTGCGAACGGGCGGACGTAGGGGCGGACGTCCTCCAAAACAATTAATTGACAACTCTATGCACTCGGTGGCAGCGCAACCACACAAAACCCACCGCACACACACACACACACACCAACACCAATTCGCCAAGGATACACACGCACTCGCCGCAGCGCACACCGCATCCGTCACTTGTGCAACACTGGCACCGGTCTCACACCTTTCTACTCGCTCGCACACTTGTACGCTCACGCTTTGTAGCACTTTGTAGTGTTGTTGCTTTTTTGTTGCTATTAACACGCTTCAAAACAAACAAAAAACACAAAAAACAAAACAAACTAAAAAATAGCAAAATGAATAGAGAAGCTGAAATTGCAACAACAAGCAAACGCAGGCAACAAAGTTGTAGTGAATAACAGAGAATAACACAGTGTGCCTTTTGGCCGCATTCAACGAACCACCAATCAACTTTACACTTTACAACCAATTTTTTCTTTCTTCATTTTCTGCCTTTGCCAATTTGAAAATAAAATAATGGAAATAAAATTATTTTCAACTAAATAAAACAAACTAAATTAAATAAAAAAATAAATAAAAAATTAATTGAATAACAACAAAACAAACATCACCAAACGCTTACTTGCGCCGTTCCTGCGATACCACGCGACTGCAGATATTCGGACCCGGCGGCGCCAAGGACGAGGACTACGATGATCCGCCGGTAACGCTGCTGCGCGGCCCACCCGGTCCGCCCGGCATGCCCGGCAAAGATGGCCGCGACGGACGCGACGGCTCCAAGGGCGAAGCCGGCGAGCCGGGCGAACCCGGCTCACTGGGTCCTCGCGGCTTGGACGGCCTACCTGGCGAGCCGGGCATCGAGGGCCCGCCCGGACTGCCCGGTTACCAAGGACCGCCCGGCGAAAAGGGCGACCGCGGCGATATTGGCCCGCCCGGCCTGATGGGTCCGCCCGGCCTGCCCGGCCCACCAGGCTATCCCGGCGTGAAGGGCGACAAGGGCGATCGCGGCGATTCAGTGAGTATAGCGCTCTCCCGTTTGAGCTTCGCTGTTGCACCTTACTGATTAGCCCTTTCACTAGAAGTACAGAAAAATGCGTCGGCGACAGGACGATGGAATGTCGGATGCGCCGCACATGCCCACCATTGAATATGTGAGTCCTTTTGCATGCAGACCATGTGCCAAGCAGGTCCCATAACTTTTGGACATATCATTCGTTATTGCAGCTTTATGGCCCGCCAGGACCGCCCGGACCCATGGGCCCACCCGGACATCCGGGCCAGCAGGGCGACCGCGGCCTCGATGGCCGCAAAGGTGATGCGGTGAGTGTGAAACAATTAAATATCACTCAAGTCTACGACTAAAGCGACCCCTTCCTACTCCTCCCACTGCAGGGCGAAAAGGGACAAAAAGGTGATCAGGGACCTATGGGTCTACCGGTTAGTATACAAAGTCAAAACTTCAAATATATGTAAATGTTTGCCAATCAAATGTTTGTTTTTGCTTAGGGTCCAATGGGCATGCGTGGCGATTCCGGACCAGCTGGACCTGTGGGCAAAGCGGGCATACCGGTAAGTCTTCCATACTCGCACTGCGATGGATCGAAATGATTCGAATATTCGTGTTGCGCTCTCGCTAATTCGGCTTAAATACTAAACAATTTCAAAATTCTGCGCTCCCTTCTGTGTTAGTTAACATTTACAAAATTAAGCCATTTGTTTCCTTACATGTCACTAATGGTAAATGATATTTTTGTACTTCTTCTTCTTCTACTTGTAACAGGTGTGGGGCTACTAATCCTAAAACAAAACCTACACACACAAAAGCTAAACATGCAAACAAAAGCATAAAATATTTATTAAAAACCAACATGCACCACAATAACAACACACATGCTGAACGTAACTAAAACCAAACAATTGAGTAAACAAATTATTTATTTCATATTTCATACATCAAAAGCGACAGAACGAATCAAAAACGCCATAAAAATTGCAACAAAAATATTTACAAAACTGAGCAATCAAAATTGAGGCTTGCAAAGCAAAACGCGCCTGGTTAACGCTAACGCAAAAGCAGTGCAAACGAGTTAATTAAAACTAACCAAAGCTTACACAACGTCAGGTTAACACTAACCCAACATTATTTTGAAAAATTTAACAAAAGCACTATCGACTTCAGGTTACCGCTAACACAAAGTTATTGTAAACATTTTTTGTAACACTTTATTGAGTTACGATTACGCCCAATTTTTTTTTTTGGTAAAATTAAACAAAACCATTCTGCTCTTTAGGTTACCGCTAACATAAAATTATTTTTAAAAAAATTGATAACTATTTTATTGACTGCAGGTTATTGCTAACCCGAATTTCCCACATTTTCTGCTAACCTAAAATTATTTTTAAAAATTAGTAAACACTATATTGACTTCAAGTTACCGCTAACTTATTTTGTTTAACATCAATCAATCGCATTCTCTGCTTCAGGTTACCCCTAACCTATAATTATTTAAACGAATTTGTATTGATTGATTCTATTGATTTCAGGTTACCGCTTATCTTAAACATTTTTTTTTATTAATAAACACTTTATTGACTTCAGGTTCCCTAAAACTATTTTGAAAAAATTGGTAACTACTTTATTGACTTTAGGTCACCGCTAACTTAAATTTTTTTTAAGAACAAACAAACGCATTCTCTGCTTTAGGTTACCTCTAACCTATAATTATTTTTAAAAATTAGCACACACTTTATTGATTTCAGGTTACAGCTAACCCCAAAATAATTTTGTTATAATTAAAAAAAACATGATGGACTTCAGGTTACCGTTAACACAAGATTATTATGAAAACTTTATTGAACTTTATTTTCAAAATTTTAACAGAAACATTTTTCCCTTTAGGTTACCGCTAACCTAAAATTATTTTGAAGAAAAAAGCAAAAATTTTGTTTTAGATGACTGCTAACCCAAAATCTAATAAAAGCGTTGTCGACTTTAGAATTATTCGAAAAAAACTTGACTTCGAACTACCTAACTCGACTTTACTTTATAATTCAAAATAAACAACATTTTCTCGACACATGGTTAGCGCTGACGCAAAAGCTACCCTGAACCAACTAAACAAAATCACTAAAGGATTTTCCTCAACATTTTGCTCAACTGAAGTTTTTTCCTTAACTCCTTATCTTTTCCTTAACTGAAATATTTTTTTAAATGAAATCTTTTCTTCAATTGAAATCTTTTTCTTAACTTACATCTTTTCCTTAACTGAAATATTTTCTTTAACTAAAACAATCGCTGTCTATTCCTCAATTGAAGTCTTTTCCTTAACCCTTTCGCTACAGGTTTTTACTGGGGAAAGTTAAAATTTTAAATTTTACGTCTTAGGCTTCTTTGTGGTTATATTAGCAACATTCCATAAGAAATTTTTTAATTTTTATACTCGGACCCTGTATTTTAGAGTGTTTTTCTATGAGAGCAACCACATCGTTGTGGCTGTAATAATTACTTAAACCTAAAACTTTTTACGCATAACGAAAATTTGAATATTTCTTCATTTACTTCAGCCAAAATTAAAAAAAAGTATCTAAATTGAAAGAAAACGTCAAATTAAAAAGTTCTCTAATTTTTTCTGCTTCTTCTTCGTTTACTATGCCAAGATATACCATTAAACTTAAATATTCAGTTTATTAATTTCGTATTTTTCCTAAAACTTCAAACTATTCTAAAGACCAACAAAAAAATGTATTAAACTGTTGACACAAATTTTTACTCCTTTGGACTGCGGTCAGAGAAGAAACATTTTGAGTTACAACAAAAAGTTTAAGTTTATTCTGTGATTTCAGTTCATTTTGAGTTTCAGTTTTTACACCAAACCTGCCACAGAAGACGTGACAATGCAGTGACAGTCGAACTGACCATATAATATTTTCAATTTCAATTTCAATTTGTTTATTCAGTCTAATGTTTACGCAACCTTACAGACTATGAAACAATAAATTAAAATAACTTAAAACTAGTTAAAAATTTTACAAAGAAATAATTTAAATTGAGCTCTACTTATGCTAAAATCAAAATGATGATTAACACAGAGCAAATTAAAATCCAAAAGCGCTCTATTGATTGGCTCATTCAGTGCATAATTAACTTTATGACCCTCAGTCCAAAATATTTGATGTCGCCGCAGCGACTTAGCTGGGACATGGAAGTTTATTAGACCAAGCAAATCAGGGCAATCGATAAATCCAGAAACAATATCAAATATAAAAGAGAGGGCCGAAATTCTTCTGCGCAACTCGAGTGACTGCAAATTTATTAATTTACATCGCGAAATATAGGGGGGAAGTGGAAGATCGAAGTTAAGAGAGTTAAGAGCAAACTTAACAAATTTACGCTGAACCCGCTCAAGGCGATAGATATGTACATCGTAGTGTGGGTTCCAAATAAAAGACCCATATTCCAATTTCGATCTTACAAACGCATTAAAGAGCAATTTTCGCGTATATGGATCCTTGAAACCCACACTATGCCGTTTAACAAAGGCAAGAGAGGAAAAAGCCTGAGGAATGACACGGTTCAAATGGCTGACAAACGTAAAACCCGAATCAAACACAACACCAAGATCCAACACCTCATCTAGGGACTTTAGCACACAATTAGAGATGGAGTAGGAAGTAGGACGAATATTACGGGATTTAGAAAAGGAAATAGAATTACATTTATTTATATTAACAGAAAGATTATTACGACAACACCAATCAAAAAAGTTGTTAACTTCGCATTGGAGAAGATAAGAGTCAGACAGATTATGGATTTTAGAAAATATTTTTAAATCATCTGCATAAAGAAGAAAACAACAACTACTAAAACAACTACTAACATCATTCATAAACAGCACAAAGAATAGAGGTCCCAGTATACTACCCTGAGGGACACCAGACGTAGCCACGTAAGATTTTGAGCAAACACCATCAACACGAACAACATTTACCCTATTAAACAAATAAGATCTAATCCAACTCAAACAATTAGAGTAAAAACCCATCTTCTCCAGCTTCGATAACAAAGCCGAATGCGAAACCCTATCAAAAGCTTTAGTAATATCCGTATAAATAACATCAACCTGACCACCACCAACAAAAGAAGAAATACAGTAGTTAGTGAAAACAGCCAGATTAGTAACAGTAGAACGACCAGGGACGAAACCATGTTGGGACGGTGAGATATAACGCTTAACAACAAAAGACAATTTGGACATAACAACTTTCTCAAACAACTTAGAAATATTAGGGAGTTTAGAAATTGGCCTATAGCAGGACACATCATTCTTTTTGCCACTTTTAAACACCGGAGTAATATACGTGATTTTCCAAGCATCAATGAAGACTCCAGAGCTCAAAGACATATTAAATAAAAGCACCAAGGGATCAACAAAGGCCGACACACAATTTTTCAGCAAGAATGGTGAGATACCATGCACATCAGCCTGCTGAGAATTCTTCAGATTATTTATCCCAACCAAAATGTCCTCTTCAGAAAGTACTAAGGACCCAAAATCAATATTTGAATTAATATTATTGAGGGAATCCTGGTCATGCCATGGACTATCTGCAACAAAATTGGCCTCAAAAAACTCCGCAAAAAACACACTGTTAAACAAAACTATTCCTGCTCAGTGTACCATTGAACTTCCTTGATACTGAAATCACTTAAAAGTCATATTTATACTTTTTATAATTTTTTTTAGTTTCGTTATCGATCCTTTTGAGTCGGAGTTAAACTTTAGGTCCCCTCCCATCCTCCCCTCATTTGTTGCATCGAGTTGGATTTTCTGCCTGAGTAAATCTTGCAAGATTATTCTTATTGTTTCTCTAACAATTTGATGAACTAAATAATATTTTCCCAATTTCTCAGTTACATACAGTTATCAGATATAATTTTAACATATTGAAATTTACACACAATTTCAACCCACTAATCGTACAGTTAAGCATTGTAATTCCGAAACGAATTTTTCACAGTCAACTCAATAGTTCAAAGTCTCTTCTCCTTACCTAAGTACATGCATGCATACATACAAACAACTCAAATTCATATCATTTTCTAAGCAAATCCAACAGACCCTAAAGCACGTTACACCCTAACAAATAAAAGTATAGTATATGAATACAATAGCATAACCCAAATCGTATATGAATAAACCTTTTCCCTTTGAAACAGTGCCCCACGCACAATGCGGCAACACTATACATACATATATCTATACAAAGATCTTCTATAAATATATATAACGGCTCTCACAACTCAGAGTACACAGAACGTCTCATACGTTCCTCTATGTGACAACATGTTATGTAAAATAACACACACACACGTTTCTTCTAACCAATTTACTTGCTTTACTCCCAAATGAGATGATAAAAAAAGTAGGTTTGTGTCGATTGAGCGCCGACCGATAGCGTAAAGGAATGAAGTTTAAGGTACCGTCCATGGGCTTTGTCTATTGTATTGTAATGCCAAAGCTTGACAGCAAATATTACACATTACTTATGTACTTTTACAAACAGAAACAGAAGCAGAAGCATTTACTCTAAAGTGAGAATATTTATACAAAACATCAAAGGCGTGACGCTATAAAAACAAACAACAAATATTAATTACATTCGATATTTACATACAAACGAACAATTAAATACAAACAAAAGACATACGAAACGTAAATATGAGCCAATGACCTGGGCAGAGCAGTTGTGCCGCGTGTCCAAGGACAACGGCCACAATGCCAGGACATGTATTAATGATTGTACAATAAGACAGATGAAGCAGATATGTGCAGTCACTAAGACACTCAGACAGACAGAGAGACGTACAAATGCAAATAGTACGTCAGCGTTGATCGAGAGTTATTGATTGATTGATTGCGGTAGAATTGCAGGCAGCTTCCATTTTACAAGCTACCAATCAATGAGCTGGAAAGCGACGAAACGACAAAACATTAGTGGTGATTAGTTAGGTCCATAAATGCTGATTATATAAAATGTGAACTTAATCAATTTGAAACCTTAGCTAGGCCGGTGAACTGCTGGATAGGACAGCACCACAGCTCATCACACATAATGGAACTTGGAGAAAAATATATAAAATTTTGCAGTAAAGAAACATTGTGGCAATCAAAAAAATATCAATTTACTGGAATGAGAGCCTAAAATGTTAATTTTGTTTACAGTGCAAAGTGCAATAACAAAGTGGGCAAAGTCAGCTACCAACATGCATTTTTAGTGAAGTGGAATTTTTTTAAGAAATCTTAACCCAAATGTTCCGGCATTCTTTTTCTTTCGAATATTGCAAAAACACTTTGGAGCAATTTAATGTGAAGCATAATTGAAAAATTACATATTTTGAGTGCATGTTAAGTGTGACCATATGGTCACACTAGGCGCTACCGGGTTAATGATTTTGATGAAGGCTTAATATTTTTTCTAACTGCTTGACTCATAGTTGCTCGTCAATTGACAATAAAAAAGTAGTCTTTCATCGCAGTGGACCTTAGTTAGGAGCAGTCTTATCAATCTGACGACTACAAACAATTAAAAAAACACTGCTCGATCTAACTAGAAATTAAAACAATAGCTCTTTCAGTACAGCTACAGTAGCTCTTTCCACTCATAAAGAAGTTTTTAAGCTGAGTTATTATTTCCAGAACGGGTCAATGAATCAATACTATGAAAAAGTGTAGAGAGTGCTGATTCGTTACATATTCTTAGAGATCATTTAAAAATGAGCCAAAATTGTGAGAGACATTTGTGAGCACTCACCTCACCTATAGCTTCAAGTAATTATAGGGTGTAGTAAAAATAAATGCATTACTTTTGCACGACTTTGTTTGGTATAGTTAGAACGATCCGATTGAGGTGAAATATGCAACGTTTTGTTCGATAACTTGTTACCATTTTAAGGATAATTATAGATTATCCAACTGTCATAGAAATCCTTGTCTCTATTGGCAAAAAACTGGTACAGTCGATTTTTATTCCTTCGCTTCTCTTGAGGCAAATTTTTTACCAGCAAAATCTTTCCCCATAGACAGGAACAGGTGGTTGCTAAGTCCAAGCTATAACCTGGATTCATAGGAACCTCCCAACTAACCTATCGGAGCTTTTGGCGAGTCCCTATCGATTGGACAAAGTAGGCCGCTTTTGGGTGATTTTTTCTTTTAGACGATCCAATTGTTGGCAGTACAGGTCCGAATTAAGCGTTTGATCGTAGGAGAGCAGCTCACAGTAAACTATTCCCTGCCAATCCCACCACGACCGTTTTCGCTTAACGTTGTCGTAAGGAATCCAATTTACATCACCAGTCATCATTCATTTTAGAAATGGATCCATTTTGTTGCTATTCAGCACTGATTCGCAGATGGAAATTCGTTTCATGAGGTTCATCGATCTTCTTTTTCTATCCAGTCTTACTCAAGTCGTTCTAAACGGTTTTTGTGAAATGTTTAGCTCCTGGAAAATCGAAACAGTGCTTTCAGGACGTTTGGACTCGACGATTTCCGTGATTTCATCGAGATTTTCGACAATAGGTCTTCCAGAGCAGCCGCCGTAGCTCAGGTGGCTAGTGCGTTGGGCCGCGAGTCAAATGCGACGCTCGAACCCAGGTTCAAGACTCCGTTGCTGCTAACACCGAAAAACAAAGAAAAACAACAATTTTTCTTTCGGCGGCTGTCCTCTCAGCAGGAAATGGCAAACCTCTGAGAGTAATATTGCCTATGAAAAAGCTCCCAACTCGCCGTTCGGAATCGGCATAAAACTGTAGGTCCCTTCCAACCTTGTAAAAATTCGCACGCACAACACGGATGGTTGCGGGAAGCTAGGCCTTAGTCGCGGTATCGGGCTGTCGTGCCAGTCAAGAAGAAGGTCTTCCAGAGCGTAGAGCATCTTTGACATGAAAATTATAGAAACGGAATCGGCAAAATCAAAATTTCACGTATCAGGACCATAAATACTATTCACAGTTTTAGCCGCCTGGCTTAGGTTTTCGGCGGTAAAAATTGTGCATTTTCTCTTTGCTAGTGTTCACCTTTGAGGCGCACTCAATTAAAACTGACCCAAGCAAATACTGTCCTGAGAAGTTTTATTATTACGAAAATTTATTTTCCCAACGCCTTCTAGCGTTTTTATTTATTTTAACTACACCTTATAGATAGTTAAATATCAAGCAAAATTGGGTCTGTTTCATAGCTGTGGCTATTCTGGTCGTTTGAAAGACAAGATTAATGTAACGAATTTCGTAACAAAAACCATGATGCGCATGTTTTTAGTGCTTCAAGTGCTGTCCAGTTCAATTGCTGTTCTGAGCCTGTGGTGCTTGCTTCCAAGCAGTGACGCCAAAAATTATTTCTATTAAATATAAGCTGACGTGAAAATGTCTTTCAAATCTTATTGGTTTCATTGACATTTCAATAATCTTATAAAACAAAAAAAACATGTGTTTTGCGCCAAATCTGCAGTATGAATACAAAATATGGCAGAATGAACAAGAGAAAAAGTATTTTAGAAAATCCAAAATCAAAACACAAACCAAAACAAAAAATTTATATTATATAAATAAAACAAACAAACAACGGCAAAACCAAACTTGCAGCTTATAAATAAAATTGTAAAAATCTATGTAACAATTGCAATTGCTCCAACCACTCAAACTTTCACTCCAGTCCACACTAAACGAGCCACATACTTGAATGTCAATTCAGTTCAATTAAGAATAATTCCAAAACAAATAAAGTTTAATAACAAATTCGGAAAAAATACTCTAACAGGCCGCATGTCAATTGCATACATTTTCAAAAAGAAATCATTTGAATCTTTGACTAACTACGCTTCACACTCTCACATTTACTAATAAACAGCAAATTGTAAATAAACAAACCGCAACACTCGACTCCAACACTTTTGATTCCTCACTACGATTAAACTCGAACAATTCCATTTCACTTGCTACGCTCTCTAATTCCTCAAACTCATCTCTAACAAACAACGTTGAGCCTCTCTCGGTGCATGCGGAGCAGCTGAATTGCTCGCTCGCCCTCTTGGCATTTGTTCTTCGTATTGTAAGTTTTAGGTTAGAATAATGAAACAATAACGGTAACTACTAACGCATAACAAGTCAACCAATGAACGACGCAACTAAACACTTGCAAATATTGTATATTGTTAATATTTTCCGATAAATTGTAATGCCAGCATTTCTGTGTATGTGTAATTTGTAATTCTAAATGTGCATTGGAATCTAGCAACAAAACAAAACCAAACCAAACCAACAACAAAACTTAACTGATAATATCAAAGAGCATAATCTTACTTGCTAGTCTTAACGTTTTTGTTGCATTAATTGATATGAACAACATTACATGATTACATGGTATTTGAAGTGTAATGGCCAGCAAATGGCCGCCAATGATGCAAACGACGAACGAGCCAACTCCAGTGCGAGCAAACTCAAATTAATGTAAACATCATTTTCAGCATTTCTTTTTCTGTGCATTTCAATAAAGAAAAAGTAATGAGTTTTTTACAAATAACAAATCAATCAATACTTTGTTTTGCACTTTTATTCACTACGAGCGTCGAGTACGATTTTTGTACTGAGAGAGGAAGATTGATGGACTCAAAAAGGGGGTTAAATGTTTATTGGGCGAAAGTTAGATGAGTTAGTGCAGTCTACATAGTTAAGGAAAAACCAAAGTAAGAGTATTGCAGGGTTCCAAGACCGATAGAGGAACTGGAGCTAGATGGCACCTTACCGAAAGTGTCAACTGTTACTATTCTTTAGGAAGGCTGCCAACCGTCTTCCGTCTTCGCCATTCTGAAGATAACGAAATAGGAGTCTGTAGGAGTATAGGAGTCTGTAGTGACAGTCAGGCTGCACTTAGGGCCTTCTAGAACTCGCGAGTAACTTCAAAAATTGCTCAAGATTGTAAGATGAAGCTTAGGTCGGTCGCGCGACATAATAAGCTACAACTGGGTGTCTGGACACTGTGGTGTTCAAGATAACGAAACTGCCTATAATCCGCTAACTGGATCAGGATCAGAACCAATGATCGGCACCAGTCTAGCAGGTACACATAGGGAGCGTTGGTCTAGTTTGGGAAGCTGTAGGACTGTCAAGTGTTTTGTGTTAAGCCAGAACAGAAGGACAGGGGTATTACTTCTGAGTTTAGGGAGGTAAAATCTTTGCCGGATGGTCGGAATCACAGGACACAATCCATGGGGCCAACATAGGGCCACTATGTGCCTCATGGGGGAACTCAACTTGCCCATCTTGGCTAGAGGAGGTAGAGAGCACAGAATATTTTCTTTGTGTATGTTCCAGAATCCAGGAAATTCATGCATGAAAACTCGTTGTCCCCTTCCCTACCACTTTCTTTCTTTCTCTCTCGTAACCCCACCTCACTTTCCTTTGGAGATATTAAAGCACGTCCTGTTTCAGTCCTGCCATCTCAAGACAACGCTTGGCAATCTTGGGAGATCTTGAGTTTGCCGGACTAGATGAAGTGGCAAATGAAGTTTGCCAAGGCACTCAAACAGATCCCTACTGCAACTCACAAACGAATCTTCATCAGGTATCGCTAAGGGCCCAATACAGGTTTATGTGTGACCTTTCGTGGCTGGTCACCTAATTACACCTACTAACTTACTTACAAACAGAAAACCTCCAAACCTATTTGTACCCCCAATAATTAAGTTTTTTAAAATTTTAATTTAATTTGCATACATTGCAAAATAGTTTTTCTGAACTTTTAAATTTAACACATCTCAGTGGTTAGAAGTTTAGACACAAATCAGAGAGTTGTGGCTTAAATTCCGACTGGACACAAAATATTTGTAAGGGCAACATTTCTGTTGTTATTTACGCTCTACAGGCAATGGAAAAACGGTAAATGAAAGAAATGTGTCACTATGAAAAGACCCACAGAGAGGTGTTACGTATTTTTAGTCTCAGTTTTTATTTAATTTTTTCTTCTCAATTACATGAAAAATATTCATTTTATTGTTTTAAATTTTTGGTACTGATTTTTCTGGGTTTATATATTTTCATTTGTATTGTTTTAAGCATTATTTAACACATTTTACTGAATTCTTTTAACTGCATTATTTCACTGAATTAATTTCAGATTTAACGTTTCTAACTGATTAACATTCTTGTATTTATATATTTCTATTTATATATTTATATATATTTAGTTAATATTTGTGTACAATTTGCAACTTTATGAAATACAAAATAATTAATTTTTATTAATAACTCTGCTTGTGTTGGTTTGTTTAATTTTATTTTATGTTGTTATTTATTTTTTATATTATGAATATAATACAAAATAAATTTGATTTTAAATTTTTGTTTTAATTTTAATATTTACATTTATTTAAAACAATTTTATTTTCTGTAAATAATTGTTTTTATTTTGTATTTTTTTAAATTTTAATTGTTTGTTTTTAATTATTTATTGTTTATATGTCTGTATTTATGAAGATTTTGTTTTATACTTATTAATTTTTTAATATCTTTTATATTATTTGACTTTATTAATCAATTATACTGAGCACCTAACTTTTAACGTTTTATTTATTTTGCATGTTATTTAAATTTATTAATCAATTATATTGAACACTCAACTTTTAATGTTTTATTTTAGTTAGTTTACATTACTAAATTATTTTTCTACATTCATATTTTTTCCCCATACAAAACACTCAATATTGGTTTTATGATTCTTCTTCTTTGTACCACAGGGTCCACCCGGCTTAGATGGCATGAAGGTAAAGCCGCTAGTTTACCATTAATGCACATTAACCAACTTTTTCTTCTCCTACATTTAGGGTGCTCAGGGTGAAACTGGCCAGAAGGGCGAACGCGGAGATCCCGGCCTGCCGGTAAGCAAAACATTCCACCACACTTCCCAAACCAAATTCACTTTTACTAGCAAATTATTACCCGAAATCGGGCAAATATATGTTTGAGTTTTGATTTTGTGTACTGCATGTTAATGTACTCCCACTTTCCTGTATGAATTTCGACTTTCCATGAAAACACACACTACTCTCCTATTCTCCGCTCTGTTCTGTGTATCCTCTCTTCTCTCTTGTTGCCGCATTCACTTGCACACATGATTACTCCACCTACAACTAACCGTAAACAATTGATGATTGTAAACGCCACTGCCTTCCCCGCCCACTCCTGTGTACTGCAACTGTTGTGCGTGTCTGTGTGCGGGTGCTGATGTTTCTGTTCCGTTTGCTGTTGCTGTTGCTGCGACACCAGGGCACCGATGGCATTCCCGGCCAGGAGGGACCACGCGGCGAGAAGGGTTCGCGCGGCGACGCTGGCCCGCCCGGCAAGCGTGGACGCAAGGGCGATCGCGGCGACAAGGGTGAGCAGGGCGTGCCCGGACTGGACGCGCCCTGTCCGCTCGGCTCCGATGGACTGCCCTTGCCCGGCTGCGGTTGGCGGCCACCAAAGGTTAGCATGTCATGCGGTAGCGTTAATTGATTCTATTTTTTTTTTCGTTTTGTTCATTGGTGTTGGTGGGTTTTATATTACTTTGGAAATTCGAAGCCGGAAATGTATTGTTTGCATGCCTAACGACCGCCAACAACCACAGCAATGATTAAGTTAGACCTAACAATGCGCACGCTCGCCACTTGCCACTTTGTTGTGTACTAACGCTTTCCGCACACACTAATCTGATCTCTGTAGGAGCCGGTAATCTCCACGCCCATTCACAAAGACTACCTGCCCGACGTGACGGCGCACGAGAGCAACACCAGCGACTACGAGCCGGAGGATGAGGACGACGAGCAAACCGAGGCCGACGACGAGTACGACGAATATCAAGACAATCTACATAATTCCGACTAATAGGCTCAACGACAGTCTTGTGCGGATCCCAAAACAACAAAGACGACCAGAGAACACGCATAGATATTGTAGAATATTTAAATCGAGTAAAATAGAAAATGACAAAAACTGAGAGGCATTAAAGAGGCCAATGCCGTCGATGCGCTTGCGCCAATAACTGGCAATTTATTGCACAACAAAAACAACTCGCACGCAAAACGAATTACAAAAATACTCATTAGGCACAGCCGTGGCCATGGCCCGTTGACCATTCTGTAATTATCCACGCACACGCCTCTCGTCAGGCCGCATTGGACTTTACACGGTCGTATGCGTTCACGCTTTAACAGTATTTACACATGTAGCATTGTATTTTATAGTGTTGTGGCAATTAACCGTTGAGTGGCTTTCAAATTAGTTCTATTAACATTCCACGCAAGCGCAGCGCACTCAGAGTCCCGTAGTGGTAATTATTGTAGTATTAGCCAATAGCGCTCGTAGTCGACGTATTGTACATCCCAACACCAACACACCAACAACAAGTACGCACCCGGCACCCGAGTCAACGTAGCATTGTAGCGCGCCGCCAGCATTTATTGCCGCTCTGCAATTGGACACGCCACGCCTCAACGCCAGCACCGCAACTAACCCCACTCACTCTTAGTCGGCTGTTGGGTTCATGGAGACACTGCTTTCTTGGCTTGGACACTGTAATGTTTTGTGCTTTAACCGCTCTTTACACACTATGCTTCTACAAATTCCGCTTTCATGCATTTCACCAGCACAACAACCACACTAAACGATTTACATCTTACAGGAAAACTGGCAGCAATGGCTGAAGGATGAGTTGAACGCCCTGCAGAAGTCGCCGCGCAACTGACGCCACTCGATTCGGCCTGATGTCACAAAGCAGTCGTTTTGCAGCTTTAACTGGTGCCCAATGCAATCTTTTGTTCTCCTATACGCTGTACTAATATTTATGTTAATTTATCTGTGTATGTATGTATTACGACTAGTTATGTAGCAAGTTTTAAGCGATTTCGCAGCCAACTTTGTAACAATTTTACATGATTTCGAATATGCAAATAGTTATCAATGTGAGTAGCATTCTGCGTATTTCACATTCATTGATATGAAATTTTATCTCTACATTCACTGCAAACAATCAATTAATGTATAAGCGAAGTAAGCTCAAATTTGAACCATTAAAATATGCCAAAATGTACGAAACCTATTCTAATACCAATGTTTAACAAGTTTGCTTGTTAGCAACAGCCGATTAAAAATTATATTTGCATATTTTTGTAATAAAGCTAAAATGAGAAAATATTTTTTAATGTTAAACTTTTGTGTAATAGCCATAATTATCTACTATTCGTGTTTAGCAATTAATTTTGGACAATATTTTTTATAAAAGTTATTTAATAAATTCTAAACGTATTGAGAGAACCAAGTTGCAGTCTTTAATATAATTTTTGGTAAAGAAAAATATTATAATTAACGATTAAGAAGCGAGCATAATTTCGATTGGTTAACGTAATCAACAAAAGGGACCTATTTGCTTTATTGAGGTTCTATGCTAGCGAAGTGAAAAAGGAGAAAGATTAAGTATTCGTATAAGCCATAATGACTTGAATTGGAATTTGGGCCGCTCTCCACGAGTTTTCTTGCAATAGGAATTAGCAAAGCTTTAAAAGAAAAGTAGTTGTCAATGAAATAACCTAAATAAGTAAAAAAAAACATACACTGCACACTAAGGTTATGTTAGCTTAGGTTGGCTGACCCCAGGGGTCTCACATAGACCAAATTAGTGGTCCATAGTGTTACCAAGTTAAATTTCTTAGCGAATCTGAGTAGGTCGCCACTTTTTTGCTCCGCAATACATTCCAAGAAGGAGAACGACGCGGACCCAAGGCTGCTGACCCGTGATCTATAAAAAGCGGGGCACTGACACAAGTGATCCAGGGTACCTTTGACATTGTCTACATTACATCTCGTGCAAGCGTCACTTGCACACTAAATACAAAAGAGACACAACTATTACAAAAATATCCACAGTACATATTTCTAACTACTTCAAAAATGTCATTCTAGCTTAGCTTCTTTAACTTAAATCCTTTTGCTTCCACCTTTGCTTCTGTGAGATGAAACGTTTTTTGCCTCTCTTTAAAATTTGTGATTATTGTGCTATGACTGTTTTGTATTTAGTGTGCGACATGTTGTGGGTAATCCTAAGCAAAAAGCTGCAGGAAATTAAAAAAACGAGCAGTTTAACTACCTAATGGGCATAGATAATATCTATTGTAAATATTGTTAAATGATGTAAATATGATTTAAATATATTATATTTAAATCATATTTACAACTTTGCTTTCGAAAATTTCTTTCTTTCGCTTTGAGTTTTAGGCCATTTTGCAACGTCAACATTTGAATTCACGTTGGGCAGTTTAGCAATGACCCCAACTGTTTTTTTTATATAAAAAATGAAGGCTTTCGCTATTGTTGCGATTAATTTCCAACTCAAGAAAAACTTATTCATTTCAAAAATGAGAATGGGAGAAAAATCTGACAAGGAACAGGAAAGTATGCGAAGCTTTGAGTATAGTATTATTCAAAAGATCCAATACTAGTGTCCTACAACCCTTGACAGGCACACGTTTTAATTTTTTCTATATTGCTGTACGGAAGCGAAACATGGCTAGCATCGAATGCCATCACCCAACGGCTACAAGAAGAAATACCTGCGAATCATCTGCAGATATTTTGGCCCAAAGCAATCAGCAACGATGCTCTGTGGAGGCTTAATGAGGAGGAACCCGTCCTGAGGGAAATAAAGCTCAGGAAATTGATTGATTGATAGATCACACTGAGAAAACCACCCGACAGCAAGTCGCGGTCGCCTAAAGAGCAACAGGAGAAGGTCTCTACGCGAACTAGCCACTGTCAACACTACATGGGACTGCCCAACTACCCAGAATCGTGTAAGATAGAAGAGCCCTGTGGAAGCCCTATGCTCCCGAGAGGAGTGAACTAGGGAAAAAAATATTGCAATATAGTTGCTTACTGAAATTATTATTGAAATGCTGTGCTTCACTCCATGCAAGTTAGCCACCTTATTTCAGCATGAATCGAGTAATATTCGGCTAGAAATAATATTACTTACTTTAGTTACTGCCATTTGAAGCTCTTAAAATTATTTGATGAATGGTAATAAATGAATGCAGGTGATTGAATGAATGAATGAATGGAGGTGAACACATTATGAGTCGTAATCTTCTCCAGTACTCAAAGTCCAAACGTTCGCATTTTCTCAGCACATTATCCTCTTCATTTATTTCCACCACACATTTTACTCCTTTGATAACTTAAGATGTTTAACAAATTTATGCACATTTTCCTTAACGTAGGGCTTGATGGCAATGCAGGTGGGAATATTCTCCGGCTGCTCAATCCACATTTTGTGTTTGATGTCATTCTCCTTCAATTTTTCAGATAACTTTACTAAAGCCGCTTCATCTTTAGCCTAAGTAAAAATTTAAATTAAATTAAATTAAATTAAGATTAATACACAAAGTTTAATTTTTCAATATAATATTTGAGTATTTATTGAAACAACTACAAACAACTTACCTCCAAGACCACTTTGTGCATGCTGTCCAGATTCTTTAAATAGTCCACCGTGTCCGCATCATCGGCGTACAAATGCATCACAGCCGCTATAATTGAATATATGAAAAAGGGCAGCTATTAAATATTAAAGTTTATGTTAGGATTTATAAAAAGATTTTAGCGTTTTAGATCTTTTAGCGTTCCAGGTGTTTTCCGGTACTTTGAACCACACACTCACCTGTCGCGTGACAGCACTGCGCAATGACTGCGCCCAACGGCCAATTCAATACGGAACGCAAATCGCTACGCACAATTATGTATTGCACAATATTCGACATTTCTAACTTAAAATCAATTTAATTCTATCAAAAATATAAAAATACAAATGCTTTAGTGGAGCCCGCTTTGCACAGCCTGTAAACGCCGACAAATGTCAAAATCAGCTGTTCCATGCGGCTGGTATCGTATACGATATACGCAATGATGGAAGGTTGCCACAGTGCAATACAGGTTGCAAAAATACGAGTAATTAAGTTGTTTTTTTATTACTTATGAAATTGAAATTTATTATGAAATAAAAGTAGCAATAGCATCGAAACCAAATAAATTTTGGTTTTAATAACATTTTTATGATTTTTATTTAGTTATAAAAAGAATAGATTGTAAATTTGAGTCAGTTGTTTTTGTACTTGTGCGACTACTGCTTATGAGAATCTGCTGCTTACTGCTGCTACTCATTCAACTAATTAGCGGTTTGAACGACAGGAACTTATCTCACGGTTAGGGCATTTGGCAGGGTAAAGTTGATGGAAAACAATTAGAAGGAAACATTGGAAATGTGCCTTCAGTATGAATCGAACCTATGACCTCTGGATTATGCACTTCACACTAGGCTACGGAGGCTTTCTTAATTTTGATGGACGGTAAAACAAGGTTTGGACAAAAACAAGCGTGACAGAAACTATCAAAAGTTAAATTAGGTTAAGCTGGTTGTCCGAATTGGCCACGTATAGACCTTATTGGGGACCTAGCGGTATCAAATGGAGTTTCTCAGGCGTTGATCGCTTAGAATGTATGTGATTTTAGTGAACCCAGGGAAATACAGGGCTCCCAGACATGCAAGGCGAGATCTAGCTATAGGAAGACATTAGCACAGAATGTGTTCTAAGGTTTCTAATGACGCCATGCCCCTTACACTTTCTGCACTCGTCCGATTCAGTTATGGCCTATCAACATAACTGTACAAAAATATTCGTATTAGAAAAAACTCCCTAAATAAATGCTCGTGACAAGCATTTAAAATTATATTTGGAATTTTGTTACAAAACGGGTGGAAAATTGTTTTTTCTTAAGCTGGTTTGGAAAATATTTAACAAATATTTAATAATATGGGGAAACCATTGCTGAAACCTTTGAAAAAAAATCGTTTCCAAATTCATATGCGAAACCATTTCCAAAAACCGAAACACCGTGTTTTCAAAACTAGTTTGAAAATAATGAAAATTAATGGGTTTACGTCGATTTTCTTTAAGTTGTTTTCCGCAGTTATTCATGCTTCATGAAACGGAACTACAGTTTAATTGTCAAAATCCCAAAAACAATCACATTAATTACATATCAGGCAATACTCGATTCTGGCTTAAAGAGTTTTATTTTACTTTCGATACTTTTTTTCGAAGCTTAAACATTTCACCAGTAAAGCTGTCTTCAGTTTCCGGTGGCCCTATTTCCAATTTATTCAAATATTTTAACAATCATAAAATTCCATTCTTCATTGAAAATATGGAAATGCCAAAACTGTAAATTTGTTTCACATGTCCTTCGTTCCTAATTCTGTTGTGAAAATTTTAATTAGTAAACTCGTAATTGCTCTCAAGTTGCTGCCGCTCAATGACGCGGCTACAATAAGGCGATACTCTTCAAATTATTGTGTTTTTAACCTTCCCACGCAGACGAAAGTCGTTGCTCATGTTTGTGCCGGCAGCTGACTCGTAGCCGGCAGCAGGCAACGTGCAATGTGCAACGTGCCGCATCACCTCATCTCATCGCTAGTCCGGCCGTAAAGAAGCGGTCGCCGCATGTGCACTTCTGTGTGTTTTAGGGGGGTTCAGCATTTTGCTTATCTGAAATTAAAATTATTTGCATAAATTGCACGGCGTCTTATCCACGAAGCAGTCAGCAGCGCTGCCGTCGTCCGCACAGATCCCAATGCAAACGCGCTCAAGATGCCAACACGGCGTTGCTGATGGCCAGCGGCGCAATCGCTATGGCAGCGGTAAATGCAATGCAACAACAACTACAACTCACTTTCGCAGAGGATAAAACAACAACAACGACAGCAACAATTGCTCGACGACGGCACCCAACGTAATTGTCCCCTAGTGCACTCGACCGACGGGGCTGCACTCTCGGTTAATCTTGTGTCAGCAAGTGGAAATATGTGGAATGCAGCGGCTGACCGCAGCCGCTCCGCGCAGAGCGGGCCGGCAAGCGACAGTGGCAATGGCAGTGACGGCAACGGCGACAGTGGCCAGCGCGGGAGCGGCAACCAAAATCGAAACCTATAATCATATGCGACATGCTGGGTGGACAGACAGCGCATAGAGCCCCAAGTGTCGTTGTGTTTACGCTCGCTAATACTTCCCCACACACACACACTCGCGCATGTGTGTGTGTGTGTGTCACACATGCACAAAACACGTGTACACTGACAGCCCCACACAGCCACTAAGTGCATGCGTACATTTGCGCCGTTCCAGCTGGTCCTGTGCATTGTGTGTTTGTGTGTGTGTAGTTGGCTGCTCGCAGCCATTGATGCATCAATTTGTGTGCGAGTGTGTGTGTGTTGGCGCACTTGTGCATGCACAGGTTAAATTAAGCGCTTAATAAGGTGCCAAAGGCGCACACGTCCAAGTCTGCACTCGGTTGCAGTTTGATCTTGGCCCAAAGGGTGTCCGTCCCGCTGCCTGATTTGAGTGCAGCATGTGTGCGCAATGGCATTGAGCACTCTCGGACAACTTTAAATGCCCAACTTTGCAGCAGGAAATGATTAAATGTGTGCTGTTTCCTTTAAAAGTGGAGACATGACTAAAATTGAGCAATTGGACGACCGCATTTAAATGGGAACAGTAGACACTGGCGTTTGATTTATAATATGGAATGCATAATTATTGAAGTTAATTTAACAAAAGTGTTACTTGTATGCACTTTCACATTCGTTTGGTTGAAATCATTTATGGCCAGAAATTGCTTGCATGAAACGAGTATTGTCAATTAAACCTAATAAAATTATTCATTCCGATCACGATTTCTACTGTGAACAACTTGAATTCTAATAATATTGAATAGAGCTACGGATATTGTTAAAATAAGTAATGTATCTGATTTTTTTCAGCTGCCACCAACATTTGCTAAAGTCATCCTTAAAAGTAGCGAGCAGCTATTTTAGCCTAGTTTCATTTTATTCCTGCATCTTCACAAATTGTATACTTGATTTGATAGTCACCTTTCTTACATATATATGCAGTGGCGCACGCAGGGGGGTTGTAGCTCTGTTTCCTGTAGAGCCTTTTAAGAAAATAATACCTTCAAGAACACTGGAAGTTAAACAATTCTCCTAAAACCATTATCAGGGACGTAACAGTTATAACGTTATTAGAAAAAAGTTGGAAAATAACTGTTTCATTGTAACAAATATTTTAATTGTTACTTATAATTATTATTTTGAAATAATTATTTTCACTTCTATGTATAACTATTATTCGTAACAAATATTTTTATCTGTTGCCTAATAACTATTATCAGCAAGAAATATTTTTTCCATTGCTCGGTAACGTTTATTTTTTTAAAAATATTTTTTCCGTCATCACATAACTATTATGAGAGAAATATTTTTTTACGTTACTCGGTAACGTTTATTTTTGGAAAAATATTTTTTACGTTGCTCGGTAACGTTTATTTTTGGAAAAATATTTTTCCTCATAATAGTTATTGTCCAACAATTATAAATATCTCTTAAAAATGAGCAACGTTTTCGAATTTTTAAAAAATCATAACTGTTATTTTGGGTCCCTGATCATTAAATCCAAAGAAAAATTTTTTCACAGATTTTTTGATTGGAAGATTCACGTCAAGTGTTCACAAATTCTACCAGACAGTATAGGTAATTTTCATTTTACATTTGCCCGTCCGCAGTGTTGCCGTTGTGCGACTAAAGTGTCAAAATTACCCTTTCTGGAGACCGATACCACCTGACACCAACTTTTTGAAAATAGGCTTAAAATCATGCGACTTTTGTCCCTTTTTCTTGATTAAAAAGTTTATTTGTACATTTTGAAAGTTGTTTCGTAAAGTTAATTTTTTTTATTTTTTGTGTGTTTAAAAATACTCAAAATATGCCTTCCTTTTAGTATTCACTTTTCAAAGGTAACACTTAAATACTTAAAAATTACACCTCTGGCAACATTTAAACTACTTGCAACCCTTTTATTATGTCAAAGTTTTTCCGCAAAAATGTACAAAATTAATCTGAATTAACGCGCTTTTTTGTGGCATTGCCTAAGTTATTTCTGCTAAGTAAATTAATTTTGATGGCTCCCAATGGATAAGTAAGTATAAAACGCATATGCTTTGAAATGCAAATGTTTTCATAATAAATACAAAACATGGATATTGGGACTTTTTAATATATCCCTCATCAATTAATTTAAGGGGGGAAACAGTTTTTTTTACAGAAAATTATCTCCTTTACAAATTTAATAAAAATAATGAGTTTCGAAAGATAAAATAATGAAAGTATATATAAACATGGTATAAAAAAATTGGATCACTTGATGACACTTTTCTTCGGCTGTGACACTTTTTTTTGCGACTTTTTAAAATTTTTCAGCGGCACTGCTCGTTCGAGATTTCATAGTTTTCGGAGTCATCTGGAGACAAGTGTTCAAACAAACCGTTTTCGGTCAGCTATATCGGCCAAATCCTTTCATAAGTCAACAACCTGGCATCCACTCGCTTCTCATTCTACAGTTCACCCATCAGAACATAACCTGTCACGTCAATTAGAACCAATGCAATGCTCGCGCGTGTATAGGGGTTCCTCTGAATAAAAAGTATGGATATATCCTTTACTTAACGGATAGTAGGCCGTCCTCGATAATCCAGTGAGTAGTGCGATGGCTTCTCATACCGAGGCCTTAGTTTCGAATCCTAGCTCGGCTCGGAAAATTGCCAAAAACCGCCGTTCGTACTTGGCATAAAACTATAGGTCCCCTCCCTCCCTTTGACCATCAGTTTGATATAAAAAATGGGTGAAATATATGATATCACAATGGGCCTTTCCAGTGGCGGATTCAGGGGGGTTTGGGGTTGAACCCCCCAGAAATATTAGGATCGACTTTAAAACTACATACAAATTAAAAGGCATTTGTTTGGCATTTTATGAATATTAAAGAATTACTTTTTGAAACCCCCCAAATATTTTTCAAAATCCGCCCCTAAATCCGCCCAAAATCTCCTACAGAGGCTGTGGTGGCTGCCTAATCTAACCTAACGGATAGTAGACTTTTCTACAGATTTCATACAACTTCAGAGTTCACATTTTTATCCATCTCCAAATATTCTCAACCCATGCGCTTAGAGCTTTCACACCCAAGATTAACTTTATTTTCTGGACAGAGTTTAATTTGGAAAACCGTAATACTCTTGGTAAATGTTTGGATGTTATGAAAGATCAGGCTAGACAATTATTTTTTTACCATATTTTTATCCGGAGACATAAGATCTTCCATAAGTATTTTGATGGGCGTTAGAAACGTGGTTGAACGTATGATTCTGGTTGTATCGAAAGGGTTTAATATTTAAACTGACAATTTATTTAAAATGTTAACTTGTACAACGATTTCATGCCGCATTCCTACACATTTCTAAAATGTCCATATTGAGCGTTCAGGTTTTGACTCCATTCTGTGGCACAGACCAGACAAAACACCTGACGAATCTGAATCGTCAAGTCATGTTTGCAAGTCCAATTTTTCTGATCTGTTACCTACCATCAATTCGCTCCATCGAAATCAATAAATCTTAATATGTGTTTGGTTTTTTATTTAGTTTTAATACTGTTTAAAACACTTTATTATAAGTATACATATATTTTGAGAATTTAGCTACATTTAGCTACACACACAAACATTTAATAAACTTGTCTTTGGTTCCACTTCTCTCGAGTTCCAGCTTTCGACTACCCTTTCGTTAATACAATTAATAATCATTTAGTTCGCTTCAGTATTTAATAGTCTACACTTTTACCACAAAGAACAAACAATAAGGATCCCGATTTGGATCGCTTTATCTAATTTGATGTGTCTTACAAAAGAAACGAAACAGTTGCCAGGAAGAGGTCCCCGCACGCGCCGTACTCAATCTGCAGTCACTGCACACATCTGCCAACAGTCATCAAACATTTCTTTGCTGCATTACATAAATTTTGGTTTCATTAACTGAGCACATAACAGGAATCGTGTTTGTGCGAGTGTTGCTTCCGGTTGTTTGGATTTTCGCTTTAGTAGATTTTATTAATTGCCAAGTTAATTGCACTAAGTAGATTATACAATTTAGTTGTTTTAGTTGCTCATCAAAACTTAATTGAGTCTCAGATTCAGATTCAGATTGATTTATATGTAGATTTTTTAAAGTAATTAAAATTTGTCGGTTGCCCTCAAGCCAATTGAGTCATTCACCAGAGGCATTTCAGACGTCAACATACGAAATTATGCTATTGAGATTTGCTGCTGCTTGTGTTGTTTTTGTTGCTATTGCTGTGTTCTAGTTGAGCCAACTTCATGGGGCGCCGCAGCAACCTGGACGCCGTTGAGTGCTCAGTGCGTGTGCGCGCGTAGGACGTTAAAATCCGGTCTTGCCGAAGATGAAGTTGCCGGGAGCGTTGACGTCTTCCGCGGCGAAATACTCCTTCCACAAGTTGGCAAACTGGTCGCGCGTCACCTCCGCTTTGCCCTGCAGCAATAAAGTGCGATTGAAGACAACAACAGCAACGAGAACAGTTCAACATACCTGCGCCATTTTCTTGAAGGCTTGCTCGCACTCGGGCTTGGACAGGCCGTAGCTGGAGCAGACCAGCGCAAACTCCTGCGCATCGATGCTGCCATCGTTGGACGCATCCTCCAGATCGAACATGAAATTCATGTACTTGCTCTGCCAGTCCATGACGCTGCTGGGGTCCTTGGCGTACGCGTCCCACATATTGCACCACTCATCGACCGAAACCTGCAAAATTGAAAGAGAGCAAAGTGGCCAACGTGAGTGGGGGGTGTGGCAGGCAGTTAGTGGGTTAATTTAGCGATCGCAATAAAACCATTTATGGAATTTATGAGCGCCACTCGAACACGTAGCGGCCCCAAATTTCCAGCCTTCACATAGGCCTAAAAATCGTTGCTACGAGAAAGAAATCAGTGCAAAGTGCATGGAGGCCGCCTAAAGCGCAACACTACACACGAGCCCATAAAATAATTTCAATCTTTTTTGTTGCAGTAGCGAACGGATGACGAGTGGCCTGGGGTGAAGCGCTGAATGGCGAAATTGTTTGGCAACAGTAAAGTAATTTATGTGCTCGGCGGACACCCACGACGGGCAGCTGGCTGGCACACAACTGGACGACTGCAGCCGAACAACAAAAAGAGCCACAAAGCAAACTGGAGCAACGCTTATTACTTGTATTAGTTGAATTCAATACCAGTGCAGCGGCAAATAAACCAAACAAGGTCAACACAAATAAGGCCAATAAGGCGGCCAAACACAAACACAATCACATGAGCATATGTACATTTGTAAGTGTGTGTGTGAAGAGCTGTAGTCATGCTTGGAATTTTGGCTGCCTCAACTGACATCGGCCACGCTGACCGCAGAAGCCGCTGCCGCGCCAAAAAGCTAAGTTGTGAGTGTGTGTGTGTGTGCGCAATTATGAGCCAGGACGACCCTCCTTGCAACATATTAACATGCCCATTACAACATATGTATCGTGTGTGTGTGTGTGTGCGTCACTGAATAAAGCGCAATAAATAAATAAAAGCAAAAAAGACCCAAGAAAAGAGCAATGTGAGTCATCAATTGCAGATATGGGACAGACTAAAGCCAAATGTTGCAGCGAAAAGGCTAAATTAACTACAACTACAAAAAATATCTACGTCCTACGACTCCTCACCGGCGCAATGACTGTTCGAGGGCCGCAATGGGCCAAAGTTAAACGAAAAGAAAAACTGTCCAAATTAAAGTTCAATGCTAATTGAAACGAAACACTCGTTGGGTCTTCGAAAGTAAATGAAAAGAAGACATTTGTGTTGTTGTTTTACAGTGTAGGTACATAGATGTCTAATAGCTAGACACGTTTAGTGATGGTAAATACAGTTAGTTATCATTACATATTGAAATTTTAATTGAAGAAAATGAAAGTGAATTGAAGACAGACAAGTCAAAGTTTAGTTGTTATTTTTGACTTGATAAGAGTTTCAAAGTGGGTCCAAAACTCAGGCATACTATGAACCCTAAAGATGCTCTATTTCATAGTGAAATTATTAAAGTGAATCAAATAGAATGACGGCTTCTTTTTTGTATGACAAAAAGAGAGAAATTTGAAAAAATATTTGTAATTTATGTTATAATGCTCAAAAAAATTGACCCTGAATAATACATAACAGTTTCAAATTTGTTTAGATTTCAAACAAAATTAAAAAATCCAAAAAAATTCTAGGAAATCGTTGCTGTATTGAAAGCAGCACATCTAATATGACAACTTTTGTAGTGTCCAGCGTAATAAGGAGTGCGTCGTTAAAAATTGTGACATCAAAAAATTAAAACATCTCAGCAACCACTAGTCCAATTATTGAAAAGTCTAGTTTTATATAACATGTCTTTTATGTATATTTTAGAATTGATTAGAAAAAAATTATAATACATTTTCAAGGGTAAAGTTTCTAACTTTTTCTGGAATACCCCTCATGAGGGCTTTCATTTTTCCTTGTTAATTTTATAATTTTATCATTTATCATAATTTTATCATTTTATCATTACCATTTTATCATTAAATACTCATTGAATGCTATAAATGGGCATAAACTATTCAATGATAGAGTTTTCATGGCTCACCTGATCAAAGAAAGTTTAATTTGAATTTGTATTAACGAAGTTATTAGCAAAATTGCATGTCACAATTTTTAACGACGCACTCCTTAACTAATGGCAAAAAATTTATCGATAGTGTGGGCTTCACTTCAATGAATCAGAGAGCGATTTGAGGACTGTTGGGTTAATGCAATAGAGAAACACTTTGACAAAAAATGTGTCAGGTTTTTTCTATTTATAAATAAATATGAAGTCGTGTCAAAATCTGGTCTACTTTACTGGTGCATGATACAAAAAATAAAGGTAGAACCGCTGTAAAATTTTTTGACACTAAACGTGTTTATTGACGTATTTCGTATTCGTAAAAAGCTTGAGTCGTGATGCCACTTTGATATAATATTAAATTAGGGATATTTAACCCATTTTCGGCCGCTGGTCGATTTTTCGACCAGCCACTTTGAAGGAGAGTAGCTCTGCACTTAGACATTATATCTTTGAACTTTTGATGCATAAAATAGCTTTAGTCTTTTGGTAACCCCTCGAAATAATATTTTTTTTTAAAAAAGATAAATTTAGAGATGTTGGCTAAGGCACGAAAAAAAGCATTTTTTTTAGTCATATTTTGAATATTCTGAAAAATATATAACCTTTTCAAATTATTGATTTGTTATTGATTATTTACGAAGCCTAAAGACCAAATTACCACAATCAATTGATATCCATAAGATTATGAAAATATTTTTACCTCTCAGCACCGCGTACTTTTCAGTGGTCGAAAAATCGACCATTGGCCAGAAGTCGTCATGTATGTACATATGTAAGCCAACAATTGTTTCTTTTCATGCTTGATTATTATTGGACTAAAACTATATACATATATATTTCTTTTTATTTTAAATTCAATTTTTATTAAATTTGTTAAATTTTTTCAATTTTTATAAAAAAAATTTGTACAAGAAAAAACACAAAAAAAATCCAACAATATTCTTGATTAATGTCCTAAATGTAAGTCCTTAAAAGGAATTAAAAAAGTATTGGCTATTTCTGGTAGCGGCCGAAAATGGGTTAAGGTTGTAAAAATTTTAAGATGTTTTTGAAATCCACACGGAATAGACCTTTAACTGTGACTAATATATTTTGGGCGAAGGTATAAAAATGTTAACAATATGCGCAACATGGTGGCTGAGAAGAAGCATTGGCTCTACCTTCATTTTTTGTATCATGGGTCTGTAGACTCGCTTTCTCCCAAACTGACGCAGTGTCAACTAAATGAGTGGATTTCCGTGGGTCTTGATTGACCTACTAGCGATCAGGTACAGCTCAGAATAACTTAATTATGAAGCAGAGAATGAAAATGGAATGAAACTAGTGACTACTTAATCCTCTCCCCCTCCCTACAACAAGCTTTCAATTACATCAGCCACCAAAAATATTAAAAACTCGTTGTACTTACAAAAAAAAAAAGATGCTGTTGACATTTTGACCCTGTAAAACAAATTAAACAATTGTTCTGAAGAACAACTCAGCTACAAGAAAAGCAATGGATTCACCTTGTTTACAACTGATTCATTACAAAAAACAAAGCAACAAAAACAAGAAATCTGTAGATCTGGCGAATTATGAGCACAGTTCTGTATTTCCTGTATGCAATAATATGCCAAAACAACAACAACAACAATAGCCCTGACAACATGACTACAGCAACAAATCAACAAATTGTTGTGTCAACAGAACATGAAATTTCTTCTGCACTTTTCTGGCGCACTTGTAAAAAAATCAGCGCAAGGTGTACACTTCAGTCGTGCGTAAAGTAGGTGAAGGGAGGAATGGAAGCGCGCAATTTAATGTCTCTGCCGCTATGAAATATAATATGTATACATGCATATGTGTGTGTGTGTGTTGCATGTGTCTGGTTGTGTGTAATGGGTTATGGTCAAATTATTTGTGGCACGCGCAGCATAAGCAACGAACCGATCGGACAACAGCGGCCGCAGTTCAAGCAGCGCTCGGCGGCCGCAATTGTGGCAGTGTTTGTGGCAGCCACTGGCAAGAGGCCAAAAACGTGTCAGGGGACATGAATGTATGCATGTGTGCGGACACGCCCCCCGCGCGCCTCCAAGCTACGCAAGTCGACACGATGGCACAATGTGTGGGCAGGCCAGCAATCACTGCTGAAAAGGACCGAAAAATTGCCACGCGAGTTGCATTTTCACTACGTTGGCATAATTTTCGATGCTCATACATAACTTGTTGTTGTTGTTGTTCTCAGTGGTAATGTTGGTGTTGTTTGTGAATTTATGCGCATTACGAAAGCATATAAAATGACCGCCGACAACACACCTCGATTGCGTCCATATTTGTTGTTAGTTATTTATTTGGCTGTTGTTTGTTGTTGTTGTTGCTGTAGACTGGTACATGACAAGCATTGTTTGCTATTCGGTGCCGAAATGATTGTATTTCTCATGCTTAAGCAATTTTTTATGCCATTTTATTGCTTTTTACATTGGGTGCATTCTATGTCGTGGCATTTTGACCCAAAATGGTCCAATTTATAGCATTCATGACGTGACGTTTGGTGGCTTTAACTGTCCATACTTAACGTAATGGGGGTTAAGTATTTTTTTATTGATATATTAGCAAGCTGGCATAACATAATTTATAAGGGTGGAACAAAAGTCTTAGAACCTAAAAAACCATAACACTTAAAAGAATGCAAACAAAATCCCTTCTTTGCTCTAAAAAGTCCACTATTTAGCGTTCATAGTTTCAAATGTTAAAATAATAACTAAACAATTATAGTAAATAAATGAGGTACCGAATTTTTTGAAATATCCAACAATAAGTTGAGACATGGAAATTCGAAGATCAGAAATCAACATAATTTTTGTAATAAGTGTTTATTTTAAGTGTTTCCAGACATTTTGAAGTTAATAGATTTATTTATTTTTATTTATTTATTTATTTAACAGATAATAGAGGCATATAAGATACAATCTTTTGCATGCCAATTAGGAACACATTCGTTTTAAGCATTACACAATAAATACAATATTATTACAATATTTAATAATTTACGAAGAAAAATCTTAACTATGAGTAAGTGAAAGTAGAGAAGTAGGGTAAAGAGTGAGAGAAAAGTTTGAAATGTTATGAGAAGTGTTTGAAGAGTAGATGCTTAAAGTTACCACTACCCGAAATATATTTGATGGCACTAGGAAGCGAGTTTCAAGACCTTATGGCGCTAACGAAAAATAGCCTACTGGAATTTTTGAAATTATGGTTAGGAATTAGGAGATTGTAGTTTCGACTTGACTTGCAAAGCAAAAGTTTTTCAAAAAGGTAGCAGGGACGCTTCGTATGTATAAGTTTATGTAAAAACATACAGTTTCGTGCTTCTAAGTAGCTTTTGAGGTCAAGACCAAGCAACTGTCTACTATAAGAAGAAACGTGATCCCCTTTCTTTAAGCCATAGACGTAACGTGCAGCATTGTTGTATGCAATAAGCAGTTTATGTTCCATCGGTTCTTTTTTTATAGTATTCCATAATATGACCCTTAATCCATTGTTGACCTCGGAAAATTTTAATATTCGAAGAAATTTTTGTTTTTTTTTTAAGACTCGAACAAACGCTCAGGGGATGACTCCTATTAATGCGAGGCATTGCGTTGGTTCAGGAAGGATACAAAGGTTAGGAGATAGGGTTTTGAGAGAAGTGGTTGTGGACTCTTGACTTGAACCCATCGAAGTTGAAGTACTTTCAACAAGTTTGAAAGTTTCATCACGTTTTATCATATAACACCTTAACCCATGTTTTGAACTTTTAGTCGCAGAATTGAAAAAAATCCCATCTCTGCGAAGATTCATATTCTAAAGTGGATGAAATTTAATATTTGTAGCTTTAGTTGGGTGAAGATGAATCAGTCAGTCAGGACAACCAATTTTATGTATAAAGATTAGATATGATTTACTGCACGATTTTTCGATTTCGATGATGAAGAACCTCTAATTTCGGTTTGGTGAGAAAGTACATGAGCCAAAAAATTGTGGAGTGGGGTGAAATGTTCATTCACAAAAAAGCTGGGAAATTCGACAAATTGCACCACAGCTCCTCAGAAGTTGCCCTTAGAGGGTTAAAATCTTTGATTGACCCCCACTAGTTTTCTTTACTGAACATTTCTTTAAAACATATTTATACCCTATCTGCAACCCTTAATAGGGCTCCCATACAAAATGATCGATTTTATAAAATAGACTCCAACTGATCCCAAGTTGACCCCAGGTATGTCAAATGTAATTATTTTCCCTTCCAAATGTTTGTTCCAAACATACCTACCCGCTATCTCTAAGTCTTAAGGGGGCCGTCATATAAAACTGGCCATTTTCTATGGAATTGGCTCCTCATTAAGTAAGCAATGAAACATCGTATCTCGTAAACTACTGGACCGATTTGAATGATTTATTTAGCGCTCGACAACATGCAAAAAATACAAAATTAATTAAGGTTCAGAAATTCATCATCAGAGTGCGTCTCTCATAAAATCGCAGTTGTGAAGTTCTCAACTTTTGGGTTTCTACGAAGCAAAAATCAAAATCTTATTACCGAATCCCATTAACCTTATCTGAGCAGCTGTGTAGCAATTTTCATGTACGTTTTCACCAAACCGTCAAAAATGAGAGGTTCCTCAGCACCGTGAACCCATTATTAAGAATTTGTATGGAGAAAACTTATCTAATATAGATGAAAACTAAAAATCAGTCTTTGTACCTTTCACTGTGTTAGATGAACATTTAAGTATAAGGCAGACATGTGCCTCAGGGACGTTTGCTTTAAAAAAGCACGGGGGATGAAATGCCAAAACTAGAGCTTTTGGACATACTTTGCTTTACAAAGGCATTGGATCGGCTAAAGAAGAGTCTAAGGAAACTTGATGATAGGGACTGGTTGGTGAAAGGTCCTAATATGAACCAATAGTAGGACTCGTCATATTTGCTTCAAGTAGTCGCGAGCCCGACTCAAAATGGCATTTATTACTCAACATGGGAGGCAAGAGCTGAGGTACAATGGGACAATAAGGTACAATGGGCATTTCAACACTAAAATAATAATAATAATAATAATTACAACAAAACATTGGAGTGGGCTCTAAGAGCCTTAAAACGTATTCGTCTGTACTCGAAGAGGATTGGACAGCTGTTTGTTAAATCTTCCTCATCTAACATTTCTACTAGAACAAAGTCTCAACTTGATTCAAATGCTCAAATAATACAAAAATATTTCTAAAAAATTTGCATTTCGTTTTTGAAGTGTTACGAAACTTTAGTTGAATATACGCAAATTTTGTTATATTTGTCCTAACCTTAAATTTAACTATTATTAGCTTTTAATCTAACATTATTGTTAAAAATCTCTTCTTAATTCACTCAAATTTCGGCCCCCAACAGCTGTAACACTAAACCTTACAACACTGCCAATTCGATACAATTGTCATAAATTTGAAGGCAATAAGTAAAAAAAGTTAGACAGCTAACAAAAACAAAAGCAACTTCATAATTCCCAACGCTGCCACCCAACCAACCCACAGCCACTAGTTACTAGTGGCCAAGTCTACTGCCTCAGCGATTGACGGTCACGCTGTCATTTAACTGAACACCAGCGCAGTCGCGTGCAGTCCGCAGCTGACCAAGTACTGAAAAGCACGCGCGCGCAAATAGCTTTGCACAGCAACAGCAAACAATAAAACTTTTGTTCGTGTGGGTGTGTGTGTGTGTGAGTCCGGCTTGCTTGCATTTGTGTGCGCCGCGTGCTGCAATTTATGCGGCGCAGTATTTGCCGCAAAAAAACACACATACACAACATAACTCACACACTAACGTAAACCCATGACAGCACCAAAAAAAACATGGTTTTCCATTTCTTCTGGCAGACGCGCACAATTCCTTTCCACACACTTGGCTGCCGCTGCATGGCCGCGAGCTTTGTTTATTTGCTTTGTATCGAACAAATGCGCGACTGCCGATGGCAAAAAGAATAAAAAATATTGCACTTCACATTTCAGTGCACATGCACACAGACAGACAGACACCCAGCGCGCAGCAGCCCCAACCTTCCAATTCGCAATCAGTCGAAAATATGCGGGCGTGCCGGGTTTATGCCCAAACTGCGGCCAGAACAAAGAAAACACCGCACACGGTGCTCTGTATATGTATGAGTGTGTGTGTGTGTGAGCAAACTGCAACATGAACGCGTAGCGGAACTGGCGGCGACACCATTCCAAATTGCACAACAATCAGCACAGCAGTCGCCCCCCGCCATTCAAATGCAAATTTGCGCCAAAATAAGCGACAATAAATTTGTATGCTTTGCTCATTTCTATGTTTTGTTGTTGCATTTTTTTTTTGTCAGTTTTATCTAGCTTTTATATGTTTGCACTCACCTGACCATCGTTGTCCTTGTCCGCCTTGGAGCGCAGTCCCTCCCAGATCTCCAGCATCACCGCATGAGTCTCCTTGTTCTTCGGCGTATCCTTCGCCCAGCCGCGCAGCTGGCAGACGCGCTGTAGCGATTACGATGCACATGAGGTCAGCGCACAGTGTCAGCCGCCGCAAGTGGCAAGTTCATGTGCGCATAAATTATAAAGCACCGCCGACAGGGGAAGGAAACGCGCAGCCAAATGGCAGCGAGCGCAAAAAAAAAGAAACGTTTGGGCAATTATTTGCATGCAAATAAATTTTGTTATTTTAAAGTGTTTGCTAGTTGGTTTTCATGTTTTCATTTTACTTTTCGCTTTTTTCCCCATTTTGTTGGCGTTTTTGTTTTTGTGCAAAATCGTTGCACTTTCATGCGGAATATGTCAGCATTGCCGCTTGGCGTGCAGGTTTGTTTGCGCAGAATCAAAAACGCCGGCAAAATTAATTTAAATAAAAGCGCCGCGTTGACAATGACTGTGCCGGCCACAACAGACGCAGCAACAGCAACCAACGCGACCAATCTTACCTCAATGGCCAACTCGAAGTCCTTAACGTCAATTTCACCGCTCTGGTTTACATCTGTGTGCAGTTTGTATGTATATATGTGTGTGTGTGTGTATTATATTGCATTGTCCACAGTTGGTGGTTGTTATTGTTATTGTTTGATTTTTTGTTGTATTCGTGTGGGAGTTGCACAAAAGATCAGCACAGCACGTCGACAAGGCATGAAAGTGAAATGGAAAGAAAATTTTATTCAACTCTTTCACATAACAAAATAATATTTTCATATAATTTTGCAAAGCGACATAGACATTTTAATGTAATATTTTTATTCAATTTGAAGCATTCAAGTATTTTGTTTCAAACTCTTTTTATTGTCTTTTGTAGTTGTGCATAGTTGGCGCACAAATTATTTGTTGTCTGACTTTTGTGGACAAATTAGCTGGCTCACACCACCATTCACCTACACATTCGCATGTATGCTCCACACCGGCTGCTCCACGCTGCAAAAACAATGCTCGAGTGCACTCAGCGCTCATTGAACCTAATACCAATGCACACCATAAATTCCCATCGTGTTCAATGCGCTCAACTGTGTTTTTGTTATTTTCAAACTTTCAAATAAAACAACCGGCAACGCGGCACTTGTGCGCACACTTTGTCGATTTTCTAGCCCCTTCCGCTATTTATTGCGTTTGGTTTCGTTTGAAATTTCATTGTATAGCTTTGTCGCGAAGCATTCACAGCTGGTAGCGCTTCCGTTACAACGAGCGGAAGTGTTCGCGAGTGTTGCCATTTGTTAGCGAAAAAATAACAAATTCACTTCTTTGCGCTACGTGTGCAAACGGAGCGTATGCGTAATATTAATTTTCAATTTCAATTTGCTTCGAATGAATTGAAAAGTGCTGTAGTGCCACAATGCACCAAAGGAGGGTTTGAGAGTGTTAAAAAAAGCGCAGAAAATTTATGTTTGTTACAGAAATTGTAGGCAGCAAATATGGTTTCAATTGATACTTGGCTCAAAAGTTGTTTACGAAATCCCCCAAAATGGAATCCTGTGTGCGCCACTGCACAACACTCAGCATAAATGTGTGAAAGTAGCCAAACCAGCTACGTTTTCAGCTGGCAAATGACAAGTTTTCACTTGAATTATGTGATTCAATGATTAATGGTAAAATGTTACTCATACGCCCTGGGTGTCGCATTAAATTGCTTTGTGTTTAGTGCCATGAAGGCAGTATGTTACTTGATTTGTTTGCAAAGAGGTTTGTATTAGGTTAGGGTGGCTGCTAATGATGCTCACAAAGTCCAGCAAAGACTTGTTGGAGTGCCACAAGAGTAGGGAAAGTCCCTTAAGACTACACACCAGCCGAGTGCAAGAGGGATGCCATTGAGAGTGCTTTTTAAAACAGGCGATACCGTTAATGTCAATGGTTGACAGATTGAACAGGTCAACCAGGACTGACTCCTCCGGGTCAGGCTGGACAACGGCACATCAGATGTAAAACTTTCTCTTAACTTCATTCACAGAGCTCATTGAGAGAGAGTCCCAATTATTAAGCGTGCCTTCCTACAGTCCAGTGACCAGTTAGAACTGATACAGTGGAAACGATTGTGTCACGCCCCAAGCTCAGAAGTAGTTTGGTTCTTTTGTGGTTTAGCTTAGGTCAAGTTTTCTTGGAAATCCTGCAAGAGTGTTTCAATGCTCACTGCCTATGAGCCAAGCGAAGTTATGTTTAGGTTTATATTACATATTTTCTAAGGATATGGTTTTAAATAATTTTTATAATTATATATATATTTATTTTGGTTGATTTTTGTATTGACAACTTTCGTTTAATGTGCTTCTTCCTCTTGTAGTATATTTTGCTGCAATTAAATTATTACAGTTTGACTGATTATAATTCCACTAGAAGTTATATTCACCCTTAAATCGAAAGCTAACTTATTACTGAAAAATTGGTTTTCACTAATTTTTGTGTATTTTCTATATAAAAATTAAAATTTGTTTACTTCCATCTGGTCAGAAAATTTCACAAATTTGAGGTATCTAAGGAAAAAAGTTTCCGGTCAAGTGTTTTAATTTTCAATTTGTGTTTTTTTATGATTGAAACAATGTGACTATAGCAAAATCAAGCAAATTTTTTAGAATATATCAGAAAAGTATAAGTTTTTAAACCAAATCTTTACCGTATTCAATGATAACGGCCACACTGAATAGCTCAGTTCAGATTTGCCTAAATTTCCAATAACATCTCTGTATGCAAAATTTGGTTAGTTTGCAGGCTTGAACCTAAAAACTTTTTCCCCAGAGATGCTCCCATACTCGCTCCTTTCCCTTCAAATATTTTTTAAAAATTTCATTAATTACCCTTAAAATGCAACAAAAAACCTAAATTCAAAGCAATTCTTCTGCAAATTGTCACTTAAGCCGCATTTGCATTGTAACTTTTCATTAGCTTTCACTTTCAAGTGTAATTTATGTCACTCATACGCCCCATAGCACAATTTTCGTAAAGTCTCATAGCAAATTCCTTGTTTCTGTTTTTAAGTCATGGCAACTCTACACATTTTACACTTGACGCTTCTATGCAAATGAACACAGCTATCCATACTCACCGAAGAAAACGTTGAACAGGAACAACAACTTCTTTTTGCGAAAATCAGAGATCGACATTGTGCTGATGTGGTTTGATTGCTTGCCAAAAACTATCAAATACGCTCAAGTTGTGCGAAAAAACTGAAATGAAAGCAAAAACGCAACAATGATTAGCAAAATTGTTGAAATAGAACAGCTTTGAAGTTTTCTCATAAATACGCTTCAGCGCCTAATAAATGTTGAGAACAAAAACGCTCGCAACACAAAACTCATTAAAATTCAGAAACATCTAAAGCCGCACCACCCAATCAATGTCACGTGCAACTTTTACAAAATTAAAAACGATAAAAAAAAACACTCGTCGGCACTCGTCCCATTCAACTGCGCCTCCTTTGTCAACAGGCTAATTTATATTCTATTGCAAATTGGCGGCAAAGTCAAAAGCATTAGCGCCCATGTGCGCAGTGGCTGTGTCTGCTCGCTTAAGTTTTTTCTTGCATGTGAGGGTGCAGACATGTTTAGTCTTTCATCGTGCAGTCGCTTAGCTGGCAATGCAATTTCGCTGATGCTGTCTCGCTAATTTTCACATTTTCGGCTTGTTTTTGCCTTTTGCTCTTTGCGCCGCAGCAGCACAAAGCAACCAACGAATTTGCCAAGCGAAATGAACAAAGACATAGCACAGTAGCGGCAGCAGCAACAGTTTCAGCAGCAACAATAGCAAATCTCTTGCGGCAAAACAACGCAACGTCCGCACACGAATTCATTGGAATGTTTTGATGGAGTCGGCCAAGTGTGCAGCGTCTACCAGCTCGCGTTTAGCCATGGCAGTAGCACAATTGCAGCAGCAAAAACAACAACTAAATGCACTGCTGCTGTGCTGTTTCGACTACAACTACTACTACGCGTTCACCTCCTGCAGCCTTCATGTTTATTCATCCTTTTGCATATTTTTGTTGCATTTTCCGCGCCCTCTTCTTCTTCTGCCACTCGATGTTATGCCTTGTGCTTCTTCTAATGTGTTGGCAGTTTTTCCTTTGCTAGTGCGCATATTTTCTCTCTTTTTGTCTTCTTTTAATGCGCTTCGAGTCCTTGTGCGCAGCGACGCCGTGTTGCATTGCCTTTGAGCATTTCATGTTTTTGTGCTGCTCGTGCCGCCAGTTCGAGTAAATTGTCTGCAAAATTGTACGAGACCATTTCTTTTAATAGTTCGCGCTCAGATGCGGGCAATCTTGACGCGGATATTGCAGTTAAGGCGCTATCAACGCTCTGCCAACCGATTCGCGTCTCTTTGAACGGCTGCATGCCAAAACTTGATTTCGACAGCAAATTAAATAAAGAGCGCACAATTAAGCGCCCAAGAGATCACATGCACACACACATGCACATGCACATACCCGCTGAGAGCCACAATTTAATTTAAACGGTTGCGTATACGCCCTGGTGGCATTAATTGATATCAGTTGGTTTTTGCTTCGTTTTCGGCTGGCAGCAGCGTACAAAACATTTTATTTGTCAGATTTCATTGCAGTCCATTAAAATGCAAGCAACAACAACAACAACAATTATTAAAACGGACGCACTATCCGCTGTCAGCGGTGATTATCATCTCAACTTTGTTCTATTGCACAGCTGACGTTGTCAGCAAATCCCTTTGGCACGAAATCCCGCGACAGTTTTTATGCGCGAATTTTATGGCCGCGCGTGTGGCAGTAAAAAAGTAGTGCAAGCGCCACTATTGTAAACTGATAAGTGTGCGCATTAAATGTCTCTCTCTCGCTCAAGGACACCAGTGATTAATCCGTTAAACGCTTTTCAAGGATAACAACTTTTATGAAATTCAATTTGCGCATTGGCCGCTTTGATGCACATATGTATGTATGTACGAGTATGTGTTTATGATGCTTTTTATAATCGGTTTTGAATTTTAATTTTCTGCCATTGAGATTATAATTCATTTGTATACATTTTTAATGCACTGTGTTAATTAGTTGTTTGGGTTAGATTGTGTAGACCACAGACAAATTGAATTAATTAAAAAGTTTGATAAAAGAAATTCAGAAATAGCACTTGGAATTGCTTACAAATTAATGACGGGTCGCACTTTTGCATGCCAAAACACGTTTTTAATGCAACAGTGAGAGGAAAAACTTCATGTATACATTAAACATGATAATGCATTTTCGATACTTCGCAACCTTTCATTTTGTGAGAATTGACAAAAAAAAAGGCATAAGAAAAAAATTGGGGACTTGAGAGTGGAGTAAATGGCTCGGCATCGAGATCAAAGTTTACCAAACTGCTGGAAAAGTTTACAAATTACTTCACAGCTGATCAGAAGTTGCTCTTAGAGGGTTAAATCTATGACTTACCCGTACTAATTTTTCCTACTGAATGTTTCTCTCGAACATACTTGGCCTCTATCTCGAACCCACACAATATGATTGCTTTTATAAAATGTGCAAAACTGCTAGAAAAGTGAACAAATTTCTTCACAGCTGGTCAAAAGTTGCTCTTAGAAGGTTAAAATCTAACTTAATTAACTTATCCCCAGTAATTTTTCCTACTGAATGTTTTTCTAGAACATACTTGGCCTCTATCTCGAACCCTTAAAGGGTCTCCCATACAATATGATTGGTTTTATAAAAAGTGCTCCCACTGCTTCCAGGTTGCTCCCAGACCTATCAAATGTAAGACTGGCCCCCATTTATTTTTCTTTCTGAATGTTTTTTCCAAACATACCTATTATCTATCTCCAACTCTTAATGATGCTGCCATACAAAACTGATCATTTTCTATGGAATTGTAAATGTAGTGAAGTATGTTTGAAAACATTGTATTTTAGCAACTACTGAATCGATTTGAATGACTTGTTCAACAATCAAAAACATTCTTTAGTGCAACAAATTTAAAATGAATTAAAGTTCCAAAATTCACCACCAGAGGGCGGCTCCCATACAAATTAAATTTTGAGGTTATCAACTTTTGGGTTTCTACAAAGCAAAAAATCGAAATAGGTTGTAGAAACCCTATTAAGTTTCACATTTCAAATCGATCTCAAATTTTTGTGAATTTTGAGCAACTAATTGAAAGAGTTGACCCATAGACAAGCGGACTTCGAATTCAGTTCCAACTCATTGTCCGAGCAATAATCACGCTGACCTTCAATTTAAGACTTTCTACGTGTTCTACACATCTCTTTCTCATGCTGAGTGTATCAGCTGCCATTAGGCCCGCCAAGACCGCCTCAGAAGTTTAAGGCCGATTTCGCAGTGGTTGGTTAATCAACTGTTCATTTTAATCAAAACCCCATGGTTAACCATTGATTAAATCGTTTGGGTTTTCACAGTGGCCGGTTATGTAAACAGCTGATTTATAATTTAGATGTGGCAGCACTGCTTGAAATTGGTAATACTGCTTGCATATGATTGGCAGCATTGTTCTGATGCTGTTGAAATTAAAACAAAACAGATTAGAAACAGATTTTTCGTTTGAATTTTTTGTGAAAAATAAAAGAGGCCCGGATTTGTCAACCCAAAAAATTGCCAAACTTCTTTAATTGGTGGAAAAAGAAATAGCAATAGTTTCTTCATTTCAAATTTTGACAAATTTCACAAATTGTGTGCACTGTTAAATCAGCTGATTTATTTCTTAGTTAACCGATGGTTAAACATTCAACATTGACTGGTTGACAATTGGATAACCAGAGACTGTGAAATTAACCATCGGTTAATGGTTAACTAACTACTGCGAAATCGGTCTTAAGAGATGCAATATTTTTTTAAGTGCAAGTAAACACAATGTTTAGGCTTTCATCTCAAGCAATAGACTGACTACAGAGCTCAATTACTCCACTAAACCAGTAATCAACTTAATGTTTATTCTCATTCTGTTTGTCTTCTAGATTGTAAAACATTTGGCTTTTGAAAGATTTCAGAAATTGCATTAAATGGTAAAAGCGTTCTTTCTAGTCCCTTTCGATCATAAAATTAAAATAGTTGAAGAAGTTTTAAATATACTTTTAAACTTGAAATTTTTAGGCTATTGGTGATTCTATTTTATTAAAGCATTTAGTTTCATTACCCCATTTTGCATGAAATTCATTAAAGCTCTTTGTAAATGCGTTGCCATCAGAAGGCTGTCATTAATTCGTTCATTACCTCCGCTTCCACTGTGGGCATTGTGTATTTTCTAGTGTCTGCTGTCGCTTGTTAACGCCGCGCGTAATAATGCCATTCCAATGCATTAAGGTGCCATAAATAGGCAATAAATATCAGAAATATTGGTTAAGTCATAAATTTTGGGTTAATTACTTTGCGGCTTCGACGAAAGTTGGCTTAAATTAATATGCGCGCCGCATGCGCGACATTTCGTACATTTCGTACTTTTCTTAATGCTGTTCAGCAGCAAATTTTACACAAGTATGAGTGTGTTTTTAATATGTATGTGTGTATGGGGCAGACAGACTGCCACCTAATGGCAGCAATTTCGACGGCGTTGTTTGTATGCAAACGCGCTGGGAGAGCATATTTCAAGCTGTCCTCGAAGTAAAAGTCACGTGAAGCAGTGCGACAGCACATTTGGCACAGCCACTCAAATGGCCATAACTGGCAGCAGTGCAATTGAAATATTTCAAAGTTGAAACTTTCTTGGCACCGCCAGGCGTTGGCAGGGCAGCGCGTGTCACCGAACGCCTCTCGAAGACGGCGCACAGTGTGACAAATGCATAATCCACTTGACATGGACGGAGAAAAATGGCCAAGTCGTCGAGTCGAGTGTTGGTGTTTGCTGGCAACGCAGCAGACCAGCAGCTGCTGCATGAGCCAATCTACTTAGTTGCAACAATTGATGCGGCAATGCAGCAGTGCGACAGCGCATAGAATTGTTTGCGTGTGTTAAAAGCTGACAATAAATCCACTCAACGCATTCGGTTAGTAGTAAAAGCGTGTTGAGGTTATTATGGGGGAAAGAGTCGCACACAGTGCTGCACTTTTTCGATTGTGCGTGTGTGTGAGTTTAGGAAGTTTTTCAAGAGTTCAAAAATTGATGTTTTAGAAAGAGTTTAAGGAGAGAGAGAGAGGGAGTTTTTGGGAGTTTACAATGGAATGCCCAAGAAAGCAAAAGTGACTTTACTAAGGTCTTTTATTATGTTATGAGAATGCATGTCTTTCAAAAACCACTGCAGTTTTTGAAAGACATGCATTCTTGTATTGAGGAATATACTTAGTTCGATTGTTAAGATTCATTTATTATGTGGAGCCTTTTTTGAGTTGAGTTAGAATTAAAAGTAGAATGTGAATGGTGAATAGTGATTGGCATCAGAGATATTCTTAAGATTCTCTTTTGCTGCTATTTTTTCTTAGTTACTTTGGGGGCCTATTTCGTTTAGAGCTGAAGAAGATTTAGATGTGAATCGTACTTAAAAGTTGTCTAAACAATACTCACATCTGTATCGAACGTTATTCTAAGGGTACTTAAAAAAAACAACAAGCCTCACATCTATATGGAACTTTATTCTTAGGGATATTAAATCAAATAAAAATCAGGTCGAAATTAAAAATTGCTCCATAAAGGGCTCACATCTGCATGGAAAATCATTCTAAGGACTATTGAATCAAATAAAAATCAGATCGTATTTAAAAATTGCTCCAAAAAAGCCTCACATCTATATGGAACATTATTTTTAGGACTATTGATTCAAATAAAAATCAGATCGTACTTAAAAATTGCTCCAAAAACGCCTCACATCTATATGGAACATTATTTTTAGGACTATTGAATCAAATAAAAATCAGATCGTATTTAAAAATTGCTCAAAAAGGCCTCACATCTGTATGGAACGTAATTCCTAGGACTTTTGAATCTAACAGAAATCAAATCGTACTTAAAAATTGCTTCAAAAAATGCTGATATTTCTATGGAAAGTTATTCTTAGCAATATTGAATCAAATAGAAATCAAATCGTACTAGAAAATTGATCGTATTTAAAAATTGCTCCAAAAGATGCTCAAATCTGTTTGGAACGTTATTTTTAGGACTACTGAATAGGGTGGGTCGATTCCGGACTTTTTTCGATTCGAGATTTCTAATAGTGCGGAAAAGTTGCCTTAGTACTTCCTAATTCCAATGCAATGTTTTGTTTTGAGATCGGACTGCATCTTCAACCCCAACTCCGGCCTTGAAATTTCGGAAATTTGCCTAAAATCGTGAAATTGCCTACCTAGCGCCTGAAATTCGCCTCTCATGGCAAAATGTATAAAAGAAAAGTTGTTTGTCGCATCATTAGCTACCATGGCCGTAGGATGAACCGTTCCCGAGATACGAGCGAAAAGGCGGCGCGCCGCAGCGCAAGGTGAAAATTGTTGCAGCTCTCAGCTAACCTGTGTTGGTTACCCAGAACCCACCACGTGGAGGTGGCTGCACTTCGGGTTCCTCCCAAGCCCAACCCAACCAACCAACCATATGTCAGGCTTGTTTTAGTCTGAATCTGTATCAAATTTATTGATAAAATCAGATTTTGTACTAAACTTTGGCAGTTGTTGCCTAGATTTCAGTGTAGAGCGTATAAAACGATCACGAGACTGGGGGCCAATAACTTTAGAAGATGCCTCTGTCACCAGTTTCACGGTTCTCTCGACTGCCACGGTGTGAGAGGGGAATTCACTAAATTTCCATATCTCTGCAGTGTCTCCCGACAACCCTTTTATGAGCTCTTCGTTAGAAACTGAACGAAGAACTGGTGGAACAGTCAAGGTAAAAGTCTTCCAGTTAATCATATCGTAATAATTATTAGCTTTGAAATTCAGCTTTGGCACTTTATTACATCTAACCCATCCATTTACAGTGTCAGTCTCTGCTTCTCTGGCTGCCAGAAGACGGTCAAGGGCCAACTTTCTGACTGTGGTGAGCATTTGTAGAACTCTGGTGTGTGAGACTATCAGAATAGATGACTTTTTGAAAATATTTTCAACCATTTTTGCAACTATTTCTGAAACCTCTTTACTCCTAGGTTCATAGTTGTCACCTCGGAGTCGCCCTATACGAAATCTTTCAAACTGATAATACAAAAGAACATCCTGGTAACTGGGTAGCTGGGACTCAGTGAGATCGTACGGATATATGCCAAACACAGGACATTTCTGTCTAAATTTAATTTTAGATACAGACATGTTGAGTTTTGTGTTCTGTTCAGAGAATGTAAGTGATAGCACTCGGCGAAATCAACGACAAGAGTGAAGGAACTCGATGAAAGAATCTTTGTGTGGGGACCTGTCCGAACGTGTCGTATGGCGCAGGGGAATACACGACGGAGCAAGCTGGTGGCGCCCGGCGCGCAGCGGGAGTCTAGTCTAGTGTCTGGCGGGGAGGGAAGAGCGAGACGGGACGGGGGGAGCGGCCCGGCCGGTCCGACCCGACGCGTGAAGCACAGAACACATCTCCGCAGCGCCGGCGTCATTGTGGGCGCATTCAGGGAGAAGTGTGGCCGCAAGCCGATTTTTACCTTGCGCTGCGGCGCGCCGCCTTTTCGCTCATATCTCGGGAACGGTTCGTCCTACGGCCATAATCATAATACCATTTCGGTAGCTAATGATGCGACAAACAACTTTTCTTTTATACATTTTGCCATGAGAGGCGTATTTCAGGCGCTAGGTAGGCAATTTCACGATTTTAGGCAAATTTCCGAAATTTCAAGGCCGGAGTTGGGGTTGAAGATGCAGTCCGATCTCAAAACAAAAAATTGCATTGGAATCACGAAGTACTAAGGCAACTTTTCCGCACTATTAGAAATCTCGAATCGAAAAAAGTCCGGAATCGACCCACCCTACTACTGAATCAAATAGAAATCAAATCGTCTTAAAAATTGCTCCAAAAAATGTTAATATTTGTATAGAACATCATTTTTAGGACTATTGAATCAAAATATCCTTTCTCATTAAAAAAAAAAGCACAGTATGTAGAACCTTTTAAAAGTCGACTTTAGAAAGTTAGTTTTAACATTTTTATGAAAGCGGAAGATATACAAATACAGATACGATTTCTTTTGACTAAAATATGAATTCGAATGACTTCCGAAACCATCGGTTGGACACAGAAAAACGGTTCTAATGACTTTCCGGCCTACGCGTTTTAAACATGAAAGAATAAATTTATAATAATACATTTTTAATGACGCATCCAAAAGAGATTTTTGGGTTTCAAACCTCCCAAATATCTGTTTGTTACAAACATTTCGGTTGCCAAATATGGTTGCAAATAGTATTAGGCTCAAAAGTTGTGCATGTAACTCTCTCCCAAAAATGGAATCCTGTCTATACCATTGAACTATGCTCAATTTCATTCAAATTTCCTTCAGTTTTGTTATACGTTGAATTTGAAATCGTTTGGAACTTCATGTGCCAAGAAACTTTAATGGGCCAGTTACTCATGACACAGAACATAAACTTAACCATAAACATAAACTTAGAAAATTTGAGCGATTACTCAAAACTTTATTTCCGTAAACATAAACTTAAAAATCAGCTGATTTTCCTTTTTGACAAAAGGAAAATAAAACAAACAATATTGCCACTTCGATTTCTCCATCTCGTGAACAATCAAATTCAAACTTTTCGCGAAATTTTTTTACTTGCTATTATTAAATGTTTGAGCATCCAACGACTAAAATTATTAATATATTTACGAAACTAATAAAAATTGCAATCCATTTTGTATATTTTACAAATTATTTTAATTTCTTTACTTTTCAATTCATTCCGAAGAGAGTGGCAACATTTTTTGCGTTTTCCGTAAACATAAACTTAGAAACCAAAACGAAACAGATTTCTATGTTTACGGTTAAGTTCTAAGTTTATGTTCTATGTCTCGGGTAACCAGTTGTACAGCTTTCGGGTATGCCAGGTCGTGCTAGCTGACAAGTAAAACTAAGTTATGTCATGAGTAACTGGCCCATAATTCCATTTTGTAGCACACTCATAGAAATTTTGTTCGAAAATTCCGATTTCTAATTGAAATCGTGTAATTTGCTGCACATGCATAGATCTAATTTTCTAAATATTTTAATATTTCTCAGCCATTTTGTTGTATTTCCGAGGCTTAGCACTGTTTGTTATAAGACAAATTCTGCATGCGGTATAAGTTGAGTTCGAGTGCCCCAAAAAATCGTCACCTTTCTCTTTAGACAAGTCCAACAATACGTCATCAGCTATTTGTGGTAAATTGGTCTCGAAAGTCCCAAAAGACTTCACCTTTTACCACTTTAGACAATTCCAACAATACTTCATTCTGGGTTTTTAGTTTCTGCATATATAAATTTCTGTATAAATCTGTATAAGTTGGTTTCGAAAGCCCAAAAAAACTTCTCTTTTTGCCACTTTAGACAATTCCAACAATACTTCATTCCAAATCCATTTTTCAGTTTCAGCTTTTTCTTCTCTGTTAACATTTATCTAATTGGTTTAACTTTTTCCGTGCAACTTTTTTTGTTAAATTTTTTCTTATTTTACATTCCCGCTTTCGTTTACTGGTTCCACTTGCATCCATTTCTGACAATTTTCACTGCAATTCGTAAACCGCAAAGATCCAACTTTCTTTTAACAGCCATGCAGCATATAACTTTTTTGTAGCTCAACAAAAACCTTTACTAGATGTACTAAACTCAACTCTATAAACATATAAACCAACGTCTTTTACAACCACTCTCTGCCATGTCAACTCGTTCCCCAGAAATTTCAACCTGCATTCTTATATAAACGCAAATAAACGTTAACAAGACAGCTGCGAAAAGCCATAACATATGAAATAAAAATCGCTCAGCACCTGTGATTAATTCTCCATTTTTATAGCATTCAAATCACACTCGCCATTGCAATATGCAATGCAATAAAAATCACGTATACGCACCGTGAAACCGACTTGCTGACTAACACATGTCTACGCATGTAATAAATGCAAGCTTTATGACAGCAAACGAGGGAATTACTTTTCGCTCTACCTTTTCGCAATAAAAACAATAATAAAAAAATTAAAAAAACACACACACACACAAAACTGTCATTTCCGGTGCGGTCGGCCCGCCTCATTGCCTGCCACCATTTGCAATGCAAATGTAGAGGTTTTAGATAATTCTGTATGTCGCACCGTCGGTCATTGAATACTGTGTAGGCGGTTTGTTGTCTATGTTGTTGTTGCTGTTGTTGTTTTAGCTAATATTGCCAATTCAACACAACACAACTCATTTCGTTCATTTCCCACATCCGTCATGTGCATTTGTTTGTTGTTGCCGTGCACGTTGTCGTTGGTTTTATTTATTTGCTTTGGCTTTTATTGTCACTTTTTGATGTTGTTGCGGTGCTGCTGGTTGCAAGCTTAGTTGGCGTTCTGTGTGTGTGTTTGTGTGTGTTTGTGTTTGACTGCGGGTTTGTGTTTAATTGTGTGCAAAGTTTTCAATTGCAATTAAATTGACAAACTGGCCAACGGAGAGACCGCCACACACGCACATGCAACACACACAGAGAATGCGATCACACACACACACACCTGCATCGACAACTTTTGCACTCGAAAAACTGCCAAATTCTTCAATTTTGTCTTCACTTTTGTTATTGTTACTGTTGTACTTGTCAAAAGTTTTCACTACCTCGACAGATAAGCATTTTCTCGTTGGAACTTTAGCATTTTACTGTTATCGCTGTCGCTCGTGACCCACATTAGGGTTCACTTAATTTGCTGCCGCCACCAAAATGAATCAACTCGCTTCGGCTATCCGTTGCGATCGCAAACAAGGAAAGCCGTTAAAATCTTATTAAAAGAAAGCCAAAGCATTTCTTTCAACGCTACTGCACTGTCATTGTGTTTGGCCGAAAATTCGCCACTTGAAACAAAAACAAAAAAAAACTATCACCCAAATCTCTCCCCAAAGCCACAACGTCCGCTTTACTCGTTGCTGGCTTTTGTTGCTTTTCATTTACTTTAATTTATTTCTTCAATTCTTTTGTCCCCTGCTGCTTCTTTCCATCTTTCACTCACCAACGATTAATGCGATTTGTTGTTGCTGCTGCCTCTTTCTGTGTTGTTGTTGCTGTGCGTTGTCGCTTAATTAAGCGTTGCGCAGCAAATGCTCGTATTTAACGGTTTTTTGCACGGTTCAAACGAAGCCACAACGAAGAAATCGCGCTTCGGCCAATTTGGCTGCCTGACTGTGTGGAATTGACTCACTCGACGAACTCACTGAACTCACGAGCTGCTGACTGGCGCAACGCTTGGAACGTTTGTGATGTCGCCCCGTGCACTGTAGGCGACTTTTATACGCGCTGTGTCCAATCTGCCGTTCCGAACACTGGCACGCGGCGCTACCAAGCCGAGCCGCTGTGCTGCGGTGCCGTTCTATGTGCGGTCACAGGGGGGGTGGCAGCCGAGTGTGTTTCGCTGCTGCTGATTCTGATTCTGTTGCCGTTGCTGCTGCTGCTGCTGCTGCGGCTGTGTTGATTTTGCGCTGCGCATGAAACGACGCTGTGTCGTTGTCGTTGTCGCTGCTGCTGATGCCGGCTGCGCTTATCTTATCGCAAAGTGGTTGTAGTTGTGTGAATTCGCCAGGCAGCTGAGCAACGCGTATCCAATGTCGCTGCCGCTGCGACGTTCATGTTGCCAACATGAGCGCCAGCAATGCCGTCGCTGTCGCTGTCGCATGCTGACTGAATTTCACTTCAGGCTACATTCATTTCGATCTCTATGCTCATGTCTGTATGGTTGTTGTTGTATTTGTTGTTGCAATTCTATAGTTGTTGTTGTGCGTTTCTTTGGCATTTCGAGGGTGTGGACAACTAACCACGTGCACGTTGGGTTTTTGCGGCATTTTCACTTTTTGGTTTGGTTTAGTTTGGTTTGGTTTTGCAGTGCGATTTGATTTGGTTTGCATGGCAGCAATGTTTACACTATTAAAAATGCATTGCACACTCTCACTTATGGCTGCATTCTTTAAAATATTCTGCTTGTCGAGTTGTTGTCGAATTGCGTGGTCAACCGTTGACCGAAACTCAAATGAATTTATTGCCACCAATGACCACAACAGCAGCTGTGAATGAAATTCGGTTATTTTCATTCGGATTGCATGAAATGCGGCCAAAACCTTTTAGCATGAAAGGAACTGTTTTCATTTCTTGAATAATGGTAATAATCATTATTCGACAAGGTCTCGTTATCTTTTATGATGTGGTATAACACCGAGCGACAACAAATTTTACACACAAAAAATCTATATTCTTGCGAAACTTTGAAATTTCACGGACATGTTTATTTCAAAATAAACATAAAATAAAAATAAAATAAATAATAAAGTTAAAAGGGCGAAATTCAAGAATGTGGTATATGTGTCTTAGTCCTTAAGATATATTTTTTTTCAAAAAAACTATTGGAAATTTCCAAGGATATTCAAGGATAAAGTTTAAAAAAAAAACATAAAATAAAAATAAAATAAATAATAAAGTTAAAAGGGCGAAATTTAAGGATGTGGTAGTGTGCATATTAGTCCTTAAGATATATTTTTGAAAAAAAAAACTATTGGAAACTTCCAAGGATATTCAAGGATAAAGTTTTAAAAGGACATTTTCAATACCTCTTTGCCCTTTTGCAACAAAACATTCAATTTTCTAAGATTCTAAGGACTTTTCTCTTTTATTTGATACCCATTTTGTTATTCTACATTGCGCTCAATTTTTAAAATAATTTTTTTAAATAAACAAAATTCATGGCCAATTTTCAAAGTCCTTTTAAAACAAATCCTGACGTCAAAGAGAAAAACTGAAAACGCAGTTTTACTACATTTGGCCCCTAGTTTCGCGAGTATATCGATTTTTTGTGTGTTTAGAAATTTTTCTGATTTTTGTCGTACGGTGTAATATTCAATTATTTTCAATGCTTACAGCCACAGCAAATCAAACATTAACTATTTGTTCTCTATTTGTTCTATTTTGTTCTCCAAAGTGAGAGTTCAAGAACTCTGCTGTCTTTTTGGTGGCCTAAATGCTGTCTTTTGGTGGCCTTAAATTTTCAATTTAATTTATATTTAGTGCTATTTATTATTATTACTCTGTTTTAATGCATTTTTTTTGTAGCATTTAAAAGTTAAAACTTGTATGCTGAAATTAACCAATAAATAAATAAATAAAATAAATAATATAAATTTCGTTGGGCTGAGTTTGAACATCCTTCTGCATACATAAATAAATATCCTTCTGTACATAATTTTCGTAACTGTCGCAACAAACTGGGCAGCCTGAGACTAATAGCAAACGTCTTGCGGTCCCCTGCGGTTTATATTTAAATGGAATAGATCTACCGGGCCTCCATATGGCAATTTGCGAGCTTACATCATGAACAGCTGGCAATAAAAAATTTACAAGTCTAGATTTGTCTAATTTCTTTAATCATTTGCTAATGTTGGTTCAGAAGAAGCCAGTTTGTGCAAATGTTTAGACACAAATAATGCAAATATTTTACCAAGAAGTTTTAAAAGTCTAGACTAAAATATACCAGAGTAGGCTAACATTAGGGAGACCGCAAGTTTTCCATACTTACAAAGACTGCAAATCATATACGCTGATATCTCGAAAAGTACGCATCGGATTTGGCAAATATTTCACAAAATAAACAAAAAAAAATTATAAAATTTTCCATGAAAAAAAATTAAAGTCACCAAGGCAAAACTTGACAGAAATACTGAAGAAATAATAATATAATAATAAATAAATGATAATAATATCTGTATGGATGTAAAAATGATCTTTCTAGTGTTAAGCTTTCCGTTTGGGTTGAAGATCCAAGCTTTGGACGACAAAGAGTCACCCTGTAAGACTAATCCGAAAAGTTTTCGAACTGAACAGAAGTATGGCAGCACTTGTCAACAAAATGTAGGAAATCTGTTTGTGCCTCTTTTGAAAGGTATTCACAAAAATGTCAGCCATTTTGGCTGAGCAGTTTTTGTTTCACAAAATGGTTTCAGTCAGTCGATGCAAATGGAATACATCGAGTATGGCGAGTTACAGCGTCCAACAGGGACTCTGCACCATCATTTATCATGGTGAACTTTTGGGTAGCTGAACACAAACGTGGTCGCACCAGTTTGGTAGAAGATAAACATTCAGGACTGAAAAAAATACAGCCAACAATAATAACGCTCAATAAAAACACTCAAATTCATCAAATGGTGCTAGACAAACGTCGAAATAAAGTGAGAGAGATAATAGATGAGCGAAGAAGAAGCTTGTCATGCGTACATATATAGATATGTATATATATATATAGATTCATGTTTTAGACATGAGAAAACTGTCCACGTTTCCTTATTTCAGACCAAAAACGTACATATTTGAACGAACATTTCCAAAATTCTGTTAGAGTGATTCAGGCGCCATTATTCAGAACCGGGAGCAGTGTGTAGACTTGCAAGGAGACTAATGAAAAATTACTTGTACAGGGTGACGCAAAAGTCATCACTCTGTCGGCAGATGCTAAAACTTTTGCAAATGGCGGCAAAAGTAAATTCTGCTTTGACATTCATTCATTCATTCATATATTCATTCATATATTCATTTGTTTATTCATTCATACATTCATTCATTCATAAACAAATTAGAACCAAAGAACATTAGGTGACAACTTTTACGCTACCCTGTATCTTTGATACGACGGAAACTTTTCAGACCACCCTCGTAATAGTTTTATTTTAAATTCCCAATACAATTCATATTTGATGCGGAAAATATTCCAACAGGTTTCGGATTTTCCGCTCGATCTACGCTCTGAAAACAGATTAAAACGCACCCATACGACAGTCACTTATGGCTTACAACTTCACTGTTTCAATCCATCGTTGATACACTTTTATGTTGCAATTTATGCGTAAAATATTTCGCTCATTAATTGCAAAGTTTGTACAGCCTCATTTCCGGTAAGCGTCGAACAATTTCCGCGCTTTATTCAATTTCATATTTCGGTTCATTCGCTGGAAATGAATTTTTTCGCAGTGCAGTTTTATGCTAACACTTTGCTGTGCACATTTGTGCGTATTGTCATTTTTATAACACAACTAAATCATGGCACAGCCAGCGCCACAACCAACATGGCATAGCCCCAACATTGTTGACCTTGTGCGCCAGAAAATTCACTACACACACACACACACACACACACACACACATATATATGTACGCCAGACCCATCGAGTAGCATAATCGAATTCAATGTTAAAGCTGCGCTGCCAGCAGCCAGCAGCCAACCAGCCAGCAGCGACAGGACGCGTCGAAAGAGCGCACACATCGAGAGAGCATAAGAGAGCAAAAGGCAATGGCAGCGCTTTCAAAGCACTGTCACCGAAAGCTGTTTTATGCGGCAACCGAAACTATCTGGCAAATGAAACTCATTAGCGACACTTGCATATGAATTGACTGCAATTTCTTCTGTCAAGGACTTGGAGGACTTGTCATGGAAATAACTGTCACTTAATAACGGTAAAATTACCATTTAAATCTTTTTTGCACAACCATGAGAGCTGCAATTGTCGCTCTATGCATTTCTCTCCATAGTTTTGGATGAAGCAAGTGCACGTGTGTTTCATTTCCGTTCCATTTCGCTGGCATTCCTTTGAAGATTACATTTCGCAGTGGCACCAGTGTCGGCAAAGGCGACAATTGCCGCTGCTGCTGCGATGCTCAGTCTTGCTGCTGCCCAAAATGTTGCCACGCCACAATTGTTGTTGTGCATTCATTGCAGATGACCGTTTCGTAGTTTTTCTGCGTACCAATGTTTCGTTCCGCCCCAAAAACAATAATAACAACAAATGCTGTAACAACAATACACAAATGATTTGTATGTTCTGCATCAGTGCGAGTGTGTGTGTGTGTGTGTGGCTTTAACACTAACACACCCAGCAGCAGCACACCGCATCGAATCTTTTGTAGCCTGCTGCGCGCTTCTGCCTTCGTGTTTTCGTGCAACATTTTGTGTCTGCGCACCTTGCAGATGGCATTAAAAGGCACCCGAAAACGGCATTGACATACTTTACACTCACACTCACTCACTCACACACACACACAGCCAAACCCAAAAGCAAGCCAATATAGAACAAAATCTCATATTGCAGAGACAGCAACGTCCATACAGACTGTCCACAGTTGCCGACAATTGCCACTAACAAGTTGTTGTTGTTGTTGTTGTTCACAATTCTACACCTAAACCTACAATAAAAACAACATGAACGGCAACTTTGAAACCAACATAAATAAAATTCATCGAGTGTGTAACGCTGACAGCGGGTGTCTTCGTTAACGTTCTCGTTATCCTTTTTGTAGTTTTTATTGTTGTATTGCGCTACACGCGATAGCTCTGACTTGGATGTAAAGTAGCAGATGGGAAAAAATTTAGTTTACAAAAATCATTTAAAGTTCTTCGATAAGAACAATGTAGCAAAAATTTAAGCGGCTGGCTTTGAAATATTTGACAATCTTTTGGAAAATTTTGAACCAAGGACATTTGAAAATCTCCCGAAAAATTTAACCATTCCACAATTTTAATAAAATTCATGTTTCTGTCATGTCATGACTCCATACAACCGAGGCACAAAATTAGAAGGAATGGTCTGTTCTTCATAAAATTTCGTATGCTAGTTAGTCATGGTCTGCTCAATTGAAATCTTCATTTTGTTTTTCTTAAACTTTTGTAGCTTTGCAATGCCTGAGACTTAAATTTGCAATTTTCATCATTTTTGGTCAGCTATAGCAACAAATGTGTTGGCTAGATTTTCATATTTTACATTTAATCAGTTACGTCAACATTGATAATTGCAAGAAATAGCAGGAACTGTATCAGGACCCTTCAGTTTTGCAATAAAAACGATAATAATAGAAGTATGTTTTGAATGAATTTGTGCAGTTTTTTAATTTTTCAAGTTGACTGCATACTTTCAGACATAAATAAAATATATTTTGTCGAAAAATAGTTGTTTAGGCCACTTTTCAAATTGAATTATTTTCTGAGCTCAGAAAATATTGGAGAATGTAATTACATTATTCGACAAAGAAAGAATGGTTCTTAGAATATAGAAAAATCCAGGAACATACTTTCACATACTTTTTAGATATTTTCTGCTAAGTTTTGCCAATTTTCAGGTTTTTAATTTTGAAAAATATTTTAAAATAAAAATAAAGTAGAAGCCTCAGCTTTGTAAATTTTAAGAAAACATTGAAACCGAAAACGTCAACATGAATTCTTAGTCTACGATTTTACGATTTTTTTTACTTAGTAGTCTAAAAAACAGAAAACTTGTGTTAAAATTTTTTTGTAAAAACAGTTTCGACTTTGAGCAGATTTTGCACAGACGCTAATTAATTTTTTGCACAAATTTGTTGGGTATTTCTTAGTTGAAGTTGTACCTTTCAAATGACATCAAAATCTTTAAATTCTGAGACTACGAAATTTTCGAATTTTGTCTATAGAACGAATCACTGTGCAATGGGCCAATTAAAGCCTAAAGCACTCCAACATAACTAATCTAACATTTTGTTGAACAGATTTCAATGATTCATATTCGAATCAAAAGAAATAAAAGTACCTACATAAAAGAGCTGTTGAAAAGCAAATAAAGGTTTGTTTTGAGTCAAAATATTTACACAAAAAAATTAAATGTTTGAACACAGTTTTGATAAGAGTATTTTTATCTGTTTAGGGGCTCTGGATTGCATATTAATCATTATTTGCTGTGTAAATTTATAATCACAAAATCTGACGGCATCTGTGAAAAACGTACTCATTAGTAATTGTTCACTCCTTTGCGTTCCGCAATAATGTAGTAATGGGGAAAACTGAATGTTTTTCCTCTATTCTACTATATTTTGAACTATGGTCATAAAGAGGTCATAAAGAGGGAAAAGACCCCTAAGTCTTTTTAGCAGTCTTTAGTTGTCTTTTCGATTCTAAAATCTGCTTTTTCTATCCATCTCCATTTCCTACTCTATGTCAAGTTTTTTTGTCACAACCGTTCGAGCTTCTCAGGTCATTACAGTGGCGCACACAGGGGTGTTTTGGTGGTACAAACCCCCCAAAACACAAAAATTGCTAGTGCAAAATATGGTATCGAATGGTATTCTGCTCAAAAGTTGTACGCAAACCCACCCCCCGAATGAAATTCTGTGTGCGCCACTGGGTCTCTTACTTCATATATTAATCGTTTTACTGAGACAAGAATATGCAGAGACTTGAATATGCTGTTTTCATATGGAGGCCTATTTTCTTTAGGTATAAATTGACTTGAACAAATTCGGAAGGTCTTTATATGCCTTGCTTCTCAGTCCATGAACTTTGCCAATTTGATTCCTTCCTATGAATCAAGTTTGCATTTGTAAGCATTTGAACTTCAAATCGAATATATTTTCTCTGCTTAAAGTTTTTGTTCAATGTCAACAGTGGACTTATTGAAAGCCCCTTTATCCTTGGAAAAATCATATCTCAAATCCAAAATCAATTCCAGCCAGATCTATGCAACGGTCTGCCTGAAATGCTCCTATGACGTTTAATCTTCGTTTTCTGAATTAGACTGGACTGGACGCCATCTGATGGTTTTTGCGAAGAGTGTCGCCTGTTTGCTTGATAGGAAAAGAAGGCAGATTGTAGCTTTGTTACACATACGAACAGTGGTGTACATACATAGGATTTTATTTTGGTGGTGAGCCATGAGTTCGTATATAACTTTTGAACTCAATAACATTGGAAACCATATTTTGTACTCACAATTTTCCCAACAAATGAAAATTTGAGGGGTTTGAAGCCCAAAACTCACTTTACGTGACTTACTATATACGAGAATCCCTCAACCGAGCACCTAACATGTCTTCTTAACCCTTTCGCTACAGGTTTTTACTGGGGAAAGTTAAAATTTTAAATTTTACGTCTTAGGCTTCTATGTGTTTATATTAGCAACATTCCATAAGACATTTTTTAATTTTTATACTCGGACCCTGTATTTTAGAGTGTTTTTCTATGAGAGCTGTGGCTGTAATAATTACTTAAACATAAAACTTTTTACGCATAACGAAAATTTGAATATTTCTTCTTTTACTTCAGCCAAAATAAAAAAAAAAATATCTAAATTTAAAAAAAACGTCAAATTAAAAAGTTCTCCAATTTTTTCTGCTTCTTCTTCCTTTACTATGTCAAGATATACCATTAAAAAAACGTGTATACTTCTCTTCTTTAAACTTAAACATTCAGTTTATTAATTTCGTATTTTTCCTCAAACTTCAAACTATTCTAAAGACTAACAAAAGAATGTATTCTTGCAACCACAGAGGATGCAGACGTCCACAAAGTAGCATGTTGCCATACGGCAGCAAAATAGCGAAAGGGTTAATCTAAGTGACTACTTCAGGGTGTTTCATATCGATTACAGATGAGAGCTTCTAACTGAATTCCATAACCTTTTAAATTTTTTGGACATTGACTTTGCTTTGTCTAAGAAAGTTTTTTTCCACTTTTATCTAATTTTAAGTACGTTTAAGTATTTTTTGAATTGTTTTGAACTTGTTTTGATTAAATTCATCCAATTCCACTTTTATTTAATTTTAAGTACTCTTAAGTAGTTTTAAAATTGTCTTGAACTTGTTTTGATTAAATTCATCCAATTCCACTTTTATCGAATTTTAATTTTTTATATAATTTTTGAATTGTTTTAAATTTGTTTGTGATTAAATTCTCCTAGTCCCAAAGTTGTTTAGGCTGATTTAAAAACAAATACAAAAACACTGTGACCAGTTCTTGAACATTACCTAGAATCATTCATTCATTCTGTGAAGGACTAACATGTGTGTGTGAACACTGTACCAAACTCCTTCAGAAAAACATTTCCAAATATATCAAAATGTGACCTACGACCAACCAATGATCCTCCATCTCGTCAGAATTAATTTAAAATACACGCAAAAATAGAAAAGACATGGAACCTAAGTATTCGCAAATTTTCTCTATTAAATTTATTGAAAACTAAAAAATTGTAAACTCTGACTTTAAAGAAACCAGACAGTTTGTTGTTGCTATTATTGGTCTTACTGTCCAACGTTCTCTTCATTTAGCTGCAACGTTGCACGTTATAACTATGGCATTGCTAACCCACTTCTCAAACTAACACACACACAAACATACTCAAACTAAACACTCACACAAACCGGCACTAAAATTCTGTCGCATGCTGCGCTTCAGTTGCAATTTCGGGCGCTGCTGTTCGCGCACAACTCATCACCGTCGCATGCGGCGTTGCCGTCATCGTTATTGTTTCCTGTTTTTTGCTGTCGCTGCAGTGTTCGTTGTTGCTGCTGCTGTCTTTACTATTGTCTTAATGTTGCATGCGGCAACAGCAACAACCACACTTAGTTGCCAACTTTATTGGACTTGGCATTACGCAGCAGAAATTAAGAAATTACAAAAATGCTTAGAATTTCTAGAACTACTCGCTCGCCGCTGCTTCCTGCCCTTCTGCTTCCCTTTTGCATGTTTTTATGTTTTTCGCATTCGAGGTGCACTTTTGCACGGCATTCCTAGCCTTGTCGTGTGAGGCTGTGCGGCATGGCGCGTCGCTTCACTGTCAGGTAAGTGGGCGTACCATCCAATGCGCTCGACAAGCAACGCCCCCCATCCCGTCGAGCTGTTGTGCGCTTCACAATTCCAAATTAGAAATTCCGCTGCTGCTGTTGTTTCAATTGTAGCCGCTTTCCTTTTATCATTTCAGTTCGCTGTGTTGCATTTGATTTTTCCATTTTTCTGTTTTTCCTCCCATTTTTTGTTTGCCACTCTGCCACACCCCCTCACGTGCTGCAATTTTGTTGCATGCGAACGCGCCTTAGTCGAGTTCGAGTCGCCTGGATTTTCTTCTGCGCTTTCATTTTCTTCATCCTTCAAAAGGATTAAATCAGCGTTGCTGTAAAAGTTGGATGCGGTCGTTGTTTGCGTTGCCGCCCACCGCCTCCGCTGCACATACGGCCAGCGCAGGTATCGTTTCGCCCACTGACTGTTTGTCTGACTGGCTGTTTGAAAATCCTTATTTCGTTTTTACTGCGTATGTGTGCGTGTGTGCTTGCGCACTTTTACGTGCATGCAATTTGTTATTGTTCTCTTGGCTAATGTTGCTACATGCTCGCATGTTTCCCCCCTTTTATGCTCTCATCCATTATTTGTCTCTTTATTCCAGCGCCAACCGCTCGCATTCTTTATTGCGGCAAATTCATTTTCGTTTTGTCATTCAAATCAAAATTTCGCAGCGCGAATTTTTGTCGCGCAGCACGTCGCATGTGGCGCACAGTGCACGTCACACATTGGTTTGCCGCGATTGCATGGTTGGTGAGTTCGGCCCGTTGAGCAGTTGGCGCGACGCAACGTGTGTGCTGTGCGCGCTGCAACATTCGTGATACATCATACTTAAAGGATATCGAGGCAAACAATGCAACACTGGCAGAGAAATCGCTGCAATGTCATCGAATTACTTCAACGAAATATGTAAAGTTGATATTTCAGCGAAGCCAATCAGTAAATTGGGATTTCATATTTCAAGCGGTTGAATTTTTCTTCAGGCCATTTATGAAATTCCATTAAAAAATTAGAAGAGATTAATTACACCGTGCGACAGCGTTTTTCACACCGGGAAAAGTCCATATATGCGTAAAACTAGAGACCAAATATAGTAATACTGCGTACTCAGTTTTTCATTTCTACATCCTTTGTCCTTTTAAAAGGACTTCAAAATTTTGAAGGGGATAAAAAATAAAAAAAATATAAAAAATACTTCACCTCGTTAGAATATGGCGATATGTATATCAAATGAATTAGGAAAGGCTCAAAAATTTAAATAAAATTTATTTTTTATCTATTTGTAAAAAAAGGATATGAAAAAGGTCCTTTGAAAATTTTAATCCTTTATATCCTTGAAAATTTATATAGAGTTTAGAGAAAAGTAACTATGTTAAAACCCAAAATCTCCTTGATCACGTGTCAAAATTTCATTACTCTAACTTTATTGGTTCGAAAGATATTTAAAAAAAAGGCGGAATCTGCAATTCTAATGAAGTACAAAAATGTATTTAATAAAAATAAAATTAATTTTAATTAATTTGAATTAATATTTAATTAATTTAATTAAATTAAATTTATTTAAGTATCAGTATTTTAAATAATAAAAAGATACAAAATCAATGAAGCGAGAATAATGAAATTTTGACAAAGGACAAAGGATGTAGAAATGAAAAACTTAGTACGCAGTATTACTATGTTTGGTCTCTAGTTTCACACCCATATGGATCTTTTCCGGTGTGAAACATTTTTTTGAACAATTTGAATCAATTCACCAAAAAATTACAACAACGAATAGCAACTTGGGACTTAATTAAACGTGTAAGAAAATAACACAAGAAAGACCATTGCGGACATTTTGACGGTTTTTCATTTTTAAATATCTGTAGTTTCTTTAGTATTTCTATCAACTTTTGCTTTGATGACTTTTACTTTTTTATCGGGTTCTACAATTAGTTCTACAATTAGGGTTCTACAATTTTTATTTTCTATTTTGAAGACAGCTCTTAGAATATTTCTTCAGTATTTCTTTAGTATATAATTTAGTATTCTTGTGACTCTGACTTCGTGTGGCTGTCTCAGTTTAAATTCTCAATCACTAATGATTTAGAATTTTAAACCTTCATGCTACTAAAATCAATACGTAGTCCTTTATTTTTGCATGCAAATTCCGAACCTTAAAAAATAACCACAAACACTCTCAAGCCAGCGAATGACCAAAAACTGTCCTTGAAAAGCTCGAAATGAAAATGTGTCACATGCCATTTAAATCAAAGAGACCATCATCACTCATACATACAAACATACATCGCCATGTAGAGCAATCTGTGTAGAGGGGCGCTGCACATGAATGAGACAACAGCAGCGTGTAAAATGGCCAACAGCCTAAAAATTCATTGATTTTGGCAGCCAGCAGAGAAATGTCGAAAATCCGACAAATGTGAGACAAACAGTTGCCAGCGCGAATGGGTCGAAGTCGACAGCGGCATTTGGAAATAAATGTCATGCAAAAAATGCAGCCAGGACGTAAGTACGAGACAAGGCGACAGTGCGCTGCATTTGCCACTGCTGCTAATTTATTGGCCACCGCTCAGACGGACAAATGCTCAAAGGCAGCACATGTGTTGTCGTCGTTTATGCAGCTCGTCGATGCATTGAGGTTATGTCGCGTACGGTCGCTGTGGGTGTATAGCAAAATTGGCTGACGAGCGCACAAAGTCAAGTGGCAAACAATCGAATGCCTAAAAAATATGAAGAAAAACTAAGAGCAAAGGGCGAAAATGTCAAACAAAAAAGGCAAAAGCGCAGATTTCTATGTATGTTGCTGTCGCTTTGGGGCAATGCGGCGGCAGCGAGAGATGCTTCAAGTTGCCAACTCTGCCTTTTTTCAAAACTTGAACACTTGGGCTTAAGTTTTTTTTTAGTTTTATTTGTATTTTGTTTTTTGTTTTTTTTTGCCAGTGCTGGCGACATTGTCAACGCTGGCGTCTATTTTTAATTCTGGCCATGTTGGTGCATTTGTGTGTTTGTAGCCTCCAAGTGGGCCTAGCGTTGTCTACAATTACCGCATTAGTATCTCGAATTTATTTTGGTTTTGTTTCTCCTTTGCGATAAGTAAAGCCGGTTGTTTTTGTTGGGTGCACGCTGCGGCATTTTCGCCACACACGCTGATAAGCTAAGCTGTGTAGCGCAGCAGCAACAATTCACCGGCATTGATATGCGATAAAAAAAAGAAGAGTTGCAGCGACGCGTTGAGACTGTCGTCAGCATTGAGCTGCTAGCAATCTTGGCTGTCCGTCCGTCCGACCGCCATCACTGACAAGCATTCGCATCAGCTGACGTCGACATCGAAGCTCCGGGCGCTTCCCTCATTGCGTGTAGGTGGTGCTTGAAGTGGCGCACACAGGGGGGTTTTGGGGTTCAAACCCTCCCCCAAATACAGAAATTGCTAGTACAAAATATGGTTTCCCAATCATATGAATCACCCCTCCAAAATGAAATCCTGTATGCGCCACTGGCTGCTTGTGTGTCTTTTGTGCGAGCATTTTGCATTCGAAATTCAGCAACACTGACATGCAAACGAATCACAATCACTGCAAATATTTGCCACAAACACTGGCAAAGCAGAAAGTTCGCCAGCCAAAGCAACGCGTACGCATGAATGTGTGCGCCGACGGCGGCTGCTTTCTTGTCGCAATTGCACCAAAAACGTTTCATTGCCGCTCCAATTGCTGCTCTATGCGGCTATCAGCTGCGCGGCCTGCAATTAAAATGCAATTAGTAATCGTCAATTATGCTTGTTATCTGATTTTCTTCTTGTTATGAGTGCCTCCGCTGTCCTTTTGTTGTTTTTGTTTTTGTTGTGTCACTCTACAATTGATGCTGGTTTTGGTTTTGTTTTGTGTTTGATATTTCTTTGCAGTTTCTTTGCTTTTGGCTCTATTTCAACTGATTACTGCCGCAGCGATTAAATAATTTGGGCTGTTGTTGTTGTCATGCGTCGATGTCACTTTGCTTGCTTTTCATTTCTACCATGTTTACTCTACTTAAACTTAATAAATTGGTTTTTATTTGCATAGCTCGTTTTACATTTCTTCTTCACATTTCTGGCTTTTCTTTTTCGTTTCTTAACAATTTTGTGTTTAACCCTTTCGCTACAGGTTTTTACTGGGGAAAGTTAAAATTTTAAATTGTATGTCTTAGGCTTCTATTTGGTTATATTAGCAACATTCTATAAGAAATATTTGATTTGTTATACTCGGACCCTGTATTTTAGAGTGTTTTTCTATGAGAGCAACCACATCGTTGTGGCTGTAATAATTACTTAAACATAAAACTTTTTACACATAACGAAAATTTTAATATTTCTTCATTTACTTCAGCCAAAGTTTAAAAAAAAAGTATCTAAATTGAAAGAAAACGTCAAATTAAAAAGTTCTCTAATTTTTCCTGCTTCTTCTTCCTTTACTATGTCAAGATATACCATTAAAAAAACGTGTATACTTCTCTTCTTTAAACTTAAATATTCAGTTTATTAATTTCGTATTTTTCCTAAAACTTCAAACTATTCTAAAGACCAACAAAAAAATGTATTCTTGCAACCATAATGGATGCAGACGCCCATAAAGTAGCATGTTGCCGTATGGCAACAAAATAGCGAAAGGGTTAATTAACGTTGTTTTATTTGTAAATTTTTGTTTGCTGCTATTTTAGGCCACTTTCTATAAGCGGCTAAGTGACCTTCAGCGCTACAGTCTGAATTCTTGCGCTAGTAATATAAAACAACAACAACAAACCGAGTAAAGTTTTGCATTTGAAAGCCAAAACAAGCCAAAGCGGGTTAAGTGGTACAAATCAATTTGACCTACGCTCAAATTATTCTACTTGGCAGCTTTAAGACAGCTGAAAAACGTTTGTGACTAATGCTTCGAAGAGACAATTTATTGAATGACGACTCATGTAGTAGGTCTGACTGATACATTAGATCTATGAAGATTTGTGCTAACAAATTTTGTAATTGTACAATGTTTTAATATTGTTTAGAAATGTTCAGAAGTTCGGGAAAACTAAGTCTAAACCTAAACCTAAGTCTAGCAATCGGATTAAAGTGAAAGCTAGGTTAGTACCATCTGATCAAAATATACCCGGAATTCTTCAATAAAACCCAGATCCCGACCGAAGGTGATATTTTTGCCGATAAATAGGCCAAAATACTGACATTCGACTAAAACCGAAGCCGAAGGTGAATAACTTAAAGAGAAAAGAAAACTAATGCAATTTATTTTTCATTTTATTTTGTATTTTTAATACAAACATCAAATACAAATAAAATTGGGTGTTTAAACTGAGTTTAAACTTCATTCAAGTTTGACTGAAAAAATCTATTTCGCGTTTAAACTCGGTTTAAACTAGAAACTTAATAAAACTCGCACTGAAAAATTGGCCCTTAGTGTATCAGTTACAGTTTTACACCTGAACAACAACAATTTGCCAGGAGCTGTCAGATCAAATTTACCGTTGGTTGTCAAAGAGTTTCGCTAGCCGATTAATCGGTCGGGCTCTAATAAAACCAAAACGATTCAAATATTCATCGATATTCATTTTATTTCTTTCAAATTAATCTTGTAATTACTAATGTAAAGTAATTGCAATCAACACCAACGTTTGCTCCATTTTTGAAAACTAGTGTCCCACCGAAACATCTTGTTTTAGCCGAAACCGAATTTCTGTTTTTTTTTAATATTCGGCCGAAACCGAAACATTCTAGTTGAAATAAAAATCACCATATCAAGCATTTTTTAGGAATACAAAAAAGGATTAAGTGTCCGCAATGGAGGATGTGTTTTTTTTCTACGCGACTTCAGCTCCACCTATAAAAGAACTTTAGTATATCGTAAAAAAATTTTTAAAAAGATTGATAATAAAGGAGCTGAAGAAGAAATAATTTTGTAACTCATTAAAAATTTCCCTTTCTAACGTGCCATGATACCTTAAGTCGCGGGAATAGGAAAAAGTGACAAGGAGCCATGAACACCATGAATCGGGTGAATACGGAGTTTGGGAAACGCTGTGAACATTGTTGTTAGTCGCTACAAGATAAGATGTGTAAGTCGGTGCGTTGTTGTTGTGAAGAAACCGCGAGTTATCTCTCAAAAGTTCTGCCCTCTTGCAAGGAACATTTTCCTCAAACTCTTTTAAACTCCATATTTACTGTCTGACCTGGCGGAAGAATTCAGAATAGATCAAACCACGGCAATCAAGAAAAACGGCCTATAAAGCTTTGATTTTTGATTGACTCTGTTGTAGTTCTTGGGATTTTGGTTCGTCTGAGAAGCGTTATACCGATGATTGTTGGTTAGTTGCGAAGTCATATTCATGGACCCATGCCTGTCGCTGGTAACAATGTCGTCCATAACATTTCAGCCCAAAGAAAGCATTTCTTTAACAACATGTTTCTGCAACTAATTTAGCAATCTCGACATAAGCCGCGCTTCAACTCGCCTCAAACCCAAACCATCATGCAAAACTCTCTGCACTGATCCGAACGAAACACCTAAATCGACCACTATCTCCTTAATGCTCACACGATGTTCTCTGGCGAAAATTTTCTTAATGTTTCTCCTGGTAGATGGACGACCGATGAACGATGAGATTTTGTTAGAAACCCAAATTTTAGATTAACTCTATGCTCAACCAATTTCGATATTAAACAATTTATAGAATAGAAGAAACTTGTTTACAAAGCTATCACGCAAAAACTCCCGATAGATGGCGCTCAAACTGATATCTGAGCACCAGATCACAGATGTACCAAACAAGGAAAATAAATATTTTGACAATAATTTAAACGCGGTTTATTGGAATGGGAAAAAATTTCGAAAATTTTTTAACAGAATTATGTGACAACATTCTGGTTTTATTAGAAAGTTTTAACATTCATGCTATTTCTTCTGTTCAAAGCACAAACAAAAGTGAATCCAACATTTTGCTCTACATTCAATAAATTTAAGTTTTTTTTTTTTACTTCTAAATCAAAAATCAGAGATGGAAAGCACAAGAACCAATCAAATATTGCTAATTGTTTATGATGCTATCAATAGCTGGACTTTTCTATGAGAAAAAGTTCCATACCTCATCAAAACCTGAACCAGTTTTATGTATAAATTTTGACATCAAACATGTCTGAACCTATAAAATTCCATGCAAATGACAAAATGTAAAACACTGCAATAATAAAATTAACATTTTCGTAGTCCAAAGATCGCCCAGAAATTTTTTTTTAATTTTGTATTATTGTACAGGGTGGCGCAAAAGTCATCACTCTATCGGCAGATGCTATAACTTTTGCAAATGGCGGCAAAAGCAAATTTTGCTTTGACATTGATTCATTCATTCATTAAATCATTCATTCATTCACTCATTTATTCATTCATTCATTCACTCACTCACTCACTCAATCATTCATTCATTCAATCCTTTATTCATTCATTCACTCATTCATTCATTTATTCATTCATTAACTCATTCATTCATTCATTCATTCATTCGTTCATTCATTCATTCAATCATTCATTCATTCATTTATTCATTCACTCATTCATTCATTCATTCATAAACAAATTAGAGCCAAAGAACACTGAATGACAACTTTTGCGCCACCCTGTAGTAGAATTATTTTTTCAGTCTGAAAACAAATTCATCTACCAAAATGATGGGCATTATTTTCAGACCAGTAAACAACCAACAATTGTAACGAATTCGAACGCTTTTCGCTGTGTGTAAGCATTCACTCGGTGATGGAGTTCAACTCGGCGAGTTCAAATGTGACAGCGCTCACCTTCGACAACCTCAGCCACAATGTCAAAGTGCCACCACAGACAGTAGCAAAGATTCGCAAGCAGCCGCAGCATCGTCGCCACAGTGAACACAAAAATCCGCACTTGCCGCGTCAACAACAGCCACCAGACCAGCCACCAACCATCCAACGGTTATTAAATGTTGTGTGCGCGAGTGATGGCAATGTTGCCGTATTGAAATGTGCCAAAAGAAACGAAATACAATAAGGAAACACGTCAAAAACTTGCAGCATTCGCTGCAGTTGCAATGAGTTGATTAAATGTTGCATTGTTGTTGCAACACAAGACACACACAAATTGCAAATTACAAAATAAATAACAAACGAAAAGTGAATAGCAAACAAAAATGTGAATGTTTGGACAAAATATTTCGTGCGGCTACGAAGTGGCATGTGGGAAACACCAATCCGGCCGACGATTGCCGCATGCCGGCGGCCGAATGCGGCGTGCGGCGTATTGCGCCAAAGTTGCAGATGCAGGAAACCCAAAAACGGCATTCAACCAACAGTGCGCAACAGCAGCGCGGCGACTGGTCGCAGCAGCTACGGTCGCAAGCGCAGCCTCAACTTCACTTTCGTTTTCATTCGAGCGTCACGTACGACGCAGCAAAGCTTGCGGTTGTGCTGCGCAGTGCAACGAAAGTGAGCGCGGAGACACAAAAGCGCATGCTCAAGTTGCTGAGTCGGCCAACAACACCGCACCGGGCAGCAACGGCGCCGACGCCTGCCGCTGTCTGCCGCTGCCTCCCGCCTGCTGTCGTTCGTTCGTTGCGATATCGATCAGCTGTGCAGTATCGACATACATGTGCTACCACAACAACAGCAACGAGCAACACTATATTGCATTCAACTTGCGGCCGTTTGCAGTTTCAGCTCCGCGCAAAGTTTCTCGAACTCGGGCGGGCGGCCTGCATCTGGCAGCGGCGGCATCTGCATATCCGTGGGATATGCACGTTCGATACGCTCCGTGTGGCGCAGCTGATCGCGTGCTTGGCATTGCAACGTATCGCGTTGCCGTTTTGGCGCTTTTTTGTTGTGCTTTTTGCCATTATTATTGTTGTTGTTGTTGTTGATTTTGCTAGTGTTCAACCATCCATCGGCTATCGCTTTGGCTCGTTTGTTTTTGTGCCGTTTTGTTGTTGTTGTTGTTGTTTGTTTTGTATGTTCGTTTGTGTTTTTCATTAACGTTGTTTTGTACTGCTGCATTGTTATTGTTATTGTTGTATGCGGCAGATGCAACAACGGCCTATGATGCAATTGAATTGAATAACACACAACCGTTGCCGAACAACAAACAACTATAGCTGCAACAAAAACAACGCCGCCAACAATAGCAATCGACAGTGAAATTGCAGCAACGTTCGTCGTCAACAACGACGACGACGTTGTTGCCATTTGCCACTGTCGGCGGCATCTTATTGTTGGCGTTGCTATTGTTGTTGTGCATCACTCATCAGCGTCGCGTCGTTATTGTGCTGATCCATTGGCCAAGGTCTTCCACTGATCTTCGATTTCTCTGTTATGTGTGCTGTCGGCGATTTTCTTCTGTTATCCATTTCATTTATTTTTTTTTTCATTTGACGTATTTTCGTCGTTGTTGTTTTTCTTTCGGGCAATGTTATGTTGATTGTTTTTGTTTGCTTTCGTTTTGTATTGCTCTTTTTTCATGAATTTCCCGTACATTTCTTGTATTGGACTTTATTTGTTTATTGTATTGATTGGGATTTTTTTCTTATCTTCGATCGATCATGAAAACTGCATTCGTTCGGTTGCACGTTCGTTCATATTTGTCTTTTGTGACTAATTTGACGTTGACCCAATCGCTTCCGTCGATGGAGCGATGCATTTTTCTGCAGCTACATTTATTTATTTATTCGGTTCATTTGTGCAGTTGCATCAGTGTGCACTATGGTGCAAACGCATCGAAAAATCTCCCATAAAAAATAAAATCTGACGAGATTTATGAGAATGGTTGTGAACTTAATTTTTGTTGTATAGCAGACATTAGCAACTTGTTACCGCATTTCGAGACCCATTTAGGTAGTTTTGCATGTGTCAGTTCTTCCGATGATGTCAGAGCGTCGGAGCACTTTTGGTGCCGTCCTCAAACTTTCATATCGAACACCGTATTGGCAGGTGATTTGTCGTTCGTCCTAAGTACAGTCGTCTGTCCGTCTGAGATAGAAATTCACCGACCTAAGTCTTGCATAAATACATAAAATGTAATCTGCCATCTATGAACACCAAGTCGAAGATCTCATAAAGTATCTCCCTGCACTTTGGAGCATAGGGCCTTCACAAGGCATTGGTTACGTTAATCGGTTGTGTTTTCCTGCCTGGGTAGGAGATTAGCCTGCCACAGGTAGTCCTAAGTGATGGGGTTGCCATCTATCGCCACTTAAGAACGACGCCTCCGATGTTGTGAGCTACCGCTCATAGCGCCATCTGTTGTATAAATGAAGTGACAACAGGATGGTTGGGGACTTCGCTAAGATCGGTTTGGTGCGCTGTTTTTCGCTTTCTTTCGTTTTTCGTTATATTATGCAATGCGATTTTTTCAACCATAGAACATCCTCATGTTTCTGCCAACACATTGCATTCATTTTGACAGCCAGTTCAATCTAATTCAATTTAACCTTGAATTGAAAGGTAGATACATAGATAAAGAAATGTGCTTGCAGAATAGCCTTGCTTGCTATAGGTAGAAGATACTTCTGACTACGTTCAGTAAGGCTATCCCACCTTTTTCGCATGACATGACAATCTCAATTAAACCAAAACGATTCAAATATTCATCGATATTTATTGTATTTCCATCAAGCAATCTCCATTGGAATCAATACACATATTCCAGCGCTTCCTCCGATCCCGGAACTCCGCCCTATCGAAAACTACTGGTCGATAGTTATAGGCATTTTAAAGAAGAGTGGTGCGAGGGTATCGACAGAAGAAGAGTTCCAGAGGAAGTGATTGTGGGAGTCTAAAAAAGTGGAAAAATTGTTGGCAGGACTCCCACGAAAAGTGCAGTTGGTGGCATACGGAGGAAAAAAATTAGAAATAAATCTGGACTTTATACCTAAAGACCGAAGAGTAGAAATAAATTGTAAAAAAATTCTAGATTACTTCGTTTTATTTTTATATCAGAAAACAAGTGTCCCGATTTTGGTGTGCACACCCTTTATAAAACACTTCTCATAGGCTGATTTTCAGATTGTCTTCAGCTCCTTCTGCGAAGTGTCCTTTATAGCCTTAACCGGTTCAAAACGCTTTCCGCGAAGAAGAAACTAGAGTAGCGGCAATAGGAAAAAGTCACAAGGAGCAGAACAGGAACAGATTGTAGTAGCTGCCTCTGTATGAGACACACTCAGGCCTCTATATGGGTCCGTTGTGATATCACAAATTCCACCCGTTTGAAATTTATACAATACACATTTCAAACGGATTGGCCAAGGGGGACCTATAGTTTGAAGCCGAATCCGAACGGCGATTGGTAGTTTTTTCGTTCGCACTTGGAGGTTTTGCCATTGCCTGCCAAGAGCGCACTTGTGCGATTCTTGTAATTCTCATCTGCTTCATGTGGATAGCGATAGAAGTAGACGAATGTTTCACCAGTCCGAAGTGGGAATCGAACCTAGTGCCTCTGGTGTGAGGAGGTAGCGCACTACCCGCCGGACTATCGAGACCGGCTAAGTTTGGGGAACTCTGTGAACATTGTTGTTGGTCAAATAGTCGCCTACAAGATGAGATGTGTGATGTCCCTGTGGTGTCGCAGGGACGTACGGGAGGAAGATACCAGTGAGGTTGGTTTAGTACGTAGGCGCTGGTAGCTCTCCCTGCCAGCGAATCGTGCAGGCGGCAGTGTTGCCGTTTTGGTGCAATTGGACCATAATTGGTAGCTTCGTTTCATAAATTAAGGCTTTGGTAGGTTGGTTGGTTTAGTGTGATTTTCAATTAATTTTGGTAGGCAACACACTGCATTAATAAATTTTCTTTTAATTTTTTAATGATTTTAAAATGGCTCTGTATGTATTTATATGTATTTATACGTAAATTGTATCTAATTTTAATGTAATACTTTTAATTGCAGCATATTTAATATGCTGTGTTGTTTGTGTACTGAATTTAATTGTTTTTGTTTTTAAAACTAGAACTACCGGGAGCGGTCATTTGACGGTTTTCAGTTTTTGATTAACCGTAGCTCGAAAACGGTTTAAGTTACGATTCTGGTTCTCCTTGACTTTTAATATTTTGCACTAAGCTCAATATTCTAACATTTTGCTATCACTGCGCCGATCTGTTCTCTTTATATCATCGATTTTACCTACTATCACCACGAGCGGTCAAATGACGGTTAACTACGTAGCCATGGAAATAAAATTATAACATTCACAAAAAAGTCAAAGATGGTACAAATTTTACAAGAACCTATGTCTTGCCTTCTGTTTTATATTAAATTTACAACCGACTTTTATATATTTATGAATTTCAATGTAAAAACAAAAATGCATTATTCTACGTGTTGTGTTTGAAAGCATGAGCAGAAAGCGGCGAGATGAAATTTGGTCATGAGTAGTAGCTTTACTTTTAAAGTATTTGCCAAAACTATACTTTTTTACATTCAAGAACATAAATGAATGTTGTTTTAATTCTTACAATGAAAAACTTCTTCAGATTCAACCGATTTCGTTAAAAGCTCTGAATACCGTCATTTGACCGCTCGTGGTGATAGTAGGTATGAGCAAAACCCGGTACTCCTAGTGTTAAATAATCTATTTATTTATGTTTATGTGTTTGAAACTAAATTTTTGTTTAACAAACTTATTTTGGTAGCCTGAGATTGATTTTGGACCAATTTTGGTAGGGAAAGCAAATTCTTAGTGGCAACACTGCCAGGCTGTCTTGTACGAGCAAGGCAATTTCTTCTGAAGATTTCAACTTTCCTACGTGAATCAAATAAAAGAAAGAGATGTGTGAGCCGGTGCGTTGTCGTTGTGAAGAAACCACGAGCTGTCTCTCCTCAATTCTGTTTTGTTAGAAATTTTTTGATCAGAAGGTAAACTTAGGTCTTTGCATAAATCAATGGAATTAAATCAATCGAATAGTTTTTTATTTACATCCCTGTTGGTGATATAATATTCGCTTTAGGGTCTGAGGGCCTTGTGAGGGGCCTTTTTTTATGGGGCTCCATTTTGTTTGTCGCCATTTTCCCGACAGTCTTTTTTCTCCTACTGCTTCTTCTTCCCCTTTTACAACACTTTATTGCGAATTTTTCTCACATTTCTCTACGCCAATTCAAATATCATTAATTTCGTATTCACTCTTGCGTAACTTCCGTCGTATAATGCAATTAATCCAGCATTGTCTCTTCGTTTGTTTGATTTTGCATGTCGCAGTGCTAATTAATCATCACATGCCCACTGTGCGTCAGACGCCTGTTATGTGGCGCCACATTTCGCAATACTTTCAACAAGTTTTTCATCACATCGAGCTACAGCAACGCTCACATCTCCGACGTCATTATCGCCAATGTTATCCGCGCAGCGTTTCAAAGGTGCGCCCCAAAAACGCGACGGGATGCACGCGAGCGGCTATAAAACCAACCAACACTCATAAATATCACAAATACGTTGTTAGCCAAAACGCCTACAAAAAACAACAACAACGACAACAACAAGTAGCGATCGAAACAACAACTTCCCTGTTTATGTTGCGGCTGCAATTATGTCCACAAGCAAATGCGATTTATGACATTGTTGGCCGGGCGCAGCGCGTCCAAATCAGTGGCGGGCAGAGGCTAAGACAAGCGCCGATGCGGGCTCCACGCCGACGACAACAATCGTCCGGAGTGTGTGCAGTGGCAGTAGTAACAACAACAGCTGGCATTGCGACAAATGCTGCGACCGCGGCCAATGTCAATGTGGCTGTTGTTAGCTGTTCGCTAATGGTTATTGTTGCTATTGTTAGCAGCGCGTGGGGAAGTGTTGTGCGCGCAGCCAACGCTGCCGTTGCCGTTGCCGTCATCGCAGCCAAGAGCGTCGACATTGGCTGCGATGAAAACGAAAGTACGCCAGTTACCGTTAAGCGCTACCGCTGAGCGCGCACCTTCTCTTCGGGATGCTTCGGTGCTTCGCCGCGGCGCGTTTGTTTTTGCGCTCATTGTCTACACTTTTATTTTCATTACAAAACGCCGCGGCGCTTGCAACACTTTACAATGAAATTAAATGAAATGCGCTGCCGACAATGCGGAGAGACAAAGCTGCAGCGTTGGGTGTTGAGGCTGCTGCTGGAGCGGCCTCGGTGTCGGTTGCGCAGTTGCATTTCAACTGTGGCCGCGTACGATTCGCACTTTCGGTATCGCTCCGCGAATAATGACAGCTTGAGCGCCCTTCGACGCAACCTCCGACATTGGCGCTTCTATTGTCGAAAAAAGGTGCTCGCAACAGCGCCGCAAGTGGACAAACAGTGCAGTGCGCACGCGTGGCGCTGCCAACAGCATTCGCAGTTGAAATCTTGAATTTGACGTTTGCATTGCGCGTGGATGTTCGCGTCAGAATCGCCTGTGTGCAGCCAACTGAGCGCGCAAGAGGTGTCAGTTGCATAATTCGCAACACGCCCAACAACGCCGAACGCTGCAACGTGTTTGCCGTTGCCGGTTGCTGTCGATCCGGCCGCGTCTGGTGCGCGGCCTGTGCGCCTGCGGTGATTAATGGCCTTTGGCGAACTTAACGGCCGCAAATTAGTGGTGCCCGCCAATTATGACCTAAGCCAATAATTAAGTGCAAAAATAAAAGCGAATTGTGTTTTTTCATTGCTTTCCGCTGTTGTTTTGATTTTCGAGCTGCCGTAGTTTTTCGGCTGCGTTTTTGCCACCGTACGCTCGCCCGAACCACCGCGAACAATAGTCAACCGCAATGAAATGAATGAAGGAATCGTAAAGCTCGAAACAAAACAAATCAAAGCGCCCGCCGCCCCATTCCACTCCAGCACCAGCCGCAGCCGCAACCGCAGCCGCATCAGTGCCAGTGCCGACAGTGCTGCGCCGTTTGTCTTGCAGCGTGAAAGTGAAAATTCCCCGTGTTCCACACTCAGCCGCCCAACGGCGCCGCAGTGAAATGAGAAACTCGCAGCCGCAAAAACCGCACAAAGCCACATAATCAGGACCTTGCCACCGACGCCGTCACTGCCTTCGTGCCGGCCACATTAAATCATAAAAAACAATAAAAACAATTGCAGGTGCCACTGCGAACGCCGCGACCAATGCATTAGCACCAAAATAAACATTCATTATTCTCGCCAACGATCGCCGACCGCCAGAAAAAACGGAAGCGAGTTGGCAGTAAGAAATGCCAGCACATTCCAACACAACATTGAATAATGTGAATAAAGATGATTTGCCTCTCCCATTTGTTGTTGCTGTGCATCATTCTAACCGACCAGGCGGCAACGTTCACACAAAACATCCACTTCCAACAGTACACAGCCGGTGAGTGCCGATAACGCAATCAACCCGAAGAAACCAAAATGACAGGAGACAAAAAAAATAATAAAATGGACGAGTAGAAGAAATGTTGATGTAAAGAAAGGAGAACAGTTTTTTATAGAAAATATTTCGGTCACCACTAACTGAAACTTGTAAAAAATTGTTTTTGTTTAGAATCGTTGGGACTTGAGACATGTGAAATAGATTGGAAAAGTCCTGGAAAATTGATTGAAAGAAAAGAGAATATTTTTTATAGAATAGAAAACAAAAAAGAAAAGTAGCAAAGAAAAGAAGAAATATTGATTGAAAGAAATAAAAATAAAAAATTCATTGAAAGATAAAAAAACAGTTTTTATGGAAAATATTTTACAAAAAGTTCTGAGAGTTTTCAGTTTGTTGCTGGATCACTTTCAACCCAATCGCCACTAACTAAAACTTGCAAAAAATTGTTTTTCTTTAGAATCGTTGGGACTTGAGACATGTGAAATAGATTGGAAAAGTCGTAGAAATTGTGATTGAAAGAAAAGAGAATACTTTTTTTATAGAATAGAAGAATAAAATAGAAAAGTAGCAAAGAAAAGAAGAAATATTGATTGAAAGTAAAAAAATAGTTTTTAATAGAAAATATTTTGCAAATGTTTCTGAGAGATTTTAGTTTGTTGGTGGATCACCTTCAACCTAATCGCCACTAACTAAAACTGGCAAAAAAGTGTTTTTGTTTAGAATCGTTGGGGCTTGAGACCGGTGAAATAGATTGGAAAAGTAGTAAAAATACTGATTGAAAGAAAAGAGAATATTTTTTTTATAGAATAGGAGAATAAAAAGAAAAGTAGAAAAGAAAAGAAGAAATATTGATTGAAAGAAATAAAAACAGTTTTTTATAGAAAATATTTTACAAAAGTTTCTGAGAGATTTTAGTTTGTTGGTGGATCACTTCCAACCAGATTGCCACTAACTAAAAATTGGAAAAAATTGGTTTTGTTTAGAGCTCGTTGGAGCTTGAGATCTGTGAAATAGATTGGAAAAGTTGAAAGAACGGAAAATATTTCTTTAGACAATAGAAGAATAAAACAGAAAAGTAGAAAAGAAAAGAAAAAAAAGAAGTATTCATTGAAGGAAAGAAAAACAGTTTTATATGAAAAATATTTTGCAAAAATTTCTAGGAGTTTTTAGTCTGTTGCTGGATCACTTTCAACCCGATTGCCACTAACTAAAAATTGGAAAAAATTGTTTTTGTTTGAGATCTGTGAAATAGATTGGAAAAGTAGTAGAAATATTAATGGAAAGAAAAGAGAATATTTTTTTATAGAATAGGAGAATAAAAAGAAAAGTAGAAAAGAAAAGAAGAAATATTGATTGAAAGAAATAAAAACAGTTTTTTTATAGAAAATATTTTGCAAAAGTTTCTGAGAGTTTTCAGTTTGTTGCTGTATCACTTTCAACCCGATTCCAACTAACTAAAAATTGGTAAAAATTGGTTTTGTTTAGAATCGTTGGAGCTTGAGATCTGTGAAATAGATTGGAAAAGTAGAAGAAATATTGATTGAAAGAAAGGAAAATATTTGTTTAGACAATAGAAGAATAAAACAGAAAAGTAGAAAAGAAAAGAAAAAAAAAGAAGAAGTATTCATTGAAGGAAAGAAAAACAGTTTTATATGAAAAATATTTTGCAAAAATTTCTAGGAGTTTTTAGTCTGTTGCTGGATCACTTTCAACCCGATTGCCACTAACTAAAAATTGGAAAAAATTGTTTTTGTTTGAGATCTGTGAAATAGATTGGAACAGTAGTTGAAATATTGATTGAAAGAAAATAAAATATTTTTTTTATAGAATAGGAGAATAAAAAGAAAAGTAGAAAAGAAAAGAAGAAATATTGATTGAAAGAAAGAAGACAAATTTTTTATGGAAAATATTTTGCAAGAGTTTCTAGGGATTTTCAGTTCGTTGCTGAATTTGAATGTAATGGATTCTGAACTCATTACTTTTAAAATATCGCGACTAACTAAAACTGGCAAAACATTGTTATTCTTTAGAACTGTGGAACTTGAGAGGTTGACTGGTATGAAAATGTACATTTATTGTGCAATATTTAAGAAATAGGACTGAAATTTGTTATGACTTTTCCTGGAACGGCAACCAAAAACTGATTAGGAGGAAATTCGTAGGCTATGCTTGAAAACTGAAGAGACAACCAGAAACAAAGTGTCTTTAAGAAGTCAATGATTGCAGCAGACCTCTGGTTGGCTAAGCATGAAATCGAAGGAACGAAAAGGAATTCAATGGATGACTATCTTTGGCAAATCTTGCAGGAGGTAGTGAAACTGTATTTGTTTTGTTTTTTGAAGAAAATTAATTTAACTCTACTTTTAACTAAATGTGCTTGACTCGTGCTAGAAATTTGGCTAAGCCAGTGAAAAGTTATTATGGAACACATATGTTGTGAAAGGGTTAAAATGCAATAAATTGAGCGTTCCATTCTTTTCAGTTCTTACACTTAAATAGTTCATTGATTGTATAAAATCATCAACTTGGACCCTCATTGCATATCAAATTCTACAGTTCTATCGCCAACGTTCCAACTTCAAACCCAAAGCCACATTTTTTAATTTCTTTTAAACCAGTGTTAATTTTTTTTAACAAATCATAAATTTTGTATTTTTCAAGCAACAATGTAATCTTATAAAACTCCAAAAATTTCAGCTCATCTAATTTCTTGCAATAGATTTTAAATTTTTTAAACAAATCAGTTTATTCAATTTGTATTTGCCAGGTTGTGGCTCCCGTCCAGCACGACGTGAACCACGCATTCAACAACAACAACAGCAACAACATCGCATGCCAAAAATCATTTCCGGTTCGCCCACAAAAGATGGACAATTCCCCTGGCAGGCTTCCTTGGAGCTGCTGCATCCGTCAATGGGCTTCCTGGGCCACTGGTGCGGCGGCGTGCTCATCCATCCATACTGGATACTGTCCGCAGCGCATTGCGTGCACAAGTAACTATCAATTCAACTGTTTTTCCACTAAATACGAGCCAACTCCACAACTCCTGCACTCTGTTCGCAGCGACCTCTTCAACCTGCCCCTGCCGCCACTGTGGACCGTTGTGCTCGGCGAGCATCATCGCTTCGTGGAGTCCGGCTACGAGCAGCGCATCCCGGTCGAGAAAATTGTGCTGCACAAGCGCTATCACAACTTTCGGCACGATCTCGTACTGATGAAGATGTCCATGCCCGCCGACCTCACCAAACGCTCCAACATTCGCACCATCTGCCTGCCATTCGTGTTCGGCGAGCTGGCGCCCGGAGCCGACGCTGAGCTTTCAGCCAGCGACGAGGAAATCCAGGCCGAGGGCGACGAGGACCCACTGGAGCCGGGACTGTCCGACGTGCCCGACCTGATGGACAACTTTCTGCGCAGCGTGCAAAAGATGCGGCGCAACCGCAACGTGACGCTGCCCAGCATGAAGGAGCTGATGAGCACCAAAATCATGAGCCGCCTGAAGCAGTCGCAGCAGGCGCAGCGCTACGGCCGCGGCCTGCGCCTGACGCGTCGCCGCAACGACAAACTGATGAAGGTGCACGCGCTCGACGCGGCCCAGTACGAGGGCCTGATCGAGCGAAAGCATCACAAGGACGTCGAGGACTACCGAGAGCTGCCGTACAGCGATTGCGTGGCAACGGGTTGGGGCAAGTCGAATGTGAGCAGCGACCTCACGGACTTGCTGCTCAAGACCCGGGTGCCATTACACAACAACGGGAGGTGAGTGCGCGGCTAATAGCCTCGACGACATCAGATCAGATCAGATCAATAATCGTTGGTTTTTTGTGGGTGGGTGGTTCAGGTGCAAAGACGCTTACGGGAGCTTCGTGAAAATTCATCGAGGACATTTGTGTGCGGGAAAATTGAATGGCAAAGGCGGCACGTGCGTGGTAAGTGGAACACTGATTGAAGTCGTTCAAGTGACTATTTGAATTAGGACTGTACAATTAATTGTATGGCAGTAACTATTCATTTGTTGTTCTTGGAGAATGGAGATAATTTCATGCTTGAAAGATTTGGTGCACTTAATTTTACTACACTAAATTGTAATTAAATGATTACAATGACTATTAGTAAATAGTAAATTGATTCAATTATCAAATTACTGATTAATTAAATACTGTAATTAGTTTTTAACTTCAACTCAGTGAAATACTTTGCGTTTTCTGTATGGCAACATGTAATTAAATTAGTTGCTCAACTAATTAGTTGCTCAACTATTATTTGTTGTTGTTAAATTAAATTTATAGTGGAATATTGAATATCTATTGAAAACCTATGAAGGTATAACCATCTTTCTGGAACTTACTTTAAAATTTTTTTATCTAAAACATTTTATTAATTAAATAAAACAAATACACACAAAGATACTTATTGAAATGTTTCTGAAAGTCTATTTTAGAAAAAAATCAATCAATCATTAATTAGTTCAGTAATAATTTTTACAATTAATGAACAATAATCATCATTGTTAAGTCATCATTTAATATTATACCTATAATTAGCAAACATCGCCATCAATTAATTTATCATAGTTAGTTGCATTTAGACAAAAATTTTGATTTGAATCGATTTAATAATTGATGAATGTAAATCTGTGCAACTAATTAATTAGTTATTAATTTTTTTTCAATTAATTGCACTGAAGCTCAATATTCAGCAGGCATAACTTAATATAATCAGCAAAAATTAACATCAATTACTTGAATTAAATGCAATTGATTACTTTAGTCGAAAATTTTGTTTTGATTAGATTTAATAGTCGATTTATTGTATCAAATTAATGAATAATTTTTTTATTAATCGCACTGAAACTCATTGTTTAGTAGTCATAATTTAATATGGTCAGAAAAATTGCCAATAGTCACTTTCATTAATTGAAATTTATTACTTTAGTCAAAACTTTTGATTTTATTTTATTTAATAGCTGATTAATTGAAATCTGTGTACCAAATTAATTAATCATTTTTTCAATTAATCGCACTGAAAATTTATATTTGATATAATCAGCATAAATGACCATCAATTAATATAATTAATTGCAATTTATTACTCTAGTAAAACATTTTGTTTTGATGGAATTTAATAGTTGATTTATTGAAAAATGTGTGTATCAAAATAATTACTAATGTTTTTGAATAATCGCAGTGAAACTCATTGTTAAGCAGTCATCATTTAATATAATTAAAACAATCGCCAGAGTTACTTTCTTTAATTGCAATTATTTACTTTAGTCAAAAATTTCATTTGATTAGACTTCATAGTTAGTTAATTGAAAGCTGTGCAACAAATTAATTAGTTAATTATATTTTCCAATTAATCGCACTGAACATTTATATTAAGTAATCATCATTTAATATAATAAACAGAAATTACCATCAATTAAATTGAATTAATTGCAATTAATTACTTTAATCAAATATTTTGTTCTTATTAGATTTCATAATTAATTTATTAATTAAATTGCTGTATGAGCACAATTCAATTGAAAAGCTAAACTGAACAATTAATCAGATAAAACATTTTATTGAAAACAAAAATATGAAAGAAAAAACATAGCTTAAAAAATTCATTAAATTAAAAAGAATTAAAAATGTTTCATTTTCACAAAAATGTAAAGCCATTAGCAAATCTATTCAAAATTTATTGGAATACTGCATTCATTAGTCGTAAAAATGGTTAGTTAATGTCAAACAGTTTAAACCGTTGAAACTAATTGCATTGATTAATTGATTAATTTAAATTTAAAATTCAGTTGGAAGTAAAAATCCCAAATTAATATAGTCAAAATAATTAGAGTAATTGCTCAACCAAAATTATTAGAAATCAATAAAATTGAAAGTGAATCGATTAATCAATCCATTGATTAAATAAAATTTAGAACTCAATTATTAGCAAAATTCCAAACTAAATATAACGTTCAATTAATTGAAGTAATTGCTCAACCAAAAATTACTAGAAATCAATTAAATTGCAATGAAATCGATCAATCAATTCATTAATTAATTAAATTTAAAATTCAATTATAAGTAAAATTCCAAACTAAATTTAACGTAAAGTTAATTGGAGTAATTGCTCAACCAACATTACTAGAAACCAATTAAATTGCAAGTTGATGAATCTATTAAAAAATTATTGGAATACTGCGTTTATTAGTTGCAAAAATGGTTAGTTAGTTAATTTTATACAGAGTAAATCATTTAAATAAATTGCATTGAATAATAGATAAATTTGAATTTAAAATTCAATTAGAAGTGAAAATCCAAAATCAATACAGTAAAAATAATTGGAGTGATTGCTCAACCAATATCACTAGAAATTAATAAAATTGCAAGTTAATCGGTTACATAAAATTTTCTCTAATCAATGAATCTATTACAAAATTATTAGAATACGGTATTCAGTAGTAGTTAAAAAATATTAGTTAATTTTAAACCAAGTAAATCGTTGAAATTAATTGCATTGAATAATTGATTAATTTATATTTCAAATTCAATTGGAAGTGAAAATCCAAAATTAATATAGTCAAAAAAATTGGAGTGCTTGCTGAACCAAAATTACTAGAAATTAATAAAATTGCAAGTTAATCGGTTACTCAAAATTCTCTCTAATCAATGAAGCTTCGCTATTTTACACAATTAGCTAAAGATAAACGATTACTAATATAGAATTGTTATCATTCAAAACACATAATAAAATATCTCAAATCGAACAAATTAATGGATTAAGTCGAATCAAAAGTGCACTCCTTCACTTTACACAAAAACAATCCTTCACACAGCTTTAAATTGCATCAATTAGCAATGAATACAAATAATTTGAACTAACAATTATACAATTAAACATATTTGAATGGTATAAACCGAGTATTTACAAAAAAAAATTCAATTCAAATTTAATCGATATGAAAATTAGAGAACCATAACTTATTACATCAAATAACTAAACAATTCTAATTCACACAATAATTGAAACTAACTCCAATGCTATTAGTAAACAAAAAGCAAATCAATTGAAAGTATGAAATTTAATTGAAACAGCAAATGATTTCATTAAACTTTCAGTACTCATCTGCAGATTTACTCATTTAATTACTAAAAATTACATACATACATACAATTCAGTACCAAGTGATGTACAAATAACCATCCATTCTTAGTTATCTCCAAAATAAAACAAAATCACTTGTGACTTGAATTCATTTTGAATTACTGAAACTGATCAAAAATTAATTTCAATTAATTTCTTCCCCTGTGCAGGGCGACTCTGGCGGTCCGCTGCAGTGCCGTCTGAACAAAAACGGTCCGTGGATTTTGGCCGGCGTCACATCCTTCGGCTCAGGCTGTGCAATCGAAGGCTTCCCCGACGTCTACATGCGCACCTCGTACTACATGAAGTGGATACAGGACACCATTGCGCACGAGTGACGCCCCAGCGAAACAGTACAACATTTGCGTAATTAATTTGTTAATTAGTAATTTAATTCAATTCGTTTGTAAAAAGATTGTCTTATACAAATTGTTAACTACGCTAGGACACTAAATATAATAAGGACATTTTGTAATTGTATCGTTTGGAATTGGGCGTAAACATAATTTAGGAATTTCAACGTCGCTTATGTTGTAACTAGTATCACAGTTTCGGCATGCGCGCAGCAAACGCAGTGCGACTGGTGCTGGCTGGCCGCTCACACCATCAGAAGACCCTTCTCCGTGGGGCGCTGCAGCGGCAGCAGCGTCACGTCGTAGTACGGCTGCTTGCTGTGCTTGGACGGCGACTTGGGCATTTTTTTCAGCTCGACGACAGCGGGTTGCTTGAGCAGCGGCAGCAGGCCGACGTTGGACATGAGCCCCGCCTCGACTACGCCGCTCCGATCGATGACGTTGGGCAGCGGCATCCAGGAGGCGGGCATCCAGCGGCAGTAGAGCAGAACGCTGCCCACGAAGTAGACACTGGTGACGGCCAGGACCGAGATGAAGGCCCACTGCGCGTAAGGACAGACTTTGAAGAGCAAAGTCAGCAGTAGCTTCACGCCCGGTGTCAGATCTTGCACGCCCTGCAGATATAAAAGAGTGCAAATGTTAGATGTTAGTGTACACGAAAGCGCGTTGAGTGCAGTTTGCGTGTCTAACCACTTCGAGCCAGAATATGGGCAGCACCATATTTCTGAAGCGCAGCGTGTCGCGGTTGTGGCGGGTGTCGCTCATCAGCAAATTGATCTGGAAGCGCGAGCGCACACTCATGGGGATGCCCAGTTGCTGCAAAGCAGAAGGGGGAGACGTGAGAAAGGGCGCATCGACGGTGGGTGGCTGAAGGCGCTTACCGGCTGAATGATGATTTCGGTGCCGTGTTTCTCCTCGCTGGGACTCAGGCCCTCCAGGCCACTCAGCAGGCTGGGGTCGCCGTTGAAGAAGTGCGGAAACGACACCGCCAGCGGCAAGTCTGCAAGAGTTCAGAGGGTCAGAGGGAAATCACGGGGACGCCGAGCGGCGCGCGACACTCACTGTAGTAGCAGGGCTTCACGTTGCCGAGGCCCTTCTTCAGGCAGCGATTGTTCTTGCAGAAGCACGAGGTCTCCTCGTCGGCAACGTCGCTGTCGAAAGCGTTCTCCTTCAGCTTGAAAACGACGCCCTTGAAGCCGTTGAACTCGCCGGGATGCGCGTACTGTATGGGCAGCGTGCGGCAGAATGCCTTGCGGTAGATGTGGAACGTCTCGCCCTCGCTTATGCTGCGCGGGAACAGCGTGCCATCGTAGGCACCCCGCAGCGAGTTGCAGAAGGTTTTGCTGTCGATTCAAAGTGAGCAAAAGTGAGTTGCGGCAATTCGGTTTGGTTGTGTGCAGCCGTCAATACTCACTTCTGGTTCTCTTTGTAGTCCCATGCCTTGAAGCCCTTCATGCCGTTCCAATTGTCAATGGAGTAATCGCGGTCCATGCGCTCCTTCGGCTGTTCGCCGTCCGCCGGCACCGGCGTCGTCACCGTCTCAGCGTCTGGCTGCAGCTTGTTGGGCAGCTTGATGGTGACCACATTGCGACCCTCGTCGAACATCTGAAATTGCAATCAATCATAAGCAGCGACGTTCTCGGCCACGCAGCGCCGCTCGCCGGCCCGCTTACCCGCTCCATCAGGCCGAAACGCTGAAATGTGATGACGTTTGGCATTATTTTGGACGCCAGCTGCACCAGCGGATCGTCGTAGCCCCACAGGTACTCGTGCACCGACAGCTGCAGCATTGGCTTCGAGTTGAACTTGCGCATGAGCGCATTGACGGCCAGTTCGGCAAACGCCGAAAAGCTGGCCGCCGCCGACGTCACGCCCATGTACGGAATGTTGGGCGCAACGATCCGGTCGACCTTCGGATCGCCGACGGAGCGCTCGCGCACGAACCGGACCGCGCGCTGCGGCGTGTAGCTCACCGTGTTGTTGGCGTTGAATGTGACGTTGCGATTCTCGAGCGACTCCTGGTACACGTACGGGCCGACCTCGGCGAACCTCAGTTTGGCGTCGCTGCCGCGCATAAACGCATCCAGATTGGTGACATTGAACACGTACACCTTGATGAACACTTCCAGCGGCGGCTTCAGCCACAAATTATACATTATGGTGCCGGGTTTCAGGGACAGTTGCTGCAACAAACAAACAAAATACGACAACAACAGTAACCGCATTCAATTCATGCGCTGCAAATGCAGAAGCGGCAAATAGCGCTTCCGATGGGAACTTTCCGCACTTACGTTGTCGATGAGTAGCTGCAGCGGATCGATGGCAATTACCAGCGCGGCGACAACCAGCAGCGCAATGCCGACACTCGACAGCTTCAGTATCTCTGCAAACACAAAAGCAACACAAAACAACAACAAATCAGTGATAAGTAAGCGTCAATGATGTAAAAGCAAAACGATAACAAAACGAAATCGGAAAGCGGCATTTCCGGTTCGCGTGCCAGTCTGCATGGCACTTGGACACTTTTGAGATTTGAGTTTCGAGCGCGAACCTTCGCCCCGATCAATGCAACGTGACTAAACATATGGTATGACATATGGGCCCAAACCGTAAACAATAACAAATTCCGTGTAACCAGTTCATCGAACGTCCTCTGGCGCGGCGAATAGTGGCACAAGTCGCGGTTTTCATGCATAAATATTTATATCGGTCTGTCATAAACGAAGCATTGCAACAACAAAGGATGCAAATTTGCGGTTAAATGTTCGAGCCGGCATAATTCAATGTCGATGAATTGGCAAATTGCTGCTTGATTGGTGTAAGTCAACGAATTAAGCGGCCGAGACAGTATTTTTCAATAAAATATTTTGAATGCTCTGCGTTGAACTAGTTTGACGTGTGTTGAGCTTTAATTTAACCTAAAGTTGAACGATTTCGAGTGAAACGAGACTTTGAAACTACACTTTGGATGCTTAACCCTTTCGACCCCAAAGTTGCCTGAGAGCAACTTCACCTATTTGTCATCTTATAGCAAAAGCTACGATTGATTTATGGGTTTAATTTAAGTAGGCACCAACAACTTAATATTTTTAGAAGTGAATTCAAAGAGAATTACAAAAATTTTACTGCCATCCCCAAAATAATTTCCAATAATTTGCAGCGATATCAGGTAAAGTTTGTGTTCTAATTGAAGTCTACGAATTGGGCGCGTTTGATCAAAACCATGTTTCTTTAAAAATGGTTAAATAAAATCAAAAAGTAATAATTTTTTATTTTTCCACAAATATTAAATAATTTTGCTGTAACTAAAAAATATTGATACAAAATTTATTTAACCCGTTTTAAGCTAAAATTGTTCAAAAGTAAACTAGCTCTAAAACTCTAACAAAGAGGCGTGTCGACTTCAAATGTCGTGTGCACACTTCTCAGGCAAGTATTTCATGATTTAAATACTAAAAAGTAATATCGAGATACAAGGTAAAATTCGTCGAAAGGGTTAACCCTTTCGCTATTTTGTTGCCATATGGCAACATGCTACTTTGTGGACGTCTGCATCCTCTATGGTTGCAAGAATACATTTTTTTGTTAGTCTTTAGAATAGTTTGAAGTTTTAGAAAAAATACGAAATTAATAAACTGAATATTTAAGTTTAAAGAAGAGAATTATACACGTCTTTTTAATGGTATATCTTGACATAGTAAAGGAAGAAGAAGCAGAAAAAATTAAAGAACTATTTAATTTGACGTTTTCTTTCAATTTAGATACTCTTTTTTAAATTTTGGCTGAAGTAAATGAAGAAATATTCAAATTTTCGTTATGCGTAAAAAGTTTTATGTTTAAGTAATTATTACAGCCACAACGATGTAGTTGCTCTCATAGAAAAACACTCTAAAATACAGGGTCCGAGTATAAAAGTTAAAAAATGTCTTATGGAATGTTGCTAATATAACCACAAAGAAGCCTAAGACGTATAATTTAAAATTTTAACTTTCCCCAGTAAAAACCTGTAGCGAAAGGGTTAAGGGCACTTGTTGTACTTTGCTCAACTTCTCACTTCAATGAGACTGAAAATAAAAAGCATTTTCGAGAGAAATGTACAAAGGAGAGACATTAAACTTGACATTTTCAAGGTGAAGTGTTGTTGAATGAAAACTTGTCTCTGTTTCTGTCTCATTTCGTTCGTTATAGTAGTTTCTGTTTTCTCCTCATCTCAGTTTGCGAATCAACCAAGAATCATAACTTCTTAACAAATGGCCACGCATTGACCCTTGTTTTGACCTTAGCGATACCGGATGGAGATCCGTTTATGAGTTGTTGTAGTGATTTATCCGACAGTAACCTATTCGAAACCTTACCGCAATTCCAATTAACCCTTTCGCTACAGGTTTTTACTGGGGAAAGTTAAAATTTTAAATTTTACGTCTTAGGCTTCTTTGTGGTTATATTAGCAACATTCCATAAAACATTTTTTAATTTTTATACTCGGGCCCTGTATTTTAGAGTGTTTTTCTATGAGAGCAACCACATCGTTGTGGCTGTAATAATTACTTAAACATAAAACTTTTTTACGCATAACGACAATTTGAATATTTCTTCATTTAATTCAGCCAAAATTAAATAGAAAAGTATCTAAATAGAAAGAAAACGTCAAATTAAAAAGTTCTCTAATTTTTCTGCTTCTTCTTCCTTTACTATGTCAAGATATACCCTTAAAAAACGTGTATACTTCTCTTCTTTAAACTTAAATATTCAGTTTATTAATTTCGTATTTTTCCTAAAGCTTCATACTATTCTAAAGACCAACAAAAAATTTATTCTTGCAACCATAGAGGGTGCAGACGTCCACAAAGTAGCATGTTGCCATATGGCAACAAAATAGCGAAAGGGTTAAACTATTCTTTAGGCAAATATTTGCTTTATGCGCTCGAGATTAAAATTTGACTATGAATAGCATAGACCATCTATACTAACTTTTAATAATTTTGTTGTTTAATTCCAATTGAAAACAATGACATCTAATTCAACATTCGACATTCAAATCAACTCAAATTTCAATGTAAAACACTCAATAAAAATTATATTTCATTTTTATGATTAAAACTAATGGCATTACAGTCAGTCTTTTCAAACTAACCGATTTTCTATGGTAACAATTGTTGCTTCCACAGTAGAAATAACCACAGTGTCACTTCATATGATCACTTAATAGGATCGTAAAAAAGGTTGTGCTCAATGAAATGTTTGTTTTTCTTTATTTGTTCATGTTCATGTTTTTTGCTTTGTACAAAATTACTTGTTTAGTGTCTTTGCACTCTGAAATTGATTTGAAGCCGCAACTATTCAAAGAAACGTAATTTTTATACAGCAACCCTGAATTCTGGCTTCCTTGACAAAGCAGAAAACTGTTAAATTGTCAACATTGCGAAATTTATGGTAGCCGAACAAGCTGAAAACTAACACCAAATATTGTTTTCTAAGCATTTCGGATAAATTGCGACATGGCCAATTTGTGCCACTGTACAATGGCACTGACTGATTAACAAGCGCCAATAGCAACAACAACGTGTCAGCAGCCGGGAGCAGCGGCAACAAGCGGCAATAAAATTGAATGAGTGCATGAGGTAGTCCTAAATAAACAAAAATATTGACTAGCAAATAAATAAATTAATTAACAAGCAAAAACAATCAGCAGCACAAAACTCAATTGCGACAATACAACAACAATGATAACAACTGACAAACAACAACGTGATCAGCATTGACAGCTATGGCAACAAAACAAAAACAACAATGGCCAATAGCTGCTGCTGCTGCAACAAAAATTGACAACAACAGCAACAACAATGACAATGACAAGAAGCAATAATAAAAGTGGTAGCAAGCGCACAGATAGAGCAATGAACCGACAATTGTACAATTGTAAAAATGCAAAGCAGAGATGTCAGCAACATTTGCGAACAACAACAATAAAAAAAACAACAGCAAGGGAAGGCAATAGAGCAACAGGCAACAGCATAAACGCATTAACCGCAAAACAACACTCGACACAGACAGCGGACAACAATTCGATATGACAAATGCCACAAGAAAGAAAATAAAATTTTATAACACCAACAACAACAACAACAGCAACGACAAATAATAGACAACAATTGCAGCAACAACAACAACACACATGCTCATTTGTTGTGTTGTTTATCCGACAATAACAAACTGATCTCGAACGAACTGTCTCTGTGTTTGTGTGTGTGTGTGTGTGGAAATCATGTCTGGGGTGTTTGGCTCAAAGGCTGGCGGCGGCGGCGTCGGCATTGGCTGCCTTGAACATGACACTTTTTGTTGTTGTTGTTGTTGTTGTTTGAATGCATCTGTAAAGTGATAGTGGCGCGCACTTGACTTTTCAACTTGACAACAATAACAACAACAACAGCATCGACGATAACAATGCATGAAACAAAGCCGCTACAACAACAACACAAAGTCATAAAGTCAAAGAAGCGTTAAAAGTCGATAAAGTGAAGTGGCGTTCTTCACAGCCGCGGCCGCTGTGCCCATTGAGCAAAGTTTTATTGCCTTTTTCTCACCGTTGTTGCGCGCCGAAAACACAAACAATAAGGTCAACAATTTGTCGCTACAGTGGAAGGGCCAACAATTTCCACCGCCCTAATGCAAAGCGTAGCGTCGGCCCCCCCCAAAACCACCAGTGCGACCAACTAAAATCGTCAACAACGAATGTTGCTCAATGTGCGACGCGCATCGAATCGCTTCTACTGCAAACGTTGCCGCGTAGATTGCAACAAAACAATTGTCATTGTCAACTCTCGGTTCGCTTATGCAACTCTATGCGTTCCTTTCGGCTACAAAAAGCAGCAACAACAGCGACAGCAACAACGAAAGCGGCAATCAGCGAAAATCGCATTGCAGAGTGAAGAAGCCCAAAACGATCAAAGACCAAGAGCAGCAATATCAGCGTCAGCAACAATAACAAAAACAAAACTACTATCAGCAACAACCAGCGGCAGCGCACAATGCGTCAACTTGTTTCAAGCCGACCGATACGCTTTTATATCGAAAATGTATGTATGAATGTATGAATGTATGTATATATGTATGAATGTATAAATGTATGAATGTATGTATGTATGTATATATTGTGGCGCGTTTATGTTGTAGCTGCACGCTTTTCGGTTTGCTTATATTCACGTGTGTGTGTGTATGTGTGTGTGTGTGTCTGTGAGTGCGTGCATGCATTGTGGTTTTGCTTCATTGAAGTTCAAGTTCGCTGCAATTTGCCGGCGTTTTATTTTTTTGTTTTTGCTTCTTTTCAACATTTTAAGCAACCACTTTGTTGTTGTTGCTGATGTTGTTTTTGTTGACATGGCTGTCGCTGCTGTTGTTGTCAGTGGCAGTTACCGTGACTGTGCATTGCCAGCAGCAGCAGCATGGTACACCAGCAGCAATAAAAAACCATTAAAGCAACAACAACAACATTGATTGTATTGAAAGTGAAACCGGAAAAGATCGCACAATTCTGTTGTTGTTGTTGTTGTGGTGGTGTTCTTCGATGATGTTTCAAAATGTACTCGTACAACATAACAACAAAAAAGCCAGCAGCACAGCAGCTCAGAAAATTTATATTTAAATTAATTCATTTGTTTTGTCATGCAGTCAATTAATTTCTTAAGCTTTGTTGTATGTTTTCTGTTGTTGTTGTTGTTGTCGCTGTTGTTGTTGTTATAGGAGTGATCGTTTTTTTTTGTTTTTGTTTACCTCTTTGCCATACAGCTGAGGTTGAGTTCCACATAAAAATTCTTAAAATAAGCAACTTGACCCACTAAAAACGACAGCTGCCTCTACCAGCTGCCCCGCGCTCCGCGCTCCCTGCGCCACTCAATAGCGCCAACTTTAGCGCATGTCAGCGCAATTCGGCGCAGCTGAAGTCAAGTTGAAGCAAACAAATCGTACAATTTTTTTCTTGTTTAATTTTATTATGCGGCTGAAGATATTTTTGTAGCTTAAATATTTTTTTTATGCATTTATTTAATTTCAATTTCATTGTAGTCTTTCTTCTTTTTTGGGTTTTTTCAATGTTTTGTTGGAATTTTTGCGAAGGCGCCAATTTTTTTGATTAGCGACTTTGGCAGTGAGCCGCAACGCCGGAACACCTTCAGGGCGCTGCTTCCGGATGACTGTCACTGCGCATCGACGGGGATACAATAACAGCCAATGCGCGCTGCAAAAATATGACAAAAATGTGGGGACGCTGCGTCGCTTTAATTCATTCAGTTATTAAGAAAAGAAATTAATTAATTCACAACAAATGACAGCACAGCACAGCACAGCCGAAATGCAGTTAAAACTTAACGCTTATCGCTTCACGCTTCACGCTTAACGCTGCACGCTGCTTGTTGCTCATTTGCCTATGAGTTGAAATTGTTATTGTTGTTATTAATGTGTTTTGCTCTTTTTTTTGTAAATTATTTATTTATGCACACAATTAGTAACACTCCATCAATAACGTTCACACACACACACACACACACAAACACACACACACATGGATGCATATCCAAAATATATATTTTTGTTGATCGTTATCATTGTTAATGATATGGTCAGCATTGTTGTTGTTGTTGTTAAACATGGTTTTCTTTGCCGTTGTTGTTTTTGTTGTTGTTATTGTTGTGTTTGACTTTAAGCTTTATTTTTCAAAATTGACCATTGAGCATTTGCCAGCAGCAGCTACAATAGTCGACAACAACAACAACAAATATCTACTACAAAACAACAACAAATACAACAACAGCTATCTTACATTTGATTATATGCGCATTTAAATAAACAATTTCATGGGCTTCAACGGCGTCTAACGTTTGTTTTTATTTTTTTTTTAGTTGTCAACCATCCAATAATATTTGACGTTTCCCACAGCCTCCGATCGGACGTTCGCTTCTCCATGATTCCCTCTGCTGCATAAATGTTTTGTTTACAGCCCAACCACGATCCGCTGCCCATTTCATTCCATTCCCAGCGCCATTGGTCGATCGCCATGGCGCTGCGAACCCGCACACACAGCGGCCACGTGCGTTTGTTTACATTTTTCTTGTGTGTCTGTGCGGCGGTTAACCTGTAGCCACCAGCGACCACCACAAATTTTCGACTGTTACAGCAAACAAACGAAACCACAAACATGTCTTGTAAACAACTACTGAGGTCTGAAGTCTTTACATAGGTGTCTATGTAGTTGTTGTTTTTGTATGTGGCTTCACACAGTGCGTCAATGCTTTGGTGATTTTTTATGTTTTCTTATGATTTTTATGTTCTTTTAGTCACGTCTCAAACATTTCGGACTTGCAGCCAGTGTTGCCGTTTTGGTCCAATTGGACCAAAATTGGTGGCTTCGTTTCATAAATTAAGTCTTTGGTAGGTTGGTTGGTTGGTTTGTTGTGATTTTCAAGGAATTTTGGTAGGCAACACACTGCATTAATAAATTTTCTATTAATTTTTTTTTATGATTTTAAAATGGCTCTGTAGCTTGTGAAAAAATTTTACATGCAAAAGTTCAAACAAATTTATTTTGGTAGGCTGAGATAGATTTTGGACCAATTTTGGTAGGGAAAAAAATTCATAGTGGCAACACTGCTTGCAGCTTTGTACGTCAATGAATTCAATTATTCGCGCTTTTCTCTCTTCAGTTGTCAATATTTATATTAACGAAACACTGCTGCAGCTTCTTTTACTTATTTTTCTTTCTAATTAAATCCCAGCCTCATAGCAATTCATATAAATAAGTTTATATGTATGTATGTATATTGACAATTACTTAAGTACACCGAATTTTGTAATTAAATTATGCAAAGTGCCAGCAAGTCTGCCAGAACGCTTTCAAATCTAACAACACACCTTGAACTTCAGCTCATCCACACACACACACACACACACACATACCAAACATCCAATAAAAATGTACATAGGGTAGATTTGGGTACTAAGTGCCCTTTTGAATTATAAAATTGGCGGAACATAAGCAGAAGCAACAGAAATAGACATTTTTTGAAGGCAACTTTTAACATTGATTTTCTAGACCAGATGATTTCACGGCACAATAATCTTTCAATAATAATTTCATTTTATTTCAAAACATTGTAGTGCATTGGGCCATTTTTTTTAAGGAAGACCTGTTCGTCACATAACTGCAGTAGAACAGCCGACGCCTGGTGCACAACAACCCACAATTCGATCTCCTTTTTTGTTATTTTGTCTCCTAGTTAGTCTCCATTCTAGCCGCTAATGACTACTGTTGAAGATATAGGACGATAAGAGATAAGGAATATATCCTTATCAATAGCACTAATGACTATTGTCGAAGATATAAGTCGATTGAGACCCCTTATTCCTTTGAACTAATAACTTCTGTCGAGGATAAAGATCGATTGAGATTTCTTATCCCTTAAATTAATGCCTTCTGCCGCGAATACAGATCGATTGAGATTCCTTATCCCTTGAATTAATGACTTCTGTCGAAGATATAAATCAATTGAGAATCCTAATCCCTTGAACTAATGACTTCTGTTGAGGATAAAGATCGATTGAAATTTCTTATCCCTTAAATTAATGACTTCTGCCGCGAATACAAATCGATTGAGATTCCTTATCCCTTGAATTAATGACTTTTGTCGAAGATATAAATCGATTTTTGATTCCTTATCCCTTGAACTAATCACTTCTGTGGAGAACACAGATCGATTGAGATTCCTTATCCCTAGCAGTACTGACTAGTGCTACTGTCGAGGTTATAAATCGATTGAGATTCCCTATTACTTTGAAGTAATGACTTCTGTCGAAGATATAAGTGAATTCAGATTCCTTATCCCTTTGAATTAATGACTTCTGCCGCGAATACAGATCGATTGAGATTCCTTATCCCTAACACTAATGACTATTGTCGAAGATATTAACCGATTGGGATTCTGTATCCCCTAAATTAATGACTTCTTCTGAGAACACAGATCGATTGAGATTCCTTGTCCCTTGAACTAATGACTTCTGTCGAGGATAAAGATCGATTAATGAGAAAAAGAGCAACTTACCCTTCATGAGTCACTACACTATCTCAACTCGGAGTAGATTTCTTATTCCTAGAACGCTAATCGTTGTCAGTTCACTGAGAAAAACTGGTACCTAGTAAACTAGTTACCCTCAAAAATTCTTGGGCTCAAGCCTAACTGTGGCCTAATGGAAACTTCAGGCATTATCTCATCAGGCTTTCATGTGTCGTTCTCTTCAGTAGATATTTTTCCCACCACATTTTTATGCAAACCTTTCCCTGCTCTATCAATCATAGTCTACAGCTTTCATTCTGTTCCGTGATTTTTGCAATCCCTCATTTTAGTTTTAGAAAATATCTGACCATTAACATTTCGACGAAAGTCATCTCCTGTTCACAATATCCCAAGTTACGCTATGTTTTTTTTTCAATTTAAAAACCAGTCGTTTTGCCGCTCTTTCATCCCATAATTTGTTTCCTCAATATTTCAGATGACAGTTGCCGCTTAATGGCTGGTTTCGCGTGCCATTCACCTCAGATATCACCATAAATTCTTAATCCAAACACAACACTACTATACACATACACACACACACACATACACGCATGTATAAGTATGTCGTAACAACATTTGTTGCGGTTTGCTTTTATCGGCAAAATTCTAAACCGGAACAGAAGTAAACATTTATTTATAAAAAAAAACCGGTAAGCACAAACAACTTCCTTTGAATATTCTGATTACATAGCCACACACATAGATGAGCATACATGCAAACAATTATAGAAAATCTTCACCTAACGAAAGCACAATTAAGACAACAAAAACCTTTGGGTCTTTGCATGATTTAGTGCACCAAAACTGGGGAAACACGAGCCGCTAATTAAACTGCTTTACTTATGTAAATCTAAGTTAGTGTGTTGTCTACCGAAAACAGCATAAACAAAACATTGACATAAACAAAACATTGACAAAAGTGTGTGGCCTTTCTCACGTAGCTTTCGGGCAGGTGCCAGACTTTATGACGTTTTAGCCCAGCAAATATCAGAATCATAAAATTTTATTAATTTCACGAGCCTTTGAAATGAACTGCAAAAAAAACTAAAACGCAAAAGATGAAGAAACACTAAATTTGAATATCTATTCAAGTCTATGCACCAAAGCCAGATGACAGTTGTTTGTAAATATTTTGAACAGAAAATGGTTGTGGTTATTAACACTTAACGATTATTAAAAACAGAAAAATTGATGAATGGAACCATCGCTCAGGTGATTCTTTGTCCTCCAATTCAGAGATCTGTGATGGTCTTGAATCTTCGTCCTAATCATTCATGCAGGTAATGATTTATTTAATATATTTAATAGTCATAAAAGCGAATTAAATATAATTTTCTATAAACATTTTTGCACAAAATCTTCTATAACTTCCGAATATATTTTCAATTATTATTTAAATATATTTTTACTGTCAGCATATTAACAAAAGAAAAATTATCTAAGCAAAATTTAACTGCAAATAATCGATTTCGATTTAATTAAAAGACAAATACAACTTATCATACTTTATGGGAAAAATAACGGATGTGATTTGATGGTTTATTTCTGCTAACCGGATATTGAAAAAATCAGTCTTGTCAACTGAATTCATTAAACACTTGAAATCTGAACGAATATGGAAATTTGATTTTCAACTTAATTTGCATTACCGGTTCGAAACGCTGTAACTCAGGCGAAAATTATATATATATATATATTTTTAAAATGCCCTATACACAATAATCATTATCTATTTATAGTAGATTTTGATATTAAAATAGTAAAAAATGCTCATAAAATCTTAAAATAAAATCTTAAACTAATCTAATTGGCTGTTCATCAGGGTTCTGTATTTGAAACTCTCCTCTCTTTTGGAATGAGATCCTATTCCGTTGAATGGGCACAGCACATTGACCCAATAAACCGGGACCCAAATAGTACATAAAGATTCTCCTGTTACGACTACATCAATTTCTATTTTTTGGACGATCGCAAGCAACCATTGAGGAATCAACACCTATGTCAATACTTCTAAGTGGGCAATTAACTAAGTGGCTACCCATAAATTAATATGTAGTGGCGAGACTCCCTTTAAACGGCACCGCCAATTACAAAATCTCGAACCGGTTTTGGCGCTGACACATGTCACATATGCCACGTGCCGTCTTGTTCTGTCCAGGCGGCTAAATTAGTTAACCTTTTCTGGAAATTTGTACGATATATCGTACAATTTTTTTTAAAGATTTTTTATTTGACAGCGAAAGCATTTTTTATGAAACGGCTTTTTAATTCTTATTAAGTAGGTTGTGTTGTACCATTCTTTTTAAAAATAGAAATCGCAATAGCCGTGGCTATACAGTGTGAGTGAGTTTTGTAAGCAGCTCTTTGCAAGAATTTGGCGATGCGATGCTTCTGCGGAGGAATTTTTAAATATGTTATACTTTTTAGTAGCAAAAAAGGCAAACAATTTCAAAGTTTGTAGCTCAGTTGATTTATAAAACTTATTAAATTTAACATTTTTTGCGTCTAAATATTTTTCCCGAGCCTTTCAGAAAATTGTACGATATATCGCACAAATGACCACAAGGGTTGCAAAGCTTATGGATTTGGTAACAGAATTTTTCCGTTTGCTTGAATGCCACGCCCATCAGTAAATCGTATGACTAATAAAATTCGACTATTCGGCAAATTTATACTAAGAAATAACAATTACTAGACGATTTTGTGTTTTACTGGGCAGACACAGATTATGTAAGGTTAGACATGAGTACTTGCCACTCCCATTACGATAATAAGACACAGCTATATTCGGTATCTTTCTGTAAAGCTATACGAATTTTAATTGAATCTGTGTTTTATTGAGGGGAAAATGGCTTTGCAACAACAACAACGGTTATATAAGGCCGGATAAATGTGGCTCAATTGTTTATATATATATAATTTATATAGGTTTCGATCAAAATGAAATCTTGTTTTGATTTTTTGTTGTTATAATTTATGTTTTCTATCAAAAAAACCAATGAATTGTTCATAAAACTTAAAAAAAGAAACACAAATTGCATGCATTTTTACTCCTTTGCGGACCATTGTACGATATATCGTACGAAATTGATGAAGCTGTAATTCTCAACCAAAATGATTTTTTTGAAATTTTTTTGCAAATGTTCAATGAGAGTCAATATTTTGAAGGAAAAATTTTGATCTCAAGAAATGTGGAAATTGACCGGAAAGGTTTAAAATGAGAACTAAACAGTCATGGGCGTACCCTGTTATAGGCAAATGCCCTCCCCCCTAAAATTTGAAAATGTATATTCTATATATACACCGAATTCCATGTTCTTTTTTAAAATTATATATTATTAATTTTTAATTCTAGTTATGTCTTTCTCCCCTAAATTTTTTTCTGGGTACGCCCACCACTAAAACTGTTGAAACCCAGGCAAATCTTTATAATTTTAGACAATTTAGATTTTACTAAAAATATGCACAGTGTTGAAATATCAACAACAATAATAACAACAAAAACAGCAATGCCTCTGACGACAGTTAGAACCGCAGGAACATGTATGTATGTATGTGCTTCCACATAATCACGAACAATCAGGCAGGTAATCATCAGCGGCAGCGGACATGTGTACTTAGTGATGCAAACTTGCGCACTTAAATGGTTAGCGTTAGTAATAATAACAACAAAAACAACAACAACCAGTTAATCATAGCGATCACTGGATCGAACGTTGACTGAAGCGCGTTATAAACGTACCTATAGATGTGCCTATGTATGCATGTGTGTGTGTGTGTGTGTGTGTAAATTTACATGTCAGCTACACGTAGCGTGGCTGCAGAAAAATCCAAACGAAACGATCGATCGTGTGCTCAATTAAAAATGCAAATTGCCAATATCGAGTGTAACCAGAGACCATAGCCAAAGGATTTCTTAACTTGTTCATGTGCATAAATTAATGGCACCGCACGGCAATTGAGCGCAACTCAACGCATGCGCACAACTCCTACAACGGCAACGCACAGAGAAATGGCCCCCACCACTGCTCAGTCACACACACACAGATTAAGCACATTGCTATTGTTGTTGTTTAGGAAGTAACTAAAATCGTACGCTAATCGTGCGTGGTGACACTAAACCAGCCGCCAGTGACGAACGTCGCACAGATAAACAAAGCGTTCAACCAAAATTCCGCCGCTCCGATATTCCGAATTCCGCGCCGTGTTGTGAATTACCCGCCAGCCGAATTCCTATTCGCTAAATGTTTGTTTAATTTAAGTAATGATCTTTCCGACTTTTTTCAACTTTTGTCCAAGTTTCGCTTAGACTTTTGCCAAATTGTGTTGTTATGGATTCGTGGGAGCAATCGCGGCAACAACAAGATTAACGCCAGCAACAACCGACCGGCCCAGACGCGCCACCAACAACGTGACATTTTTTTTAATTTTCTTTGTGATCTTTTAGGTATTTTGATGTTGTTGTTGGGGCCTGTTGCTCTGCTGAAGCTTCTTCTTAAATTTCAGCTTGTCGTCTGCTTCTTCTTCTTCTTCCTCTGCTGGTTTGCATGCACGTACAAACAACGATCGTAGGTGATTTTTTGATTTCTGCCTGTTGTTGTCTACTTTTCTGTCATTTCTGCTCGTTTTTCGTCATGGCAGGCAGTGAATTCATTTTTATTTTTTTTTCGTTTGAATGTCTCTTTGATATCGTCTACTACACTTTTCGGATTGGGATTACTCAACCTTGACATTAATTTGTTGACATGTTTTATATTAAATGTTTATATTTATTGTCGGACATTCATGCACACCTCTCATACGGTTTTCGGTTCATTAGTAAAAAGGCGACGAAAAAACATACGAATTGCGTTTGAAAAAGCTCACAATGCAATGTCGAATGCGACTCTCATGTGTCCCGCTGCAAACCGATTGCGATTGGCTCGCTCTGAGTTGCTGTAACTAGCTGTAAATCTATATGTAAATATAGCAATAATATTTTTGATCGCTTTTGGCAGCACTCCAGGTCAGTCATACCCAGAAAATTTCAAGCTAACTGCATTGCATTGAAACTGGGAGAGAAGTGAGTGTTTGTTTTTTTTTTATTTATTTTTTTTAAGGCGTGGGACAAGTTGAACTGTGCCTGATGACTTCTGAGTGACTATAGAAGTTTTGAAAATTGGTCTCAAAATCGAAATCAATTGTTTTCACTAGTGTCCGACCGAATATTCGGTTTCGGTTTCGGCCCAAATAAGTGGTTTCGGTTTCGGTTTCAGTTTCGGCCAAAAAATGGCCGAATAGCCGAAACCGAAACTTTCTAGAATATTTTTTACATTTTATTGTGTAGCAGATATATAGTGAAAGGAGGAGTAATTTAGATGCCAGCAATGTAAATAAACTTCTTTTTTTTAGCAAATAGTATTAAATTATTTAATTTTGAATATTAGCGAGTAAGGTACGAAAGGTTGATTTTTCATGTTTACGTTTTTAAAAAATTAATAAATTGTTTTTATTAATAAGTATTTATTTATTTATGTTATGTTTGTTTGTTTGTTCTTTATTTACTTAATGTAAAATTCGTTTGCTGAAAAAAGTGCTTGATATGGTGATTTTTATTTCAACTAGAAAGTTTCGGTTTCGGTTTCGGTTTCGGCCGAATATTAAAAAAAACCGAATATTCGGTTTCGGTTTCGGTTTCGGCCCAAAAAAGTGGTTTCGGTCGGACACTAGTTTTCACTGAACTGCTCTGTCTAACAGTTGAAGCTCTAACTAATTCTGTCTAAAAGTTTGTATGAACTGGATTCATTTCATTTTAATTTAATATCAGCCAAAGTCGTTTCACAATAAAATTCCTACAATATCCAGATTTTCCTAAATCCAAATTTTGAAAAGCACTTGTCGAACACTTGTCTTGTAGGGCGTTCTTGACGTCAAGAGTAACCGTAAAGATGTATAAATATACGAGCCCTTTTGGAGAACCTAAGTAGGGCGATAGCCTTTATTTTGAACGTCCCCTTCATTTCCTCAATCAGTTGCCTAAATAAACCAATCGTAATCTTGAGAACGCGGGGCAGAGACAAAGACGATGTTCCAGAGTTTCTCTCACATTTTGCTCTCTGCACTCTGTCGATTATTAAGAAACTAATTGAAATTCATAATTAAATCAATCAATTGCACCAAAATTAAACCTTTGGAAAATGTGAACACTCCATAATATTTGCAAACGGAATTCAATTGTTTTGAATTTAAAATAATCAGACAGTTTCAAGTTAAAGCAATTAATTATTGAATCAATGAATCAATTAATTTAATTATTGAATAATTTTATTATTTAGTAACTGAAACTGTTTCCATTTTATATTTATTGATTATTTAATTTGATTAATTAATTTAACTTTTTAATAATTTAATTATTTACAAATTAATTTATTTAACAAATTTAATAATTGAAAAGAATAAACGAAAAATTGTGAACTTTCTTTAATATTTAAAAAAGGAATTCAATTGTTTTGAATTTAAAATAATCAGACTGTTTCAAATTATAGAAATTAATTATTTAACTTAATTATTTAATTTAATTATTTCATATGATAGTTATTTAATAATTAATTTCTTTAACAAATTTAATAATTGACCAGATTAAATCGAAAATTGTGAACTTTCTTTAATATTTAAGAAAGGAATTCTGATGTCTTCAATTTAAAATAATCAGACTGTTTTAATTTATAGAAATTAATTATTTAATTTAATTAATTAATCTCATTATTTAATATATAATTATTTATTAATTAATTTCTTCAACAAATTTAATCAATTATTGAAAATTGGGAACTCTCTTAAACATTTGAAAAAGGAATTTCAATGTTTTCAATTTAAAATAATCAGACTGTTTCAGTTTATGGCATTTAATTATTTAATTTAATTATTTAATTGACTTGATTAATTTAATAATTTAATTATTTATTAAATTATTTCTTCAACAAATTTCGCAAAATTGAAATGATTAAAATTGAAAATTTTGAACTTTCTTTAATATTTGAAAAAGGATATGCTTTGAAATACCATACTTAAGTCTATAATGGGGTTTTTGTGTTTGTCTGATTGGACTACGGAAGGAAGTTGTTGAAAATATTATTGTAGAAGTTAATCAGTCTGTCCTTAATTACCGAAGATGCTTTTCGAATCATAGTATAAGTAATTCTGTCAGTGCCAATGTCCTGTTAATTTATTTAAAGCTATGATTAGTTCTAGTTTGCTGATATTTTGTTCAATTATTAATGCAAATGGGCAAGGGTTAGGGTATGTTAGTTGGTCGATTGTGTTGCGTTTTTTTTTTGTTGGATTGACGCTGGAAATTTAGAGTCGCGAGAATTAATAGACCAGTCTATGCTGAAACTGTTGGAAATGTAGTCTTTATCTGTGCTATATTGTGTTGGAGTGCTTGAGTTGTGCATACTATGAGTGGATTTGTAACCGCAGAATCGCCTAACATTGTTCCAAATTCTTCCAATTCCAATTGGTGTTGTGGGGGGTTTATTGTTGCTGTGAATTTGTTAATTGAGTCTTTTTTTGCTGTCTTGATTTCGCGCTTTGATTTGGCTCGAGCTTTTTTGTAGTTTAGCATATTGGGGAGAGTCATGTTTCTTATGAAGACGTGCCAAAGAGTATTTCTTTCTCTTTTGAGTTGGTTTAAGTGAGTGTTCCACCAGGGAGCGATGCGTGGCTTTCTATTGTACGAAGATTGTGGCATTGCTGCGTTGGCAGATTGAAGAATTATTTGTTTAATGTTGGTTTCTTCTTTATTGATGTTTGTGCTGGTTGGTTGGTTTGATGATGTTTTGAACAAACAGCGGCCAGTTCGCGAGATCTGTTTTAAATCGAGGGGGTCTTGAGGGGTTGGAATAAGTGTGGGTGGGAAAGAGATCAATTATGATTGGAAAGTGATCGCTGCCAGAGAGGTCGTCGCTCACTTTGCATTCACATGTAACTGCAAGACAAGGGGAGCAGAAAGATAAGACTATATGGGAGAGAGTGTGGTGTGTGCTGAAGTGAGTCGGTGAACCGTTATTTAGTAGTAGAAAGTTGAATTGATTATTAAATTTTGAGAGGGTGATGCCTTTTTTGTTGTTTCTTGAATGCCAGCTGTTGAAGTCACTGGTTATCGCATCGAAGCCGTGGCCGAGTGTAATTTGTTTGTGCTGTATTGAGTTGTGACCGACTCCTCCGTGTGGAGTGGCTGACGTATTTGAAGAGTATAGACTAAAGTTAATGGGAATTGGGATATTGGAAAGAGAGTGAAGATGGGATTCCTGTATTGAAATAACCTTTGGATTAAATCGTTTGATTAGAAGCAACAGCTCGTTGTAATTGTTGGAATACACGTTCATGTTCCATTGAATTATGCGGAAGGGCATTGCTCTCAATTGGTGTGAACAAATAAATGATAAGAGTGTGAATATTATCTATGAACTTTTAAATTTAAACAATTCATTCTAGAATTTGATATACTAGTTAATAATTAATTAATTAGGTTAGTAGTCATCTAGAGTCATATTGTCATATGGGTTGGATTCGTTCTGGTGGTTTCTTTGTTTTTTTTGCTATTTTTTGCAATTGTGATTTTAATCTCTTAGGTGTGTTAATATATTTATTTTTGTTTGAGATCTTAGGTTATGTTTAGTTGAACTGCATGAATAGTCTACTTTATGATGTCTGTGGGCGGAGTTTTTTTTGCAGGTAGGGAGCTGGCAGGAATCTTGTCTGGAATTTCAGATGGGGTGGTCTCGGTGGTAGAAATGTGTTGTGGGACATTTGGTGGTGGTGTGGATTTTTTGGTAGAGATGGCAGATGTGTGTGTGTGTAGTGTTGTGCTTCGTTGTTGGTGTTGTTTTGTTTTGTAGTGCTTTGTTTTTTTGTTTCTTGCTGTTTTCATATCTGTTTTTCGGAAAGTTATTATTGTTTGTAGCTCTTTGTTTTTAATAAAGATGGCACATGCGCTTGAAAATACAAAGTGGTTGGAGTTGGCAAGATCATTTTCTTTGCAGTTAATGCATATTTTTGGATTGGTGCATTCTTCATCAGAGTTCAAGTGATCTTTATTAGCACAGCTTACGCACAGTTTGTCGTCTTTGCAGAGGTTTGGAAGAGTGACCGAATCTAAAGCAGTTTTGCCACCGTAGTGGAAGAGGAATATACGGTCTGATATTAACTTTTTCGCACCCTATATGAGTTTGGGTTGGGAGAGTAGGCATGGCGAAAGTTATGATAATGAGGCCAGTTTCTTTTAATTCACCGTCGGTGTTTTTCATTATCTTCTTTACTTCAGTTATATTTTAGTGGGAGAGTTCTGCGAGTATTTCGGCTTCTGGAATTCCTCTCAGGTTGTTAGAGTAAACTACTCCCTTGGAGTAATTAAAAGAGTTGTTTTCTGTCACAGCTACCTTTATTGTTGGAGTAAGGGAAATGATTTTAACTAGTTTAATGGCTTGAGAGACGTTCCTTGTTTTGATGAGTTTATTGCCACTACGGATTTTTTTGCCTCCGGCGACGTTTTTGATCACTTTTTTGATTAGGAACGGTGAGACGCTCGCAAGAGTTTCGTTGCTCTCTCTCCTGGTCATCACTAGGTATTTTGGACCGTCGACCAAAAAAAAATTTAAGCATTTGGAGTTGTCAATGTCAAAGTGTAGTTGAGGCGAGGGAGAAGTCTTCCCGCGGTCGGGAGATTTGAACATCGTGGTTTTTTTAATTGTGTCTTATTTTATTTATTTTTTTTCCACCAGATATTTAAATTTTAACTTTGGTGGATAGTTTGTGTTCAGTTTAGTTAGATTTTTTATTAGCTTTTCGGCTTTCTATAGTTAGACTCGCACAAGTAATTTTTTTTTGCCGTTCGCTAACGTGATCAGATCTTCGCGAGACTGATATAGCAATTAATTATTTAATTTAATTATATAATTTAATTATTTAATAATTTAAATATTTAGTTATTAATTTCTTTTTTATAACTAACTGAAAAGATTAAATTGAAAATTGTGAACATTTTTTAATATTTGAAAAACGAATTCCGAAGTTTCCAATTCAAACTAACAGTCTGATTATAGCAACTAATTATTTAATCTAACTATTCAATATAATTATATAATAATTTAGTTATTTAATAATTAATTTCTTCAACAAATTTAATCATTAAATAAAAAGATTAAATGAAAAATTGTGAACTTTGTTTAATATTTGAAAAATTAATTATTTTATTACATTATTTAATTATTAGTTTCTTCAACAAATTTAACAAATAATTGAAAAGATTAAATTGAAAATTGTGAACTTTCTTTAATATTTGAAAAAGGAATTCTGAGGTTTTGATTTTAAAATTATCAAACTGTTTTAATTTATAGCAATTAATTCTGTAATTTAATTCATTATTTTAATTATTTGATAATTAAATTATTTGATTTAATGATTAAAGAATTTAATTATTTAATAATTAATTCATTCAATATTCAATCTGAGATTTTGATTTTAAAATTATCAGACTGTTTTAATTTATTGAAATTAATTCTTTAATTTAATTAATTATTTTAATTATTTGATAATTTAATTATTTGATTTAATGATTTAAGAATTTAATTATATTTATTAATTAATTTATTCAATATTCAATCTGCGGTTTTGATTTTAAAATTATCAGACTGTTTTAATTTATAGCAATTATGATAATTCTGTAATTTAATTAATTATTTTAATTATTTGATAATTTAATTATTTGATTTAATGATTTAAGAATTTAATTATTTAATAATTAATTCATTCAATATTCAATCTGAGATTTTGATTTTAAAATTATCAGACTGTTTTAATTTATTGAAATTAATTCTTTAATTTAATTAATTATTTTAATTATTTGATAATTTAATTATTTGATGTAATGATTTAAGAATTTAATTATATTTATTAATTAATTTATTCAATATTCAATCTGCGGTTTTGATTTTAAAATTATCAGACTGTTTTAATTTATAGCAATTAATTCTTTAATTTAATTAATTATTTTAATTATTTGATAACTTAATTATTTGATTTAATGATTTAAGAATTTAATTATTTAATAATTAATTTATTATATTTATTATTTATTATCTTTTATTATAATTTATTTAATTAAATTAATATTAATTAATTCATTCATTCAATATTCAATCCACATTAACTCCGTATTTGAATTGCAATTTATTTAATTATAATGAATGCAGCTGTTTTTGAATCAAAAATAATTGTGTTGTCAAGGATTTTTGTCGATTAAGAAAGATAAACATCAACGCTTAGTATAGTTGAAACACTATAAATAAATTATAAAAATAATAAAACCGTTTGCCTTCAAATCACATAGGTTTTTGCACAAGCAAATTCCAATAATTGTTGACAATTCCACCAATTAATTTCGACACATTCACTGAGCCAACGCGATAACATCCTCATCCTCAAAGAAAGGTTAAAGTACTCAAATATTTAATTCCTCGCCCAATTTTTATAGCGGAAACAAAATGCGTTTACATACTCGTGTTGCCAAAACAAAAAACTACTAAAAAAACTAAAAACATTTTAATCAAGGCATTAGCTGACGTCGCTCGTCCATTTTAAACATCGATTCGATTGCGTTGCGGTGCTATTTCACCGCCATTCGACATTTATTTGCAGTTTATTCAAAATAGACGGGGCGCGCGCCCAGACACTAACTGGTGCTTCCCCATATGGCCAAAGTCTACTTACTTGCATTCTTCGAGGTGCCTCTTGCAAAAAGCTTCATTTTCGAGCGATTCGCGTCGGTCCACTCGCGTCGTTCACAAATCGGGCGGTTCGGGCGGCGTCCGTCTGTTCCTACGGCTCGTTCAGCTGCTCCGCCGTTTTTGGCAGTCGAATTTCAAAATTCAATTTGAGTTCAATTGAATTTCAGTTTCGGCTCAAATGATGCAATTGTTATTTATTTACTTAGTTTGGTATTTCTGTGTCTGTTTGCGGCTTCTCGTTCGAAGACAAATCCCAAACAATGACTCTACAAGAAACTTTCGCGTTTTATTGTGACACTGTGTTTTTGTTTTGTCGTGTGAAATCTTTTTTAAGATTTCCGCCTTGTGTTAAATATTTTGCTATGCGGCTTTTTATGGCTATTTTACGTGCTCGGCGGCAGTTGTCACGTCCGGCGCGTTGCGTTTCGGTTGTCGTATCCTTTACTGATCGGTGGAAGATTTCTAATTGCCGTGCGAGTAGGAAGCGTTCAAATTGAAACAAAACGCCGTCACAACGTTCAGCAATTTACTTGAATATTTTGACTTTTAATTATTATTTTTTATGATTTTTTCCGCGATTTAAACGGTTCATCAACTTTTGATCATGTGCAATAAAAATTCTTTTCGCATGATTTCCCGAGTTGAGTTCACTTGGCGCCGATCGGTTGACCGTCCGTGTTTGTCACAATTGCTCTTTCAAGTTCTTTTGCAAGCGCGTCACTGGCGATGCCTTTCGATCACTGCTGCAGTGTGTGGCTCGGTTTTCGAATCAGTAGAGCGTAGAAGCGTGCGCGCCGCGTACTTCTTGGCTTATCAAATCTGTGCGACTAAATGCGAATCTCGCAGTTGCAACTTGACCCTTTATATCGACTTAACTCGTACGCGCGCCGCGTACTCGCACTCACAGCAAACACAGCGCCAACCAAGCCGAGCCCGCACACGTTCAACTACGGCTGAGAGCTGGCAGCAAGCCACAGCCCAGCATCAGTGATAAAAACTCAGACGGCCCGAAAAACATATATCGTAAGATCGTATTAACCGGTCTAGTTGCGTTTACTTTGGCGTTTTTCTTCTTTGCGTCTTCTAGCTATTTTTGTGTTTGTGTTAATTTGCTTTTGGACAACGCACCTGTTGGGCTCAGCCGCACCGCACTGAGCTGTCGGCCAAGAAGACGCCGAGCTGAGCTATGCAGTGTTTTGTTGGCTGAGCAGCGCTGAGCGGAGTTGGTTTGAGCGACGTTGACGACGACGACGACGACAACGACGCTGGCAGCAAGCAGAGCTTTAAATAATTTATCCAAAGCTTCTGACCAGCGGCAACACCTTCACTTCTGTCTGCAGCGGCCAGTTCTGCGACGGTTGCTGCCACAAATTTGTGGTCTATGGCTGCTGTCAGACAGACTGGCAGACGACTGCAACAGCGACTTATACACACACACGCACACACATGTGCCATGCCAACTGCACATTTGCAGCAGTGACCATCGCTATGGAAACGCGGCACGTTCGCCTCCTGGCCACTTTCGAGCGGCAGCTGATCAGCTGTTCGTGCGATTAGTCCAGTTGTTGTTGCAATTATTTGTAAATCAATAGACTACTTTTATGGCAACTTTTCGTACACTGAGCAATGAACAATTTAATGTTGTACGTAAAAAATATTTGTTTTTTGTAAATGTGTAGAAAATATTAGATATCAATTTTATGTATTCAATTGTTTACAATATTTAATTGCTGAAAAATAAGTAATAAGAATGTCAGTAGCAGGCTGATAAGTGAAATAAAATAAAATAAAATAAAATAAAATAAAATAAAATAAAATAAAATAAAATAAAATAAAATAAAATAAAATAAAGTAAAATAAAATAAAATAAAATAAAATAAAATAAAATAAAATAAAATAAAATAAAATAAAATAAAATAAAATAAAATAAAATAAAATAAAATAAAATAAATAAAATCAAATAAAATAAAATAGAATAAAATAAAATATGTGTGTGGGGGAAAGAGGCCGTGGGAAATAAAATAAAATAAAATAAAATAAAATAAAATAAAATAAAATAAAATAAAATAAAATAAAATAAAATAAAATAAAATAAAATAAAATAAAATAAAATAAAATAAAATAAAATAAAGTAAAATAAAATAAAATAAAATGAAATAAAATAAAATAAAATAAAATAAAATAAAATAAAATGAAATGAAATAAAATAAAATAAAATAAAATAAAATAAAATAAAATAAAATAAAATAAAATCAAATCAAATAAAATAAAATAAAATAAATAATAATAATAATAATAAAATAAAAATAAAGTAATGGCAAAAATATATAAGCCAAATAGGGTAACAGTATGGCTATTGTTTTACATATTACTATTAAATATAAAAACTGCAGACAATTTTTAAAAACTAGCCACTATTCCATATAAGTTAATGGCCTTAAACAAACAAATATTACATACAATAGTTCCTGTGGAAAAAATCTGACTAAAGTGAGTAAATATTCAGAAATTGATGCGCTTCAACACAAAAATATTACATGCAATGGTCTGTAAGACTTCCACATCACCTAAAATATTGGTGGGTTCAAGTTTAGTGTCCATAAATACTTCATTCGAAAGCCAACTTTCCAATCTCTGCACCCTTCCAAAACTAACGCAATGCTTCGCCTAAAGAGAGTATTCTAGTCTAGAGGCTCGATTTTGGGGTGATTTTACGGGCGTAATTAAAAAAACAGTAATCATTTTTTCCAACCATGTTTTTATCAGTTTTTTAATGATACTTGAAAAGTATGAAAATGTATAATAGTAGAAAAAATCAAAAAATTGAAGTCAATCAATTGTCAATCAAAATCAAAATTGAAGTCGGTAGAGGCCGGCAAAGTGGGGACTCAAAAAACAAAAGGTGTCTCCTGGTTGACGTGATTCCAATCCTCCTGGTGATTTGAAACATAAAAATAAGGTTAATTCTTATTAAACAAGGATATAGACAAAAAAAACAGTAATAATTTTTACCAACCATGTTTTTATCAGTTTTTTAATGATACTTGAAAAGTATAAAAATGTATAATAGTTGAAAATTATGGAAGGAGGATGGAGGAAAAGTCATAGCTAACGATGGGTAATACTTTAAAATATATGATACCAATATCTCTGAATGAAGCTTCATAGTTACAAAAAACAAAAAAACCTGATTTATTTATTTATTTATATATTTATTTATTTATTCATTTATTCATTTATTCATTTATTCATTTATTCATTTATTCATTTATTTATTTATTTATTTATTTATTTATTTATTTATTACAAATAGGGACCTTGCCGCAGGACAAACTTAGACCACAAGTTGGGCCCATTGTGATACCACAAGCAGAAAGGAGTGATGTGAGCCTACTGCAAGTCGTTCAAAAGCTTAATTGCCAGATTATTTAATTGGTGATTGATCAAAACTAGCAAGACTCTTGTATTGACTGTACTGAGGACGTCCAAATGGTCGAAGAACAATGAGCCTAGAGCTCCACTTCGCCCAAACTAACCCAATTTCAGTCGTGGCGTCGCTGATTCGACAGCACTGAAGCGCTTCTCGAAGGTGCTGACGGTACGCACGCGCCATTTAGTCTCCGCCAGGCAAGCGAACATTGACGCACACACCCCAACCCGAGTGTCGTTGTTTCGCTCGTGTCATTGTCATCATCATGTTAATGCACATTTTACACGCCACACGCGCCACGTATAAAATAAAAATGGTTCCAAAGCTTTGCTTGTGCTAAACATTGGCCACAAGCGGCCGACCAAATGACAGACAGTTTACGCTGTAACTATTGTTTTTATTGTTGCTGCTGGTAAGCAGAAAATTACAATTGACCATAGAGTAAAGCATTTACCATATGTAATGTGTGTTAATAATAAAAGCACCCAACGAACTAGTGCGAAAAAATTGATCCTTACGCTACTTTTTATGTTTAACTCCAACAATGTTGTTTAGGCAGAAAACGAGGTACAGAGTAATGACTTGCACTGGAAAACTTATTCATTGATCATCGATTCTTTCACTTGCAAAATGTGAAAAAAAACCTCATAATCTTACGAGATATGATGCTTAAAACTTGCATAAACTGAGCTTCAAAGGTTAGGTTAGGTTGGGCTAGTTAGGGTTAGTTTTTGAGTTTTAGTGTCGTATAACTAACAAACAAATAGACATTAATATTTAGAGGGTGTTTTTTTAAAAGCGTGAGAACTTAAAATGATAATACAAGACAGAAATATTGTTGGCATGCAATTTTTTTTCAATTATAATCTGGTAGATAATTTCATGGCATTTTTTTTTTAAATATATGCATACGCATATGTCCGCCGCGGCTACGAGTTATCAGTCCAATTTGTAACTACTTTTTCCAATAAATCTGGCCGTATGGCGTCAATGGTGGCTTGAATATTGGCTTCCAATGCTTCAAGAGTTGCTTGAGTTGTCGGCATAAAACAATGACTTAACTTAGCCCCATAAAAAGTAATCCAGAGGCGTTAAATCGCACGAACGAGGGCGCCAGTGAACAGGACCACTTCTGGAAAGAAAATTGTCACCAAATTGATTTTACAATAAATCAATTATTAAGCGCGCTGTATGGAAAGTTGAGCCGTCTTGTTGGAACCAAATTGTCGTTGAATCGAGAAGAGTAAAATTTGAGCGAATATGATCAATAACTGCACGAATTTCCGTAAAATGGACGAAGTGCTATGAACTTCGCGAATAGATTTATTTTTTTCAAAGTAAATTTCCACAATTTGGAAGCGTTGTTCTGGCGTTAAATGATTCATGATGGCTTGCCAAACCATACTAAACAGATATGTCAACACAGTTTGACATTCTCAGCTGTCAAACCATAGTTATCGATGTCGATCAAGTTCTCATGCAGCTAAAAAAACACCCTTTATATATAAAGATGAGTTGTTAGTGTTGCATATTTACTAGGGTATAGTAAATGCATCTCTGTACACCTAATTCTGTTTTACACGGTCTTTTTTTACACGATTTTGATTTAACACGGTTTGAAAATAAAAAAAATTTGTAAGTTTTCGTGCTAAATGGAATAAAATCGTGTAAAATAATTAAAAATTTTTTTATTTTCAAACCGTGTTAAATCAAAACCGTGTAAAATAAGACCGTGTAAAAACAGAATTAGGTGTATACAATAGCGGTACTCCCTCTTCGTAGCATTTTAGGTGTAAAGTTGCTATCGTAGCAATTTTTGAATTTTCGCAATGTTTTCGAAAGCAGTTGTAGCAACAGATTGATACGATAGCAACTTTACACCTAAAATGCTATGAAGAGTGAACTCCACTAATATTTCGATAGTGTAGAGTAAAAATATACAATACCAATTTGCAAATACAACAATACAAGACTGTGAATAGGGCTAATATTTTCATACATAGCAACGCCATCGCTGCATTTAGTTATGTCAGAATACTACAATGGAAAACGATGAAGAAAATCATATCGATGCAAAGAGACTTGAACCGACAATTTAAGAAAAGTTGCCTCTACAAGTTCGCATGATTTATTGCATAATAATATGTATGTATGTCTTCTAAATAAGTGCAAACGTACTGCCGATCTTTTCGCCTCACTCATCAAGTAATTCGTTTTTGTACATAAGTACATCCATCAACATGTGAGTGCATCCCCATCTGTACATATTTTGATGCTTTATTCGACTAATGTTGCGCTGTATCAAATGTTTCAACTACGGTACACTAAAGTGCAGCCATTACCGCCTTTATCGTCACTTAAAGTGTAATCATCGCGATTTCTCTGTTATAAAAATTAATCCTATTAGTTTGGAGCATGTGATGCTTTCATGCGTTCATAGGTAGCGAGCAATGTTTAATTGCTCCATGTCGCTGTGATTTCCTGACAACATTAGATTTTATTATTTTTTTAATGTGGTCGAGAAGAAAGAATAGTTAGGTGTTCAAATATATGAACGATTTGTTGTTCTGTTTTAGCAATTAATAAACAAAACGCACAGAACAACACAAACAAGTGCTCACAGCTAAACAATTTGACATTAGCGGTGAAATATTCCACTAAATACACAGCAAGCAAACAAGCAAAAATGTTTCGCAATCATGAAAATTTTAAAGCACGTCTGAGATTTGCAAAGAGCTAAGAATTTAAGTTCCAGGTATACATGTCAGAACTTGAACTGCACTTTGTTTGAAAGCTATAAAGGCACTCATTTCTTTCGCGATTTGGAAAATTTTAGAATATTCATTGAAAACAGTGATGGGGTTTTTATCCTATGAAATCAACATAAAATATAACAAAGTATAGTAATTTAAGAAATTCAGAGTTTGACACATTGGGTCATAGCACAAATACTTTAGATCAGTGATGAGCATTTTGCCACACTGCCTTTTCAAATGCGTGCACGACTACTTACGCAGTACTACTCGCGAGTATCAGAATGGTCATCACTGCTTTAGATATTGGTTTAGAATAAATTTAGGTGATAAAGTGATTCGTAAAATTAAACATTTGCTTCTTTACATACATTCTTATAATGATTACAATGGTTCAATGATCTCTCTGTATACTTTTAACTATTTCCAAGTTTAGATTTTTAAGATATCTGTTGACACTTACAAAGTCTTGCATAGTTTTTATATTCCTCCTTAATTTGTATTTAATAAAGAACTGAAAACAAATTATAAATCCCTATTCGTTTCTGTAAACAAAACCACATTCATAATATGTTGTTTAAATATTTTTGTACATAAAAATACATACCTATAGCTCCTTTTCAAATTCAAACTTAACGCTCAAATGTTTGATTATTAAGCTCTAAGCTCCACGTTAAATTAACGACCAGAGCTTTGTTAACAGTGCAGTTGCTGCCAAGACGAACTTCAGAGCGACGCACTGTTATCAACAGCTTGTTAACATAATGTCAGTTGCACTAGTACGTAGATAATATTTGCCATAAAAGCAACCATAATTTGATGTATGTACCTCTATGTTTCCTTTTAACAGTTTTCGTAATTAAATGAATATATAATAAATATGTATTTTAGTGTTTTTATTTTTTATATTTGATTTTATTTGATTTTTCTTTAACCAAAATAAAAATCATACAGTGAATCGATTAAGATTTTGCTGCTGTAACATGTTCAAAATTGGAATCAAAATTTAAATTAGAACTCCCAAGTTTGTTTCAGCAAAAAACTACCCAACAAAGACGATATTGCATACACTTTTTATCAAAAGACATTTCAACTACACCCATACCTCACTTTGCGTCGTGGTTACGTTCCAAAAAAACACGACGCAAACTGAAACGACGCAAAGTGAATTATGATTTTCTATAGCAAACTATGTAAAGATCGAAGATAGGTTCCAGGGTTACGAAAATACAACTTTTTAAAAAGAAAATTAAACAAACTAAACATTTAAAAAACAAAAATAATATAAAATTTTATTACATACATACAAAAAACAAAAAAAAGAAATTCAATTAAAACAAAATAAAATATTCAATTAATTTATAAAAACAAAATAAAAATTAATCACTGTCTAATGAGTCCATAGTGGCTGTTGTCGTAAGTCGGCTTTCTTTCACAAAAAATTGGTCCAATGTTTGCGTTGATTTTCAGTTAGAAAGGGAATCCCCGAGTTTTGATGGCATGGCGCAATTAGAAACAAAAGTCGTGTCATCTTTTAGAAAAAAAAAAGAAAATTAAAAAAAAACAATTAGAGACTCGAACCCAAAACAACGCAACTTCGAAAATCTAACGACGCACAGTGAAAATTAGTACTAATTCAGCAGCGACGCAACTTCGAAACAACGCAAAACGAAACGACGCAAAGCGAGGTATGGGTGTACTAATGTTTGTAGTTATACTGTCTTTGATTTAACTTTCTATGAACTTTTTTACACCCTATAAACATTTCTTTTCAACACCAACCAACAATGAAGAAGAGATTATTTAGATATACATTCCTATGTATATAAAAAATATAACTACACACTAAATTACTCATTTGTTTTATCGTACACCTTTCAAGAACTTTTGAATACAGAGAAATGAAGGAGACAAATTTCAGTTATTTGAACAAATTTCTTTCTGGACTTTACAAAACTAAAATCATTAAACATCTAACAAGCAAATAACATAATAAAAAAAGTAGCTTTCGAACCTTTGAAAACCCCATTACTACATACTTTTCATATTTCAATGCAATTTTATTTTACTTTTGAAGTAATATTGAATATTGACTAATATGTGGTTTGAGACATTGAGACACTTTGAAGGTTAAAATACTCTTTTAAATTTTTGTGTCACAATAACTTCAAAAACTTTCATAAATCTTTAAACAAAAATGCATTTCATTAATACAAATTCTTTAGTACTTATGTTGAAATATGTATCCTGGAATATACAATTTTATGTTGTTTCTTAAAGCGAATTTGAATCTTCTTTCTTAAGCAATTATTTTTCTCTTATTAGTTTACCATTTCCTGCTGAGAAAACAGCTACCTAAAGAAAAATTAAATCTTTTATAATTGATGTTGGCTGCAATTAGAATTCGAGCCCATTAAGCATTAAGAACGACTCATTAAAATTATGGCATGGAAATAGCCTGAACGTTGCTTGAATTGGGTTTAATATTTAACTCAATGTTTAATGTTGGAAAATATAATTTTGGAGAAAGAACTGGATAACACTTGACGTTGAAGACTTTTCCGTAACCTAGGGGAGAGCCATACGAGAATGGATACGATTCTTACGCGATTCATTGAATATTCCTTACAAGTAAAACATAATAAGAAAAGCCATAAAAAGGGATCCACAAGATAACAAACTTATTAAAAAAAAATAAAACCACGCAAACAAACAGCTTCATCTATGTTGGGTTTTGGAATATAGGGACCTTCCAGTAGAGCTGGGAAACTATAGATAGTTCACCCATTCGATATTTTCGATAGTTTGAGTGAAAACTATCGAGACTATCGGATAAATCAAAATTGTTTCATATATTAATATCCACCAGGCAATTGTACTGAAAAATATTTATATTGAAAGCTTTTACCACGACCCCTACTTTGATACGCATAATGTTTATTCGATATTAAGACTTTGAGTTGCTTGAAGAGTACCACGCCCCTCTTCTAATACTTATGTAATTTACCTGTTTCAATGCTATGAGACTTTCAATGCTATGAGACTTGTAGTTCCGAAAGTATTTCAATTTTATGGGTGATTCCGAATATTATGGAGGCGGTGGCGAACAGAGCTTATATGCCGTCCGAGGCAAATCGCCAGAGTGCTGTGCCTAAATTTTTGTATTAAAATACTTTCATTCAATACTCAAATTCAATTTTTTTCATACAAATCGATTCATATTTAGTAATAATAATAATGAAAGGAAAGGACTTCAACTGGATTTAGACTTGGAAAACTTGTCAATGTGACTATTCACAGTCTACTAGGCTTAGTGAGAAACTCAAACTGGTTCAATGATTGAGGGAACTTAAGTTCGACTGTTTGTGGTATTACAAAAGGCCTTTATAACCTAAGTGATCTAAGCCTTGTGGCTGCTATTCCTACCTACCTTATAGGGATTGCAATTTTTGGCCATTTTGCGATACCGGTATTTTCGGGATTGCAAACTCGAATACCGGGATTCATCTAACAAATTTTTAAAATAAAACAATTTTCCCAAATCGCAGACATACATGTTTATCAGTGGCGGATTCAGGGGGGGGGGGGGGTTGAACCCCCCGCCCCCCCCCCCCCGATATAAGAATCAACTTTAAAACTACATACAAATTAAAAGGCATTATATTTTTGGCATTATATAAATATTAAAGAATTACTTTTTGAAACCCCCAAAATATTTTTCTAAATCCGCCCCTGATGTTTATCATATATTTCCCATAAAAAACGGACACAGTTTAATCACATTTGGGTTTATTTCAAAATTTTTTATGTTGAGTTTAATCACATTTTGTTTAACTTTAAACATTTTCATTCAACATTTAACTTTAGTTTGATGACATTTTGTTTTATCCAAAAATAACACTTAAACATACTTATTGATTTGTAACATACATATATATATCATTCATAATGTACATATATATGCATATTTGATAAAATAAAATAAATTTAAAAAATAAAATTGTTCATTTGTTTGTACTTGTAGTTTTACTTCGATTTTGATAAAAAAGTTAAGCGTTTTGATTAAATGAAAACTGAGATCTTAAAAAATACTAAGGCATTAAGTGTTTTGTCCTCTAATCTAGAGAGAAATTTATTGCAAATAAACCCTGCTGAAGAGAAACATCTTCCAGTTTCAACACTTGTTGGCTGAATTTTTAGTAAATAATTATAAGCGTTTTGCAAAAGACGCCCTCTATCCCCTCCATTGCAAAAAATGTCAATTTTTTTATCAAGCTCAAAGATAAGGAATCGTTTTTTTTGCGTTAAATTTATTTCGTCTGAACTTTCCAAATTTTTTTTAATAAAGTATTACGAGTTAGAAATTTCATTTAAATGCAATCCCGGAAATCCCGGGATTTTCGGGACTGAAAAATGTCCGGGATCCCGGGATTGCGATGCCTACTACCTACATAACGCAAACAAACATCACAATTCACAACATCACAATTGAAAATGGAGCGAAAATGAAAACCCTTTTATGAGATTTTTGGTTCTTTTTAGTTATCAGCTCATATCTCGTATACGCAACATGGGACCAACATAAGCGGCCCACCCGTTCAGAGGGCATTGCCCTGTACTTTTCTTTCCTCATCCTTAGTGTAGTACATTTTTTTCCCAGACCGCCCAACAACTAAGAATCGAATTAAAAATTGGCGGCGCCAGCCACCAATCAAAACCGTTTAACATCATAACCTACGCAAGGAGATGATGAAAATGCTAAACATAGCAGCAGTTCCACAATTAGAAAGTGATTTGCCAGTATTGGCTGATAAGATAAAAGACTCTTGAATGGGGGTTATGCCAAAAAGCCACTAAACTCCCCAATTACGTTACGATACGCACACGCACACGCACACACAGAGGCAGCCACATGTAGGCCTTGACCGGGTAAATGTTATGCAATACAAAGCGGTGGCCAATTGACTCATAGGGCGCCCCCACCCGCCACATACACACACACACACACACACACACACACACGCACACCCACGCTTATCAACTACACTTAGTTAACTGAAATAAGCAAAGCAAATAAGTAAAAGCGGCAAAATTGTGTGAACTGTTAGGCCGCCAGCAACGTTTGAAGCGCTCTCGGCTGCAGTGTTTTCAATTGAAAACTCATTGCGCTGGTGTGCGGCACTCCTGGCAACGCTTCGGCCAGCCTGGCCAGCAGCTGGGTTGGCACTTGGGCGATAATTAATTTGGCGCAGCGAGCGCCGCGCTTATCAAATTCGGCGGCAGAGAGAAGGCGCTGCGCGTTGTTTTTTGCAGTGCGCCAGGATTATGGCGGAATGCCGTAATTAAAATAGAATTGTTCAACAGAAATTATTAATGACGATGCGTGTGAGCGACACAAATTGCGCGCACGAGCGGTCCGCGCGGATTCAGGTGTGAAAGCCGCGCAGCAAACTCAATTCGATTTCGATTTATTTGCGCAAACCGAATGCTTAATCCTTTAAGCGCCAAAATTGAGCCCATCACCGAGACGGATTGCCATGTGGCCGACACACCGTGTGCGGGCGGCAAAGTGCGTCTTGCTGGCGGCGCAATTATGAAGTTTTAGTGCGAACCTCATTTATTGCTGGATTCTTTCGAATTCCATTAGCATGCAAAATAGCTAAAGCCAAATTAATGCAATTGCGAATCGCGCAGCGGAGTGAAAAAGTTCAAATTCATAATTAGAAAACTGTCAGTTGGGCGAGTTGTCAATGCTGAACGCACATCTGGCGCACCTCGAAGCCTCGAAGCAAACGCCGTATTGCGAAACTGCATATATATTGAAGAAAAAAAAAGTCGTATAACAACAACAACAACAACAACACTAGTAAAAATAATTGAAGACAAAGTTACCGCCTGTGAGTTGGCATGCTGCATATGCTACAACAGCAGCAGCAGCAGCAGCAACAGCAACAACACTGCATGCCACACAACCACTCTTCGCTGCTCGGCACACAATTGCCAAGCACAAAGGTGGGCGGTTGGCCCGTTAGTGGGTTGGCGGCTGCACATTATCATTTTCATCATTTCATCCCTAAAATCCGCGCGCATTGCCGGATTTCGCTGCGGCTGCTGGCGTTATCATTCGGCGAGGCCGCCGCTGTTGTCGTCGCCGTTGTCGTTGTCGTTGTTGCGGAATGTTGTTGCATATAAAAGGAAGTTGCAGCGTGAAAGCTAACATCATTAGTCAAATCGTGTGACACCGGCGCGCACCGTTTCGTACAACAGTTCAGCTGCCACATTGTGCAAACACTGAAGCATCGAATTTTCCATTTCCATTTCCACTACAATCGGAGTGACAGTATTCAGTGTTCCGACAGACAAAGGAATATTTCAACAACTCGTTTAAGGTAAATGGACAGTGTACAGACGGCAATGTGTCCAAGTGACTTTGCATGCTAGGATTAAGATTCAGTTATGGTATGAGCCTTGAAACTGGTTACAGCCCAAACATTCTCATAAAATAGAGGAGGAATTTAGGAGTTTCTTTTGAAACCAATATTGGTCCAGAAGGAGTATTTTCTGGCAGTCTATAGACATAGTTTCTTCCACAATCTTCAGGCGATCTTTTGTTCTAATCCAAGTCTGGTCTCATATGTTGGCTTAGTCTGCAATATTTAATGATTATTCGCAATTGATTTTCATCCAAACTAACAGCGGAGTTATAATTTTTAATTCGAATTCTTCTAAAGATCGTCGTAAGCCTCTGTTCCGCGGTAATTGCACAGCTTTTCTAGTTCCTGATACTTTTCCCATATTTTAAAGCCTTTGCCAGAGCACGTTTTTCAACCCCACACAGGGATGATAACCCCATGTTCGCAAATCTGACTAGTTCTAATCAGATCATAGTGAATCAAATAGCGCACACATAATTTCATTTCTAGAAGGACTCCGTACAACTTTTGAGCTCAATACTACACACAATTTTTGTAATAAACAGATATTTGAAAGTGGTTTGGAAACCATGCGCACGCATCAACAAAAACAATTCAAACAAATTCAAATAATCTAAAAAGCCCTAAAGAGGCCATAGGTTAGGTTAGGTTAATGTGACTGTCTGGGCATGGGACTTGCCGGAAGACACACTTAAGCCGCGAAATGGGCCCGTTGTGATCCCACAAGTTGAGGGTCTGTCTTACTCCAAATCGAGAAGTATATTCAAGCCATTTTGAATTGTTGATAAACTCAAGCAAATTTTCGATTTCAACTGAACTGAGGTCATTCAAATTGTCGAAGAAGTGAAATAGGAAGCTTTAATGAACTCTTCAAAAAATCAGCATTTTACAAGCTCCACATTTTTGAAATGATTTGGTTTGTTATTTATTAAAAGAAACACACTGCTACCTTGGAAGTTGACATTCTAATGATCTAACAAAATCATGCTATCATCTAACAGTTCTCCGGATAAACCTAAATTAATTGCATGGTGCAAGAAAAAGTCATTGTTTACTTACTTTAAATTTTTTTTTAAAGTACATTTTTGGAATTTTTAATCCTGACAAAAATTTTATTTATGTGTAACTGTACTACTGTAGGAAAAACGTTTAAAGACAAATAATTCATTTGATACTACAGAGACGGTTTTTTTTAAATGCCATTTTTTATAACTTTTAACTTGATTACAGCAATATTTTAATAAATTTTTCTTTAGATTGAAAAGCATTACATTTAAAAATAGTGTAAAACTGTTAAATAAATTTATACTAACATTTGAATTCATATAAAATTTCAATAAAAAACTTATTTAACCCTTATTCTCATACCCGGGTACCCGGGTGCCCACTGCGATGTATTTTCGTGAAAAAAACTGACAAATAATGAAAATTTTTTTTTACCTTCCGGATCCTCGTTATTTAGGTGAAAAGCGAACAAATCATATATTTAAAAAATTTTGTTTTCTATATTGAAAACTTAAAAATTTCATGAAATGGGTACCCGGGTACCCCGGGTGCCAAACGACGTTAGTAAGTTTGGGTATAAGAATAAGGGTTAAAATCCTTATTTTGATTTTCCATTATATGTATAAAACTTATATTTTTATATAATATTTTATAATATATATTTTTTATATTTTATGTATTTCATATTTTATAAATTTCTAATATATTTTCTATAATTTATAATCACTCTAGTTAACATTTGCAAATTTTAATTTCTTAACATCCCCATTTTGATTTTTCATTATATGTATAAAACTTATATTTCTATATAATATTTTATAATATATATTTTTTATATTTTATGTATTTCATATTTTATACATTTCCTATATATTTTCTATAATTTATAATGATTCACTCTAGTTAATATAACATTTACAAATTCTAATTTCTTAACATATCGCATCACCCGGGGTGCGTTTGTAGCTTAGGGGTCTTTTCTGTTGTATGTATATACTTATATTTTTTCCATTTTTATATTTTATAATATATGTATATATTTTTTATATTTTATGTTTTTAATATTGTACACAATTCCAATAGTTTTTTAAATTGTATAATGCAACGCTCTAGTTTCCACTTACAATTTTTAATTGAATTTTTCTTCTGACTTCTTGTAAAAGTTTCAATTTCATAACATATCGCATCACCCGGGGTGGGTGTGTCGCTTAGGGGGCTTTTTCGTTGTCTGCGGCAACGCAACGTGCACCAGTTTAATCTATCTGAGCTCCCTAACTCAATTTAACCTAACTTATTGCGAAAAAAAACGTATTTACTAATTTTATGCCAATCAAAAGAAGTAAAGCAAGAAATAAAATACATTTTTTGGTTTCACAGACATAATTTCTATAAATTAATCTATCAATTTTGTTAATTATATTGAAATAAATATTCAAAAGAATCTTTTACAAACGAATGCGCCAACCGCCAATTAAATGTCGATTTAAGAGCGAAACTCAAATTTCATTACGTTCATCATTTAAACACAAAAGTCGCCAAAGTCTCTGTTGCACGTGTGAAGCAAACCAAATTCAACGGAATCCCAACAAAACGCATACAGAGACAATTACTGAGCTCGCCGCTCTTCAAATATGGCAGCCAACTGCAAGCAACTTTAACAGCTCCTCGTGTTGGCAGCAATGACACACATGCACTAAGAATAGCACACAAATGCGTACCACGGCACAAGTAAATGCAAACTCTCAGACGTAACGGTGAAACCGTAGCAAACGCTTCTGGCGCGCAATTTCCAATTAAATGATAAATTTCATATTTCCAAACAAAAGCTGTAGATATGAAATCTAATAACATGTACCGAGTGGGAGGGGCGCACAGTCGGGACAGTGTCATGCCAACGTAAAGCAAAAAAAACACACAAACACACACATGAAAATTGTATGTTTTTGATTAACCAGCGTTTTCTTTCGTCAAGCAGCACAGCTATGACTTCCACGCTGCGTTACGGTCTGATTCTGGTTGTGGTGCTGGCGCTGCTGTCGACGCATGCCACCGCCTCCAACTCACGTCCGCCGCGCAACAACGACATCAGCAACATGGCCGATGCGATCAAGTACCTCCAGGACCTCGACTCATACTACGGCGATCGGGCACGATCAAGGTGCGTCCTATTCCAGCTGCAGCTAAACTTTTATATGCATTTATATCTTTGTTTCACTTGCACTTGTCCACAGGTTCGGCAAGCGCTCGCCCTGGACCCAACTGATGCGCAATCATCTGCTGGAGAACGCCGAAATGGTAGTCAAGTTTGATTTTTACCGAATTCTGAATTGAATTACCCGAATTCTTTTGTCATAGCCAGGCTCGCGCTATTGAGTATCCAACAGCTGAGGAACCATTCTAAATGTACTCGAATCCGATTTTTGAACAATCATCCCAAACCAATCACACAGCAAACACCAGCACCAACTAATCATCAATACCGGAGAACCACGCCCTCTCACCTGCCCTCATCCCCAAGACGATCAAAACGAAATCAAAGGACTCGCTTAGGAAATCCTTGTACCACCGAACTGCACATTCGAGAATCTGCGTGAACGTGAATTCACTGTAAACGCTTTTGAACTTTTGGAGCAAGAGTCATACGACTCTAATGTGAAATGTTTGTAACGCTGCAAAAGACAAATGAATGCAATAAAAAATCGACAAATTATTATTGAAATGGAGCAACAAACGGCATCAGCCACATTAAATTATAATCCAAAAAAAAAACACTAACTTACCTAAATATATGTAAAGCAATTCATTTATTTACTCACAAACTCTGTTTATTTACTTATTGTGAATGTTTAAGGTATGCCAAAAGGCAGGCAAAAATGTCTAGCAATACAAACATAACCTACAAAATATATGCACATTGTTGGAAAACAGCAAACAAGTCTAGTAAAAACTTATCTTGATACAAAAAACAATCTCAAATGGGCAAAAAGTAAACCAAAAAGGCGCAAACTGCAATGGAAGAAGAAAATGGAAAATAGTTAGTTGCATTGAAAATCACAAATCAGTGTGAATTCTCGAAACATACTCAAAATGGAGGCGGTCAGGGTGGCAAATGTCGTATTGCAGAGCGGCTCCAGCATTACACCAATTAAATTCGAGGCCACAATCATGCCGAGACGTCCCATGGTGAGGCATATGCTGACCGCTTTGCCTCTGTGGGAATTTCGATTTGATTTACCAATGGTCCAATAATTTTATTGAAATCAATTCACAATTCTCTCGCAAGAACTCACCTCAAGTGCGTGGGCACCAGGTCCACCACGGCGCCGCACATTATCGAAATCGACAGACCCGGCATCAGTATGTAGAGACAGAACAGCACCAGCACCACTTTGGTGTTCCCCACAAAGTGCAGCAAGACGCCGCTGAAAGTGCCAATGGCCAGCGCGGCCAGCAGCACATTCTTGCGACCGAGCGGATTGAGCAGCGTGCCCTGTATGGCAAAGCCCAGCAGAAAGGCGCCGCCAACGATTATATTGTCAATGTAGGTCTTGGCCGTAATGCTGTCGTCGCATATCTGCAAAATGCCCCATAACACCGATGCAACTTTAGCCTGATTGCTGAAACTTTAGTCTCACCTCATCGTGCATTGTGCCTGCGGCCAGGTGCTGCTTCTCGAAAGAGGCATCCAGAGTTTCGCAAATCAGAGACGCATTGGACGCCGATTCGCCCGACGAACGATTCACAATTTCCGGATACCAAATTTGCATGCCCGCAGAGCTGTCAAATCGTTAAACGCATAAAACAACAAATGTGCAACTGAAGTGGCAAAAACTCACGTCAGAAACATGCCAAACACCGCAATGGCACTAATCACAAAATTGACGACGTGTGGCTTGTGGAACAGCGGCACCGTGGCCCGCCAGATGTTCACCAAAATGCTACAGACGCCGCCATCGCTCTGAATTTCATCGTCGGCCACCATTTCCGGTTTGAGACTGTAGTTGTCGGTCTTGAGAACGCTGGCAACTGCACAGCCCCGATTGAAGCGGCAAATCCACTCCAAGGCGGCCACCGCTTCGGTTGGTCGGTGCTGCGCCAGCAGCAGCTTGGGGCTCTCCGGAAAGGGCGCCAGCAACAAGGCGCCCAGTAGGCCGGGCAGCAGATTCAGTAGAATAATAAGACGCCACGGACGAAAGACGAAGCCCTCAACGATGGTGAATGACCAATCAGCGGAGAGCACCCACCAGCAGGTGGCTAAAGCAGCGAAGAAAGAGAGAGAGCAATAGCGAGAGATAAAGAGTGAATTGTTTGCTGATTCGAGTGTTATTTATTTACCTGGCATGTAAATGGCAGCAATGCTGACAAACATTGTGGAATAGTTGATCACAACGGCGCGATGTTTGTTCGTGTTGAACTCGCTGAGGTAAGCGTAGATGGACGCTGAAACGCCGCCCAAACTGTTCAATTAAACAAAGACGCAATTAAAATCGAACAATTACAAGTCAATGGTGAATAATAAACCATGCGAGAGGAAAACTGCATCGACAACTCTACTCACCTAATGCCCATAACCAGATTGACAATATTGAAGAACCAGATATTCGTTATGAACATTGAAATGAACTGCAGCAAATTGGTGGTCAACATGCCGTACAACAACACCGTGCGCCGTCCAAACGCATCGCTAGCATAGCCCCAAAAGTAGGTGGACAGAAAGATGCCTATTTGGGGAAGAAGGGTTTTCGTCCGTTAGGTCATGTAAGTGCTGAGCGCTTACTCACCTGTTACGCAGGCCGCCATCATGAGACCCTTGTCCGCCTGGCTCATGTTGAACTCGCACTGCGCCGCTATGGCCATTATGCCCACCGAGGTCTGCGTGGCCATGGAGGCGAGCGTCATCAGTCCGCTCATGAGCAGCAGGACCCATTGTGTCTTGCCAAAGCCTGCAAATATTGCAACATACTCGTATTTCAAGTGTTCAAGTTCAATTCTGTTATCGGCAGCACTCACCTATCTCGGCCAGCACAAACTCATAGTCCACGTCTTGCTCCAAAATGCCTGCTCTGATCGATTGGCGACCTTCTTTGCCTTCTTCAGAGAACTGCATTTTGTCCGTATTCGAAATGCGCGCCATCTGGCTCCGCCACAACAACTCGACTGTTTTGCGTATTTTGCATTTGTAAGTATTTGGTTAAGTTTATTTATGATTACCAATATGCGCCAGTTCGTGTTACCCTGAAACTGGCAAATCGTGATTCTAACCAGACGCTCAACACTGAGCAGCGTTCTCGCCAATTTGATCATTACGACAGACGGCCAGCGCACAGTTTCATTGCGACCACAACGTTTAATTGCTGGCACCGAACAACAACATTTCAATTATCATTGTCAACAGAACTGCTGAACTTAATCAGACGCTGGCTGGAGCATTGTGAGTAACAATCCGGTTTTGATTTGAAATAATGCGAGCTTTCTGAATGGTAGAGGGAATTTTTTCGGCGCTGGTGTTTATATTTTTGATCCAATCTTTAAGAATTTTAATTTGATTTGTGACGTATGTTGATGCAATTAACCCTTATGCTATTTTGTTGCCATATGGCAACATGCTACTTTGTGGACGCCTGCATCCTCTATGGTTGCAAGAATGCATTTTTTTGTTGGTCTTTAGAATAGTTTGAAGTTTTAGGATAAATACGAAATTAATAAACTGAATATTTAAGTTTAAAGAAGAGAAGTATACACGTTTTTTTAATGGTATATCTTGACATAGCAAAGGAAGAAGAAGCAGACAAAATTAGAGAACTTTTTAATTTGAAGTTTTCTTTCAATTTAGATACTTTTTTTAAACTTTGGCTGAAGTAAATGAAGAAATATTCAAATTTTCGTTATGCGTAAAAAGTTTTATGTTTAAGTAATTATTACAGCCACAACGATGTAGTTGCCCTCATAGAAAAACACTCTAAAATACAGGGTCCGAGTATAAAAGTTAAAAAATGTCTTATGGAATGTTGCTAATATAACCACAAAGAAGCCTAAGACGTAAAATTTAAAATTTTAACTTTCCCCAGTAAAAACCTGTAGCGAAAGGGTTAAGATGAATCACTTGAAATAAGCGACTCTGATAAGCGTGTCTCACTAAGTAAAGCAAATAAAGTTGAAATGGGAATTCCAATTATTTCGTTGAAAAAGTTTTTAGTTATTTAGAAAGTTTGCTCTGAAAGCCTTTCCAAACCATATAAAAATATGCTGAATATATTCAGTGACAATAAGCATTTATTATTTATTTAGCTTAATTTATGGTGAGTAGCTGCCACTGCGCCTTCCTGAGCCGCCCAAGTAATGCTTGTGGTATATATGAATAGTACATATTTTGTGTTTGTGTAAAATTTTATATAAAGTTTTTGAAATATATTTATTAAAACAGTTCTTATTTATTGACATCAAGTGATTTTATTTAATTTTCAGTACAAAAGTTTAAAGTTTTCTGGTTATCAACTCACCCACTCATTGTATAATGAAAAATAGTTAATTCTCTCTAATTTGAAGTTATTTCAAGTCGTATTGCCATCTTCAATATATTTGCTAAGCATTTTGTTACAAAATATTTATATACGTATTGATCTGTATCTCAAAAACTATGCTATAAATTTCTAGAATTTTCCACTCAAAGCGGTCATTTAACCCTAATTCTCAGAAGTGAGCCACACAGTCTCACTAAAGATTTCAAATGGTGATAAATTCAAAATATTTTCGATTCCATTATTTTCTGTAATCCCCTAATGGAATGTTGGAATTATATTGAATTTATAAATTTAACATTTTAGACAGTTTTTGTACTTTTTAAACAAATGTTTTCAGTAATTTAGCTCATAAAAGCCTGACAGTCTCACTTCTGGGTTTACGTTACTTTAAAAATTCTGGGAATTAGGGTTAAAGTTGAACATACATGACTAACAACAACAACAGTCGAAGCAATATTTTAACATTGAACATAACTAACCATAAGTACACACACCACTTGGAACAACCTGCGTTCAGCTAAACATTGTCAACTGAAGGCCACAATGTGTATGTGAAACTTTACATGATTAATGAACAACACTTTGCCGTAACTTGGTAGAATATAACAAAAAGTGCAGCGCTCAAGTATTCACTGGCAGCAACTAATTTAAATTGCTAATTAATTCAGCTCGATCGCTTGCAATTTTTCTACTGAATAAAGCTGCACGAGTACGAGGAGATTAGCGTAAGTTATAAAATAACACAAGTGGACAGTAAAGAGCTGCAATTTGCAACTACAGTCGTGTCTGGGTATAGTGAACACCCTATATAGTGAACACCTCGATATAGTGAACACCCAAATTTTGACATGGAGCCTCTAAATATTGAATAAAATTTTGAAAACAATTCCAAGAAAAAAGCAAAAAGTGTATTTTGAGCAAATAAAACGAGTTTTTGAACAAAAATGTTAACCTTGATATAGTGAACAACCTCAATACTGTGAACAGGCCTTGCAATAATTAGTTCACTATATCCACACATGACTGTATTAGCAATTGCTTCAGAAATACGCCTACAATATTCCACTAAAAATTTTCATCAGATGGGCAGCATTAAAGTGAGCGCAGCACAACCTAAACAATATAAAAGTAAACCATACATTAGATGAAAATCTGCGTGTATATATGTACATTTGTATTTTTCTTACTAAATACACAAGCGGAGAAAATACTAAACGTCAGAGTGCAGTACGATTCCAGCAGAACGCCAATAATATTGCTGCCAATAACACTACCCGAGCGACCCAACATCAGGCAAATACACACAGCTTTGCCACTGCAATAAGAACAAACACTCTCTTCATACGCTTGAACACTGCACACAGAACTCACCGCAAGTGGGTGGGCACCAAGTCCACCACAGCGCCACTCAGCACCGAAACGCTTATGCCGGGCAACATGAGAAACAAGCAGAAGCACACAACGATCAGCACCGGTTGCAGAATCCAGTGAAGCGCAACGCCGCACAGCCCCGAAATGCAGAGCACGCCAACCATGGCGCCCTTGCGGCCGAACGGCTTGATGGCCACGCCCAACACTGCATAGCCCACAATGTACGACAGTCCGAACGTGATCGAATCAATGTAACTCTTTGTCGAGATGCTGTCGTCGCACGCCTGAAATGAAACACTGTGAGCGTTGGCCAGTTGCCAATTGTGTCCGAGTGTGCGTGCCAACCTTTTCACTCTCGGTGCCATTGTTGTTGGCTGCCGTTGATGCGTCAAACACCTGACAAACGGTTAGCACATTCGCGTCCGTGCTGGTGCTGAGGCGGTTTTGAATTTCCGGATACCAGAGACCCATGCCAGATGAGCTGTGCAAAGTGAACAATTTGCGCGATTAGGTGTGTGGATAATGTTGACTGCAATTGGCAGTTGTTACCTCCAAAATAGGCCACACATAATAATACAGCTTATCAGGAAATTGAGTACATGCGGCCGCTTGAGCAAGGGACGCGTCTCGTGCCACATGCGAAGGCATACAGCAGTGCTGAATGAAGTAGAAGTTAATGAGATGAAGTCCTGAAATGCTGAAAAATGCTGTGCACTTACGATGTCTTGGCCGTGTTGAGTATGTTGTCGTGTATTAGTTTTCCCTCGCTCTGCAGCTTGTGCACCTTAAACTCGGCCAAGTTGCAGCCAGTGTTGCGATAGCAAATCCAATTGACTGCCGCCAAGGCCTCGTCCTCTTTCTGCAAAGCCAGCAGTATCTTTGGACTCTCGGGCAGAGCCAACAACACCAACGCAGCCAGGAAGCCGGGCAATAAATTGAACAAAATGAGTAAACGCCAAGGACGAAAGGCAATGCCATCGGATACTTTCAACGACCAGTCCATCGGTAAAATTAACCAGGCTATGGCTGTTCAAATTAGTGAGAAGTAGTAGTGAATTGTTGCAAAGTAAAGGAAAAAAATTTAGCTATAAAGTGAAACTTTCATCTCATTTAGTTTAAGGGGGTCCTACCATGTAAACGCCGTTTTTCGAGGCGTTTTTGGGATCTTGCAGAAGGAAAAGTATTTAATATTTTCCAATGCGGGTTTTTTTTTAATTTTTATTGGTCCTTTTAGTATAAAAAAAAATCGAAGTTTAAGAAATAAGTGTTATGCTGTAGCCACAGCACCCCTGCGAAATAAGGCCTTCCAAAAGTATGTGGGTTGATGGTACACACGATTTTGCAAAAACTGTTCGTCTGAAACACAAAAGGAAAGGTTTTTTACAATCTTCAGACTTGCCGCTATCGTACGGTAATAATTCACATAATTATCTTTACAATTGTCAAAATGGCGGATCATGAAAAAAAAAAATTTCATTTTTCGGTTTTTTAAGCAGATAAAAACAATTTTTTTATTATTTGTTTATAACAATTGGAAGCTCATCTTGTACCGAACGATAGCGACAACATTTACACACATTTAAAAAAAAAAATTATCAAAATCCGTCCACTGGTTACTTAGAAATGCGGGGTACCAGTTCGAAAAAAGCAAAAGTGGTTCTGAGAAAAACGCTCATGTCGGCCTGGCGCGCTGGGAGAACTCAGTGGAAAGCGTGATAAAACTTGCCGTAAAACCTGTTTTCCCTTCGGAATTCAGCAAATTCCTCTTTGTATCTTATTTTTAGACACATTAACTTCAGAAAAATGCAACCAAAAAAAATGCATTTTTTGAAAGTGTTACATGGTAGGATCCCCTTAATAGTTTTAGTTTAGGTTTAAGCAAAAATAATATAAATACAATACAAAGATAATATACAAAAATACTTATACAAACATAGTAAAAATATTGTGTTATCTTTGGTTTAAGGCTTTTATGCCATCGTTATAAATCAACCCAGTCTCATTTGGAGCACTTACCGGGAACGTAGGCCATTGAAATGCCCACAAACAAACTGGCATAATTGGTGACCACTGGACGATGGCGTGCGATGTAAAACTCGCCCAGGTAGGCATAACTGGTGGACGAAGCGCCCGCAATGCTGTCAAAAAAATTTCAAGAATTTTCATATTAATCACCAGAAACTTAATTTCGTTTAAACTAAATTGAATACTTACAAGCAGCCAACAATAAAGCGTAGAAATACAAAAACCCAATAACTCGGTATGAATATGGATATAACGGAGACAATGTTGCCACCAAATGTGGAGTAAATAAGCACCGTGCGGCGCCCAATGGTGTCACTCAGATAACCCCAAAAGTATGACGTCAGCAGAATACCTGAAAATTGAGAACGGTTATATAGATTTGGGTCTAGCGTTAGAAGGTTTAGTTAGGATAGATTAGGTTGGGTAGGAATGAAAATTTACATAGGCACAAAGAGATGGATCGTTGTGGTATCACATTAGGACAGCGCGATGCTTCCATTTACGGCACTGAGAACCAAAGTATTTTATTATAAACATTGCTATCTCCTTTTTGCTTAGAGTAAAATGCTCAGTAAGGTTAGTAAGGAACGGGAAGTCTGAATTTTTAGTCTTAGTTTTGGACTTTTCAGTCATAGAAGATGTCCGAAAAGTATACAAAAATGAATGTCTGCTTGTTTGTTGGTCACACGACACCAAAACTCAAAAACTAGACGGCCGATTGAGCTGAATCTTTCACGGAATGTTCGTCTTGACTAAACCTCGGTAAACCACATAATACGACCCAACAGGTGGGCGCGGCACCTCCCATACAACCGAAGTTTTTAATATGGAAAATCTTCGGAATTATAGATCGGACAGCAATGGAATTTGGTACAGGGCCACCATTTAGGTGTGTTGTTTCATTGGTAAATTTTCATAAAGATTGGACAAGGGGCGTGGCACTTTTTAAGCGACCCAAATGTTTTGAATAACTTTGAAACTTCAGATCACACATCGAAGAGATTTGACACAAACTTACCATTTACACGTGCCCTTCGACATGGGAATGGGGTGGGTATCGGACGAGGGGGCCTGGCACTGCCCATACAACCCAAATTTAAAATGTATAGTTAGTCGGATAGGATTGAAATTTTATATACCGTCGTTGCATAGATGTGTCATTCTACTGGACAAGGGGCGTGACACATTTTTTGTGACTCAAATTATCCGCGCAACTTTGGAACTGTAAGTTGCACATCAATGGAACTGGGTCACACCCTTCGACTGGAGGTATGGATTGGGCATTGCATAAAAGGGGCGTGGCACCGCCCATACAACACAAATCTATATACATATGATTGTTTCCCCGACTGACTAACTGATTGACTGACTGATTTATCATCGTCCAGCCCAAACTGCTGAATCTACAAACATGAAACTTGAACTGTAGGTAGATCTTAAAAAATGAATCTTCGTTAAGACAAGATTTTTTGAAATTTGGAGTCTAAAAGGGCAAACCATGGGTTAAAGTGTCGTATGAAGAAATTTGATTTATTAGGCCCATTGACTTCAAACTTGCGTGCAAATTACATGAATTTTACTTACTTACTGTTTGTTAGTCGGTAGGGATTGTTTAATAATTCTAGGCTGTTTCTTAGATAAATAAATAAATAAAGTGCAGTGTTATCTTCTAACCTACTAACCAGCGTTGGTAATAATTTAAAGAAATAAAACTTTATTTATAAATCGAGAATGCTGATTCACAAAGTAGAGCGCTGCCTGTTTCCCTACGAATCTGTAATTAAGTTAGTATTGTTGATTAACATCTGATTTACAATTCGACTTTGCAACTTGTCAATAAAATATATTCAATTCAGCCAAAGCAGTTAGTTTTTTCTAGATGGTCCTCAAAGTGTTCAACCAGTTGAAAGTTCATATACTTTTCGTCATCACTGTGTTTGCTCTCGACCAAATGGTTTTGAAGCGCCTGTATTCTGTAAATCGGTTCATACACTGACCGACTGTTAACTGCCTCAAACTACGGACTTGATAAGCTTAATAAGAATCGTGAAGCAATATCGAATGTCCTCATGCGAGACACATTCATTAAAACATTTCCGAAACAAGATTGCATAATTCGCCAGAATGCGAGTTGTTGTCTTGTTTTGTTGTGCGGATAATGAACTCAAAGCTAAAATTAAAAACCTACATGTGTGCACATCGACTGCATAAGATGGTTGGATGCACTAAAACAATATTACTACCTATATATATGTACATAAATAATCAGCTGCTGTGTTAGTGGTTTATAATGGCAACAAAGAGAGACCACAATATTCGCCAACTAAACGGGGAAGCGAGCGAAATATTTGTTTATGAATGAACCACAAAATTTTGTTAATTAATAATAAATAATATGAATGAATGAATAATATCGTACTTTTTCTTATGTCAACAAATTCATTTGAGTTGTCAAATTTTGGAATTTGATTCGCCATCATTGCTTCAAATATCGATTACAATTACACACTAAAAACATCATTTTTCACTTACAAGTAAAATGAGTAGAAAACGATAATGAACTATTCTAGTTTGTGACAATAAAACACACATTACAAGTGTCACACTTAAACACACACACACACACACAGATGCTAAGTGCCACCTAACTGCGTGCAGTCAACCGCAATAATAATAAACAACTCCAAATCAGTAAGGAACAATAAAACAATAATCGCCGCACCGCAAGGTACGATTTCAAGAAAACACATGCGACAACAAAACCCTTCCGCCTTCCACCTTCGCCAGCCACTCTGCCATTAATTTCTCAGTCTCCTTGGATTCCACTCGTTTTCTAAATTTATCTCGGCCGTATTTTGTAACTGCTAAAGATGTGGAAGCATGTTAAGTGGTTTTAATTAAAATTTCCTCGGGATCATACAGCCAGCAGTTATGAACCCCCAAGCCATAGAATATATCACCGGCATTCGTGCTACAAAACAAAACAGTTGAAAAGATTTAACGGACGAAGCTATCGGCGTTAAATTATGTCTAAGCACAAAAGTATTTCGATTTCAATAATGAGATAAAGACAATGAGTAGTGCGATAATTGGACGCAGTTCAATATTTATCTGTACGTGCCTTGTTTTTAAGTGGTTATAAGTACAACAAAATGTCATTTTGCATTGTATAGGGAAATCAAACAAATTTTTACAGAAACCGAACTGCTTTTGTTAACCCATTCACCCGATCAAACCCTCTTTGAATATATAAATATATGTAAATTCCTGTTACAAGATAGGGTTAACAGTTTTTTAAGAATGTTTTTAGTTTTTGTTTTTGATTTGACTTCAAAAACTCTTAAAAGTCACGAGAGATTTCCTTTCAGAAAATTATGCAAAAAAATAACCTCAAGAAAATCATTTAGGCATTCTAGTGTTAAAAACGAACTTATCACGTCATTCCTACTCTATCTGACTACGAAATAAGTATATTTCTATTTATGTTACCTGAAGCGGTAACAATCTCAGCAATGATGTCAACCTGGAAATAAAGCGAAGAACGACTCTTGCCAATAGGTGATTCTAGAATCTCGGTGGGCAATTAAGTAGTGCAGTAAACTTGCAATCTATACGACGCTCATTGTACCCATAGACCTTAATGGAAAGGTCTACGGGTAGACCAAAGCAACACTTGGAATGTTCGAGAGGAAGGTTATGTTAAGTTAAGGTGGCTGTCCGGGCATGGAACTTGCCGGAAGACACACTTAGGCCGCAAAATTGGCCCCTTGTGATACCACAAGTTAAGGGTCCGTCTTACTGCAAATCGAGAAGCCTATTCATGCCATTTTGAATTGTGAATGAACTCAAGCAAGTTTTCGATGTAAACTGAACTGAGGTCAGTCAAGTTGCCGAAGAAGGGAGAGCCTAGGGAGTTCCATCTTCGTCTAGAGAGAGCCGGGCAGTGGCAGAGAAGGTGACAAATAGTCTCTTTCTCCTTTTCATTATGGCAACTGCGTCAGAAGTCCCAACTGCTGACGCCTAGTCTGTAGGCATGGCGTCCGAATAGACAGTGACCTGTCAGAATTGCGACGACGGAGGTGCTTCGCAAAATCGTCGGCCTTGTTTGTATTGGCGACAACTATCGAATACGAACGAACAAGGAGCTGTTTAAAGACATGGACAATCAAAGAAGTGAAGCTGGCTTCGCCATGTCTCCCGTATGGATAATAAAGCTCTGGCGAAATAGGTGTTCGCCGCAATAGTTGGAGGTCGATGGCGGAGAGAGCTGAAGAAGACGCACGCAAAGTAAATGTGCGGCACGCCGTAACCTGGTAACGGGTTCTCACAGCCAGTTATGTAATTGAATAAAGACTATTATACGATTTCAAATAAAAAATGTAGTAGGACATTGAAAACATGTTATCTCCAGTTTCCACAGAGCTCATCTTTATAGCCCCCAAGTCAAAGTAAACCCAAAATAAGCTTTCTCATCATAAAATGAGGCTAGCAAACTAACCAACAATCTCAGGGATCTCACTTTGTAAAAAACCATTTGGAAATAAAGATTACTTTTATAATTTTTTTTACTACCGCATTGCGAAACTTTTACAAAACCAACCCTGATAAGACTCTTTGCACCTGAGTGACCTTGTAATCTTTTCGAAACTTAAATTGCTTCTAATTCGGCCATGGTAGTGTTAATTAAGTGTCAATTCCAAGCCAAATCTTACAAAGTATAAAAGTATAAGTTTGAGCTTATGAAACATTTTAATTTTGTTGTTGTTATTTACATGCTGATGGCGTTTTTAGCTGTGATTTGCTACTCAGCGGTGTGTGAATACCTTCTAAAGATAAAAAGTATTGGAAAATCTTTGAAATTGTTGCATCATTTTAATATTTAATGAAATGCAAAAGTCTTGAACTTATTTTTTATTCTCTCCGAGACAGTTCTGATATGATTCGAGAGTTCACTTGACACGATAACTTTTTAATAAACACTTACAACGAGAGTTAGATTAAAGTTCCATAGCAAAAGTTGCACAGCGTAATTCTGAGGCCAGTAAGACGCAATAATCTGCTGACATACTATAAGTGTTATTAAATATAGAATTGCTTTATTGCTTGAAAAAAAATGTGTACTTATTAAACAAGCTAAAACACTATCTGCAGTGCAAGTAGAAAATTCTTTGTATGTTTTGAGATATTTGTTTGCATACTTTTCTCTCAAAATTTGAATTGCAATAAATTTTTTTCGAATTACTCAAGTTTACTACGTTATAATTCAAGCATGTCTTATCAAGTAAAACAATCGCTTGATTAATTAATTAATCAGCCAACAACACTTAATTTGTGAGATTTACGCAAATTTTTTCCCATAGCTTCCTCACATTTTGTGTTATTAACCAACTTTGTATGTTTTTTGAAAAAGTAAACGCCAGACTTTATTGTTTATGTTTCTGTTTTTGTTACTTTTCTTTTGTTTAGTGCAATTCAACTGTTTTCTACATTTACTACGCTCTGCTACTACAAACTCTAAAACGGCAACTGTGCCCGAATTCGTTTTTACTTGTACTCTCATTCTTATCAGAGTTTGCAGATCTTCAAGTTTTAATTATATAATTTATATCAATTTTTAATGATTGGATTATCATGGCACGAGAACAATGGCCCACAAATACGCATTCTTAACTGCAGATCCCATAATCTCATTGTTTGTACAAATACATAAATTATGATAAATATATAAGTGATTTTAAAGTTTCTTCACATTTTATCGCACTTATTGCTTGAATTGTCAACTTGTGTTGTTATCAGTTTTCAATGCTGCACAATGTCAACAAAAATTTGATTCATAGCGCAACGCAGCAGCAGACGCCGTGTCGCGTAGATAACGTGAGAAAAAATATTAAACATGCTTTTCGCATACCGCCCGCCACCAGCACCTACACCGGAACCCGGGACCTTACCCACAAAGCTGGCCGCGCTCAGCACCGCCTTATCGACCGAGTCCGTGGCGAAGTCGCACTGCGCCGCAATGTTGATGATGCTCATGCCCATCGTCTCGTTGATGACCATCATCAGCAGCAGGCCCACCACGAACAGTATTATCCACTGCGTTTGGCCGAAACCTGGGCACAAAAGAAAGCGCACTTAGTTGTGTCACCTTCGCTCGTCACGTGCGCATAAAACTCGCATACCAATTATGTCCAGCACAGCTTCATAATCGTGGCGTACCGTTTGCGTATCCTGCGCAACGCTCGGCTTGCGGCTCGTTGGCTCGGCGTCGATCGCGACAGCGACAGCGCCTGCAGGTGCAGGTGCAGCTGCAGCTGCAGCCTCGCCTTCGGCGTGCAGCTCCGCTTCGTGTAGATCATCGCGCGGCGGCATTTACTTTGGCACTTTACAGCAAATATGTTTTTGCGACGCTCGCGACGCGTTTCGTATTACGATTTCTGCGAAGCAACAACACTTTGAAAGTAGCGGCCAGTGCTGATACGAAAAGGCGCTGCGATATGTCGGTACGCGTTGTCTGTCTCGCGCCAATGACTGTTAATAGAAAACTGATTTGTGCAAACGCGTTCGCGTCGGAAGCAACCGCGCACCAACGTTTGGCAGATGACAATACGTCCCAATACTCCCCGCGATCGACGCCCACACACACACACACACACACGTATGGTGCATGCTCGTAGTGTGCTCGGAACGCACAGACGGACGAACGGCAGGAGCGCGTCATAAAGATTAGCGCGGAAAGCGCAGTTGTGCACCGCTGCAGCGAGCCGCACTTCTACGTGGCCAAAAACTGCAAATGCCATCAGCCAGCAAAGTGACGAATGCTGTTTGCACGTTATCAACAGATGGCGTTAGCAATTGGCGGCTGTTGTGCGTTACATACATTGGCAAATATTTGCGCTATCGAACCGTTACGAGAAGGTGTCAAAGATGTTGGCGGCAGGCTGCGAGCGCCAGTCACCTTGGCGATAGCACCCGCCATTCTTTGCAGATAACTTTGCATGAATTGTGTGCTAGAAGTGGCGCTCACACCTCCACCAAGAATGGGCGCTACATAATTTCAGGCAGCAGTACCAACTTTTACAGAAAGAAAAAAAATCACGTAACTTTTCACTGAAAATTAATACATAATAAATCTTGAGCGAGTATTTTCCACAAGCAACTAGTAGGGGAATTCTTTGTAAGGTGCCACCCCATAGCTTTTTTGCGCATAACTCGTTTGAAAATTAACGTATCGCCAATGTTAATATACCGTTGGAAAGAGGGTTTAAAGAGCTATGATCCAAGGTAACACTTCATTTGAATTTTTCGTAAATACGAATTTTACAGCCAATTTCCCATTTTAATTTTTGTAATGTAAAGTGCCACCCCCTAAAAAAATCGCTGAAAACGTAAAAATCTCAAATAAAAATGCATGATTTAGAAAATGTATGAAAGATTATTGAATTTAATTTGAATTAAATATAAATATAAAATAAATATAAATATAAAAGCAAAATGAAAATTGAATGGTAACGAATAAAACGGTAATTATATGGAAATTAATAAACAAAACTGAACTCATTTATTCCTCATGATAGGATTAGAGAAAAATTTACTAAGAACACTTTAAATTCATTTTATTGACGGCCCCGAGCAACAAAAAGGCATTTTACCGATATAGGATCACAAAACAATTAAAAATGGCGGTGGCACCTTACAAAGAAAAAAAGGTGGCACTTTACATTTTTATGCCAATTTGGAAATCATTGTATACATTTTTTCCTTTTACGATATGCTCGGATATCATTTCGGATTATGATAAACCATTAAAAATTAAGTCCAACACTGATATTTACCTTAGTTTTTTATAAGTTTTTGGTTACTTTTTCACCGCAAGAAAAACCTTCAGTTTTTATTTTTAACTTTTTTCTTAGGTTAGGTTGAGACAGTTGTCTGGGCATGAGTCATTCGGCAAGACACACCTAGGCCACGAAATGGACCCGTTATGATACCAGGAGACAAGCTGTCTTACTGCAAGTCAAAGAACCTATCAAGCCATTTTGGATTGCGGATGAACTCTCTAGCAAGTTCTTGAAGTTGACTGAACTGAGATCATTCAAGTTATCGAAGAACGGAGAGCCTAGAGATTTCCATCTTTGTTCCGAGAGAGCCGGGCAGTGACAAAAATGGTGACTTATAGTCTCTTTCTCCTCTTCATTATGGCAACTGAGGCAATAGTCCCAACTGTTGATGCCAAATCTGTAGGCATGGCGTCGTATTGTGTCGTGTGCTAAGCGAGACAAGCGTTTTAGTGCGCCTGGGAATTTAATAGTTTTAATAGTTTAATTTGTGATGGTTTAATTGTGGTGTTATAGTACGGAAGACCTATATTATATAATAAACCTGCCATTTCTCTGCAGAAAACTATTTGTTTATATTTCGTGCAGTTATTGGAAAGTGCAATGAAATTATTTGAAACCGCCTTTCGAAATCGTTCAATAGTTGCGCCTACGCTTGGCCTACATACTGCCTCTTACTCGTAAGACTATCGTATTAATTCAACATACATTTACATACAAAAGTACAAATAAAGAATCACTTATCTTAGTAGTCAACATCTGCGCCCGTTTCCGCTGTACGCCAAAGTGCGAAACGCTTGCTTTCCACTGGCAGAGCGGATGTTTACCTCCCACTGAACTACATCTGTCTTCGTTGATTTAACGCCAGCTCACCCACCGTTGCCACTGTGGAAACAATTTGAACGTTTATGGCAGGCAATAAAATTGTATCCATGATAATTTCGCTTCATCCGTTGGATGCTTTAGCAAGTCAAATAAAACATATATGTACAGTAATAATTATAAACAAAAAGATTTATTATATTACCATTTCGTATAAAATTGAAACAGGTTACAAAATAGTGTTTAAGAGAATTTTAAAAATGTACTGAATAAAAAAAACTAAGCGACACTATGTAACCGGAATGTTTCTAAAATACTAATGAACATTTCACTCCTTCTACTTTATTGACCATGACTCTGCCTTACTATTTTTTAATGGAATGAATCTATTCTGAGCATTGTACCGATTCTACGGAATACCATACAGAGGCAGGACATCTTAGTACTGCAATTGAAATGTCACACAATTAAACAGCTGACTGTAACGTGCAGCCACGCACTCACCGCAAAGGTATTCGCACCAGATCGATAGCTATGCCACCAAGAAATGGTCTTAAAACAACAATGGGCACCAGAAAGTAAACACAATCCGCCCGATTGTGAGAACCTCAATCGGCCAAAGAGAACATGATTTCTGCTGCTGCATGAGGTTGCAGCTATGAATGAGAGGATTGCAACAGTGGAACCGGACTTTGAGCCTATTGCCTTCGAGTGAATGAAAGGAAAAATGACAAACTATGGCCGGAAACTGCAGACCGGAATTTTCAAAAAATGTTCTACCTAGTAGGTCCAACGCCTCGGGTCTTAGGCAGTCGAAAATCTTTATTAAAGTTTATAACCGCAAATGAAGTGAAGAATGTCTTAAACTAAGGAAGCACCAACTTAGATAGCTCACCGGTCTTCTAACTGGGCACTGCAGACTGAGGAAATATATGCATACAATCAGGCTAGAACCGGTTAACGTCTGTAGACTCTACAGAACAGCAGAGCAGACTCCCGAACACGTTATACTACACTGTGATGCGGCATGTCGTAGCAGGATGCGTTACCTGGGCCAGTTCGGGCTTGCAGTGGAGAACATCAAGCACCTAAAAACCCAGTGAGTTACTAAGTTTTATTAGCTCGATGGGTCTAGGGGGTGCTCGCTAACAACTTATAGGGGGCACAATAGATCACTTCTGGTCTCAGTGCCACAAACCCCATTAAATGCTATTCTATTCTACTTAGTTAACTTTATTTCTGTATGAATTGCTGTTGTTCATCTTCATGTTATTACTAGTTGACAATCATTAAATAACAATAAAAAAAAAAACAATTAGTGTTAAAGGACGTTGTGAAAGCAAATCAAAAGCGCCAACAAACAACTAAGAGTAATTGGCTTATTGCCTTACATAACATTCTTCTGGCATACGGTGCGTATGAGTAATATTTATCCTATTTTTGGCTAGACAACTCATACAGTCCAATTCATTCATTTTCGCAGATTTCATTTATCGCGAGAATTTTCCATTTTCAAAGTTCGTTTAGAATAGGAGGAAAGGGAGAAGAGAAAACATTCCCCGGGGGGACCATTCAGAACTTGGCTCATAGTAAAATTGAATGTGGAAACAAATCGTAAATGTAATTTTAATTGGAAAATTTAATTTTTTTCAAAAACCATGATTTTTCAAATCATATCCAGTTTATGATTCAATTAAAATACAAATTCAGCAAACTTGAAATAAATTAATGCCTTAGTTTGCATTTAAATGAAACCTGCTCGTGAGTCCACTGACAGGCACGCCCACTGACTAAGAACCTCTGATAATTGCAGAAACACAAATGATGAAACGGAATGTTCAGCCATCAAGTAGCCAAAAGCACAATCGTGCAACCATAGGAACGAATAAACGCCGTATTCGGTTATCACTTTAATAACCAGTTCAGTTATAATTCAATTTATCAGCATCATACATATGTATCAAAATATATGGAATTTTTCGTAAACAGTATTTTCGTCCTCATCATCAGAACAAATGTGCGTCCAGCGGCAGCATATATCCCAGACCAGCGCATACTGCAAAAACAAAAAAACAACGTGTGTAAACGTCAATCAAATCTTATGGAATACGATTCTAGCGAAAACTTACTAAACGGCACCATGCTAAAGAAGAAGAAGGCTAGCAGGCAATGTGTCTCCATGAAAGTTCCCAATACCAGCATGCCCACAACAGCGCCCGACCGTCCCACCATCAGGCAAATGCACATTCCCTTTCCTCTGTAAAAGTTGGAAACGATACAACATAGAAACAATTGAAACCCATTTAGCCAGCATTATTCACCGCAAATATGTTGGAATGAACTCCAGCACGGCACCGCCCAGCAAGCTCATGATTACGCCCGGTATGGAAAGGAAAAGTAGAAATGATATTCGTATGAGCTGCGGATGGGTGACAAACATCAGGCACAGGCCGGCGCAGCCGCACACGCACAGCGAAATCACAAAGATCGGCTTGCGTTTATAATAGAACAACGCGAAGCCCAGAATTTGGTACTCAACGATAAACGTTAAGCCCAGCCGAATGGAGTCCGCAAAGCCTTTGAAGCTGTCATTGCAAATCTGTAGCAGGAATAAAGTGACAAATTCTTTAATGAATTTATTTGCGATGTTGTTCAATAATAATGGGGGGTATCCCGTAATAAACTTACAAAGAGATCCGGCTCTACGTCTGGGTACGAGTAATCCGTTAATGTTCTGCACACAGTCGGACGCTTGTAGTACTTGGTGTCTTCGTAGGCAGCCACGAGATCGGCCCGATTGCGCATCTCGGTGAACCAGATGCCAAAGCCATTGGTGCTGCACAAGAAACACACAGCGCATTACATACTTTTGTCACTTTGCCGCATTGGCGCGCAACACTTACACCAGCATCAATCCGAACATGACCGTGCAGCTGAGTATGAAGCGATTCAAAAACGGCTCCTTGAACAGCGCGTTGCCGTCGTTGAGCATCTGACGCGCCATGCTGTCAATTACAAGTAAAACAATTTGTTTTGTAGTTAAGCAAGGGGAGTGTGTGAAACTGTTCGGAACACCGATAACCACTTAAGTCCATGGCCGGTACCGATTATATAACCGGTTACATAAGATCAGGGACCGGAAATAACAGTTAAATATTTATGAAAACTATAATTGAAAATTTTACTATGAAGGAAAAATCATGCAAATAAATGAAATATACCAATACATTTCTTTTCGCACGGAGAATCAAACTTGGCAATAAACTCTTTTTTGTAATTTTTACGGAAAAAATTAAAAAATAAGAATTATTTTTTATTTATATTTAAAAAATCCTTTAATAACAATTATTTTTGATTTTTTTCTTATTAGTCCACAAATAACAGTTTTATTTCGAGTTTTATTTTAGTTTTCCTATCATAACAATTATTGGTGACTTTTATTTTTTTAGTCATCAATAAACATCATTCAGTGACTTTTATTTATAAAAGTCATCAATAACAATTATTCAATGACTTTTATTTTTTCAGTCATCAATAAAAATCAGCCAGTGACTTTTATTTTTTAAGTCATCAATAAAAATCATTCAGTGACTTTTATTTATAAAAGTCATCAATAAAAATCATTCAGTGACTTTTATTTATAAAAGTTATCAATAAAAATCAGTCAGTGACTTTTATTTTTTAAGTCGCAATATAAAAGTCATTTTCATTAATGCATGCAAAAGTTATGATTCTTCCAGAAAATAGAATTGTCAAGACAGGTCTTGTTAAGCCGATCAAGAATATATATACATTTCGATATTTAATGAATCCAATAGTGCAATTAATGAAAATTACTTTTATATTGCGACTTAAAAAATAAAAGTCACTGAATGATTTTTATTGATGACTTTTATAAATAAAAGTCACTGTATTATTTTTATTGATGACTTAAAAAATAAAAGTCATTGAACAATTGTTATTGATGACTTTTATAAATAAAAGTCAATGAATGATTTTTATTGATGACTTTTATAAATAAAAATCATTGAATGATTTTTATTGATGACTTTTTTAAATAGAAGTCACGAATAATTGTTATCATAGGACAACGAAAATAAAAATCGAAAAAAACTGTTATTTGCGGACTAATAAGAAAAAAATAAAAAATAATTGTTATTATAGGATTTTTAAAATATAAATAAAAAATAACTTTTATTTGTTGACTCATTAAATAAAAGTCAAAAAATAACTCTTAAACATTGATTTTTATAATAAAACTTATAACTGTTACGGTCCCTGCATAAGATTAACCCAGGTTTTTGTAAACGTTTCTATTACTTTATTAAGGGATAACACCACTTTAAGATTTTGCAAAACTTGATGATTTGTTTTTTGGCTTCAACAACGCTTGAGAGTCCTTAGGACAACATCTAGTCGATCCTACATATAGTGAAAAATAAATTTGAATAGGTTTGATTCTCGATTTTACCATAGTACCTCGGAACGAGCGCTGAGGTCTAGTAAAACAACGAACAGGTTTTTCTCGAAACCACTTTATGAAAACTGGATGGACAGATTACTTGAACATTGTTGCATGCATCGATTTAAGAAGATAATACCTTGGAAACTTTTCTTATTATCAACAATTTTTTCAAAAGGGCATCATTTCTACAAAATCGAATTTAGTGAAAAAACGCTACCTACTGTCGCGGATAAAGATTACAGACATGAACATGGATTATAAAATGTGTTGGTTTTTTATTTCAGGTCTTATACTTTGCGAAAAATCTGTCTTCCTGTTTGGGAGTTAAAAACGGAGGCAATTTCAAAGGTTAAAGCTTTTGCTTTAATATGTAAGTACTTAATAACTTACTTAATTTGTAATATGTAAGTACTTAAATTTTTAAGTGCAAAAATGGTTCTATAAATATGGTTTCAGCATCCTTAATGATATTGAAATTATCCATATCCGATATAGAGAGGTATTAAATTCTTTATATCCTAAACTAATGAAGTTAGAAGGACGAAATTCGAGGATGTGGTAGTGGAGACATTAGTCCTTAAGATATATTTAAAAAACAAAAAAAACTATTGGAAATTTTCAAGGATATTCAAGGATAAAATTTTAAAAGGACATTTTCAATACCTCTTCGTCCTTTTGCACCAAAACATTAAATTTTGTAAGATTCTAAGGATTTTTCTCTTTCATTTGATACCCATATTGTTATACTACAATGCGCTCAATTTTTTAAATAAACATGTCCTTGGAATTTCAAAGTCCTTTCAAAAAAATCCTGACGTCAGAGAGAAAAACTAAAAACGCAGTTTTACTACATTTGGCCCCTTAGTTTCGCGAGTATATAGATTTTTTCGTGTGTAAAATTTGTTGTCGCACGGTGTAATAAGTAACGTAAGTAGGGGTTAAGTTGACTCTTGCATTTTAAGCAGATTTTTTTTTTAACACTAGGATGAGCGACTACTTTGTAGGCGCTAAGTGGAGCAACTGGGCCTGGCGAGGCCCATAAGCGTAATCAGCTATTCCTACGATTTTCGCTCAGTTAGGCGTGGCATAGACAGCTGATACTTGGCACACGTACTCTATGATAGTATAGCTATGTGTCGATGTAATTATTTGGGGGGATTTCTTAAGAGAGTGGGGTTGAGGTGCCATAAAAAGTAAAACTGCTATTTGTATATGGCACAACATTTAAATTATTTATTTATTAATTAAATTGAAATCAACATAAATAGAGCCAGTTTATTCTGCAGCACAGCCATGGCATAAAAATAGTTTATTTACAGAGCCGTGTTCAAGGCCCATGAAATTTTTACATGTTTTCGTAAATATATGAAAAATGTACCTAAATGTACGTAAGCCGTTAAACAAAAATTATTCAAACACGAGCAGCCATGTTTAGTGACTCTATTACAATTAATATGTGCAGTGGCGCACGTAAGGGGGGTTATAAAAACCTTTATTATATCTGTTTGTTACAAAAATTGCGGCTGGAAAATGTTCTTTCAAATAATGTTTCGCTAAAAAGATGTGTATGTAAGCCCCCCCAGTGAAATCCTGTGTGCCACATTGTGTATATGTAAAGCTGTTATTTACCGTAAGAAAGTTCGCTTTTTATAAGCTTTTGGTCAGGTGTACAAGTAGGCTATTATTTGAAATCTTTTGCATTGATCGCGGAATCGAGTTTGTTTATAGTGCGTTTTCTTGTGCTCTCCGGTTTTCTTGGTTTGAACCACATAAAATGTCGTGAATATCTAACGCTTTTAACGTCTCAGTTGGTCACTCCTCACATGGAAAATAGGGCAATGAACAGTCACGTTAGCCGCTGGCCTAATATCAGTGCAGCTATGGCGAAATTTAATGTGTTTGTAAGTAATTATTAAAAATAAACTATTATGCATTGTTAATTCTGTCTTTATTATTACAGACACAAGCTCACTACCCAGCCCCAATCACATCCGCACGACCAGACAAGAAACAACGAAAGGACTGTGCATGGTGTAAGCCTCAACATGGCAAAAAACGGCGCAAAACCTTCTTCTCGTGTAACTCATGTAAAAATTTCATGGGCCTTGAACACGGCTCTGTAAATAAACTATTTTTATGCCATGGCTGTGCTGCAGATAAACTGTCTCTTTTTTGTTGATTTGAATTTAATCAATAAATTAATTAATTAAATGTTGTGCCATATACAAATAGCAGTTTTACTTTTTAGGGCACCTCAATCCCCCCACTCTCTTAAGAAATCCCCCCAAATAATTACATCGACACATAGCTATACTATCATAGAGTACGTGTGCCAAGTATCAGCTGTCTATGCCACGCCTAACTGGGCGAAAATCGTAGGAATAGCTGATTACGCTTATGGGCCTCGCCAGGCCCAGTTGCTCCACTTAGCGCCTACATACATAAAGTGGTCATGTTTGTTCTACAAAATTTATGCAAATAACCTTTTGTTAGTTTCGTTTCATTTAGAAAACATTAGCGATAGTTGGCATAAAATATTTCAGCGATCAGAGCTAAAGAAAAAATTTAGCGACTATTCAAAGTCAAAATGGGCCTGGAAAAGCCCAGTTGCACATCCTAGTGTTAAATATTTTGAAAAGTACTTGTAGACGTTCGAATAAAATATTGTCTAGTACTGCAGGTATTTACAGTATCTCACAGATAAATGTTCTCGCGATAATGCACACAATGAAGTGTACTTGAGTGTGAAGTGCACTTATGGAAATTCTGTTTCATTATGTTCGAATTGCATGACGGAAAACCATTGAAAACTGCAGTGCGGGTGCAGTGGCACCGGTGAACTTATGCCCGGCTTATCTGAATCACGCACAATTTAGTTGATACATTTTGCGTTGCAGCGCGCAAAGTTTATTGCTTTCAATGTTTCGTGCTTCGCAAGGAGGATATCTTGTAGATAAGTGGTTCATGCAGTTGTCTCGCTCACACTGCACGTCATCGCACTGGGTGTTTGACTGGTAAACTACCAGATTTGGCAACGAAAATATGGGTTACATATGCGGTTACTATGTAGTTACGTCTCCGATATATAAAATTTATAACAAATTTCTTACAAAATGCCTTTCTATTTAAATAATAAACCTATTTAAATAATATATACCTATAACAATTGTTTTATAACAACGAATAACAATTCAATACTAATATAACAAAAACAATATTATTAAAAAATTAAGTCCAACCAATACAAAAAGTTATAATTTTGTTTATGGTTGCTAGCTGTTCATGGTCCAAGCAGCTTCAAAATATCGAAAAATGACTAAAGCAAAAATTTGATGCACAGCTTTTGGCCTATAAACAAGCACTTATCTTCTTCTTACTTGTGTTTAACTTTTTATTTTCTTCACATTTTCTCTCAAATTATTTTACACTTTTGCCAAATGGCTACGCAAGTCCAAGCTCGAAGACACGTGCTTGTTGTTGTTTCACTTTTAGGGGTTTCACTTTTTATATTTTGTTTGAATTTTATGTTGAGGACATGAATATGAAAAGTTATTGTTTCACTTACAAAAACAATTTCTGTTCAATATTGAATTTTTTTACAAAATCATGAGCACAAAGCGAATTTTGATCCAGAATGCGCATTAAAATCCGCTTTGTATTGCAAACGAACAGACATAACATATCAGAGCTAAGAAATTAACTTTTATGTAGGATTTAGGATTTGCGATTACCTATGTCGTATGTTGGTACCCGCTACGGACGGACGTGCCGGTAATGGCTTCACTCTCGATACCTTCATGTCATCGAACAAGTCCTTGCCCGTGTTGAGATGGCACATGTAGTTGGCCGCCTCTAAGGCTTCGGTGCCTCGGCCCCACGCTAGCAAAAATTTGGGACTTTCCGGCAATTTCAACAGCAACAGCACACTAATTACACCGGGAATTGTCAGGCAAAAGCCGAGCAAACGCCATGGACGCAGCTCCAAGTCACCCGCAACATGTATGTACCAATCGCCGAACATCCACAGCTCACCCAACACTGAAATACGCGAAGCTATGAATTAAGCAAATCAACATAATCGACTTGATGCTGAACAAATCCGTTCTGTACTGAAACTGGGACTGGGACTAGGACTAAGTACCCAAGACCATTGCTAGTTGTTGTTGTGTTGCCTATACTTCATGTAATTTAATGTAATTGTTTTTATATTTCTTAACTGCGCAGTCATGTAAATAATAACGAATGATTTAATAAAAACAAAAACTCTGTGAAATTAATAAGATTCGTGATGAGGGTAGAAAAATGTGCCAAACTGAATTTTATAATTTCTAAAAAAGTTACAATTGGATTACGTGAGAGGAGGTGGTTGTGAACGCTACAGGACTTTGCACTAAATAGCCTCATTCAACCCACAAACCCACTGCTCAGTTTTAACCCTTTTTTTCACATTAATTTTTTAACTTTGCCTTCGAGCCACTTCACAGCGCTACGGTCTTAGGACAAAGAAGCGCCCAAAAGGTGAAGATATATTGGGTCCCGTTACACCTTCACTAATTTTGCATTATTTTTGCTGTCAAAACTTATTAACTAATTCAACATTATTAATTTTGGCTCAAAAAGAAGTAAAATCTATAAATGTTTGTCCTTATTGACTCACTGATTGACTGATTCATCATCACCCAGCCCAAACTGCCGAAGCTACAAACATGAAATTTTAACTGTAGGTACATTTGAAAAAATTATCTTCGCTACAACGGATGTTTTTTGAAATCCGGGGTCTAAAGGGGCAAAACATGGATTAAAGTGTGGTATGAAGAAACTTGATTTAAGGTTAATGTTCGTATACGGAAAGACTACGAAAAAAACATGAACCAATGGGGCTATTGACTTTAAAATTGATGAAAATATTTAACGTAAAAAAAGAATTAAACGCGTATTTTTTATTTTTGTAAAAATCAAAATTTAAAAGGATAAACAAAGGGTTAACAGTTTGTATGAAGAAACAAGATATTTTAGGTCTTTGGACTTCAAACTTGGTGAAAGTATTTTGAATGTGTAAAAATTTGATACGATGTTTTTCATTTTTTCGAAAGTCAGAGGTCAACGATGGGTTAAGAGTTTGTGTAAGAAAACAAGATTTTATGGGCCTCTTGACTTCAAACGTGGTGAAAGCACTTTACATGTGAAATATTTTGTCATAGAGAGCACTCGCAATAATTCCATTTTGATGCTTTAGAATGGAATTACGGGTTTCCCGTACACGTCTTCTCGACCTTATCTAACCTAACACTCAACTGGAATTACATTTATATTCGAAATAGAGAGGTTAATGGGGTGTCGACAATACATTTTGATTTTTTCTTCGTAAAAACCCAAAAGTTGACAACCTCACAACTTCGTTTGTATGGGAGACGCTCTCTGGTGCCGAATTTTTGAACTTTAATTAATTTTGTATTTTTTGTACTAAAGAATGATGCCGATGGCTGAATAAATCATTCAAATCGGTTAAGTAGTTTTCGAGATATGAAGTGATGATGCATACTTAACTACTACAAATGGGAGCCAATTCCATAGAAAATGGCCAGTTTTCTATGACAGCCCCCTTAAGACTTGTAGATAACGGGTAGGTATGTTTGGAAGAAACATTCGAAAGGGAAAATAAATGAGTGCCGGTCTTACATTTGACACACCTGGGGACAACCTGTGAGCAGCTGGAGCGTATTTTATAAAAACGATCATTTTGTATGGGAGCCCTATTAAGGGTTGAAGATAGGGTACAAATATGTTTGAAAGAAATATTCAGTAGAGAAAACTAGTGGGGTCAGTCATAGATTGTAACCCTCTAAGAGCAACTTCTGAGCAGCTGGTCGAATTTTTCAGCTTTTTGTGAACTTTGACCTCGATGCGATCCCATTTAACCCCACTCTAGTCCTACACTTTTTCACCAAACTGCATAAATTGAGAGGTTCTTTAGCATCGAAATCGAAAATCTTGTACTAAATCATAGATCCCATACTATAGCGTTTTAAGATAGAAAAGTGTAGAGTACAGAATCGGAGTCCGCAATATTAACGTTTTTCTTCAAGCACCTGGACAATACATCATGCCAAAGCCGGTGAATGTGCTCATGTAATTGATGAGTACGGCGCGATTTTTGTGCGTACAGAACTCGCCAAAATAGGTCATCGCCGCAAAACTCGGACCAGCCAAGCTAGAACGTAAGCGAAAACACGGATGATTATTGTTTTGTTTGTAAGCAGTAATGTTTCCGAAACTTACAATAATCCCATTATATACCGGAAAATTACAAACACCCAGTAGTTAGTCATCAACATGGAGACCCAGGAGATAACTATCGAAGTGCTGGTGGCTCTCAACAATACGAAACGCCGCCCACGCACATCGGACTCGTAACCCCAAAAGTACGCCGCAGTAATGATGCCTACCCGAAATTCATACCAATCACGCACAAACACACACATGAACAGGGTATAGGAGTAAACGAAATGTCTGTAAAATTTGTGAACTTTACCCAAAAAGCCAGCCGCCTGTATGCCTGACTTCATGAACTCGCTCGATTCCAAATCGCAGGCACTTCCCGGCGCCACAATGGACATGCCCATTGTTTCACACAAAACGTACATAACCAGGAAACCACTCGCCAACATTGCGAAATAGTGCCCTTTGCCAAAACCTACACAAGCAACAAACGCATTAAATATTGACTTAAAACTTCAGCCTTCATTTTTGCAAGAGCGACTTGCGACTTGCCGACGAGAATCATTAGGTCATTGAAATCGACTTCTTTAACATCCTGTTTGCGTGGGCTGTAGTCCATGATTGAAGCACACAATTTTGAAACAAATGAAATACGAAAATGCTTATTTCTCTATGTGACCACAGTATAATTTTACTGATTATGACTACGTATCAAGCAAAATATTGAGTGACAGGCTTGGCTACTCTTTTTCATATTTTTCGTATGCCCCTGTTGAGTGCTTCCCATGATACAATCACTATAATTGTATCATGAGTGCTCCCAACATTTCAAATAATTACACCTTACTTGCGGCTTTGATAAATCTGCATTGCCTCCTGTCTATTTGGAAATTAAACTAGTAGCTGCGAATTTTACATGGAACTAAAGTGTGGCTTTTATATATTGCTCATTATAGCAACGCTTTCGCTAAATTAAAATTACACTAATTGTATGTTCTCCACTTCCTTGATCAGATCCATGTGTTTGAATTCATCCGGCCGCTTGGTGAACGCCTCCAGTAGCTTCAGCTTGCCCTCGTCGGGCTTGCAGTAGAACATTTGCAGCTCATTGGCCAAACACTGTGCTTCCTGACCGCTCAGCACTTTACTGTCGAATTCGCCGCGCATCAGTATAAGACCCTTGTCCTTTATCTCGGTATAGTGCACCAGTGTCAAGCACTCGGGCGCATTCTCCGCGTGCACCTGCAAACGGCATTCAATTAGATATTTTCCGCAGTCACTCTCACCGCAATGGCCGCGTACCTGGTAAGCCAGCAGCGGCGTGAAATGCACCGCATTGGCAGCGAATTGCAGCATCATGAATTCGAAACCTTCACTGCGCGGTAGTGGCAGCAGAAAGACCGGATGTTGCTTGGCGCGCTCCATCAGCGACTCGAACTGCTCAACCGTTAGCGTGGCAGCCAGCACATCTTTCGTCTTGTGGTACTCAAACCAGATCTTTGCGATCTCGTCGACGGACTTGTCCTGTACCAGCTCCAGCTTCATGATGTCCGCCAGCTTCTTGTAGGGTATCTCCGCACTTGCGTCCACCTTCGGTTTGGGTTTCAGTAGTTCTGAATATGAGCTGGTAGACCAAATATTTTATGAATGTTACATATCTCGTCAACATACTCTCATACCGCTTTTGACTGTTGCCATCCTTAATGGGGTTGGCCACTTTGTCCACGCGCTCCAAAAACTCATCCGGCGAGGTCTGCTGCAGCCTGGCAATCTTCTCCGCATACTTTTCAAAGTACGGGTTTTTCTCTTTCATTTTTTCAATAGCCTCCTGGGCGCGACGCATGGCTGACATGCTGATGCTTCTAGTGACGATGCTTTTGACCGGAATTACACGTAAACAGCCGCGGAGAACAAGCGCCATAACGGGTCAAAACGCCGGAAAAGTTAAAATCCGAAAACCGTGCTTGCACAAGAACAGTACCCAGCTGCCAGAGTTGTCAAATTACACAATCATGCTACAACAGCTGATGGCTGCCATTGGTTGCAAAACAGCCTGAGAGATACATTTATGGTTTGCTTAAGTTTTCCAACAGTTTCATTTAAATATTTTTACATAGGAATTGAATCAAATAACACTATCTTGTAATTAAATTGCATCAATCACGGTTACTTGATCAGTTTGAGCAGCATTTCGTTTTCCAATTAGACCAACACCTAATCGCTGACCTCATGTTGTCAACGATGCAGCCCTGCATGATAAGTTCGAAATTCCATCTTTTGCTGTCGATATTTCGAAGTTTGCCTAATTTGACTTTTGCTTGTGGAACGACTCATCGTGCTCATTGTGGTGCGGCAAAGTAACTTTTTTTCTGCAGAAAAGTCCAAAATTGTAAGGCAGGCGGCCAACATTTGTTCGAAATTTTCTGCATAAGCCATTAAATTGCGAAATAAACTCAAATCGGAAAATGGCAGCGAGTAGTTCAACTGATAAATCAGAGCAAATCGATTTGGCCAAGCTGAGTCTGGAGCAGTTGGTACAAATACGACAGGAAATGGAGAAGGTGCCCAGCCCGTACCTTGTTTAGCGTATATAGCCGTAAATATTATTAAACTAAATACCGCTTCATTGCAGGAAATCAACAGCATCCAGGAATCACTACAGACGCTCTATAACTGCAAATCAAAGTACGCCGGGTCCAAGGAAGCGTTGGAGTCGTTTCAGCCCGATTGGCAGGATCGGCAAGTGTTGGTGCCGCTGACTAGCAGCATGTACGTACCAGGGCGCATCAAAGATTTAGATAATTTCGTCATCGACGTAGGCACCGGTTACTACGTGGAAAAGGTAAACGCCTGCTTATTAGTGCTTTGTACTGTATTAATTGAACAACGTTCTGATATTTTGTAGAATTTGGAAGGCTCGAAAGACTACTTCAAGCGCCGCGTCGACTATGTGCAGGAACAAATTGAGAAAATCGAAAAGATCCAAATACAGAAGAGCCGTTTTCTGAACGCCGTCGTCGGTGTAATGGAGATGAAGCAAATGGCGCTAGCGAAACAGATGCAACAACAACAACAGGCCGCATAAGCCAACTCCCACACTACACTATCTTGGCAAAGACATAAAGAACAACTGAAATACTGTTAACGCATCGAATTATTTACAGAAAAATACAGAAAGACAAATGCGTGAATGAGAAAAGTTGCGATCATGTTTATCAAAGGCGCACCAATAAAGAGAAATAACGCTTAACGCATTACGCCAGTAACAACAGAGATAACAAGAATACAACACAGCACTAACAACATCATTTTTAGCAGGTTAAGTTCATTGATTGCACACGCCTTGAAAAGGGTATACAGGACAACAGCTAATTTTGTTCCTTCGCCTGAGCCAGCGCCACTGTAAGAACTTTGATCTTCTGCTCGTACGCCTCTTTCAATTCCTGCAAACGAAACAGTGTTTTGCCTTTAATCACCGATCCCCTAAAGCTGCCTCATACCAGTGCACTCACCTTGAATATCTTCGACTGTACGTCGTACTCGGCGCGCAGCTTGTCGTAAACACCCTTCGAGATGGCCAGTTTCTTCTCGGTGATGGTACACTTATCTCGCTCCGCCTTTATCCATTGCTGGGACTTTTCCAGTCGCACTTGCATGTGATCGCACTCGGCATTTTTCAGGTTCAACATGTCTTTGCTGACCTGCACCACGTCCTTCATGGCATCTACCTGCGTCTTGAGAGTTGCGATGTGCTGTTCTTGCTGCTGGCACACTTTGGTCTTTTCGAATAGCAGCGTTTTCGCTTTGAGCAGCAGCTCGTCCTGCTCCTGACGCGACTTGGGCGCATCCACGCCACCCAGCATCACTGACTGCTTCAGTGACTGCTCAAGTTGTGCCACCCTGCGTTTCAGCTTCTCGTTCTCGCACAGGGACTCCTGCAAAAAGAGCAGTAACACCTTAAGCAAAGGGATCGTGGGAACGACTCTAACTAACCTCCAATTCTTTACGCAGCGCAGTCAATCGTTTGCGCGTCTCCTCCACAAGCGCCTGCTTCTCACCCTCAAGTGTGAACACCATGTCCAACAGTTCGTTCTGTTGCAGCGGTTGCGATTCACCATTGCTTTGTGCCGCCTCAGTACCGACCGAATTGTTGTTGACATCGTCTTCGTTGCTTAACTGATTTTCTGACATTTTTAAGCGTTTTGTAATTTTATCAAAGAACTTAACTTGCGTGTTTTGCGTTGCTGCGTACTCACTGCCCGCAATGTTCTCTACGCTATATTCTCAGTTTTTCTGTATTTATAGCCGCCCGATGCACGTTCTATTTTTAGCCGTTTTAGAGAGTTCTACTTGGTTTCGAACACACGCGCGCTGCTACAACAGATGACACGCCTGCAGTATGTTGGGCGCCTTTTTAAAATTCTCCAAAACTTTAAAAGCATTCAAAAACATGCATTTCACCTTTTTGTCGTAGGCTTCAAGGCGACTAAGCCACCCAAGACTGCCCATTTTTATTTCAATTTTGTTACGAGGTGTTTTTGTTGTGGATGTGATTATTAATAATTAATACAAATGCTGATACTTGAAGAGAATTGATCAAAATAAGCAAAACACATAGTTATAATGTTAAACGATTAATTTGTGAAGAGCGAAAGACGCATGTCTCATCGCAGTTTAAAGTTAAATTAATTTTAGGCTCTTTAAATTAAACTTTAGTGGTGGTGACAGTTGGTGTTTAGCCATCCAGCTCGCCGGCTGCACACGCGTCAGCATAGTTCTTGCCCGACTTGTCCTCTGGATTTAATTTTATCATGTCGTCAATGCGCAAAATGGTGATGGCGGCCTCCGTAGCGAACTTCAACGATTTGATTTTGGACATAGCCGGTTCTAGCACGCCGGCCTTTTTGTTGTCACGCACCACACCCTCGATAAGGTCTAAACCAGTCCACTTGAGGTTGGCATGTTCGGTCTTTGTCTGGCTGGAATTATGATAGGCGCGCAGCTTAGCCACCAAATCGGTAGCATCCTTGGCGGCATTTACGGCCAGCGTCTTAGGAATAACCAACAGTGACTTGGCGAACTCGGCGATTGCCAACTGTTCACGTGAGCTCTGTAATGTACACCCCAAATGTATTAAATACTGTAAATGTCAAATAAGTAGACTAGAGATAACTCACCAAAGAAGTAGCAAAGTTCTCCAGGTAAATGGAGAGCGCCGCCTCCACGCAACCGCCACCCGCCACTACTTTTTTGCTCTCCAGCACACGCTTCACTACGCACAGCGCATCATGAATGGAACGCTCCATTTCGTCGCAGTAAAAATCGTTTGGACCGCGCAGAATAATGGAAGCAGCAGCTCTAAAAATCAAGTACTCTATTAGAATATGAAAAAAACCATTAATTGAGCTGATCCCAAGCCAGATCGACGAAGTTTTTTGCAAAAAGAGGACTTTGTCGATTTGGCTAGTAGATAGCCGAAATGTCCAATGCTCTACCTCGCCTTGGTGCCTTTGATCAATATCAACTCATCGTCACAGATGCGCTCCTGTGCCACTTCGGCCGCCTCACCCACCATCGATGCCTCAAAGCTCTCATCGCCCTCCATGTTGGTCAGCGAAGTAAGGAATGCAGCGCCTGTTGCCTTAGCGATTATCTTCAGATCGCTTTTCTTGACGCGGCGCACTGCCATGGCGCCAGCTTCTACGAAATACTTCATGCATAGGTCATCGACGCCGCCCGAACACAACACCACATTCACACCGGTGGACAGTATTTTATTGATACGCTCCTTCGTGATGTCCATTTCACGCATGCGAATGCCCTCCAGCTTATCGGGGTCGTTGATCAGAACCTGCACGCCCATTTTCATTTTGGTCTTCTGCAGCGAAAAGTCAAGGCAGGCAATTTTCGCATTGACAATCTTTTTAGGCATTTGCTGCGAAGCGATGGTGCAATTGAGTGCATAGCCTGGAATCAGCACAGACTCGCGTGCCGACTTGCCGTGCGCTTTCAGAACGTTCACGGCCTTAATGGAATAGGCCGGATTTCCTTTCGGGTCCGTGATCTTCACCGCCTGTGCAGCATCCACGACCATGGTCGAAAAGAGTTCCGCATCAGCGCCAATGATCTTCGAACTCATTGATGTCTTGGCAATGTTAATGAGTGAGTCGCGTCCCAACTCGTCCACGGGCGCAGTCAAGTGCTCAGAAATGTACTTGCAGGCCTCCTTGCAGGCCAGACGATATCCGGCAATGATGGAGGTGGGGTGAATTTTCTGTTTTACCAACTCGTCAGCATTCTACACAGCAATGGCAAAGCTTAAGTATCCAAAATCTTAGAAAATTTTCATGTTCTATGGCATACCTTGAGGAGCTCTGCTGCCAAAATTACAACTGAGGTGGTGCCATCGCCCACTTCTTCATCTTGCAGCTGAGCCAGCTCAACCAGAACTCTGATGACAACAATTCTACAATTTAGAAAGCTGGCCAATGGAAAATTAATGTACGGCACTCACTTGGCAGCCGGATGCTCTACTTCAAGCAATTTCAAAATGGTGGCGCCATCATTGGTCACTGTGACATCACCGATATCGTCGACGAGCATCTTGTCGAGGCCAACTGGACCCAGCGAGCTCTTCACAATGTTGGCAATCGAGCTGGCGGCCATAACTGAAAGTAGCACATCGTTTAGTTTACCGTTCAAATTAATTATAATAGTTTTATAAGAACGGATGGAAACCGCTAACCTCACTTTTATTCCCCAAACCATTTGCTTATATTTAAATTTAACTTCCCTAAAACTCTTCACCAGACTACAAAATAATATGTCCATACAAAATAATTTTTGTGCACAGTTCTCGAATATTCTTACAGCGCTCCACGTTTATTTCAAACACCTCCACGGCTTTGCTGCGCTACATTGACGTACCGCACCAAAACGTTCCCATCTGTTCACCCGTACCACAATTTCTTACCATTCTGTGAGCGCACTGAAGCACCTGATTGCCGAGTGCCGGCTATGGACAAAGGACTAGCGACTGTCGACATATTTCTTTACGTAGTTGTTAATTTTTAATTGAAAAAACCTCGAAATATTCGCCGATATCGCCTTTTGTACGCAAGTTAATGGCGTGCGCCTGACTCACTGTGCGGCTGCCAAAGAAAATGTGTCTTTCATTGAATTCGAATTTCGAAATGTCAAAAGCAACCATTCTCCAGAACGTAGTTGGCAACGCTGAAACGAAGAATTAAAGCTGCAATTACAAATAGGAAGAATATACAATTATACAATACAAAACAATAAATACAATTTTTGAAGAGATAAATTGTAGGCGATGCTTGCAATATCTGATCAGAAACTTTCGCATTCATCCGTTGTATGGCCAAATTTTTCATTTCTAAAACAATATACTGTTTTTATTATACGGTCTACGTGAATATGTATTTTACTGCATTTATATGTATCGACAAAACAGAATCAAATAGATTAGAATAGTTTAAAAAATAATAATAATAGATTAGTGTGAAATAGAACAGAATAGACTAGAATAGTTTAGTTTAGAACAGTAGACCGTGGCATTATGTTCACCGTCGTGACGCCATCTATTATTTAAATCCAAAAAACCCCAATTTTTGAATTGATTTGAACATAAAATTGTTGCAAAATCTCGTCTGAATGTAATTTTCTCAATCAATAGAACGGGAATAACTAAAATTACAAAAACAAGGCAAAACAAAAACAAATGCATAGTTGGTTGGTTCAAAATCAACTGATGCTGCTGGCAACACCGTTCTACACAAAAGTCACCTGCCATTCCGTTGTAAGTTGTTGTGCATTTGTGTTGACGAATAAGTTTTCTAAGAATTTATTTATACTATTTCAATCAACTACGCCCATTTTATGGGGCTAGAATAGTGCCTGTCGCTGATGTTAAGTGTACAATGAAAACATTCCTAATAGTCTGCCTTTTGGGCGCCTGCAGTTCAGGTAAACTATGCGCGCAACAGCCACACCCTGTCTGGCGCTCAGTGCACACAGCCGATTGGTTGAATCACATTCCCAACGTTACAGTCATTAATTAGTTTGCATTAATTGCTTTATAGTGCTAGCGCAGTTTAATCAGCTGGATACTCGGAACTGCATAATTCCGAAGATACTGCAGGGATCATGGTTCTCCTGGGAGGTTGGATTACCCACGCAGACGGTCATCGATGCCACCACCATGACGCGTCGCGGCTATTGCATAGACATGCTGAAGCATCACGGTGACGAGTACTCGTTTGTGTTTAAGGAGCGGTCGGTCAACTGCTACCACTGCGTCCACACGGTCATACGCACATTGAATGTTTTCGAGAAATACGAAGGTGCCGCATTCAGGAGTAGGTATTTTGGAATTTGCGTTGTAATAAAAACTCTTTTGCAGGGTCCTGCGTTTCGCTACCGCCTGAAGTGGAGCCAACCGCGGAGAATGTGTGCAAGGGCATCAAGGACGATCAGCAGCTAGTCACCCTCTTCAATGAGAACTTTGTGCCAATTAACTGTCGCTCCTCCCTAGAAGGCGTCTGGCACTTTACTTACCAGGTGAGCTGCATTATCCCGTAGTTTTATAACAGTTCCATTATCATTTAATGCCTTTGTTTCTTTCCTATAGAATCGCTTCCGTTTCACCGGCGTATGCAATAAACCCGATGCCCGCATACAATCCTGCCAGACTGCTGGCACCCAGTTCTTGATACAGAACCAGAAATTTAACATCACCTACCAGCAGTGCGAGGGTATGGACGGCACGTTCAGTGGCACGGTTGAGTACAGTTGCTTGGGTGACTGGTTCGTGGGCAAGAATCACTACTTCGCCGTGGCCAATACGAAAGAGTCCCGTAAAGATGAAAAGTATCGCTGCCTTCTGAAGAATCGTGATGATGATCTGTACATCGGTGTTTCCATTACGGCGGAGTGCAACACACTGAAGACGCCTGAAAACTCACCGGAACGCCTCAAGCTTACGCCCGTCAAGGCGGAGTATGTGGAGCCGGGTTGTACTTTGCCGCAGAATTTTTCGGGCGATTGGGTGAACACGGCCAACATTGACGCCGATGTAACCATCAGTGAAACGCATATTAATGAAACGTATTACCCCGACAAGGCGCGCTACCGTCGCACCATCTACGTATGCCGCCAACGACGGGGCAACCGCATCATGATGGCACGCCTAACGGTGGACGGCTGTCAGAAGGACTATGTCTGCTTCGACTTCCAGCCGCGGCACCACAACATCATACGCTACCGCAAGGGATTGGCGGTGATAAAGGACGACTTCAGCACGGTATGCTCGTGGGTGCAGTTCAAAAATTCCGATGCATGGAAATACGATCTCTTCCTAGCGAAAAATCCAGTAGCAGTGCGCTGTCCGGTGGCGGGAAAATTTAATTTTACGCAGCGCGGCGAACATCCTTTCAAGACAAGGTACGTGCATTAAGTTTTTATGTTTTGCTGCACTGACAGATTGTTCAATGCCACAGAATTCTTGGTGGTGTCACGCTGAGTCCCCGCCCAGACATTCATTGCAAGCAGAATATTTCGGATTTGTCGGTGTGCGACACCGACCAGAAGGAAATGGCTATTGATGAGAACTACTGTCTCTCAGTTGACCACTTGGGACGACCCGCTGATATATACAGTGAGTAGCAGTTAATTAAATGTCATTAAAATGTTAACATTAATAACACGACTACGCTCAATTCTTCTTCCGCTCACAGGTGATCCCGATTACCGTATGAAGTGCATTGGCTTTTGGAAGGAGAATCTCAAGTCTTACCTTATCACGTACGATGACCTAGACCCGCTGTCCAAATACCGCTGCTGGGTCTATCAGCGTGCCGACCTCAACCGCGTGCTAATGTCGCAAGGTCGGTTTGCCCTCGTTTCGCTAGCGAAGTACACAATTGAAATATATATACATTTTCAGCGGTCGGTGCCTTTTGCAAGCTGAATCAAGATGTGACCTCATGGAATCACACGGAGGGCGCTGCCGTGGCCATTGACGCTATCGAGTACGAGCGTGAGCGTGACGACTGTCCTATGTACTTTGATGATGGCGAATACCCGTGGAAGCAAGCGGACGCTTCGAATATAATTTTTGACTGGGATTTCTACAAAGCCAGCGCCAACGCGCTGGTGCCGCACACTATTTTCGATGCTGTTTCCACGTTTGCGTGCGTTTGCGTAGTTGTAAAGTTACTAAACGCTCTTTTGTAGCATGACGGTACTTTTCTAATTGCGCTTACTGCACCTTTTTGATCATTCGAATGCAAATTTCCTTCTCAATGACATTTCTATTCTGGAAATTTAGACTAATGTAACACATTCCGTCTACACAGCCGGCGTTTCGCTTTAGTTAAGCAAAGTAAAGACAAACTTGTACGTAAAAATTTTATATAAGAAGCCATGTCGGTTGGGTACTTCTACTCCACGAATCTACAAACGAATCGAATTGTGTCTTATTAGCGTTTAAGCAAAAGCTATCTATAGAAAATACGTATATACGAAAACATTACATATCAAAGTTGTAAGTTGAACAGTTGTGAATTCCGTCAATTGTAAAACTACAATCTCATTTTAAAATAAATTTTTAACAAAACTTTAAACCAAATTTCAGCGCTTCATTTTACTTATTGATTAATAATGAAAACAAAATAAATATGATGTTCTGATGTCCTTTCTAAATTCGAAAAATCAACTGTAATAACTCACAAATATAAGAAGAAGAATCGAACTAATTTAAAATTCTCCTACCGAAAACAATTCCTTTTTTTGCCCTTTTCATCGTGAATTTCGCAATACATATTCGATATTTCTCCCATGTTTCCACTTATTATCTTTGCACTTTGCTTTCTTCTCCTTAATCTGTAGTTCCTACCATAGACAATTAGTCTTTGGTTCCTACACTATTTACCTTTCCTCTCTTTTCCCACAACTTACCGCCTTTTCTCTCTTCTTTAAAAATATAACAATATAACTTTATCTGCAATATTTCAAAAAACAATCTTCAGTTAGATCGGACCTAGCTCACTACATACTTTCTCAATCTGGCCACACTGCCATTAATCCAACAACACTTCAGCTGCTAGCACACTGTGGATTGTGGATCTGTTGACATCTCTGATTGACAGTCGCCGACGTCGATTTTTTTTTCGGCAGCCAGCGTAAAAATATACGAATCCGGTACTACATAAGGGAACAAACCGGACGGACATCGCAGGAATTGTCATATCGCAATTCCAAACTATTGACTAACTAGTTTCGTTTAATCTTTCGCACTGATCTACCCGAAGTTATTATTATGGCGCTGACACTTTTACTGCGTAATGCCAACAAATTCAATGGTAAAGAAATATGTGCTTTTCGGTCGCCCGTTGCGATTTACATTATATAACCTGGCTATAGAATTGCTACCATTTATTTGCATATTTGTGTTATAATCACGCAACAGTCGCCGGTCTCGCCAAGACTGCCCGTTTGACGCCGCTGAAGTCGCTTACGACGAAGGCCGGCTTTGGAGCTGCTGTCGTAGCCAATGCAGTGAAGCCAGTAGCGCTGCTGAAAAATGTTCAGGTAGCTATTGGGCGAAATTTTGGCAAGTAGGTGGCCAGGGGTGTGGCTCATTTTACGTATTGGCAAAATGTAATAAAAAGCCAGACGGAAGTTAATAAGAGAGCTTGTTTGTCGTACTACGGAAGTTTGCCTTTTCTTTTAATGATTGACTAATTAATTGTAGTTTTGAACTGTTTATGCACTTTATTTGCTTTATCTTCCAGCCACTAGTAACGCGCAACATTTCCTTGAGCGCTCCACGTTTGGCACAAAGCTCTAACCACACTCCGATGTGGACTGCCGAACGCTTTGTGTCGCTGGGACTTTTGATTGTCATACCAGCTGCCTTCTTTGTATCCTCTAAAGCGCTCGATGCTGCAATGGCCACCGCGATTGTTCTGCACACACACTGGTAATCAGCTTTTGTTACAACTAACTTAAAAAAATACGTAACGAACATTTATTTTCTCATTTTAAGGGGTGTTGAGGCTATGATCACAGATTACTGTCGCCCGTCGCTTGTCGGCCCCGTATTGCCAAAGGTAGCTCACACGCTGGCTATATTGCTCTCCGTTGCCACCCTAGCCGGCTTATTCTACGTCATCTACAACGACGTCGGTCTGGCGGAGCACATCAAGAATTTGTGGTCCATCAAGGGCTACGAGCCAGAGAGCGAGAAAGAGATCGAAGAGGAAGGTGCGGCCGAGGGCGAGGCCGAGGTCAAGGCCGATGCCAAAGGCAAAAGCAAGAGCTAAACAGCACTGCATTGCAGATTGAAAATGGTTTAATTTGATTTGCCTGCTTTTATTTTGTTATTGTCCCATATAAAAACGAATAAATTACTTCCATCAAGAAGTTGAAAATATGTGTGTCTACATATTGGCAAAAGTTGCAAAAACCCATGTTTTCTAAGTCCAGTGCAGCCTCGTTTGTTCATAAGGATTACTGTCGTGCAACACGTTTTCTCAATTGTTAATATCCATTAATAGGGAGATTATCTGTGGGTGGACTATTCTCATATTTTAAAATCCGAATACAAACCTTATTCAATTGTTTCTCGGTACAATGCCAATGCATGCTGGACTTTATAACGATGTCATTATAACTTATAACGACAGTAGCGTAGGGTAAAAGGTAAGTAGTTACAATTAGGGTCAGCGTCACAGCACGAAAAATATAACGTTGAGAAACATTTCATTCATTGGTAGCTCAAATTACAATAAAGCAAAGTTCATCTCATACTTTCGATTACTTTATTTTCACATAAAAAACTCTACACATTTGCATAACATAATCAGTTCTACAACAATCGCCGATCGCACAATCACGTCTTCTCTACATTCTTTTTGTAAAATACGTTCAAGGCGTCCCATTGCTTTGTGTGCAACAAAATGTGAGGACGACAACTGCGCATATGCTCCACCGCCTGCTCGGGTGTCCAACCGTTTTTCTAAAATTAAAGCGAAAACAGCAGACAATGGCGTTACAAATTTAAGTCACCAATGTGAGGTCAACCCTGTCAACAAAACAAAAAGACGCTGGCAAGTGTTGAACACCTTTTTAAAACGCTTTAAATAATCTTTTTCCTCCCCTTGGGCATGACCCAATGAACGTGTAAACACTGAATGCATTTCAATGGGTTTTAGTACTTCCTATCGAGACTGCAGCTGCAATGTTTGGGCTTACAACCACACACACAACGAAATTTAGCCGCACTACACTTACTACACTCAAGGCTCAACAAAGAATAGTGCGATGCTAAATATCTCTCTACGCTCCTCTTGAGCGTGAAATTGTTTGCTTTCAGTGTTAGATGAATTCCAAAGCTTCTCTTCTTCTGCTCAAATCTGATTAGCATTGCCTTATTTGCAAATCTTATCTCAAAGTAAATGTAAGCAATACCTCAGCTTTCCGACAATGACGCACCCACGAATCTTAAGTTCAGTCGAATTTTACAGACACAAATTGGTTGCGTAAACCTTAAGTAATTATTCTGCCACTTTCCCACTCCAATGCAAGCAGCACTTACCATCATGAGGTAGCAGCCGACGAGCGTGGCGCTACGAGTTCGGCCCGCCTTGCAGTGCACGTACACAGAGCCCACATTTTCCGGACTGCTACTAGTGCTTAGGCCCTTTATGCGACCGTTGCGAGGTAGAAATTTGTTTATAAACTCTACGCCTTTGTACAGCTTCTCCTGGTTAGGCGACTCGAAAATGTCCGTGGTGGCCAGCTGCAAAAATTCCACGCCCAGCAATTGCCATTTGGGAGCATTATTCGAGAACATGGTCAGCTCGTAATCCTCGTTCATCGATACTACCGCCTTCATGTTTTCCTTTCGTATCAGCTAGACGCAAAAGATTAAAGCAAATGCTTAATATTGAGAAAATCAATTTAGTTCGAGCAGCTTCTCGGCACACTTACTTCATCGGCCTGCGATCGAAACGGTAGCGCGCCTAGTATCACATTGTCATCGATGCGATCGTACCAGTTCCTGGCGGTGGCCCTCTCCATCAGCACATTGTACAGCAATGTCGGGTAGAAGGACACGCGCGCAAACATTGCGGCCTGTACTTGTGTGCGGTGGGCGGGTGCAAGTGAGGCAGATGGGGGAAAAAAGGTGGACAATTCAGTTCAAAGTAAATATCACAGTTATCAGTAAATGAATTTCCCAATTAACAACAAGTAACAACAGCAATACGATGCCAAATAAAACTTTCACTCCAAAGCACTCAACAAAAACGCGTCGCATGCAGCGTTTGGCGTCCGCAAGCAAACAGGTTCCCTATCGGCGATGGCTTGAGTGAAAGACTGCGAACTGCCAGCGCACAGCCGACCAGCAGCGACTGCTGCTCACTCACTTACACTCATTTCCATGGGTTTGTTTGGCCGCAGTCAAGACCGCAGCTCCAGACAACAGCAAGAAAATCGGAAGCAGGGCGGCTCGGCCCGAAACCGGAGGCGACGGCAGCGGTTCACTGTTGTGATTCACAATGCTGGACTTCCTGCTCGCTCTCCCTATTGTGTTGCTCGGCGAATTCACTGAATTTTGTATGACGTATGCAATTTTATAAGTAATTTACATAATAATACTTTGACGCAGACGTTACAGAGCGGCGATAAAAGCAAAGTTTATGGAGAACAGACTTTTGACTGAAAACGTGATCTGTTTAGGTGATCACTTAAGCGTTGCCAGTTTAACCAAATAATTTACAGCAAGAAAATAAATTTTTGGGAATAGAATTGTCAGGTTGACATTAATTTTTCAGCTGTTGAGGTTAAGTTGTTTATATTTTGTATTTACAAGTGGAAAATTGAATTTATTGTGCTTTGAGATTGTATATCACACTTGCAAACAACTGCTATCACACTACCGAATCAAGAGATTTCCACTTAATTTTCATTTTAGACCACAATTTTCAATCACCTTCCATTGGGCTTGGCAATACTGCTCGCTAACGAAATCTCTACCAATCTCGAGCGGTCTCCACTGAAAGCGGCAACGAACGTCACAAAGAGGCACTAAACAAAAATTTACAAGTCATCGAAAAGTCGCAAACCGCAGTGTGAAGTTTGAAAAATATTATTTTGTGCAATTGATTCGAGCACGGAGGGTAAATTTTTATAAAATTCGTTGAAATGGCCACCACACTCGAGGACAAATCCATTTGGGAGGATGGCGAAGAATCGTTGGGCGAGGAGGTGCTTCGCATGCCGACCGATGAGATTGTGAGCAGGACGCGCCTGATGGACAACGAAATCAAAATTATGAAGAGTGAGGTTATGCGCATCACCCATGAAATCCAGGCACAGAACGAAAAGATCAAGGATAATACGGAAAAAATTAAGGTGGGTCTAAATTGTGATTGTCGTGCCGTCGGAAATTGTTTAAAGTTGTTGATATTCGGGAGTAGGTGAACAAGACGCTGCCGTACCTGGTGTCGAACGTGATTGAGCTGCTGGACGTTGATCCACAAGAGGAAGAAGACGACGGTGCAGTGCTGGTGCTGGACAACCAACGAAAGGGAAAATGCGCAGTTATTAAAACGTCGACGCGGCAAGCTTACTTTCTGCCAGTCATCGGCCTGGTTGATGCAGAGAAATTGAAGCCTGGCGATTTGGTCGGTGTGAATAAAGATTCGTATTTGATATTGGAAACGCTGCCCGCTGAGTATGATGCGCGTGTCAAGGCCATGGAGGTTGATGAACGCCCGACAGAGCAGTACTCTGACATTGGTGGATTGGACAAGCAGATTCAAGAACTGATTGAGGCAGTGGTGTTGCCCATGACGCACAAAGAAAAATTTAAGAATTTGGGCATACAGCCTCCAAAGGGTAATGGTTAATACTTTTAGATAATTCGTATTTTTGACAATTTACTCTTCACTAGGTGTATTGCTGTACGGTCCTCCTGGCACTGGCAAAACGCTGCTAGCGCGCGCTTGTGCAGCCCAAACAAAATCTACCTTCTTGAAGCTGGCCGGCCCACAGCTGGTGCAGATGTTCATCGGCGACGGCGCCAAGCTGGTACGCGATGCTTTCGCCTTAGCTAAGGAGAAGGCACCCGCCATCATCTTCATCGACGAGTTGGACGCCATCGGCACAAAGCGTTTCGACTCTGAAAAGGCGGGCGATCGCGAGGTGCAGCGCACCATGTTGGAGCTGCTGAACCAATTGGACGGCTTCAGCTCGACAGCCGACATCAAGGTGATTGCGGCCACTAATCGCGTGGATATACTTGACCCGGCCTTGCTGCGTTCCGGCCGTCTAGATCGCAAAATTGAATTCCCACACCCGAACGAGGAAGCACGCGCACGCATCATGCAAATACACTCGCGCAAGATGAATGTCAGCAACGATGTGAATTTTGAGGAGTTGTCTCGCTCTACAGATGATTTTAATGGTGCGCAATGTAAAGCTGTATGTGTGGAGGCGGGCATGATAGCGTTGCGCCGAAACGCGACCAGCGTGACCCACGAAGACTTTATGGACGCCATTATGGAGGTGCAAGCCAAGAAGAAGGCCAACTTGAACTACTACGCCTAGGTGGCCATTGTCGCGACGCTGCCGCATCTTACGTGTTTATCTCTGATTGGAGGTTTAGTTATTCCGCCGCTAACATTATTTGTAATTTAAACGTATGTAAATTCGATAGAAATAAAGAATATAAAAATTCACTAAGGTGTATCGCCATTAGGACGAGAGGCGTCTGGAATAGCAACGGACACTACTCTATTTGCAATCTCAATTTGAAAATGTATCTTAATACCAAGCATTATTTCACATGAACGCATTATTAACGTCACAGATTTTTGTTGACTTTCCCAAATTCCATCTTATGGAGCTTCCTGCCAGAAAAAACCTTCGGTTCGCCTGGATTAATGGACTCAAATTTAAATTCTCTCCAAAATGATATAAAGACATCAGTGTTTATTTAGTGGTTAATTCGTTTAACCATTTTGTTTTTGCTTTCTTTCACGATATCCTAAAAGTAATTAAAGAATAAACTTATGGTAAAAAAATAATTTATTTAAACAACTTTTAAATAATATGAAAGGTGAGTGTGTGTGTGTGTGTTTACATGGGGACAAGCAAAGTGCTCGCCCCGTCTTCAGATCGTTACAACCGGGCCCCGGAATTGAGGATTCATTTCAGTTTGTTTTAATATGTTTCAATTTGGTGTGGTGTGTGAGCTGGTGCCGGTGTTGCTGTGGGGGGTGTTGTTAAATGTAATAATGCACAACTCAGGAGGGAAATCATAGCAAATATGTACACACATACGAACTAATTACACTTATCAATTCATTTATAGATTTTCTTTACTTTTCTCAGGTTTGCTAAGCGCAGCAGGCCTGCAGCTATTGCTGCTGTTGCTGCGGCTGATCATGGGCCTCGGGCTGTGGTTGTTGCGGTTCCGGCTGTTGCTGCAGCTGTTCCTGTGGTTGATCGTTTTCCTGCTGCTGCTGTGGCTGCTGTTGCTGGTACGGGCGCCGCGTGTACATAATGAAGCCCAGCAGCAAGGTCAGAATCGTGATCATGTAGAGATCCCAGTTGGCAGCGATACTTTCGTCCAGGTAGAAAACAAACTTGTACGGTGACTGTAGTGGAAAGCCAAGCAAAACATAAAATCACATTAAAGTTGTCGATACAATGAAACGCTTCCGACGCACCTCTTTAATCGCCTCGACTTTGGCGAGCAGCTGCAGCTTGAGCAGTGCAATCGCCACTGGCACCTTGGCGTCTGCGTTGGTCTCGGCCGCCAAATCATACAACCGCTTTGCTAGGTGCCAGTCCTTCTTCATGCCCAGGCCCTTCTCGTGCATATACCCCAGATTAAACATGGCCTGCGCGTTGTATTGCTGCTCGGACGCTTTTCTGCGGGGAAACATTTTTTGATTCGCAGCAAATATAATGGTAACAATTAAACAACAAAAACGCACCTGTATAAGGCCGCAGCTGTCTCGAAGTCTACCGTTGTGCCCCAGCCGTAGTAGTAGTAGTCACCCAACTTGACTTGCGCCGCCGAGTAGCCCTGCGCCGCCGCGCGTTTCCAGTAGTAGAAGGCGCGTATGAGATCTTCGTGGCGGTCGTGAAAGACATTCACGTCGCCGCGATCTAACAAAAACGCGGCATTGCTCTGTGCTACCTCGTAGCCAAGTTCGGCCAGAAGCGCGTACTGCATATACGCCTCGTCGATACGGTAATTCTTGTAGTCACTATATGCGTGCATTAGATTGGTGCTCCAGCGTCCTCGTTCCGCTACATTCTTGAAGAACTGCATTGTCAGGTAGAAGTGTGGTCAATATCGAATGTGAGTAAAATCCCGCTTGGCGAACTAACCTCAACAGCAGCAGGGCAGGAGCGCAACATGCCCATGCCGTACGCGTGCATAATGCCCAAGTTGTAGTAGGCCAAGACATGACCCGATTGCGAGGCCAAGTTGAAGTATTTCAGCGCCAGCTTGTAGTCTGTTTTTACTCCATTGCCAGCTTTGTGCCGAAAATATAAATCGAAATTAATTATTTACTTTTACGTTTTCGCTGTTGCACTCACTGAAGTACATGTTGCCCAGTTGCAGCTGCCCGTCCACCCAGCCCTGATCGGCTGCCTGCGTAAAGTAATTCAGCGCCTTCAGCGAGTCCTTTTCCACCCCCAGCCCCTTTAGATACATCAATCCGAGCCCGCTCTGCCCTACCGGATCACCTAACTCGGCCGCCTTCTTGAAGTACTGCAAAACAATTCGAGTTAACTTCGTACAGCTCACACTAACCACGTCGTTGTTTACCTTGAACGCTGTCTCGTTGTCGGCCTTAATGTAGTCACTGCCCTCTAGATACAGCTTGCCGAGGAAAGCGAACCCGATGGCGTTGCCGGCATTCGCTGCCTGTGTAAAGTACTCCAGCGCTTTCTGGTGGTCTTGCTGTATGGCCTTGCCACCCTGATAATACAGCTGTCCCAACCCCACCTGCGACTGCACGTCGCCCTTGTCGGCTAGCAGCTGGTAATAGTCCACGATTTCGGTCTCGTGGCTGCCTGGGTTCTCGGACTCATCCAACAGCCGCACTCGGTGCACCAAAGGTCCGCTTGAGAAGGTCAATCGTTTGGCCACCTTCTTGGCGACCTTCTTGTAGAAGGTGAGCGCTTTCTCACAGCTAGTGGGCACATTAATACCGAACAGATAGCGATAGCCCAGCGCCATTTGCGCGAAAGTGTGGTCGCCCAGTGCGGCGAGCGTCAGGTGTATCAAAGTTAGTGGTTGACTAACGTTCTTGCCGCCGACTCCAGCCGCATACAAGAATGCCAGACCCTGCAACGTGTGTTATGATGCGCGACTCTCTCTGTCAGAAGCTACAATTTTTGCTCTTACCATATTTGCTTCGGGTACACCCTCTTTAGCCAGCTCATCGAACTCTCTTGCGGCATACTCGAAATTCAGCTCTAGCCAGTGTCCCAGCACATGCGCCCAGGCCAACTCGGCGCGTGCCTTTAAGTGCTTCATTTCGGCTGACCGCCGCATCAGCGTGTAGGCGATCTTCTTGTCAGCGCTTGGTTTGGATAGCATTTCCATTGCCTTCACATACATGCTATGTGCTGAAAATACACAAAAGAATACGGTTTACGAAAAATCCGCAATGGCTATAGCCAACGCACCTTCCACTTCCTCAGCAGTGGGATCGACTGGCTCACTGATGGCACGTCGCGCCTCAATCGCTTCGATTTCCTCTTTTAGTTTTTCCTTTACTAATTTATCGTTCAGCAGGCGATCGAAGAACGCCTGCTTAATAATCTTGGAGCGCTGGCCGAACTCCGCCTCCAGAGCCGACGCTAGCGCCGGCGTTTGTGGCGGTGGATTCTCCGCCACGTATTTCGCCGACTTGCGCTCATTACTGATAGCGTTGCTGTCCGTCGCTGCGCTGTTGACACCATCTTTTTCTGCTGACGCTGATCGTGGCTTCGTTGTCTGTTCGCTCTGCTCCGGCTGCAATGGCGCTGCGTCATCTTTGGCCGTCTGTAGTGGCCCTTGCACTTCGGTCAGCACGGTGTCCGTCAGCAGCAGAAGCAGCAAAAGGTCAAAGGATTGGAGACGAATTCTCATTTTTTTCGCTAGTGAGGAGTGCTGCAATGGAGTGCGGAAGCGAGAAATTCTTTAAGATTCCTTCGACGTGTTGCGTTTTGTTCTCCGGCCTCTTTGAGTGGAAGCGAAAAACATTACGATCCTGAATCTCCGCGCTTCTCTGCTGTCGCTATATTTATGGTTCGCCAATCAGAAAGCAAAACATTGAAAAGAGCAAACGTTTTTCTCGAAAAGTGCGACTGTGATAAATTTTGGAACCAATTCCCACGTAAGTAGATAGTTTCTTTTTTGTAAGGTGAAACGTCAAAATTATCAGATTGGTTTGAAGTCAGCGATGGGCGAATTGTCCGATTAGGTTTGGATACAATGTTGCCTCTTTACTTTGATTCACGTATTTATTTTAAGTTTAATAATATTTCAACACCCTTTGCTGAATATTTTCGTGTTTTGCTTGAAGTTATTATGAAATAAAAAATTAAAACTTTAAACGATGAACTACGAACTTATTTCAAAGAAGCCAGTAAAACTGAATTAAGCTATATCGCTATCAAATGATTTAATGACCCGACCAATTGATTAATATTCTCATATATTACAAAGTCATTCAGTTGAGTTCTCATCAATTCACAAGCACCCTAGTTATAATGCACTTATCAGGTAAAAAGTTTGATATTCAGTATGTTTCATAGATGATGTATGTAGTTGAAAGCCAAACTTATTCCTCATACATTTGTAATTGACGAAAGTTAAAATTGCCATCTTTTGAACTAAAATTACACAATCAGTTTATGGCTAACATTCATATCTACCTGCCTGGGTTTGATTTGATAAATACCAAACCGGCATTTGAATGCGGCAAGTGCACAAATCGCCACCAACAATGTTTCCCTGGGAAGGAATTGAAGAGTTACAACACTGTCATCGTTTTTGTGCGTTCGCCTTGCGCTGTCATTCTGCATACGCTAACTTCTCGGCGGAGTTTTGACAATTTTGCAATATAATTGGGAAACTCGGAAAACGCTTTGTAGAAAATTTGCCAGAAAAATCTATAAAGCGTTGAAAAATTCACGGAAGGATGTCTGAAAATAACGGTGAGTGTGTGCTGCGGCTTGTGCATCGGCGCGGTGTTGGTAGCTAGCCAGCGTACAAGTGAAAGGCCCGGGTAGAGTGCAGCGATGGCGTTGTGAAAATGAAGCGGGTGGTGGTGGCAAAAGAGAGGAAACATTCTGGAAGCACAGAACGCTGATAACCCGTTTTTATTGGCAGATACCTCAAATGAATCCAACAGCTTAGGAAGTGACTCCAATCTGCAAGCATCGCGCCTGGCCGGCGGTGGCGCCAATCCGGTGCTGCGTTCCGGAGTGCTGCGGCCATCGGTGCTGGGCCCATCAGTGTTGGGCTCGACGCTAAATAGTGTGCACAGTGGACTCGATGGCACCCATGGCGATGAGGTCGAGACCAAGGTGGCGGGCTTCTGTAATCCATTTATGCGCGAGCAGCGAGCTGACGACGAGGACGACGATGATGATGGCGATCCCGGCGCAACGGGCGAAGTGGAAAAAAACAAAGATGGTAATTCTGTGGACGGGAAAAAACAAGAGGACGACGACGAGCCGGATGAGGTGAGAAGTCGAGAATTGACGGAGACAGAGTTTCGTTTTAAGCTTTTTATTTTTATTTGAACTGCAGCGTCCAGATCCGTTGAGCTTGTTGCGCAAGAATGGGCTGGAACGCGCTAATCTCTTTGCTGCTGCCAAGAACTCTATACCACGAGTGGAAAAGTCCGGCTTTGTGTTTGGACAAAATGTACACGAACGTGTAGTGGGGGTAAGGTTTTGCAAACGTAATAAGTTATCTAATGTTGCCAAACTGAGTGGTGCAATTTCTTGTGTTGCAGGAAAACACTTCAAAACCGGAAAACTCAGATGCTGGCGCTGCGTCGGGCGAACTGTTGTTCTCTAGCGTCATACAGAATGCGGCTAAGGCGAACGAGAGCGGGGAGCAAGCCGCTGCTGGTGCCGCTGGCAAGGAGACCGAAACCAAGAGCTTGACCGATGTGGCGCGGGAGTACGAGGAGAGCCGCGCACAAAAGCGCAAATACGAGGAAGTGGAGACCTTCACGGGCGAGGAGAACGAAGTGAATATCGTGGATGTAGGTGGCCAGTGTGATGTCAATTTAAAGCATTGTTGCTAATTGATCTCGCCATTTCAGATAAACTGCAAACTGTTTGCCTTTGTGAAAAGCAATTGGGAGGAGCGGGGCCGCGGCAGTCTACGCCTGAACGACTCGAAAAACGAGCTGGAGTGTTCGCGCGTGGTCTTTAGAACGTCGGGCAACTTGCGCCTGCTGCTGAACACTAAGGTACGTAGAACATATGAAGGTGATTGGGCGCCTGCGTGCCATGCATAACGTTTGTTGGTCTGTTTCCGTTTGCCGCAGGTTTGGGCCGGTATGGTGGCGGAGCGTCCAAGTCAGAAATCTCTGCGCCTTACCGCCATGGACAATACCGCCAAAATAAAGATATTTCTGGTGATGGGTCGACCGGCAGACATTAGTCAGTTGCACAAAGCTTTGGTGGAGCGAATCGATTCACGAAAGATTTCGCACCCGGAGGAGTGCCGTGCGGCGGCCAGCGAAAACAATGGGGCGGACGTGAAGAACGGTGCTGCGGCCGCCGCCAGTGACGAAGCGGAAGAGGCCGCCGCGGTGGCCGAACCCGACCACGACGACTGCATCGAGCCAAGCCCCAAGAAATCGCTGGGCGAGGTAGAGAACTAATACACCGAACCGCCACCGCGCAATCGAGTATATTTAATTTCAAGTTTTGCACGCTGATCTGAGGATTTGCACAAGCACCTTACGGATCACACATGAATTGCATAAGTCTAATATTATATAATTATATAATATCAACTATTTTCTAACGAGTAAAAGCGAAAGAGCATCCAATAAAACACAAGTTGATTTTGCCCCGATTAGAGAGAAGAACCGCGTAATTGAATTTTTGTATTTTGTAAACAACGAACACACGAGTCAGACCTGCCGAAGGGCAGCGAGAAATCAAAACGGCAACAATCCGAAACCGCGAATTGTTTATATCCAATAGCCGATATGCGTGCGCAGTGAACAACCCGAGAATGAACAGTGGAAAATCAAAAGCGCAAGCGGAGCGGGAACACTGTCAGCCGCGCGCGAATGTAGTTAACGTATACTTGCAGGTTCACAGTAGCACTTAGCATTAGAAGCCTCTACTAATTTGTAAGCATAGCGAAGAAATGCAACTCGTACGTACGTGTAATTGTAGAACTTTTGTAACGAGCTTAGAGAATCGAATGCAAACGCCACTGCAGTCACCGAAGCCGTTCAATAGACCTTCCACACTTTATTTGTACCATTTACATGTCCAGCACATCATTTTATTTTGTCATCCAACAACAAAAACGGTGTATGCAATGTATGTAGCTTCATTATATGCCTTTTTGTTCTTGTATTTTTTAATACTTGCTTAGAATATTTCACTGGACTTTGATTTTAATTCGCATCATGCATCAAATTCATTTCCACATTCAATCTACAATGATAATTATTTAAATATAATTAATTGTAGTTTAATAAACTTGAAAGTATGATTAATTTGTAAAGAAATCCACAAAAAAATTAATAAACATTTGGAAAAAAAATATATAAAAGGGATTGTGTTCCTTACATTTAATTTAATGATTTGTGTTTCATTTAAAAGTTTCGAATATCTCAGGCTGACGGATTGTGAACATGTACAGCTTTCACTACACGGAATCACTTGAGGACCTCAGATCGCATCGGTACCAAAGTGACACGGTATCTGCAGTACTTTGAATGGTATTGAGTTGCCTTTTCAACATGCCTTTCCCGACCCATTCAAACAACATTTTGCAACTTTTTAATAGTAATCAAAAATATTTCTATATTCAAGACATTTTCGTCGTTTCTTTCATCTTTCATTAGGTACAGCACAACAAATTCTCGGCTGGCTCTTGTGGCACTGACCTTCAGCTCATTGTACCAGTATTTAATTTTCATTACATCATGAAAATCAAATACGTAATTTAAATACTCAACATAATTAACTTCTACATTTAATTTCAGGTGATTAACGCGCTGATTCAGTTTGCATAATTGAAGTATACAAAATATATGTATATATATAAAATCTACAAATTCTGATGATGAATTTTGTAAGCGCTTAGGGTAAAAATAATTCCACTATGCTCGTTCTTCGATTGTTTGCTTTTTCTTGCGCACTTTAAGCTTACATACTAACACACTATTACATATTAAAATTTACTTACAAATACTTTATACAAATTCTGTCTTCATTTTCGAACTTAATCTAAAAATACACATACACAATTATAGAAATTCAATTACAAATTAAATTTGCAATTAAATAATATACACGTTTAAATATTTATAAAATTAACAACACTAATCGGCTGCAAACGCGCATGCGAGTGCGTGTTTATGTGTGGATGTATGCGCTTACAATAAATAGTTGCATAGTTGATATGAGGAATTTACCAACGTAAGTGATGAATCTTTAAGGTACAAAGACTGTTTAGTTGGCTCTGCAAGCGCCCCCCCTGGCCGAACGCTTTTAGCACTGCCATTACGGTATCCCTAACAAACTCCTGTACTGCCGCCTGCTTTCTAATATATACGCAATCAAGCAACTGCCGATAGGGCACATCAGTACGCTGAAATTCCACTGGTTTCATAATTGTGACGAAGTATAGAATTTTCGGTTTTCATTGTCGTTGCAATAATAATAAACGTTTTTTTAAAGTTACTTTTCTTTCGATTTTGTTTTTGCTTTTTTGTTTCCAATATTAAGAACATAAAGATAAATTGACTTTTCAGTTAATTTTAGAAACATTCCTTAAAATACTTTGGCTTCATTGAATTCGCATAATCTAGCTTAATATTTCCACTGCGCCCACATGCGTAAAGGCGTCCCTGACAGCGTCGCGTATGTGCGCGTCAATCGTAGGATGTGTGCGGAAATGCCGTAATGATGGCAGCAGGAACCGCTGGCTAGCAGTACAGAGCGCGCTGTAGCAACGAGCGCACGTTCGGCGTACAATTCAGCCGGTCTTAGCTTATGTTACTGCAGCTGGAGACAGTCACGTTGAGCGGATTCATCTTGCCACTCACCGCAATGGAAGACCTGCAGGTACAAGCGAATTTTAAAAACTATTTCTAGCTTTCAAAAGAATCAATAATGGTCTGATTCGCACAAGTCTAGAATTCTGCTTGGCTATCGAAATGCCCGCCAGCTCACCTGTTGTGCCGCATGTGACTCTTGACTAGATCGCTGTTAACCAGCGCCGCCATCAGGCTTAGCTCGCCCGCCATTACAGTTGCACACACAATTTGCGCCAGCTTCTTTGCGTTGTCGCCTGGTACCGTCAGGTGCGCGCCGCGCACACCCAGCATGTCCAGGCACGCGCCCTGGCCCGGCAGTCCCGTGCCGCCGCCCACCGTGCCAACCTCCAGTGAGGGCATAGTGCACGTCATGTAGAGATCCTCGTAGTTCTCGCCCCAGCACTCCATGCCCGTGGAGCAGTTGCTCGAAGTCACATTTTGTGCCGGATCTTGTCCCGTTGCGAGAAACACTGCGGTCACCATGTTCGCTGCGTGCGCATTGTTGCCTGCGTTTACAATTGAAATTCAGTACTGCAGTTTGCACATTTACAACCACTCAACTCACCTCCTATGCTGCCGGCCATCGCACTGCCGGACATATTCTTCAGCTTATTGCACTCGACCAGCGTTTTGGCGTTTGTCTTCAGAACACCGAACAGTGTCTGTGCCGGGATGATGCACTCGGTTACCACGCGTTTGCCTCGTCCCTTGATCCAGTTGATGGCAGCCGGTTTCTTGTCGCAGCAGAAGTTGCCACTTAGCGAGATGATCTGCATGTCGGGGAACTCGCGTTTGATGCACTTGAGCGCCATCTCGGCTCCCTTCGACACCATATTCATGCCCATGGCGTCGCCAGTCAGCGCCACAAAGCGTATATACAGCTGGGGCCCGTCCATGGCGATGAGGCACTCCTTCAGCCGGCCGAAGCGCGATGTAGAGTCGAATTCCGTTTTGATTTTCTTGTAGTTCTGTTCGTCATTGATCCAGCTCTTGGCCTCAGCTGCACGTGAGACACTGGCAAAGCGCACGCAGGGCGCACGCGTCATGCCCACATCTTCCACGTACGAGGTGACGCCGCGCACTGACAGCGCCTTACAGCCGCGATTCGTAGAGGCAACCAACGCTCCCTCGGTGGTGGCCATCGGCACAAAGTACTTTACGCCGTCCAGCAGCAGCGGTCCCGCATAGCCGACCGGAATTGGTACATAGCCCAAAACGTTCTCGCAGCAGGCGTTCATCACCTTGCGGTAGTCGAAGTTCTGATACGGCAGACACTCGAGACGCTCCAGCGGTATGTGGGCGCGCGCACTTATCACCTTTCTGCGGATGCGCACACCACGCTCCGGGTCGTCGAGTATGGACTCGATCTTGTGAAGCGGACAGTATTGACTGCCCGAGTTGATGATGGCCATGACCTCGTCGTCCGTCAGATTGGAGCCACCACCCCACTCTTCGGTGGACTGCAGAATTTCCAGACACTCTTGCAGTAGACGTGGCGGCCGCTTTTCGTCAACGGAAACGCGCAGCAATTCAAGTTCACGGCCAGTCGCCTTGTCAGTCTGCGTGGCCACGTTGATAAAGCTTTGCTCCTCAATGGTGAAGAGTGGCACGCGTGGTCTGGACGCAGTCGTCGGTGCCAACTCTGCCAACTGTCTAGCCGGCTCCAACGCCAACACACCCATTGATTGGGACTCATCCGAATGTAGCGGCTGCGTTTGTGATGACTTCGCTGCAATGGCCACAGTGTTCGACTGACGCAGCTGGTCGTGCAGATCATTGCGATTTTCGAAGAAAATAAATTTCACCACCAAAGCTATGAGCAATATCAGAATCACAATTTGATCGGCGCTCATGGTCAACCACCTGAAAGAGTGGACAGATAAAAAGTGTCGATAACATTAGTGCAATTAATGGAAATGATGAGCAAAGTCTGCTTGCACTTACTTGATGATCATCTCGGCCAATTCGCCAGATTCGGTGCGGTTGTTGTTCACATTCAGGTTCAGCTGCGGCGACAATGTCTTGTCGACTGCGTCGTAGTCGTTGTTGGAGAAGACCATGCGGCTGTAGATGTGCACAATCATCAGGCCGGTGGTCATGATGATCTTCACGCGCTGCACCACCGGGTTTGCTTTCTGCTCCTCGTCGTTGAGCGCCTTCAACAGTATGGAGTCCTTGGCCTTGGCGCGCACCAGCGACATGTCCATGCCGTTGCGCGACAGGTCCAATATCAGCGACAGACAGGCCGGGTAGAATGTCATGAAGACCACATAGTTGACCAGCACTGACATGACGGCGAAGGTGCAGAGCACCTCCAGCCGTTGCACGCCGGACAGCGTACCCACGCCGATGACCAGCGTCTCAACAATTGTGTCCAGGGAGATCTTCGGGCCGAGCAGTTCCAAGCCGCGCGCAATGTTGTGCGTGACTTCGGCCTGATTTGTGGCCGATAGCGCCAGCTGCGCGAGCGTACTGGAGTTGGATAGGTCGATGAGCAGCAGCAAGAAGAAGAGCGCATCTCTGTGGGTGGAAATGGAGTTCAAGCGTAAACAGGGCGCAGGTGAACGAGTGGAGTGCACAGTGATAAGGAATACTCACTTCAGATCGGAAATATCGCTGCCCAGGAACTTGATGATCGTGGTGGTGAATATGAAGCTCGAGAAGACGGTGAACAGTCCAGCAATGCCTGCGAATGTAGTGAGCAACAAACAGGAGACGATAAAAACGGCTAATGGTGTGACATGGAACAGCAATTTTGTGCTCGCACTACTTTGCCGTACACACAAAAAGCACTTTTGCTGCGGCAAACAACGACTTATGATTCAAGGATTGGTTTAATTGCAGACAGCATTGCTTGCTGTATTCATGTAAGCTAAAGCGAACTGCGTGAACAGCAACAAAAAGACGGCTTAGCCTTGCAGCGTGAAGTTTACATAAAACAGCATTTAATGGACGCTGGTTATTTCGGGCCGTGCGAAATAAAAGTATTACAAAATCCAACTGAAATGTAGTTGCATTAATAGTGGCCAGTTTTGAATTTACTGTACGTAAACAATAAAAAAATAAAAATAGTTTTGTTCGTCAGTGCATTTGCAATAAGTCACGTATGAGTTGAATTTCCTTTAAGAATTATTAGCTGTAGCGCAAACAACATAAAACGCATGCAAGCGCACAACTAAATATCCGAGCTTCAAAATGCCAAGTCGGCAGAATGTTGTAAAAACGATTTTCATAGTTTTAAGAGCTCAAGTCTTGAGCATAATTTTTTGCGCGCAACTTAACTGTCCGGCAGATTTCGTTTCAGCCAACGTTGGCGGATGATGTCATATGCCAGTTGGCTCTCTAATTCCGTCGAAAATCATATTTTTTTGGAAAAGATTGCCGCTATGTACCAACACGCCTATTGACCGAGCATATTAACACGCCTTCATTAGAGGAATTCGCACTAAACCTAGCACCGTGTAAGCGCGGCTCAATAACTTCCGACCGAAAATCACCCGCCCGCCCGTCAGCTAAACCAACACGACACACAAATAAGCACTAAAAAAGCAAACATTGAAGAAAACGGATCTTGAAGTAAGTGATTGCGTGTAAGCAGCAACAAAAGCGGCCGACGCCGAAGGCAACCAGCGCTTACAATGCGAATGGAAATAGCAGCAAACAAAAGCGAAATCTGTCCATAGTGCCAAACGTTACACCTTTTCACTAAACCAAGGTCAATGCTCAATCACTCAACGGTGCTGCTGATGGCCATTCAAGTGGGTTTCGATACAAGTCAAGCGCGCCGCATGCGCGATGCCACTTAGCGCTGCACATCTAAGACTCGATGGTAACCTTTATCAAGGAAGCGTTGAACCGTGCGGCGCTCTGTGAATGCTATAGGCACAATACTTTAGCGGTGGAGAACGGGTTTGGGGCCCAGAAGATCGAGCGTTTGGTCAATACTGGCGCAACTTTTCGAACATACGGCGGATACTTTTTGCTGCCAATGTAGATGTGGGTTTTGCCAGCGTTTGGACCTGATAGCGGGCACGCACTGCTCTTGGCGTATTTATTAATTAAGCTGCATTCACTCACAGCAATTACCACATGCAGATAAGTCGGCATGTGTGGCAACAAGCGTACAGATATTGCAGAGATAAGGGCGGCATCTAGTTTAGCTTATCTGCGATGGTTTAGCAGCTGTGCGTTGTCACGACAATGTTGACGTGAAGGGATACTATATGTTTTCATATCATATATAAATCAATATGCGACAAAGTTCATGTTTTCTACATTCGTTATGATTTCAATATAGAGTAGAACAATTAAAGAGTTCTACAGTCTCAGATAGTTGGAATCATAGGTTGAAGAAATCGAGGTATTTGAAAACTGGTTGTATACTGCTTGTGGACAGGTGTACTTTTTGAAGAATAAACTTCGCGTTTATAAAACTGAATTATTGGTTGGGAATATCGCGGGGTGTTCAAAAATTAAACTCTTCGTTTTAAATATTGAATCATAGTAAAATCGCAAATCGGTTTTCGAGCTGTACTCGTATGAGCTGTTTAAAGACTGGCATGGCTTGGCCATATCTCTCGTATGGACGATGAAGCTCCGGCAAAAAAGGTGTTCGATGCGGTAGTTGGAGGTCCACGGCGAAGAGGGAGGCCGTGTCTCCGGCGACATCTACTACAGGCGACTTAAAATGTCATGCAATAGGTGAGCCAAAGATACTCAGTTGTTTTTCATATAGATTAAATGTTTTACAACATAAAAAAGTTATTCATGGAATCTAGGAAAACATCTTTGAAAGTAAAGAAATCCTAAATCTGATAACGTAATAATGAAGGAGTTCATGATAAATTCATTTTAAACTATCATTCGTTTTTGAAGAAAATAATTGCAATGTAATAATTAAAATGTTAAATGTTAAAATGTTAATTAAAAACATATTTTTTGTTGCTTATTTAACAACTAATTTTTACGTTGCTTTAAACCTTTTAAATATGATTTTTTGTTTTTACGTTGCCGATAGCTATTATTTTGGATTTTTTTTCGTCGGTATATAACTTTTTAATATAATTTTGAGTTTTTACATTGCCGATAATTATTATAATCAAAAATTGTTTTTTAAGCTTGCCGATAACTATTATTTAAAATTTTCTTCTACGTTGCTTCATAACTTCTATGAAAGAAAATCAATTTTTTTACGTTGCCTTACTACATTTTTGGTATGAATTCATTTTTAATTGCTTCAATACATTTAACGCTGGCACGTGGCTTCAGAGTAGTGTACACAAGTTTCAAGTCCGAAGGTTGCTGGTTCAAATCCCAAAAACTAACTTAATAATAATATCATAAATAAATAATTTGTTTTTAATAAAATCCACCTAGCGTTTGGTTTAAATTAAACTGCAAATAACTCGAAAATTCAATTTATGATTGTTATTTGTAAAATATTGCGATTGTACTGTGCACAGAAATTCAAATGCACTGTAATAGTTTTCTGCAGGTAATTTTTGTTTGTCAATTTACTAATTTTGTTGTACAATTTACAAATAAATATATTGCAGCAATTAAAAATGGATTCATACTAAAAATGTAGTCAGAAAACTGAAAAAATGTGTTCTCTTCCATAAAAGTTATGCAGCTATGTACAAAAAAATTCTTAAAACAATAGTCGGCAACGTAAAAAATTAACATAAAAAGAAGGAGAAAAATTGTTCAATATAATAGTTACCAGCAAAAAAAAAAGTATTTTGTTTGTTTTTTTAAGTGTCATTTTTTTAAATATATTTATGCCAATAGATAAGGTAAAACAAACAACTAATTGTTTCCTCTTGGGGCCCGAAAACCTCCAAACTTCAATTACAAATTTTTCGAAAACACGATCTAACCTTTGGATTTAGCGTAATCGAATTAGGTTTACAACCCAGTTCCCCCGTTTGTTGGGATTAAAAAGTTTCCAATTCAAGCACAGTGTTACTTTAAAGTAGTGTCCGACCGAATATTCGGTTTCGGTTTCGGCCTAAATAAGTGGTTTCGGTTTCAGTTTCGGCCAAAAAATGGCCGAATAGCCGAAACCGAAACTTTCTAGAATATTTTTTACATTTTATTGTGTAGCAGATATATAGTGAAAGAAGGAGTAATTTGGATGCCGCCAATGTAAATCAACTTTTTTTTTAACATATAATATTAAATTATTTAATTTTGAATATTAGCGAGTAAGGTACGAAAGGGTGATTTTTTCAGTTTACGTTTTTAAAAAATGAATAAATTGTTTTTTTTAATAAGTATTTATTTATTTATGCTATGTTTGTTTGTTTGTTCTTTATTTACTTAATGTAAAATTCGTTTGTTGAAAAAACTGATTGATATGGTGATTTTTATTTCAACTAGAAAGTTTCGGTTTCGGTTTCGGCCGAATATTAAAAAAAACCGAATATTCGGTTTCGGCCCAAAAAAGTGGTTTCGGTCGGACACTACTTTAAAGCTATATTTATGGAAATTTTCAGAGCAATTTTTTTCATTTCCCAAAATATGGATATTAATTATTTTAGGTCTCTGATTTTATACATACACCGTACACGTATTTACGTTCGCAGCATTGAATTTATGTATGTAGGTATCTATTTTTCAACTACCAATAAAAAATGCAATGACTTAATAGTTGGCCATTGTCATTGTCATTGAAACATTTTAGCAGATTATAAAAAAAAATTGGCATTGATGCTGTGATTTTGGCTCGAAAATTGTTCGCCTTCAATTGACACGCTGCCAACTTCACATGTTTGCGTGGAGTCGCCGTCCTTTCCGCTTTGCCATTCTGATTGCACTAATTAAACGAATAAACACGACTCGTAGATGTGTCAAAATTCGGCCCGTTGCACACACAAGTCGAACGCGTCTCAAATTGAAAGTGAAAACACGACAAATAAATGAGCCAGCTATGCACATACATACGTATGTAAGTATGTATGAATGATAGTGAATGTTGCGTAAGAGCGCTGCTGCGAGCAAACAAACACGCACACAGTGCACTGCATTCAGTACTCACCTAGAATGTATTTGGAGCCGAGCTTGTGCAGACTGCAGAACTGATAGTAGCAGTAGAGCACCGCAGTGCAGCGCACGATTGTCATCAGAATAACGTCGGCTGCATTGATTTCCGCTTCTAGGCCATCGCACGACTGACTCCAGCCATGACACGGCCTATGTCGACTGGATGTGGCCGAGGCCGAGGCGGAGGGCATTGAGGGCGCTGCCGTCGAACTAGCGCCGGCACCCACACCCACGCCCACACCAACACCGGCGCCCATATTGAGAGTGTCGCTGCCGCCGCCCATGCTGTACGCCTGCTTGTCCACGGTCAGCATGCATGCTGTCACTGTTAGCAGCGCCACAATCACCTCCCAGGGATGCGAGGCACAAAATTCGCCGTGTGCACGAAACAAACGCCCAATCATTTTTCCAACGAATCTCCGATTTAAATACAATTTTGACGACGATCTTTGAGCACAGCGCACCGAATGCAGAATCTTGAATGCTGCGAGGATGCACAGCAATGGTGATTGCAACGATCGATGTTGTTGTTGGTTGTTGTTGTCTCGTTGACAGCTGACGAGGGTGTGTGTGGTAGAAGGCGTGCGCAATGTTCCGCACCAGAATGTCGGTCTCACACAGCCAAAGGAAGCGGCAGTAATAACGAACAGCAATAACAATGAATATTTCAGTTGTCAGTCAATCACATCCGTTGCATTGGCACACATGTGCTGCAGCAGGCTTTCGTGTGAGTGCACGTGTGCGCCGGTGAGTGCAAACAATTTCGAGTGCCAATTCGTTGGCAGTTGACGCTTTTTCCAAGTGCTGGTGGCGCTCGTTTGCACTGTAAACAACAATAAATCAGTCAATCTTTTTCACTCTTCTGTAGCTGCTTTTGCTGGGCGTTGTTGCTGATGTTTCGATGTTGCAATTGTCACTTGGAGCTTGGAGATCTGCAAATAGACACAACATTTAAATTGTTGTATTAGTATGTACGTCGCAGAGGCACGCATTGTTGAGTATCGACCGGCAGAACGGTGTAGAGCAAATATTTTCTACATTAACATAGTTGCGAATTGACTGCTTCCAACTTCTGTCCAACACTGACACGGCGCTGGCTAGTCGAAGTTGACTTATAAGTGAGCTTCACCCAGAGATTTGATCTTAAGTAGAATGAGAACTGTACGGGAATGAGAATGGCGCAGGAACAGTTGACAAAACTATAAACTTTTTTAAAATAATAATTAAGTTTGAAATGGAAGTATGGATTAGCATGGCATTTAATTTTGACCACTACTAATAGCAACAGCTGTGAGCTCTCATACAAAAGCCTAATCTTAGAAGCGAATATTGGTAATTATATTTTAAATTGTACCGAAACTATAACAAATGCAATTGTACTACAAATTGCAATTTTAAAGCGCATATGCAATAAAAAAAGCCACAAAAACTTATTACTTTGCTGTTTTTCTATTTCGTTACTAAGCAAACCTTATTAGCGGATGGTCACTGTTGCACACTAATTAACATTTCAAAGTGCGGTGGCAATAGTTATAAAAAAAATATATTTTAGGCGTTTTCTTCGTATGAAAAGCAATTTTAAACTCTGAGAATAAAATAATTGCCCATAATAAAGCTTTCAACCACCACTTGGAATTGGCATATTTCTCTACTCCCATTGGCTTCATAACTGTAAGACAAAATTATCAGTTATACATGCATACATACATACATTAAAATGTATTCGATAACTGGTTTGCCGAAAGGATGCTAAATTATGAACACTCATGGTTCTGTGATTTATTATCCTTTATTGCCGTAACAGCAGATACAAGTGAAGGCCAACGGCAACAAGAGTTCAGTAAACCGAAGCGGATTAAGAATTCTACAAGGGCAGCCTTAACCTTCTGCCTGTTTCTTGCTCAAAATTGCGTTCGCTGTCCTTTGGGGTCAGGATGACCCCAACCAAACGGTTATATAATTTACTGACAAAACATGAAGAAATGTTACACATAAATAACAAAAGAAAAGGGGAAAGTCCCGAAAAGTGTTTTTCTCGATTTGTTATTGGGTTGTAAGCGCGATTAACCCATTGCTGCCTAATGGGTAAAATTTTACCCATGAAAATTGATTTTGTTAAAAAATCACAAAAAAGTCAATGTGTGAGATCTCTCAAAATCATTGATAAGGATAGTTACGGTAAAGATGGAACTACCTTAACCTAGTGAAGGTCACCCTAAAATTTCGCCATCTAGCTAGAGTTACCAGACTCCAAAAATCGTGAATTTCCGGAGGTTAAAAATGTGGCGAAACGTAGTGGCCTTAGAACTTCACAAAAATCTGCCTCCTAACTCACCTGTAAAAAATACAACTTTTGTTCACGTGTTTAGCTGATCACTTCACAAAGTATGGAAAAAAGCTACCATTGCTGCGTAATGGGTACAAAATACCTAATGAGTATCTCAGCAACGTGCAGAGATATAAAGCTGAAATGTTGTTTCTGATCATTTTGGGTCACTTCTAGGTCGTGTATGAAATTTTATCAAAATCGTATGGGCGGAACTGGTACCCGGCAGCAATGGGTTAACACTAAATAACATAAATAGACGAGCGCACAAAACCGCTCAACTGTTTTTTTTAATTCCGCCTGGGGTCAAATACACCCCAAGGGACAGGCAGAAGGTTAACTAAAACGGGCTCGTACGACCAACTGACAGAGTTAATTTTTCGAGCAGTGCTTGACATCTTTTCACAGCGCACGCCGATACGATTTTCATCAAGTCTGTAGTGGTTGACCGCAGCAGCAACAACAAGTGGACAATCCTTGTTTAATTACGGACAGCGCGTATGCACAGACGACTTACATACATACATACATACTTATTGGTATGTTTATAAGAGGATTGGCCGCTTGCATCGAGCACATAGCAAACTGTATTAAAGACAACAACAAGAAATCGCACAAAACATTGCAAGGATGCATTGGCTGCAATAAAAGTAACACATTGTAAGGCGGCAAATTATTTAATGCGCTTAAAGCTATTGATTTTGCATAATTGAGCATGGCCGTCGGCTCGCTAACTGGGCGCGCGCTCGCCTCGGGGTCCGAGACCACAGACGCGCTGTGCGCCTTAATTCGCTTGCAACTATTAACGGCCGGCACATGATCGTTTAATTGTGCTGCGCGATGGAAACTTCTAATGCTGTCACGCCCGTTTTCGTTGCTGGCCATGTTGTCTTGTCAGCATGGCCGCCGGCAAGAACACGCACACATCGTCAGGCAAGTACTCAGGCCTTATGGATATGACGTCGATTTATATGAAATTGTTATGTCTGTCTTTGATGCAGCGCACCCGCTACGTGACTGGGATCGCTAAACGCAATCGATGACGATCGCCGCATAGACAAAGTCAGAGCCAGAGCCAGTAAGAGCGACAGCGCCAGTGAGCAGCCGCAGCAGCTACACCACAAACAACAATAAATCATTTTCGAAAGCGGCAACTATCGGTTTTAGGGAGTGACGTAAAATCACGCATTTGCATGGGACATTTTATCGATGCACTCGGGCGCGTATTGGCTTGATGGAGGATCATTGTATATACACAAATATACATACAATGTAGACTTACATATGTGTAGATGTGTATGTATGCAGTGGCGCACGCAAGGGAGGTTTTGGAGGTTCAACTCCCTATGGTGGTATTGGTAATTCTCTCCAAAATGAAATCCTGTGTGCGCCACTGTACGTATGTATGTATGTACATCTCACTCATACATACAATTTGCAATTTTGTAATGTTTTGTAATGTTCACATTTACGAGTGGGTAATGCGCTACGGTATCATACTTCATCATATTTAAATCTTCATTTAACGTGTGCCGTGCGGTTGGCGGCGTTTTCGACATACATACATATCTATTACGCCCTCGAATTGCTTATGCCGCATGCGTACTCGTACAGCATGGCTGCAGTGCAGCGCGCGACGTTTCAGCGCGCATTAATGTATAAAAGTACTTGTAAAGGCAGACATAATAAATGCCATTATAGTTGAATTGTTGATAGAGCAATAAATAGTGAGGAATTAAGCTCAGCTTCTACGAAGCGATATGCGCCTGGCAATCAATGCAACTGCGCACATTCAGTTTTCTGATACAGTACATGCAAAGCGGAAGCTATTGAAAATAAGTAGTGCACTCGAACCTCTTTTTATGTGATTTTTCTATAACACCTCCCCAATACTTATTTAACGCGGTTTCACTTATTTTATGCGAACTGCTTTGCACTTTTCGATACTTTCGTTGCATTTCCGTGGTTTATGAATGTGTTTTAAATTAAAACCCTTCTTGAAAATGAAGAAGACGCAATGTGCACTATTCGTGCTCCACTTAGAGCCACTTTGCTTCAGCAAGGACTAGAAAAAGCAACTGAACTTGAACATTTTTTTATTCATAGCTAGCAGAGCCCCGCGGTTTTGCACGCAAGTTCGAAGTCAATGGGCCCAATAAATCAAGTTTCTTCATACAACACTGTGGCAGTGCCACGCCCCTTTTATGCAATACCCAATCCATTCTTTCAGTCGAAGTGTGTGACCCAGTTTCATTAATGGGCGACTTACAGTTCGAAAGTTACGCGGAAAATTTGTGCAGAAAAAAATTTGCCACGCCCCTTGTCCAAGGCCCATGAATTTTTATCAGTAGAATGACACATATATGGAACGACAGTATACCAACTGTGATTTACAAAAATCAACCGAATGTTATCGTAACTTATGTAATGGCACAAAAGAAAGGAACAATTAAAATGGCATTTTTATTGACGTTGATTTATTTTTAAAAGAATTAAACTTATGTGATGTTTCATTCCTTTATTTACTTTGAATATATACAACCATTATTATTATTATTATTAATGGGGATAATGCACTGCGACCCAGTAGATCTATTGTGCCCCATATAAAACCATACATATATGTACTTTTTAATAAATTATATTTATTTTACATAATACATATTTTTCTATGGAACGAGTTGGGAAATTTATATGAAGATTTAACTTTATATGCACGGAATATCGTTTTGTGTGATTTTATTCCTAAACTGGAACGAATAATTCGATACGTGTTTTTAATTTTTTCGAAAGTTAAAATCTGACCGGTTCAACGACGGGTCACCTTTTGACCTTTGGCGGACCTTTTGACTTCAAAATTGGTGAAAACACTTGAAATCAAAACAAGCAGATAGAAATTTTTTAATGATGTTTTCAATGAAACATAATTTATTGGGTTTTTTTTTACTTCAAACTTAGTCAAAGTGCTCCAAATGATAAATAAACCGAAATGTGTTTTTCATTTTTTCGACAACTAAAATCTGACAGGATCAACGATAACTTAAGAATTTTTATGGAGGAAACATGATTTAAGAGGTCTAGTGACTTAAAATATGGTGAAAGCACGTCAAATGAGATATAATTAGACAAATATTTGATCATAAAAATTTAACGGGGTCAACAAAGGGTTAAAGAAAACCTGATTTGTTAGGTACATTGACTTCAAACTTGCGTGCAATGCCATGGGGTCCTGTTGATTGACTAACTGGGTAACTGGGTGACTATATGGGTAACAATTTTTGTAATATTTAGTTGGTGCGGACCAACTTTTATATTTTCAACGAAATTAAAACTTTTTTAATATGAGGTTAGGTTTGGTTGGTGGCTGTCTGGGCACCGGCACATTAAGGATACATTGTGATACCGCAAAGGTGGGAGTAATGTGTCGTCTATACCAGGGGCGTAGCCAGAACTTGGCCATGGGGGGGGTTTTGAAAATTTGTTTGCCAATTTAATATTAAAGGGTGATTTTTTAGCAACTTTTTTTTGGCAACACTGTTTTTGGCAGCTTAGCTGTTTTCGTGTAACATGTTACTGTCAAACATGTTCAGTTTGGTCTATAATTTAACCATGAATCGACTTACAAACGAAAAACGCTTGCAGATTATTGAATTTTACTATCAAAATTCATGCTCGGTTAAGAAAGTGCATTGTGCACTTCTTCCATTTTATGGTCAGTTTGTGCGACCTTCTAAGGCGGCTATTCGGAATTGTGTGACTAAATTTCGCACCAAATTTACATTATTGGACATTAAACCACCAACACGCATACGTAGAGTGCAGACAGAGGAAAATATCGCAGCTGTATCCGCCACACAGCACGCGAAACAATGGCCCAATTGAGAGGCGAGTTCGGTGAAACTGTTCACGTTTGGGGCCGGTCAATTGGCCGCCTAGATCGTGCGATTTAACGCGTTTAGACTATTTTTTGTGGGGCTATGTTAAGGCTCATGTATATAGCGACAAGCCCGTAACGGTTGACGCTTAGAAGCCAATATTGAAGAATTTTTTCGTGAGATACCGACCGATATGTTGGAGAGAGTATGCCAAAATCGGACCCAAAAATTAAATATTAAATAAATTTTATGTGTTTGCTTTTTAAATTAAATCCGAAGGCTATTAAAAAACCCTTTACATGCTTTTTAAAGTAAACTGCACTTTTCAAAGAGGGCATTTTGTGGTGGTGCCACCCATATGTGACTTAGTGCAATTAAAATTTCATGAAATTTGGTTCGAAGTAAGAGTATGTTTTGTCACTGGTACAAAAATTCGATGCTAATTTGCAAAAAGCAAATATTAAGTTTTGTTTTAAAGTTGGTAGAACTTTAAGCGAAACATTTCAATTGATGGACCAAGTTTATGGTGATGATCGCTTATCCCGTGGCAGAGTTCATGAGTGGTACACGCGATTTAAAAACGATTGTCGGACATAAATGATGACCAACGTGTTAGCCAACTGAAACCCGCAATCAGCGCAGATTCCATCAAAACTTGACGGTAGTTCATCATAGATCAGCCAAAATCGACTTGAAATTTGGATTTAACCTTCGCTTTCCTTATACCCACCCGGGTGATCTTTTTAATATTCATGTTCAATATCCGCCAGAGTGTTTATCCAAAGTAGTTATGATTTCGACTTACAGAACATATTCGACAGTAGTTTTCAATAACATAAAATAAATTTTTTTGGAAATATTAGTCATGCTTTATTTGTTATTTTTGTTATTTTGTATACCACATACCCACACGGGTGGTGCCAGGCGCTTCCGTATCGCATTTACCTGAACTTTTGGCTATCGAAAGACGCCATCTCATCGATAGACACTTGTGTCTGATTTTTGACTAAAAGTTGAATTTTAACCATCAACCACTCCTCGTTTTCACCTGATGCGGCATCGTGCGTCTTTCACCTTTTCAAAAAAATGCATTTACCGATTAAACAAAGGCGTTTTGAGGACGTAGAAGCCATCCAAAAGGCTTGCACCGACATCCTGAAGGACATTCCAGCCGACGATCTAAAACACTCATTGGACATGCTTTTAGATCATGCAAATAGCTTTACTGAGCCTGAAGGGGACTATTTGAAACAATCATATCGTTTTCACCAACAAAATTTTTTGTTATTCTTTCAAATGTTTAAAGGTGAAAAGACCTTTCTGCTAATGTAGGAACGTACATACCATGCATAGTGAGTACAAATTTTTAATAATTATAGGCCATGGGGGGGGTTCTGACACCCTAAACCCCCCCCCCCCCCTTGGCTACGCCCCTGGTCTATACTACAAGTCATTTGAGAACCAGATTAAGCCAGTTTGATTTCCAATTGATTTACTTTCAGTCTTTGAATAATCTTAGACGGGTAACTGGGAGTTTAGAAAGGAAATGAACATGGGTTTAGGAAAAGATAGATCAAACATTAAAGAGACCGAAAGGGCATTTAACTCAGCTAAGGATCGAAGAAGGGGTGCGTTACTACCATATCTCGTTCAAGAGAACTCAACACAAAAATTAAAAACGTGTCTGAGGGAACGTGTTGGCGCAATGAAATCTTTTTTGGCTAGAAGAAAGGGACAGTCAGTGTTTTCATTGACTATATCAAAAATGAAAGACATGGAGATGACAGACCTTCTGGTTTCAAGTGATTTTAGACTCAGCAATAAACATCGCGACATGTAATTGGAGACTAAGAAACATTTAAACAATGACTGCTCAAAGTATTTTACTGAAGTCTTTTGTATCTAAGATACAACCTTGAGAAAACCCGTCAACCTTCAGTTGCATAAAAACAAAATTAGTTTTCTTGACGAATTCACGTTCGGACGCAAGAAATAAATTATGTCAACTGAAATAATCGCTGCGTTCGGACAAGTTTCGTCCCGGTCGGCAGCAGTGACCAGCAGCGGCAGGCCAGTTGACTTTTCAAGCTGCGCACAAGAGGGCGAAAAACATATGGCGCCGCCACTTAGCTAAACTGTTTCTTTTCGGGTAATAAGCCATAAACTGTTTATTAACTGACTGGCTGTATGGTTTTCGCAATACACATTCGAATGGAAATTGTTTAAATTGATTTTTGCTTAAGTAAACTTCTTGTATTTTGCAAATTGGCACAGCCAGAATAAACATCAAAATGTTAAAGGTGAGCCAGAAACGCCCACAGAAAAACCCAATCGATATTCCAGCTGCCGCGCTTCGATCTGTAAAACACTCGCAGCTTTTATGTAAATAAACCAAATTGTGAAAATGGAAATTGGTGCCTGCAGTGCCGCATGCACGTACACACTTTTCCGGACATCGAGCGTAATGCTTCAAGAGGCGTCGGCGACGAGATGTGACCGCTGTCGCCAGAGCGGCTGCTTCTGCTGCTGGTATCGCCGCGATGATATTTTCGGCGCGTTAAAAATGTGCGTTCGCGCGCACTTCGCGGAAATCCCATTAAAGTATTCGCGTGCACAAGAATTTCACACACAATCGAATCGCTGCTGATACGCCGATATGCCGGCTGGCCGAGTGGCCTGCTGCTGAATATCATCGAGCGATTTCCAATGTTGATGACTAATCAGTACTTAAAGTGAAATGCTTTCCATTTTAAGAATTTCGACAGAACTCGAGGACGCGACTAGAGAGCCAAGCATACTAAGTAGCCGCGAAGCGTGCACGGCGCCGCACGTACATGGGATTTTATGAGCACTGGCACTGGGCTCACGCGTTTGGGGCGCTGTGTTGTTTGCTTTGTTTTTGTTCACAATGAGTGGAGTACACATCATTGATAGCTCTGAAACAATCAGCAACAACACTCAGCAAAAGCAGAGACAAGTGCGCCAACAACATTGGAACACATCGGAGATGAGCAAACAATTATGTGAGCGTTCAATGATGATGGGCTGCATAAAAATTTTGGGTAAACCCGAGAGTAATTGAAGTTCTTGGAATGTATAATATTTGCTGCAGACTCGAACTATGATCAATGCGATTATAAACACAAACACACGGCAAATTTCGCTCTAAAAATGTTGTAACGAGTGCAGAGTGAAGCATGAGAAGATGTGTACGCTGCAGTCATGGTCCATAAATAGATTAGATGATACCCAGATATTCAGTGGGAAAACAAATGAACAATTTTGTTGAATTAAATAAGGCAATGTTCGCGAAATGATATAATAAAATACTTTTCATTGTTGCGAAATACACAGAGAAATTCGGAGACGTTGCGAGTGTTGAACTGAACTGAATGATAAAACGCATTAAAAAAAAATCTATTATAGCTCGAGAGTGACCTCTTTTATGTTTTTCATTTAATTTGCCGCCCTTAAAGATATTCAAAAACAAAAAACAAAAGTGAATGGTCGACACTTTTGAAGGAGCGAACCGAACGAGTGCGAGTGTGTCAGTAGCGATTCGCAGTAGATTTGTTTACTCTTAAGTCACGCCCCTTCTTACAATCTATTTTCAATATTTATCAAAAGTAATGCAAGCTGTACAACTTAAAATAGAAAAACAAGACAAACCAGAGACTAAAGAATGACGCGAATGAAATTTCCTTGAATTCGTGCAATTTTGTGACATCTTATTTAAAATATTATGAATAAGTTATGAATTCAAAGAAATTTATTCAAATTTTCTGGCTTTTATAAACATTTTATTGCAAAACAAATCTTTACTAAACAAACAAAAACAATAAGGTATGCTTTGAGGTTTTTGATTCCAAAGATGCATCACGCTCTGGGAGGACAATTGTCAAATATGTCAATAAAATCATGAAAATCGTCGACCGTCGCACAAAAAACCGTTTGGAATTCCTTGAATAAGACTGGATACAAAAAGTAGCTCGATGTATGGGTGCTACACGAGTTAAAGAAAAAACTTCATAGACGGAATTTCTATCAAAGAATCGACCCATTTCTAAAGCAGATGGTGACTGGTGATGAAGAGTGGATCACATAGCAAAACTTCAAGCAAACATGGTCATGGTGGCGGTGAGTCGGCTCAAACACCAAGATTGACAGTCAGAAAGGAATTGCTGTGTGTTTTGAGGGATTGGCAGGGAATCATCTACGGTGAGCTGCTTTCCTACGGCCATATTCTTAATTCAGACTTGTTCTGTCAACAATCACTATCTGAAGAAAGCAATCGCTCAGAAGCGGTCAGATTTGGCCCATAGAAGGGAAATTATGTTTCACCAGGACAACGCTAGGCGACACATACATCGATAGTGCTCGAGAGCTTAGTTGGGAAGATATCATGCATCCTCCTTATAGTTCGGATCGGGCAGCAAGTGATTACCATCTGTTCGTATCTATGGCGAATGATTTTGCTAGTGAAAAATTTGACGCAAGAGAAGCAACGAAGTTTACTGTCCCAGTTTATTTTGCGAATAGAGGCGAGGGTTCCATAAGTAAAACCTTCAATGGTATAACATTCAAAATGGCAACAAATTATTGAACAAAAGGTTCATAATTGACCTAGGTTAGGTTAGGTTATGGTGGCAGCGAATACGCCTCACAAAGATACGATGGTCCATAGTACCACCACACACCTCAGATCCTTTTCTCATTTCTGGACTAAGTACATTGTTATTGCATTTGTCTTATTCGCAAAGAATAGTAGATTTTTCAAAGAGGTTTCTGCCAAACCGTGTAGAGAATCTATTAAGGTACTACATAAGACTTTCATCATGCGTCTTGCTAAAGCTGGGCAATGACACAGGACGTGTTCTATTGTTTATTCTTCCTCGGGATCCCAACAGTGCTTACAGATATTTGACTCACTCAGCCCAACCTGTAGGCATATGCACCTATTAGACATAGCCCTATCAGCACTCGTGTGGACCTTCGAGAGAGGCTTAGAATGTAGTTTGTTTTATTTTGAGAGAATTTGGGACAAAATATATTTGACCTAACAACTGGACCATTTTAACTATGCTAAGTAAAACCTTCAATTTCATGCAAAAACAATGGATTCTTTTTTACTGCACCTCATAATACAGTTACATAATTTCTATAGTATTTTATAGGCTTTGATAGTATTTTTTAGATTTCGAAGCTGAACCTGAAGTTGAAGAAGATATTGTGAAGAATTTTAAAAACGTATTGGTTCATGTTTTCAATTTGTTCAAATCAACTTGTTTAAAAAACTAATGTAAAATACTAAAAATTATTCCTTGTTTCTTGTCATGAATTTATAACTTCGTATATGTAAAATATAATGATAAAATAATTGTTAACAATTTGAAAAATGCCATCACATTCGTCATGGACAATTATTTTCAGTACAGTTTTCGTACTCGCATGTTGAACAAATTAAATTTAATAGTTATAATTGTGTCAAGTAATTTGTACAAATCAAATTTAATAGTTATAATTGTGTTAAGTAATTTGGTTGCAAGAGTCTTCGCTGCAGTAAACAAACAAATTAATTAGTCATCTAAATATTTATTACTTATTTTTATTACGTGGAGATTTACGCAAATTAATGTGCAAAGCATTTTTTAAGCACTAAAAAAAGACCACGATTCGAGCGGCGCTGCAACACAACGTGTGCTCATTGTTTTGTTTTTTTGTTGTTATGTGTGTGGCACCACATGTCTTTGGTTAATAATCATAATTTTGAATTGTTTATGTTTTGCTTTATCTCAATGTGCTCCACAAAATGCTGCAGCGTTGTGGCCTGAGAGACTTGTGGGTGGAGAGAGAATGCGCAGTCTGTGGCTCTGCCGAAGTGGGGCGTCGCGTCTAGCATGCAAACACTTTGGATAGAAACACAAATTGCAATTTCGTAAGCGAAAAAACCGCATTCGTTGGCGCATTAGTGGCGAGCTATCGTCAGACTTTTAGTGCCGACTTGCGAAGCTACACACACATTCACACTTACATGTACATATGTACGTCACATGTATGTACGTCAGCACACGTGAGCTGACTGACTGCGATAATGGGAACTTGGAATTTAGCAAACATTAGAATTATTTTAAAGCATTATGATTTGGCATTAGTAATTGTCGCAGTCGTGAAGCGAAGGCAGCGCTTAAATTTTCTTGCAATTTTCCATACATTAGTGTTGGTTATGCAATTTGGTTCCTTGCGAAGCGCCGCTCACTGCTCGCTGTTCACAGTGCATAGCAGATTTCATGGCCAATTTACGCCAACAATTCGGCTTCATCGCGCAGTCCGACAACTTGCGTTCAACTTTGGCAACAGTTCCGGCGTATTAGCAACAGTTGCAACAACCAAGCGGAAAATCGCACTACCAACAACAACAACAACAATATCAAATAATAATAATCGTATATATGTATGAATGTATGTATTTATGTGAAAAGCAACGTGCTTGGCTGCTATTATAAAAGCATTACGCCGTTCGGAGCGGATGCGCGTCCACAAGCCGGCTGCGAGCGCACCAAAGCGCGCAATTGACATGCTGTGCGCCGGCTTCGCGTATCAGTGCGCGCCAACAGCAAATGTTGTTGGCTGCTGTTATTGTTAACGTTTTGGCTGAATGCAAAGGGAGCCGCGGTGCTGCTGCTTCGCCCAAAAGTGGTGAAATCTTTAAATTTAGCACTTTTTATAGTGACGAGCGTGCGGCCGCCACGTCATTGCTCCTTCAGCTTTGCATGGGCCGCATGCAAATGCACAGCCAACACTTTGGCGGCAGCGCTCTGCATCTTCGTCCAGGCTGTGTGTATCGATTGTGCTCGGCTGCTTCGAGTGCTGTAATTGATGTTTACGGCATTTGTTGTTGGGTGTTTTACATTTGAAAACAGCTGCGGTTGAAAAGCAACTGAAAAGCGGATGTTGCGGTTGACCTCAACCTTACCTCAAATTTCGTACGCGCGCGCAAACACAAAATTTCTGTTGTTCGCACTCGCATTCCCATCTACGTTTACGTTGTAAGCGCGCACACACACACACACATATACAGATATATATGTATATATTTGTCTGTATGTAAGGGGTGTGTATAGCAGGCGGAGTGTTGCGAGGCGGTCGGATAACGGCGTAACGGTGTGGGGTGTGAAATGCAGATTGAGGCGTGCGATAAGTTCACAACGGATGTGTCAATGGAAAAGTACAGCAAAAAGGCAGTCAGCACTCCAGTTGTGAGTGCGGATTGTCTAAAACCGGCAAAAGCAAATCGAAAAGCGTACCCAAATGTCTGCAAATAAACTTTATTGATTTATGCATTATTTACCGAAGCAGCGAAAGGAAGTGCTTAATGAGATTTTTCAACACAACAAGTTTCCAAATCAATTTTAAAGTAGGTAGGAAATTATTACGGCAAAATTAATGCTTACATATTCTGTACTCATAAGATTTACTTTTGATTTTGCCTCACAGAAATAGATTTTCTTGATTTTGAAAAACGGAAATTATTTGTCAAAAGTTATTGTGCAGCTCGTATAAAATTTGTGTTTATTTTAAGAACATTTCGTGATTTTAATTGGTTGCAATAAATCGAAATGCTTACTCAATCAATACTAAGGAATTTTTAATGTAATAGTGGTAAAAGTAAAGTGGTCTACAATTAAAATTGTAACTTTAGAAGAAAGAAATCAAATAAATTCTATGAGATATACTGGTACAAAAAAATTTCTCAACTCTATGACATTTCAAAGAAAGACTCCTTTGAGATTTTAATTTTAATTTCATTTTGGCTACTATAGTTGTAAGGATATTTTTTTACCAACAGAAAAGCTGTGCTTTGCTTTTTGTTATAACTAGTACTTGTTTATAAATTTGTGATTATTGTAAAAAAACTATCAACATTTAAAATAAGAGCCTCTTAATAAGGGAATATGTAGTAAACATATTCAGTATGTAGGCAGGTAGGTAGGTTGTAGCCGTTGTCTCTGTATGAGGCACACTTAGGCCTCTATATGGGCCCGTTGTGATACCAGAAATTCCACCCGTATGAAATGTGTAGGCAACACTGTTTTTTCAACATGTATACAACACACATTTCAAACGGATAGGGGAAGAGAGGCGGGGGGACCTACCTTTTTTTCCTTTCAGTTGGAGGTTTTGCCATTGTCTGCCAAAAGCGCACTTGTGCGGTTCTTGTATTTCTACTAGACGAGTGTTGCACCAGCCTGAGCTAGGAATCGAACCTAGGGCCTCTGGTGTGAGAAGCCAGCGCGCCATCAGCTGAACTATCGAGACCAAAATGTAAGGTGTAGTAGAAAGAATTTGTTGCATGAAATTAAAGGCGTAATTTAGCATAGTAAGAATGATCCAAGAATCCGTTTTGCGCGTCTTTTGTGCATCTCTCATAGAAACCCTAGTACCCATTGGCAAAACACTGGGACAACTGGCTTCTTCGCTTTTCTTGAAGTAAATTTTAATGGTAATTTCATTATGCATCTCTCATAGAAACCCTCGTCCCAATTGGCAAAACACTGGAACAGCAAACTAACTTCTTCGCTTTTGTGAGGCAAATTTTTCACTAGCAAAATCATTCCCCATTGACAGAAACTGGTGGAAAGTCCGAACTATAAGTGGATGCATTAGAACCTCCCAACCAACCTCCCGAAACTTCTGGCTTGTCACTATCGATGTGCGTTGCTTTGATGGAACACGATTCCTCTCCTTACAAGTCCACCTACTTATGTCTAACCATAAATACCACATGAAGACATTATACGAAATTTGAATATTTTTCTATGTCAAATTCAAATCTGCTCCTTTATGGGTATCTACCACTCAAAATTGGGTGCTTCCTGAAACCTGATTGGCGCTTCATTGTTTTTCATTATTTTCAAATATGTAAGTGGTGAACGATACTTTCCTATGCAGTTCTGCATTTTATAGCAATATTATGCAACAACTCTTGAGCATTGTTGCTATTTTACTTTACACTTTTTGTCGTAATCAGATGCTGAATTTTGTTGGAGATCAATACTTGGAATAAATTTGCATTTTAAATTGCCCATTGTAAATGTGAGTTGAGTGAGCTGTGTACAAGGTGAAGGACGGTCATTTTGTCGTAGATTTTTTAGTTTCATATCAAATAAAGGGAACGATGGTGGCAACGAATTAGTGGTCACTTTAATTTTAAATACTTAGAGCTCGGTCTTAGTTCTGGTGCGCCTATTGTCTATTAACTATATACAGTACTTTTCGTTTATAACGAACCCGTTTAAAACGATTTTCCGCCTAAAACGAACCAATTTCAAAAGTACGCGCTGTATGTTTTCGCTTATTACGGACCCCTTTTAAAGCGAACTTTCGGTTAAAACGAACCATTTTGCCCAGTCCCTCGAAGTTCGCTTTAAGCGAAAAGTACTGTACATATCTATATACAAATAATAATAGTTCTCGCAAGTCCTCAGTGCATACATATGTATGTAACATATGTCTGAGGTGAACAATTGTATCGAGAAATCTCATCGGTTTTCTAATTGTTCCAGAAACCAATTCTCAACTCAATTGCACCATTGCGAAAAGTAATTTTTCGTAAACATTACCTTTGAATATTTGACTAATCATTTGTTTACGTAAATAAATTACCGCCTTGCCGCCTCTCCAGCCAATCAGCCGTACAAGCCAAATACGATTTCGACGAATTTTCAAAATGGAAAATACACAAAAATAAATCTCAAGCATCTTGTGTTGATTTTCTGCACGATTTAAATGAGATCAGGTGGAAAGTAGCCACTCGTGTGGTGTGTACGTGTGTGCCTCCTGCGGTTTGGCAATTTGCGATTTCTACGCCCTGCTCCATAAAATTATTTTCGGTTGCTGTTCATGCCGCTGCTTTTGATCTGTGGATCTTGGCTGCAGCATTGTGTTTATAAATTGTTGTTGTGGATTAGTGCAAACGTGTTGCCGCAAATATTTCACAAATTTCCAAAATTATGTTTGTTTACACGCGAACTTTTAATTTGCCATGAAACGCGAAAACAATCATACGCTCACACACATACATGCACACCTGCACAGTGGCGCACACCTGAAGACGAATGCATGCTCGTGGACTGGGACCTTGCTCCTTGGCCGGGTACTTGTACTTGTACGTTTGATATTTCGGCACGAAATTCGTGTAAGCAGGGAGTAAGGTGCACATGTTCAGAATGTGCAAGTTGTGTAAAAATAGGCGCCAAAATCGTTTTCGAAATGTCAAGGGCGCACAACCAAATTTCAAAATTTCATTACTTTGCACTTGCACATCTTGTTTGAAGTGTATATCAACTAATAAAAAAATAATGAGCCAGTCTAAATTTGAGAGCTTAAGTGGAGCTGCAATTTGAAATTAACACTGTGTGAGCTACTAAGGCGATCACTTAGATGCAAATAAGATAACATTTTTAATAGTTATCTATGGCTTAAAAACACAATTTTACTATCGCGCTTTTTTCTGGGTATTATTTTACAAATGCAACAACTGTTCTGTGCAGTAATTGTGTGTGTTTGCCATTAAGAAGAAAAAAGAAGGGCTTAGTTTTTTTGCCTGGAATGTCAGATTTCAACCTATCCTATATTTTTCATTATTTGAATAATAATCATAATTATAATGATCATTACTTCAATTGCTTTCCTCATCCGTTTAATGTATTCTATACAAAGACCTAAAATAATTATTATCAATATTTTTGGAAATAAAAAAATTGCCCTTTTTAAGATATTTTTTATAAATATTGCTTTATAATAATTATTTCCAATAAAAATTTTTTTACATGACCTGTAACTATTATCATGTAATAAATATTTTTACGTTGCGTAATAACTGTTATGAAAAAAAAATTTTTTTTCGTCCTCGATAATTATTACTTTGCGATTTTGTTTTTACGTTGCTTCATAACTTTTATTTCCGAGTTTTTTTATTTACGTTACCAATAACTTTTATTTTAAGATTTTTTTTTTACGTTGCTTCATAACTTTTATTTTCGATTTTTTTTTTACGTTGCCGATAACTACACTGTGCGTGAAATTTGCCCTCAAAAATTTAGACATGGGGGGGACCTACTGGGTGAGTTTTCTATAGGTATACTGAGTTGAGATCCACCAGCCGTTTGGTAAGATTGGCTCTAGTTTATGAGAAATCCGACTTTGAAGTTTGGTAATTGTCGTCAAGTTTGTCGCTTAAGTAGGTCCTAAATCGTTCCGAATATCGCTTTACTGTCTTCGGCAAGTTTGTAGATATTTTAACGACCAACAAATTTGCTTAAGACACCAATCCAAAAAAAGTACATTTAAACTGTGTAATTGCGATATGTGCATTTTTTTGCGCAGCGCTACGTGTCGTATGAGTGTCATTTAATTATAATTAACACTCATACACGAAACTAATAAAAATTTCAATCCATTTTGTATATTTTACAAATTATTTTAATTTGTTTACTTTTCAATTCATTCCGAAGAGAGTGGCAACATTTATTGCGTTTTCCGTAAACATAAACTTAGAAACCAAAACGAAAAAGATTTCTAAGTTTACGGTTAAGTTCTAAGTTTATGTTCTATGTCTCGGGTAACCAGTTGTACAGCTTTCGGGTATGCCAGGTCGTGCTAGCTGGCAAGTAAAACTAAGTTATGTCATGAGTAACTGGCCCATAAGACGTAAAATTTAAAATTTTAACTTTCCCCAGTAAAAACCTGTAGCGAAAGGGTTAACAGACCTATTGGCTTCAAACTTGGTGAAAATACTTCAAATCAAAAATAATTAGAGTTAGAGAATAATTTACAAGGATAAATCAAGGGTTAAACATTTGTATGGAGAAACATGTTTGAATGGATTTAGTGTGAAACTTGGTAAAACTAAAAATTAGTAGTAATAGTAGTAGTAGTCGTAGTAGTGGCTTAACAGTAAAAGTGATTGAAATGAAATTAATATGTAGTATAGATCTTTGAATGCTTTTTTACCAGAAGTCACTTATATAAATTTAGCTCCTACGGTTTCCAAGATATTCAAGGATAAAAATTTAGTTGATGTCCTTTATGTCCTTTTTTATAAAATTTTTCAAAAAAGCATATGGTTTCTTTGACTTCATATCATTAGGTTTCACTTGACGTAAAAATTATTTTTTTCTGACATTTGAGTAAAAAGATATGATGTTTTAAAAGTTTCAGTAAGGGGCACTAAGCCGCCATCTTTAAACTGCATTAAAAAAAAAACTCGAACATCCCGGAAAAAATCCCTTGGTACTTTTTCACCTACTGAAGTCCTCTATCGAATGAGATATGTTTGAGCTTGTCCCTTGAAATTTTTTTGAATTTGTTGCACTGTGTTATCAATTCAGCAAAAATCCAAACGTATCATCTGTGCCTTTAGGTGCTCTTACAATGTAGTAGTTGTACAATTCCAATAATTTTACATTTTATGGATCAATTGAAATGGATTTTAGCAGTAAAATGCCTATGCTGATGTCTTTCGCCATGGCTTTTGCGCAGCTTTCCAAGGCTGATGTCAAGTTTCAGCTTTTATGCTGCAAATAACAAAATTGCGCATTCCTTTTAGCAGCGCACACTTTGCATCTGGCAGTCAGTTTGGCTTACAATGTACGCAAATAATTATCGCACTTGAGCTCTCACCGTGTTAGAGTCGTCGGCCGTTAATGCACTGCGGGCAGTTGTCAATTCCCAAACGTTCGTCGCTGACATTGTGTGCGTACATTTCGGCATTATGTACCAGCATAATGGCATTGGTTGTTTACAATGGAATTTTCATTTCGTTTCGATTCAATTAAAGTGAACTTTCCAGTTTTGCGAACCCGCATTAAAGTTTGCTGCCGCGTCGCTGCTCTACGCAAATCGTAAAGTTTTCGTTTATTTACAAAACATGCCAGCGAAAAAAGTAAAAGTTGCACACGAATTATAGGCACAGCGCGCAGAGATGCACACAAGCACACTTGATACTTTCTACAATAATTGCGCGTTAATTTGTATGGCGCGCCGGGGCGGGCGGAGCGTCGTTGACGCTGACGCTTTGTCTTCCGGCCGTTTTATTAGACAAATGCGTCATCCGCGGACATTGTCGACGTAACGTTGCACGAATCACGTGCCTGTTGCTGGGGGCCCAGGCTGCGGACGCGCACGGCAAAAGGTTGCGACGACGAAATTAAAGCGGCTCGACTCGACTCGATTGGCCAACGCGTACTGAAGCGTTGTGTACTGTGCGACGCGCGGCGGGCTGCCCAAAATGTCTCAGTGATGTAAACTTAACGACGCGGTCTGAAGCGGACGCAGCGACAGCAGAGCTCGTTGGTATGCACCGCGTCTGTCGCGAAAGAGTCGCAAGCGGGAAATCACCTCGATGCCAGCGGCAGCCAAAACTGTGCCAACGACAGCCGCGTGTGTGTGACGACGGACCGGGTCGCTGAGCGGCGGTGCGCTCTCTTCACGGCTTATTATGTTGTCTTCTTCTTCTTAAAGTGTAAACACGGCGCAAAGCAAAGCGTAAACATGTCGTGGAGTTTAAAGACCACACAGCATCAGCGCTGCGTCTCGCCGCAACAACAATCAGCACCTGCAGCGACGGCCACAATGCGACCAACGAAACTGCGACAGCAACCCATTAAAATGAAATTGAAAACGCCAAAGACAACGTAATCGTGTATTTATGCTAATAAAACCGTCGATATTCATAACTGACCTTAACCCAATTGGACGATGGACCGTCGAATTGGGGTTTTCGTGTAAGACGCTGCCGCGGTCACGATGCAAGAGTTCGCCGTCCGGCAACAGTTTCACTTTCACGCGGCCAGCTGCAGTAAGCAGATGCAGATGAATTGATTGTCGATCGGCTGCAGTGGCCTTCACTGGCCCTTCAAATGATGCGCCAGTCGGACCGGTCGACCCAACCAGACGACGCATTGTTTGTGACCACCGCTGTGTCACTGGTCCAAAGACCGATTTGCCATGCATTCGCAGCGTCAAGTTCCGTGCCATGCCGCGCCGTGAAAAGGTCAGTCTAATGAACACATTTATTCACACATGTATGTATGTATATGTGTCGCGGTCGCATTGCGCCATGCGGCACAATTTGAGCAGCCGCGCAAGACGTTGTTCCATTCAATTAAAAGTGCTCGGCGTTTGTTGTGTTTGCGCGAGCAGAAGTCATCGAGGTTTGCCGCACAATTACCCGCACGTTTACACAATATTTGCACAAATAATAACTTCGTGTACGTACAACGGCACAAGTCAGAGCACTGCAGACATTTTAATGATAGCGGCGACATATCACTTAGTTCGAAGCGCCGCGCAATCCCTGCAGCATTGCAGGGCCTCGACAGTTGCACAGCAATTATGCTAAAATATTCTACCTTCACGCTTGGTTAGGCATTTTCCAAACGAGTGCAATCGCATCGCAATTTTGACACAGATAATCGTCATACTCGAACCGAATGAATGTCTGACTGATGGATGGCTGACTGGCTGTATGGATGAATGCGTTGTTTGTTTGTGCGTTATGACTGACAATTCGCATGCGGCTTTGTCCTCCGCCACTGCCGAGCTGCAGCGGGCCAAATGAAGCCGCTTAGTAGCGAATGGAATCAGTGATTTCGCATAGTTTGCATAATTGTGGATGTAATCCCGACAAAAAGAATTCAGAAACGCATTTCATGACGTTATACCTTGCAGCAAGTAGAATCTCTCTCAGCCCACTCAAAGCAAACCCGTCAAAAACTGTTGGGAGCAGTGGGGCACACACAAGGTTTGTCACACACATTTTGGATGGCAAATGCGGTTTGAAAAAGGAATGAGATCCACCCCAAAAAAATCCTATGTGTGCTACTGGTTGTATTAATAAAAAGGTTAGTAAAAGGGGCACAAATATTTCATTTTAAAAACTGGGATTTGAGTTGGTTTTGTTTAACAATTTTACAAATAACAACAAAACTTGAGTCGGCTCTAACTTAACTCTGTCAATACTGTCCAGTGATCCTCAGAGACACCCAAGACAGCGCAACAAGTCTGACCAAAACTGAAGTGAAACAGTGGCGGACTCAGGGGGTGTTTTGGGGGTTGAAACCCCTCCGAAATATTAGGGTCGACTTTAAAACTACATACAAATTAAAACGCATTTATGAATATTAAAGTATTACTTTTTGAAACCCCCCAAAATATTTTTCTGAGTCCGCCCTTGAAGTGAAGGAATATAAGTTGTTAAAAAATAGATACAGTTGTGAATTCTATGGATAATTCTCTCTTGTTGGTTGGAATAACATATTACAAGAGTATAATTTAAAAAATTTGTAAATGATTTAATATTCAAACTAATATTTCATCTCTTTCAATGAATCTGATTGTAAAGTAACTAATAGTTACAATAGCGGAGTTCAGTCTTTATAGCATTTTAAGTGTAAATTTGTTATCGTAGCAATTTTTGAATTTTTGCAATGTTCTCGAAAGCAGTTGTAGCGACAGATTGCTACGATAGCGACTTTACAACTTTAGTGAACTCCACTAATGTTGAATTGTTGTTTAATAGCATTCAGATTATTATCAAAATCTACGAATAAGATAGAAATTAAGGGAGAGTTATCTATTGTGGCAAAATTTCAGAAAAGTTTTTCAAGTTTTTGTGCAATAAAAAAGGTAAGTATACGCATTGTGCTTATTTTTAGTTTCTCTCTAAGATTCCAAAGTGATTTGATTTGATTTGATTTGACTGATGCTTTAACAAAATGTCCGTGAATTTATAATGTGGGACTTCAGGTGTCTTCCAATGTGGGATTTTTTTTTGGTCTTCGTTTTAGTTCTTTGTTTTTCTTTTTCAAAATCAGATTCAAATTTATCATTACACCCAAAAAGAAAAAATTATCAAACATTTTCTGGACTTTGATGCATTGCTTCGATACAAAAAATAAAGGTAGAACCGTCAAAGAACTGTCAAATTTTTTGACACTGAACGTGCTGATTGACGTTTTTCGTATTCAAAAAAGATTAAGTTGTGATGCCACTTCGATATAATATTAAATTATTGTTATTTAAAGTTCTAAGGATTTTAATATCTTTTTAAAAGACTAATTTAATTTTGGGCGAATATATAAAAATGTTTATACAAATTCAACAGCAAATAATACATTGCAGTATTAAAAAAATGTTTAAGGGATTTCCTAACAACAGTACGGTAGCACATTTTCAAAGGCAAAAGAATAAACATTGGCTCTACCTTTATTTTTTGTATCATGCAAAAAAGCAACGTTTTTTCACTTCTGAAAATTGTGACTCCGATTTAGATGCGGAACCAAGTGAATCTAAGGAATCATTTTCATTATATGGTCAATTGAACAAATACAATTTCTTATCTTGAGGTTCTCACTTCAATTACTTAACACTTTTTGTAGTTGTAGTGAACGTATGATAGAGTCCCACAAATTTGTTAAGCCGATTTTAAGCCTTTCAGATTATTGGAAAACAAGTTTTAATCAAAATTACAAATTCTATTAAGCAAACACATAATCATTTAGAATACCTATGCAATGATATATTAGGAGCTCGAAACTGTTTTCATTGTGAAAAATGATGATGAAAAACCTAAACCGGTCCCACTATAGGCAACTCTCCCTTACTAATCAACTAAAGACATAGCAATAAGATAGTAAGCTTTTTTAGAATAACGAGACAAGTGGTGCTTTACAAATGAAAAAAAAACTGGTTACACTAAACAATAAATAGAAATTGTTAATAGTTTCTAAAATTGTTTGACAACCTTTAATTACCGATGTAACATAATCCAACATTTTTTTTGCCAGAGATTTTTTTATTAACAGTGTGTTTGATTAGGGAAAATTCCAAATAACGAGGCATTAATAAAAACCGCCTAATCAAACCGCCTAGTCAAATAAACCAAACAATAGTTTCTGAAATTGTTTGATAATATTTAATTACTGATGTAACATAATCTAAATATTTGCCAGAGATTGTTTTTATTAAGTGTGTTTGATTAGGGAAAATTCCAAGTAACTAAACATTAATAAAAACCAATTAGGCCGCCAAGTCATAAGAAGTCAAATGAAGCCAGCTCAAATCGTTTGTTATGCAAATTCTCGCATCTGCCGTGGAGTCGCCGCAGGCAAAGCGTATTACATGAATTGATGGGCCATGGTTGATGGCACGGCTGAGGCAATCAGCCCAGACCGAGCGACGCTGTGACTGGGGCTCAAATTCAACTCGAACCTGTGTGGGCCACAGCGCTTGGAGGGCACCAGAAGCGGGTAGAAGTCACTGTTGGACGGAGCATTGGATCGCTGCTCAAAATGCAAGCTGGCTATAACATCCGCAGGCTAAACAAGACAAAATATCGCACGCAAATATTACTGGCCATTGAGCAAAAAATAAGACAAACGACATACATATAAGAAAATTTCCAAGGCAACAACAGCTGCTGCAGACGCTGTGTGGACTCGACGGCAACGGCAAAATATTGGCAACTTGTTGCTGTTGTCATGTAAGCTCCCGATCACATAATCGCCGGCCAGCAGTGATAAAACCAGCAACAATAACAGAAACAAAAAAAAAAACAGCAACAGCAGTAACGCACATATTAAATAATTTAAACCGCAACGAGAGAGCGAGAGAGGAGAAACAAACAGAGAAAAAGCAGCAGACAGCTCGGTTGGCAGTCGGTCTTGAATGTTGAACACTTGAAAACGCTTTCGACTTGTAAATTACCAGCATTGCATTGTCACTGCATTGTTGCTGTACAGCAGTTATATTGGTAATATGTGGCTTTTGTTTTTGGCGCGACACGCATCCGACATTGGCCCGGCTCGACGTAATTCCGCGCCCAAATATGTGTGCAGCGCCGCTGCGGTTGTATCGGCGCGTTCGTGTGCGAGATTGCTTGCTGGTATTTGTATTAGTCGAGTAGGTAGCACCAGTTTGGCCAGTGGCTCGCCTGCGTGTGCACGGCGACACGGCCGACCAGTTGATTGCGCGCAAAAGCATAAATTCCCAGGCTGTGGTCGCATGGCTGACAGGTGGACAGCTGGACAGATGGCAGGTAGCAACCGCTGCTTCCTATTTGTAGAGCAATTTATGGCGCCTTATCAAGACGTCATCCGAATTCTGTCGACGGTCAGCGTGCGGCCAATAAATCCGCCGCTTAGTTTCCTACGAGTATGCGACTTGTTGTTGCTGTTGTTGGCTTGTGCTTGGTGCAACAGTGGTAAATGCAGTTGCAGTCAATGCGGTTGTTGTTGGTGTTTTCTTTGTTGTGGCTTTGTTTGTCGTAAACAAAATAGCTAACGCAACGCCTGTCAAATATTTGAACAGCGCAGAAGCTGGTCGGCTGGCTGGCTGGCTGACTAGTTGAAGGGGACTTTTATTGCGTTTGCTTTTCAATTTTTCCCATTTCTTCGTTTTTCTTGGGTTTCTTTTAGTTTTTTGGTAAGTCATGTAAACAATGTGGTAGCTCGAACTACCAGTGGAGCAGCAAATAAAACTCACACACACCGAGCCACAAACGACTTGTGTGTGTGTGTGTGTGTGTGTGTGTGTTGGCGTTCGTATGGAGTCTGTTATGGTTTCTCGATCTGCCGCCGAGTGCATGTAAATTTGCTCAACTCTCGAGTGTAATGCTTTTGTCAATTGGTAAATAGCAGCGGGCGTAGAATTATTTTTATAATGTTTTCATGCCAACACTTTTATGTCAACGCAGACCGCATAGAGTTGCAGCACCAATCGGAATGGGAAATATCATAAAACTGTGTTTTGATGCATTTTTTGTTTTGTTTAAAAGGTTTTTCGCTTTTTTGTAGATTCTAGTGTAAAAATTGTGGCCTTGCACAGTGCGAGTGCGAGTAGCCATTAAACTTCAGTCATTGGCCATTGTAATAAAATTGTTGTTGCGCACAAATGCGGAGAACCGCTTTGAATCTTTTGATTGCAATCTTCGATGGAGTTTTGTTTACTCTGTCAAAAGCGATAATGTAAATATTTTTTCCCAAAACGTTAATTATAAACCAAATGTTTCATTTCAAATCGCATCGATTGTGCAATAATATTTGTGAACCGAAACGCGGCAATTAACGTCTCTATTGTAAGTGCTTTCACCTTGAGATTTTCAAAGTAATTTGTGTTTTAATAGACCAACAAAAAGAAAAAACAAACAAAACAATACGTTTTATTTTTGGCGTATTTATAATATTACACGTTTTGTATGAATTTCCTTTATACGAGCATTTTATGGTTGATTGAAAATGCAATAATTTTTTTGAATACCTACCTTAACATTCAAATTTTGTTTCATTAAATATTAAATGAAATTTCAGCGGAAGCTAAATGCTATGATTAAGCTTAAGGATCGACATGAATAAAGTGTGAAATAATTAATTCTTTGCAGTTATGCTCATCCTACGAGGGCAGCTTGAGAAGTCAGTGAGTTTTTTAATTTCCCGCGTAGTAACTTTAAATGTAACACTGCTACTGTCAACTACAATCTCTTAATAAGCTACATTCAAATTCTGAGCATGATGCGTCATTTACTTTGTTATGAGAGACATTGAAAGTAGACAACTTTGTGATTTTCGACAAAAATGGAAAAAAGTGAATTTCGTGTGCTGATAAAAAATTTTTTGTTGCGTAAATGAACCATCACCGAAACCAAGGAAAGGCTTGATAAATACTATAGGCACTCTGCACCACCAATTTGAATAGTTAAGAATGGGTTTACTGAATTCCGTTGTGGTCGTAGCAGCACAAGAGACGCGAAAGTTCAGGTCGTCCAAAAGAAGTTGTCACGCCAGAAATGGTTGATAAAGTTCATGGAATGATATTGGACAAACGAAGAATGAAAAAAGTGGCGAAGAAAAAAGTTCTCTTCCACCAGGACAACGGAACAGCGCACACGTGTGTAGTTGCTGTGGCAAAAATCCATTAATTGGGCTACGAACTGCTATCCCACCCAGCCTATTCTCCAGATTTAGCTCTCTGCGATTATTTTCTGTTCCCAAATTTGAAGAAATGGCTTGGCGGTAACAGATTTGGCTCGAATGAAGAGGTCATCAGTGAAACCTTTGCCTACTTTGAAGACCTTGAGAAAACCTATTATTTGGAAGAAATCAAAAAATTTGAAAAACGATAGACTATTTGTATCGAGCTAAAAGCTAAAAGCTATGTTGAGAAATAAAACTTTTTTTGTCGAAAAAAAATTATTTTATTCAAAAAGTCATTTTTTATTTTATTATTATTTTATTTTATTCTCAAACTGCTCTCGTAAGTTAGTTGAATAGTTGTAATGCCATTTTAAATAAAGTATGTAGTAAAAATTAAAATTGAAGGCTTTTTTTTCTTGTTTAATGTTCTTTTTTCTTTATTATATTAAAAGATAGTAAAAGATGTTTTGAACATAATCACTCAAACTATTCTAAAGACACAAACAAAATTGGACTGTTGAAATCATAAAATGTTCATGCGTCTATAAAGTGGCAGCGATATAAAGTAACTAAAGGGTTAACAGCCAACTTGACTTTAGGAGACGCACTTACTTCATTGGTTATGATAGGATCAAACACTTAGGTGCAAGATTTTAGCATATCATAATGGATCATAATAGAGCTCATTAAGATTAAAGCACATCGTAATGAATACAAAAAATATTAAAAAAAAAATAAAAAATTAATTTAAAAAAAAATTCATAAATATTAAGAACTGAGAAATACTTCTCTAAGAAATACTTTTTGTGGTATCAAAATGGAGCTAAAGCGCTTATTGTCGTTGCCGGAACCAGTAGGTTTCACTTCACCACTTTAACTAAGAACTACTAAAACTTAGTAGGAGAAATATATACATATTTGATAGTCCAATTTATGAGAGTTTTGTCAATACGGTGAAAAAGAAAACTCAATGTTTTATATTGTATGCACAGATTATGAGCGTCTATTGAGAAAAGTATTCGATATGGAGGGTAGGTTAGGTTATTGCGATTCCTTTTAGTTAGGATCTACTGTCCTTCCCTGTTGAGTTCCCTGTAGATCCAGATGGGGTCCTTTGGAAACCATTTGGAGAGGAAATTGTCTGGATCAGTAATCTGTGCATCGGTTATTTCCGCAGGTCCATCAAAGAACCTGCTTTCAAGATGCCGAAGCAGTCGTTCCTGTAGTGATGGACAGTGGCAGGTGCTTTCTTAATTTTACTGCTGCTGCTTCTGCATAAATCGTCGATCGCCAGCCGCTATTAGTGCAGTGGCCTGCAATTATTCGATATAAAATTCGGTGGAAGCATCACACCTTTCATAAAAGGACCAAGCGGACGAAAGTCTGTCATCGTCTGGAGAGTAGTTTTCAAGCAGGCCAAAGTTTGTTATGGCCAGCAAAATCATTATAACTTGTAAATTATACTAATAGAAGCATTAATTTAAATGAAATTATAAACAATACGCAATAAAGCTGTTGATTTTTCAAAGATTCCAGGAGTATGTAAATGACTAGTATTTAGTTTCATCAAAATCACAAACGTCAAATTAGTCCACAATTAAAGTGCAGTAAAACATTAATTTGCATGTGAAAGAAGCAGGAAGCGGTTTTAATGCAGTGCACACAGTCCAATTCAAAGTGCCAAAAAGTATAGAAATCTGATATATGGTAGGCGGAGACAGAGGGGCCGGTAGTGCGAAATTGCTGCATTGCAGTGCGACAGTTGCGTGTCGTGTGGGCAATGCGAAGCGGTGCTTGAATGCGTAATTTATGTGGCACTGAAGCCACTTGATGCATGTCAATCGAGTGGCGAATAGTTGCGGCCGCGCACGGGCGGGAGCGGCCAAGTGGCACTGGTATGTATGTGACGACATGTGGTGGCGCATGCCGCATGCGTAAACAGCGCTGCAGCAGAAGGTAGCAGTCAGCGATGGCGCAACAACAACAACACTGCAGCAACGTACTTTGTGGCTGAGCCCGGCCGCAGTTAGAGTGTGGTGGCAATAATCGAGTCGAGCACAGGTGGAGAAAGTTAGCAACGCGGCGGCCAACAGCAGCAGCAGGCAAGTGCGAGCGGTTTGGCGTGCTGCTTTGCTTGGCAAATTCAAAAAAGCGGCAACCACAACACTGAAAACTTACTAAGCGAACAGCAACATGACGATAAGAAAAAACCAAAGTGGGCAAGAGGCTAATAAGAAAGCAAAAATGATAGTGGGGAGCGGCAAGGCTGATGAGCGCACGAGGTGGTCGCGACTGAGAGCGCGTGTGCACGAAAAAGAAACTTGACGATCGCATAAGAAATGACTTTGGGGTTCGGCTGTTGCTGCGTTGACGCTGTCGTGCAGATGAGCGGAGTGGCGGCGCGTGCTGGGGATGGGTGGTGGCGACGTCAAAGCAACAGCCGCAATTATTACGAAATCGCATAATAACAATAAATGGAATTTGAATGGGAGCCACGATTGTGCGGAAAAATTGGGAGGAGAATGCGGTGCGCATGAAGCACCAGCAGCCCGAAAAAAACCGTATTTCGCAATGGCAGTGTGCATTCAGCGCATTCATTCATTCCATCACTCAGTGAAGCATGGACACTGCCCGCTACGCTGCTCTCGGTTTTGCAGCTGGATGCCACCACTTTGGCCACTTAGGCAGTGCGCTTCCCTCCACCACTTGTCGAATGAAACATTATACTTGAAATTAAATAATTGGTCGCTGCTCACTGTTGCTGCGTTTCGTTTTCAACTGCCAGCAAAAGTGTAACAGCGCGCACGCAACACCACAACTGCGAGGATACACACAAGTGTGACCGTGGCGTAATCGACCGGCTGCCGGAGCGACAAACGGACACAACCGGACAGTTGGCCACACTTGTCACCACCACAACAACAACAACAACCACAGCTGAAAAACGAAAAACCGGCATGACACCGACATGGCCGGAAAATTTCGTACAACTCAGTTTGGTGCGCGCGGCGTTTCTTGCACTTTTGCTTTTTAATCGTTACTTCATTTCAGTTTTCTCCTTTTTTCACCATTGCACCATTGCAGTGTGGTTGTACGCTTGAAATTGCATTACGCCAGCTGTCGATAATTTCGATGTCGGAGCGGAAATGCAGTCAGTCAGTTGCTGGGAAAGTTGTCCGGTGACATGTGTCGGCGTCAAATGTAGCCAAAAATCAAATTAACCCCTTGACGTATCAGGTAGCGCAACGAAATTCGTTTCCAACTGTTCGCACACAACTTGCACAAAACAAACCGGTTTGGATGCTTACAAACGGCTGCAAAACAAAACGAAATGTGAATGCGTGTAATAAAACTATTTATTTTAGATGTTGTGCACGGCAACAACTAATTTTATTTTTATTATTATGAGAATCGAAATATAATAACCTGTAAAAAATTAATGGTATTTCATAGTAGATAACAAATTGTACACACAGAAATTGTACCACGAGTCAGACTCGTGATAATCATGTTTGGCACAAAAATTGTACCACGAGTCAGACTCGTGGAAATACGTCAAGGGGTTAAACCGCACTAGAATGACAACGTCTTATCGACGGTTTCGCATGGCGTTCGTTGTAGTCACTCGTTGTGGCGGCGGCCAGCGATAGCCATCTCCAACTGTTCCACAAGCATTCTGACGCAGCTTTGCAGTCCGCTCACAACTGGTCCGGCGTGCAGGTTTTACTGATTCACTGGAGCGCTGGATGCGTCGGTCTGTTTGTAACCGACAGCTGCGGAGATAAAGCAAATCGCTCTGACGCCGATCACTGGCTCCAATTTATCTACATTTGTATTCAGCGCCGACACACTGCCATATTGAAATTCAAATTGGGTCTTAATCGAAGCAATTCTGTTCTGCGCGCCAAACACACATATGCAATCCAAGTACAAATGTACTTACTTAAATATGTGCATATTTAAAGTGGCAATGCAACGCGTATCGTTCAGTTGTATGTCACTAGGAAGAACGCAAGCAGGAGTGAATGATTCGGATGAAAGTAAAATACGTCAATGAAGACCGAGTGCGCAGCAAAGGTAGAAAGACGTGTGATACGCTAATCCTGTGAGTTGTGGATATTCAAATCCATGAATAAGATTTCTCTATACATTAAATCTGTGAAAACGTCCTTTTTTCAACAGACTTTATTTTTCGAAATAATTTCTTGAACAGTGGATTTAAAAGTTAAAACTGAAGATTTTAGTCTCAAGTCGCATTTAAGAATGCATCCAACTGCTCCTCCGAGTCCATGTTCAAGCTTCGTTTAAGCTGATGTCCCTTTTTCAAAGGTGACTGCATCTTGTCGTGTAGTCAATGTGTTTTTTATAATTGAATAAGCATATCAAAGTTTCCGACTTTTGGATAACAAACAGATCTGGGCAAATGTATAAGGTGTCTCTTTGAAATTGGACAGATTTTGTCCACGATTATTCCGATTATTAAAAATGGAGCGATACACACAAAAAACAATAGATTTGTTGGAGCTACGATTTCTAGACCGAATCATCTATCTAATCTCCAATGTCAACTGGCCACCAAGATTGAGTGATTTAAAGATTTCATTCTTTGGAGTTTGTGAAATCTCTGGTCTATGCAAATAAACCACAAACAGTTCCTAAGCTTAAAGCCGAGACCCAACACCTCATCGGTGAAATAGAGCCACGTTTTTGTCAAAATGTCATCGAAAATAACTGAAGGGCTGTCATTCGAGCCGTGGGGGTCATTTTATGGGGGATATTTTATTTTCAACCCCCCAAACACAAAAATTGCTGGTACAAAATATGATTTCGAATGGTATTCGGCTCCAAAGTTGTACGCGAAACACCCCAAAATGAAATCCTATGTGCGCTACTGGTGTCCAGTGATAACCCAGACCAGTCCTATAGTCAAGTAGTGTCAAGATTTTGAGTCAATTTTCGATTCTTTAAACTTTAAATACATATAGAAGTGTTGGGACTCAAGAGCCAACTCTCTTTGTAATATAATATTTTTTCCAATCAGATTCAATTTGAATTTTTCTATAGTCGAATTATAACGCACTTTTTTGTACTTTAAGTACTTCTTTTTAAAGGACCATATATCTAACTAAAAATAGTTTGCCTTACATATGCATTGAACACAAGTAGAAAACGTTTAAGTATAGAAAAGGAATTTATAAAACTATTCAACTAAATTTATTATCTTTAATCAGTTTTACATTCGGTTTAATCCAGAAAAATGAGCCCTAACAGCTCTTGAACCATACCAAAGCATCCTGTAACTAGGATGTTGCATTAAAACAAAAACAAAATTATAGCAATTTATCCACAAGAATGGACAAATGAATAAAACGTTTCGTTCGTTCGCTTGTCTGCCTGAAGGCTGTTGCTGCAAACTCCGTTGACAAGTATTTGCCTGGCAACAACAAAGACTCGGCCAAGAGCGGCTACCATGTGTGGCCGCCAGCAGATGTGCTTTGCAGCGGAATGGTGTATTGGTGTCGGAAATAAATGGAAAAACAGCCCCAGGGAATTCCTGCGCGCTCGTGGTACGTGGCGGCGCGCAACGGAGCAGAAAGTCACACGACGCAACACAAATGGGCCATGCGGCCGGAATGTGAACAGCCGCCGAGCAGTAGAATGCAGCAGTTGACAAGCAGCCAAAGCCATAAATAAACTGAAGCCGTCCGTGCTGCGACAGGCCATGCGTCACCCAGTTCGCTATCGCTAAGCGAAGCATTTGTTTGGGTGTTGCATCGGTCAAAGTTAAGCAAACCGCTTTGAACTGAAATGCTAAACTTTTTGTGACAAACTTACCGTTTTTGTATTTCGCAATGCTTATCTGGATCGATGGCTTATCGCGCACTAATTGTTAGATTTTCACACACTACTCGGGAAGCAGCTGGAAGGGTTACTGAGTGAATGCGGTGGTTGCACTTGTTTCTAGCACGTCGCAGTACACGCTGCACTTGAGATTAGATCCAGCCAACATGTTACAGTTGAACGTGGCCAAGTTTAGTTATATAATTTCTAATTTAACCAAAACGACGATTGGCTGTTGTACGCGCTTGACACTTGCGAAATTTTCACCAGCGCGATTTTGCTTTACGACTTTCGCTTTTAACACCGTTTAGTTTTTATGTTTCTTTAAGCATTCGTGTATTTTCGTTGGGCTGGCAGTAGCTGACTGCTGGTTGACTGGAGGCTTTTGCAGAAAATCTCATCAGCCGCACCGTTTCACTTGCGTTTTCGATTTTTTCTTCAGTTCGCAGCGCTGCTAGCGCACAGCTATCACTTTTTCATTCAATAAAAGTCGCAGTCGATTTGTCGCCAATTAATATGAAATATGAATTGAGTGAATTTAATTCCTTTAACGATTTTCTAATTTTCTCGTCCTTTCCGTATTATCAGCAGTGTAAACCAACATCAGCTGTTGTTTGTCATCAACTGTCAGTGCGTTCAGCATTTTCTCAAGTAGACACGACAAACAGGGTGGCAGGTAACTGAATTTTTTATTGTTTCCGCCTTAAACAGTGTGCCAGTGAAACAACAGTGTACTATATACCATTTTTATATGGTGTACATTCGAATTACAGAAAATATGAACACACCTTACCATATGTACGTAAAATGCTTTTAAACTTTTATGTAGATCGTTTCCTGACGGTATATAATCGTTTATTCAATTAAATTAGCAAATCGAACCTGTTAAATATACGATTTTAGTCAGGAATCAGATTTTCTACATCAAAAACATATTCTACTTCGTACAATAAATCTGCATTTAGCGCCATCTATCTGTCAAGTCTTCACAGCCATTCACACAAATATTTTCCATTGTTACCTCACCTTAAAATTGAATTTCGAACTGGACCGTCAGGCGTTTTGACAGCTGCGTCGGCGATTTGTGATTTGCAAAAAATTTTGACTGCCCAGCAGTTTAAGAGTCAGAAGTTGGTATTTTTTTTATTTAAAATAAAAATAAGAAGTTGAAAAGTATTTCTTGCACAATGACGGCGCCACCAGCGAATGTGTCCGCCTATCTGGCCACACAAAAGAAAACGACGAATAAAGAGCTGGCCGCGGAGTGGACAACTATTGAGGACTTGTACAATGAGAAGTGAGTTTCTGCGACGCCTTCCATTGGGCCAATAATAAAGTTTCTGCTTGCGCACTTGCAGATTATGGAACGAGCTGACCATCAAACTGACGCGTTTCGTGCGACATTCGTCTTTGCAGGACGAGGACGCTTTGCTTCAGCTGTACAAGAACTTTATTACATCTTTCGAGATGAAGTGAGTGCTCATTAAATTGAGGTTATGTTTACCAGTTTGAGACTTTCTCTGCTCTTCCTACTATTTTGGCTTTGGCTGACTCAAGGATAAATCCCTACGGACTAGTACAAATTCTAGAGGTTGTGGTGGAGCACATTTCAGACAAAAAGGAGGCGATTGAGTTTCTGGAGAAGCTAAAGGATAAAGTGCATATCTGCGACGAGGCAGTGTGGTATATACAGGTATGACGAAGCGGTATTAGCGCTAAGCTGATAGCTAATGCTCTCTGTGCGGCTTAGGTGCTGCAAGGCAACATTCACCTGACCAATCTCAACGACTTGGACGCCACAAAGAAAATCATCGAGGGGCTGCGCGATGTGCTGGAAGAAGCTGGTAACGTGACGCCTGTGCACGGCAAATACTACATGCTGGCGTCGCAGTACTATCGCCGCGTGGGTAAGCACAGTGACTACTACCGTTGCGGACTGCAGTTTCTGGGTTGTTCCTTGGATGACTACCCCAAGGATGAGTGGCCACAGCAGGCGTTCTTTTTGGGATTGGCCGCTCTGCTGGGTGATGGTATCTACAACATTGGTGAATTGGTAAGACGAGAAAAAGAGCCAAACTAAAGGGCCAAAGCTTAAAATGTGTTTGCATATGTTTGTACTTCCAGCTGGCACATCCCATACTGGAGTCGCTGAAAGGCACCGATAACGAGTGGTTGGTAGAGCTGCTGAAAGCATTCAACTCGGGCAACATTACAAGGTAAATGTGGGGAGGGGTGAATTGGTGTAGCAAATTGGTAAGAATGTGCTTCTCGCAAAAGGTTCAATGAGATGAAAAAGACTTGGTCGAAAATACCCGACTTGGCGGCACAGGAGGTCAAGCTGCGCCAGAAGATCTCATTGCTCTGCCTGATGGAAATGACCTTCAAGCGTTCGGCCACTCAGCGTGCCATCTCGTTTGAGGAAATCTCCAAGGAGACCAAGTTGCCGCTGAAAGAGGTCGAAATGCTGATAATGAAGGCGCTGGCACAAGATCTGGTTCGTGGCGAAATCGATCAGGTGGCCGGCGTGGTGAACATGTCGTGGGTGAGTGCCGTAACTCAGAAAATTAATACATTGAAAGCGAATTAATGGTAATGTTTGGTCGCTTGTTTGGCAGGTGCAACCGCGCGTGCTGGGCCGTGCACAAATTGCCGGCATGGCCACCACTCTGGATCACTGGATGGCGTCCATAACGTCAATGGAAAAGTTGATGGAAACACGTGCTGCAGAAATTCTAACTAATTAGTAGTTACTTGGATTTTTTTCATTGAATCCTTTTCGAACCACACTTTTTTTAAATATTATTTAGCATTAAAATTGAAAATAAAATAATACAAAAACCGAAATGGCGAAAGCACAACATTTCCAACCTGACATTGCAGCAAAAAGATTTTAATGAAGTCTTCTCAATTGTCTTTAGACAATGCGAAATAATTTGAACACAGTGGAATTAGTTTTTGGTTTTGGAGATACTTGTTTATTTTGTATAAATTTGTTTGCTCTAGTGTACAATTAAGATTAGTTTTACTGAATAGTTGGTTGTCTCTTAGATATCGCATTTAGCTTGATTGTAACATATGCCGAAGCCTTGTGGCTTTCGCTACACTCGCAGAATTTCGTCCATCTCTTTAAACTTGAATTTCCTTTACTGTGCTTGTAGCTTTCTAAAAATTAAATGACTATCAGCTGCATAAAGAATATAATAGTTAAACATTAAAAATACACTGAAAGCATTTAGCCCTACATAAATAAGCGCTAACGACTAATTGTTGCAACTTGTCGGTTTGTTTGCTTGTTTAGGTGTAAGCATGTGTACGAGTATGAGAACTGCAGGCTGCGCTAATGGTAGCCTTTTCAAGCAGCCAACAACAAATCCATTGCACATCCACTCGGCCATCAAATGTTGAGGCAGCGCAGCTTGCGCTCCTGTATGCGTGACGTGAACTCGAATGTGGGCGGCCGCCTGATTTCCTCGTGCGAGTCGCGTCGTATGCGCTCGGGCGTTGTGCCCATCACAGACCACAGAGGTATTTGGCGTTGCTTCAGCTTCTGCAGCACGAGCCGTTCCAGATCGAAGAGGTGCTCGTCCTCAATGTCGGGCATCTCTTGGCGCATGAATTCGGCCAGGCGCAGCAGGTATTCGGCGTTGTGCCCGCTGGGGCCGCGGCACTCGACAATCTGCTCGGCGATGCTGCTCAACGAGTCGTCGCCCAGCCAGTGGCAGTTGTCGGGCGTGGCCACGTACACTTGGACCTCGATTGCTTCCCCGCTAAAAGGAGTGTCGTAGGAGGCGACGCGCGGGTAGAACTTTGTGTCGACAATGGCATAGCCACCTGCAAGCAAATACATAGTCGATGCGTTGAAAGTTTAATTATGAATTGAGTAAAAAGAAGAATTGCATTTGGCTTTAGAAAAAATTATGAAAATTTAAAATAAGAAAAAAAATAGTATTGGCCAGCATTGGGTAGTGACATTAATTTGAAGTATGGCTTCTGGAAGTGGGAAACGATGGTAAAAGTTGAGGGAGCAGAAACTGCAAAATTGCCCTTTTGAATTAACTAATCTTGAGACTGAGCTAAGAGTACAAGTCCAGCTGTGACTGAGACTCAAAGGTTCTGCTCCTAAGCTATTTTTCCCCGACAACTAAGATTTTACTTACTTACTTTGAGGCAAGAATTTCTTTCTTTAGGGTTCGCTATTTTGTTGCCATATGGCAACATGCTACTTTGTGGACGTCTGCATCCTCTATTGTTGGAAGAATACATTTTTTTGTTGGTCTTTAGAATAGTTTGAAGTTTAGGAAAAATACGAAATTAATAAACTGAATATTTAAGTTTAAAGAAGAAAAGTATACACTTTTTATAATGGTATATCTTGACATAGTAAAGGAAGAAAAGCAGAAAAAATTAGAGAACTTTTTAATTTGACGTTTTCTTTCAATTCAGATACTTTTTTCTTAAATTTTCAAATTTTCGTTATGCGTAAAAATTTTAATGTTTAAGTAATTATTACAGCCACAACGATGTGGTTGCTCTCATAGAAAAACACTCTAAACTACAGGGACCGAGTATAAAAATTTAAAAATTTCTTATGGAATATTCCTAATATAACCACATAGAAGCCTAAGACGTAAAATTTAAAATTTTAACTTTCCCCAGTAAAAACCTGTAGCGAAAGGGTTAATGTCTGAATCTCTAATCTAAATGTAAACATTTTTTTTATGAAGGATAATAAATGCACTATGATGTTTCTAATAATAAAAAACAAAAAATAGTCGACTTTCCTTTATTCTATAATTAACATCCACCACAACAATTCCCACTCAACAAGAAAAATGTATCGATTCCTCACTTACCTAATGTGCATTCGCGTTGCTTCAGGTACTCCAACGCCGTGTCGCCTGTTATTCTATACGCACAGCCCCAAGTAATGCCCTAAAAATAAAATAAGATAAATTAATTAAGTCTTCGATACACAAAACAGTTCCAAGAAAACAAGTACAAATTGCACGTTGCGGCCTTGCGAGGACATTAAATCACTGTTGCCAGATGTGTTCATGGTTTGCCCAAAAGTATGCAATATTTTGTGTTGGTAGTGTTTTTCATTCGTACGAATGCTTTGTGCACAGTTCGCAGATACGTTTTCGCTGTGCGTTCGGTATAAATACCGCCACGAGTACACAACGTACGCCGCTGGTTAGCGCTGTGCGGAAAGTCTTTCATGCTTGTCACTCGGGGTCACAGACGAACTCCTGGTAGTTCAGCGCAATGCACCCTGGGGAAAGTCCCCGGGCCGAAGTTAGAAAGTAACAAGGTGTAAAAAAGGCCCCCTCGACTAGCCTCCCTCGGCAGCAGGGGTTTTCTTTGTGCGCCATCGCCTATATTCCGGAGGAAATTCGCCGCGCGCAACGAACGGAGAGAGAAATCGAGTTCCATGCGAGCGGTGTCCACGGAAACGTGCCAGATTTATGAGATATTGACGAGTTTGAAACCTGCGATGTCGCCTCGTTAACTCTTCGCGTGTCTCAGGCGTGAGGGGGAGGTGGCATCTATGGGTTCTTACACGAAATGGGGCTTACATTGAGAGGCTGCTGCAAGCGCTTTTTTGGAGAAACTCTTTTTGAAAAAGAAAATCCCTATGCCACAAATTTTTGACTGTAACTCGGCGAAAAAGCGACGGCGGGTTGCATTTATAAACGTTTTACGTTTTACATCGCTTTGGCCGTACATATCTACGAAAATTTGATGTGTATTTGTTTGTGTGATGTGCACTTACATTGTTGCCACTCACCTCTTTGTCTTCGATAAGCGTTGCCACACGGCCGGGCTGTAAATGAACACACATAAAGAAAATTATTACTTGGGTTATTTTTTACGACTTTTGCTACACTTTCCAATAGTTAATTAATTAATCTGTGTGGGCGGATGCCTTGTGATCCATATATTTATTACGTTTTATTTTTGTATTTTTTATTTATTTCATTTCGCACCACCTTGACTCGCAAGACGCGGCACAATTTCGTTATTACGCTGACTGGGAAAAACAACTTTTAAAAAACTTGTGCGAAGAATGAAATTATTACGTTTCATTGCTCTCTTTCAAGTGCGACGTTACGGAAATATATCAACTTGAACTGTGTAGAGTACTTGAAAACTGATATTTTAAAATTCTTTCTATTTTGACCAACAAATGCAGGTTTTTGGATTTTTGCTACTTCGAAATCAAATTTAGAATTTTAAATATCATAAAGTCACAACTCGAAATTTTCCGGAATCGACTTTTTTACAAAAAAATTCGCAGTACATATCACTAACTACTTCAAATACTTCATTCTTATCACTATCTTTTTTAATACTGTTGTCTGTCCGTTGCTTCTGCGCGATCAACAGTTTTTTGCATATCCTGAAAATTGGTGATTTTTGAGTTCTGACTGTTTTGTATTTAGTTTGCGATATATGCGCAGAATATTCTGGTCAAAAATATTTAGAAAAATTTATATATTCTGGAAACTGACGAGTGAAGAATCCTTAATCAAGCAGATAAATCTATGAAAATGTCGTTAGTTACAGACTAATTTGTTCATATTTATGATATTAATATAGATGTTTTTGCCTTATATTCTGTCCAAACATAATCAGAAATGACCAGATCTGGAAACTGCCGAGTAAAGGATCCTTGATCAAGCGATGAAAATGTCAGTGAATAGGTCACAGGCTAATAAAACCATCAACCAGCACCACAAGAATAGCGTTCCTCCCAAGGGAGCAGAAGACGCGGACGACTGAAAAGCACCTGGAGGAGGATGTCGACAGCACAAAAACAACAGTTCTAAATCGAGTCAGATGAAAAAGCCTAGTTGAGGCCCAAAAGGGATATTTTAAAAGGGCTGATAAGTTGTTGGTTTGGTTCAAGCGGCAAATCAAAGCAGTTGATTTGAGTCAGAATTGATTTATTGCGTCAAAGTATGTTATTAATATTCTAAAATTTCGCTGCTCTGATCCATATCTGAGACACAATTTTGTGTTACTGAAGAAAGAAAAAACCAAAGTCTTCTCCTAAATATCGACAGATATGTCGCATTATATTTTGCATCTTTTCAGAACCAAAGCTTGGCATTAGTATCTTTTGTGCGGTTACTCTTTTTAAGCAAACAACATAAGATACGAAAGATCTTATTTTTCAATTAATTAGTTAAAGTTACTATGTTAATAATTGCTAATACTAAAAGGTTTTTAAAAGCCGAAAACATTGCGGCCAAATCACTTCTTTGTAAGTATCGATATGAGTCATTGGGGAAAAACATTGAATCAAAGTTTAGGGTGCATGTTGTCATAAAAATAAACATTACTTTGATTTAAGCAGGTTTTGAATTAAATATAAAGTTGTCATCTCTTTAAAAGTTTCCCAAACAAATCTGCTTTGATTTCACTTCTACCAGACAACTATGAAAAGTAAAGAGCTGAGACATTATATTATACATCAAATCATCAATCAATCAACATCAAATCATCAAATTCTCGAATTCCATCTAAACTATATGACAGCAAGTTTCCTTCTAAAACTTAAGCATTGAGTGCTTTGACTGTGCATTGCTGCATTCATATTGAAACATCGAATGTGTATACAGTGAAATTCCTCATTACGGACAGTCCTTATATACGGACAGCTTCAACAGCCGGACAAATTTTGCAGACACAGCAATTTCATTAAGTTTTCCATACGAATTTCCATTCCAATTACCGGACGCTCTAATAACTAGACGCGCAAACTATATTTCAAACCATTTTAATTAAAAAATCTCTCATAAACGCACAAAATTCAAAAATATGAAAAACCAGTTTTTTAAAAACCAGTATTTGAAAATTAACATTTTAAATTAAAACAAATCAGTGTTTAGGCAATCAATTATGCCATTACTAAATTTTTTCAACCAAAGTTAAATTTTAATAAATTAGAATTAAAATTAAATAAATCACATTAGACTTGTACAATGTACGTAATTTACCTATGCATGTAATAAATATTAAATATATATTCAATATTCATTAATTCGTACAAAATTTTAAATAAATAAACGACAGAAACAATTTGATTACAATTTAAACTAACATCTCCCAAAACCGGACAAAAACACTGCGGACGGTGAGTGTTCGGCTATGAGGAATTTCATTGTATTTGCAAAATTCAGGCGTGGTTGTTGGTATTAATTAGCAATTTGTTATTTTACTTCGTATTAATTTCATTGAGCGCAAATAACGTAGCAACACAAAGTAATGCATTAATGGCAATTACAATAAATTTCAATCTATAATTCACACCTATCGATAGTTAGGCCCGACACTGGTTAACTCAAGACTGCAAGTTTTCCATACTTACAAAGACTACATATTATATACGCCTGATATCTCGGCCAATTGTAATGTAGAACCCTAATTGTAGAACCCGATAATAAAATAAAAGTCATCAAAGCAAAAGTTAATAGAAATGCTAAAGAAAATACAGATATTTAAAAATGAAAACTCGTCAAAATGACCGCAATGGTCTTTCTAGTGTTAAAAGTTTGTCAATAAACACGGACACCCTACTGTCAAATGGTTCAGCTAATATGTGCGCGCGTGTGTGATCGATAGTAGCGAATGCCGGCGTGGTGCCGTTTGCGATAAGCTAATAGCAAAATGAAATTATAATAATAAAATTATAATATGCCAATAACGTTGAACATGTGTTGTTCACGTCTGGTACGCTTTTATTTGCACAGAAGCAGACTATTTAATATTTGCTCAACGCTTTTTCTAGCATTTGAGTCGTCGACTGGGCGCTGAGTGCGATTTGGACAGCAGAGAAACCAATTTGGCAAAGTTTTGCCGCTGATAAGGAATTAACATTGGACTGATAGCGGAGTTTATTCAATTTTAATTGGCATTTCAAGTGCTACAGACCGATTACAAACAGATAACAAACAGACGGTAGCAAGAGTTGTGTAGATGCGGCACTTTGGCGTTTAGATAAGTTGGCCCCCTTGCCAGATTTACAATGCATGGTTTTGTAATTCAATATTCAGTTGTGTGTTGAATTGAAAGTCAATGAACTGCGTTGAATTCGAAGTTGTGGTGTAATTAAACAACTGTACTGCTTCAACACTAGAAAGACCATTGCGGTCGTTTTGACGGTTTTTCATTTTTAAATATCTGAATTTTCTTTAGTATTTCTATCAACTTTTGCTTTGATTACTTTTGTTTTTTTTCGGGTTCAACAATTAGTTCTACAATTAGGGTTCCACAATTACGATTAGCCAAAGTAGTTTTTGTAGGTATGGAAAACTTGCGGTCTTTCTAGTGTTAATGTTTGTTCAGGCTAAAACATTCAATGAGTTAATGGTTTAAGTGTAGTACAGTTTAATTTAATGTAATGTGCACAAATCTTTGTAACTGTTACTTTGTAACTAACTGTATAACAACCTGTTTATATCCCTAATATACAGAGGCGATAGTTCGGTTAGGCTAATGAAGAAAGCTGAGCCGCGAATCTTATGCATTCTTCTGGCTAATAAGGGATACTGCCACAATAGGTGGAGAACTGTTTCCTCCTCTTCCTCAGAGCCGCCCCTTCGACAGAAGTCGTTGGATTGCAACCTCAGATAATCACCCGTAAGCACTGAGACTGTTACTCATTGAGTGTTGGCTGAGATTAATCAGCTGGTTGGTCTATTTCATGTTATAAATTAGCCAAGTTAGTCGGAAGATATAGCAGATCTGTTCCTCAGACCATAACTCGTTTACTTCCTTTTGATAAAATTGCTTCCGCATCAGTTTGACCGATGCAAGTGGAGCCCCCATTGAGAGTTGGGATAGGTTAGGTTGAGAGTTGAAGAAGAGGTTCATTCGCCCCATAAATATGCCGTGGATAGTCCTATTTTATCTCACAAGTACCAAATTTTTTGAAATCTGTTATTTAATAATTATACTAAAAAAATATGTAATTCTAATTCGTATCTGCTATTAAATGATTTAAATTTTTTAGGTTTCTGAAGTCGTTGTGATAATTTCAAAGTGCCATTTTAAAGGTAAAATTCCATATTCAGACTGAACTCAATTTGTCATAAAAAATCTTAATTCAGCTCATTGCAACTAGCGCTCCATTGACCATAAGCATGATTCCAACAAATGCTCATCAGACCTGCCAAGTCATACGTGTCAAGGCGTACTTTCCAGACTCTCTTTAAACAAGCAACGCACTCACCTTTTCGGGTGTGCCACGGTGTGTGGCATTGCCCTGCCAGAAGCGCCGCACGAAGCCTTTTATGTAGCCCGTTATGCATTTGTTGTATTCGAAGCCGGGATACCAGCACAGCGAACCGTAGCCAAAGACCCAGCACGTGTGCTGGTCCTGGTCGTTGCCGTTTAGCCGATTGGCCACCGCGCCCGCATCCTCCTCGACTGCAAAGTTGCCGTTTAGGAATAAGTTCTCAAAGTGTGCGGGCGCCTGTTGCTGATTCGGGTCGTGGTTTTGGTTATTGTCCGCCATTGTGGTCGATCGACAACTGTTCGGCGGCTCTGGAACTGTGCAGCTGCGCACTGCGTGGACATGCAACGGATTGGACCGGTGTTAGCTGCGCACCAATGTCGTCGCAGTGGGTAGAATGCGTCGAGCGGCGAGCGTTTGTTGCTGGGGTGCCGTCGCCGCGTCGCGAATTCGAAATGTGCCGGCTGCAGTTGCGCGCTGATCTACAGTGGCCGTTGCATGCGTCTTGTGACGTTGTGGTGGGCGGTGATGGTGGGCGGCGTTGTGTGCCTCGTGCTCGGACCACAAAACGGATTGCTGTTGCTCTCTTCTGCGTTGTTGCTGTGGCGGCTGCTGGATTTCGCAAGACATCGATGTGAGTTTAAGGTCGATGGGAAACGTTGCGCTGTGCGAGAATTCAGTGAAAATAACTCAACATTGCGTTGGGGCGATTTGTGGCGAGTTTCGAAGAATACTAAGCATTTTCGCGAATGGGCTTTTGCTCACTTTTTTCTTTGTTTTTGTAGTTTTTTCAATTTAGTTGCCGTTGCGTTGGTGAGATCGTTGTTCAGACCATTGGGAATTTTGGTTGATAAGCGTACTGCGAACACAAGAAATAATAAATGTAGGAATATTAATTTTTACAACTTGAAATTTTTTAAATTTTTTTGTTAGATTTTGTTTTGCTATTTTTTGTTTGTATTTTTGTTTTTTTGATTTGTTGATTTTGTATGCATACTTGAAAAACTGAAATTTTATGCTGTCATATTTGCATAATTGAGAACGAGACCGAAATATCAAAATCGAAAGTAAGCAGGTTCTGTTATCGGCCCGAGCAGGCAACGTCAACAATCGGCATTTTGCTCTATTTCAGGTTCTCTGGTTCTGGATTTTGTTACGTTACGCAAAGCTGATATTGTTTATTATTTTACATATCAATGAACATGCACGAAAGAAACGTGAAAAGAAAAATAAGAAAATAATGTACATAGTGCTGCGAAAGATCCAAGTCGATTTATTTGTATGCTACACTCGGTAGAATTTGGACTCAAAGCCTTTTCGAAAGGAAGGGTTTGAACTGAGTATGTAAAAGAGAGGAAAAAGAAAACAAAGGCAAAGCAAATAATTCCGCAGGGGATTTGTTATTTGATATCCTGCTTTAACCAAAATGGGATAATCCAATTTATGAATCTCTAAATACAGAACCCAGATGAAGCTTCAGCCCAGAGGCTTCAGAAATGAAATACTGAGTCATTTAAACACAAATACAACGCGTTCAAATTGTGAACATTGCAGCACTTGATGCATTTCAGTCTTCTCTCCTCTAATTAGACTATTTTCTAAGCAATTTAGTCTTTCTAACACTAAGACAGAGCAGCTGCAAAGAAGTGTTCATCTTCTTCCCGGGAACTTCTGCAAATGAATTGTAGCGGATACCCAATCTCCTGCGTGACCTGTGGCCAGTGACCTGTGATCACTGTCATTAGCATAGAGACATTCCTATAAGAATTTAGCAGCAGATCGTTTGTTCTACGGCAGTTGTAGCGTGGCCAAATCTGGCTAGCAACTCTGCAGCTGGAGAGATTTCTCCACCTACTGTTCGCTATCTGCAGGAGGCAGTCCTATATCACGCTCGGGTTGTGAGTCCTTAGCAGACTCCAGCCTGGCCAGATCATCAGTCGACTCATTGCCATGGATGCCCGCTTGACCCGGTATCCAGGAGAGGGTTAGGTTCATCTGACAGTCCACCAACCTCAACAAATTCTTATAGTCTCTAACTAATTTGATAGGCTTGGTGAGTGCTTTAATGGCGTTTGGCTGTGGGAAAAAATGTAAGCATCCCTATATCCCGGACGTTTTGCTGTAGAAGAATACTGCATACTTCCTTTATTGCATAAACTTCCGCTTGAAAGACAATATAGGGATCTGTGGAAGATGAAAGGCTTTTTCCATGGAGAAGATTCCTGCTACAGCCTCACAGTCCATGTTTGAAAAGCCCGTGTACAGGGAGATTTCTTCCTTTGTGGATGTGGATCTCTTTTAGAAAGGGAACAGCGTGAACAGCTTAACTGACACTTGTGTTGTAGTCTGTTATCTTACTCAAGTCCACTGGAACCTCGCTTGGATGCTACTGTGTCCGTAGGGTCTATCTGCTCATTGAGACGATTCTCTCAGTCAAAAATCGCTCGAAGTGGCCATCTATCTTATAAATACATAGTTCGATTGGGAGCAAGTGATCTCGAATGATATAAAATCTACGAAATTTTACTCTGCATTGAAAATTTGCGGCTTACCGATAAACAAGATTTACTCGTACTTAAAATCCCCTCACCGATATGAGGTCTGTAGATCAGATCATATGAAACCCACCAAATCAGTGGCCATTGTAAAACGATTGCAATACGAGCAGAGATCATAGGACAATTAACTCTTTGTGTGCGATTACATTATGGGTTCAGCTGTGGTTAGATCAAAACTCTCTGCTCTTACATATAACCTGGTGTAGAGTGCAGTGCAAAGTAGTCGTAAAAGTGCGTAGATATTTATGATCGCGTCTGTTTGGCACACCGCCTACCGAAATTTCCGTATACATTCCCCAGACTTTCGACTTATCTGCGTAGCAATTTTTATTACGGAATTGTGAGAGACATAATAGCTTTTTTGATATACTCGTAGATAACGAATATCAAAGTTAAAGCATACCTACCAAAATAAACACAAATTTATATCTGTTCGGAAATTACTATACAAACTTAGCGAAATAAAAAACAAAAGTAAACTAAGCGCTTTTGTTTTCGTGCCCCATTTCTAAGTGGCAAAAAGCTGAAATCTGCGCACACAAATGAAATGTTGACCCAATTCTAATGAGCGAATATTTTAGATATAATATAAAAAAGTATTTTCGGCTCACATGAGCTAAAATGAATTTTCGCAATCCAATGATGATTATGAAAAAATTGATTAAACAAACCATCCGTGTATGGGTGAGCAATTTCATTTCTCTACATATTTACACAATTGTTCGCTTTTGTTGTTAGTGTTCGTCTGCGCAAAGGTCATCCTTGAAAGTGAACTCGTGCGGCGCAGCTCAAAGTTTTTGCCAAGTTGCCAGTAGTTGACGCTCAATTTGTCAGCCACTAGCGAAATTCGTGCATGCATAAACTAATTTATCAATTAGCCGCAAAAATGATTCAATAATAGAATTTATTTATTGCCATAACGGTATAAGAGAAGAGATGTGGACTACACAATACACAAATAAGTTGACGTACTGACGTAAAGCAATGTACCGGGCAAGTTTTCGTATTATATGCATAACTATTCTGAACTATTTGTTGTTATGTTTGTATTTGTTGTTATAACGGCTGTGCGCGATTTTTCGTTTCAGTGATAATCGGGCAATGATGCTGTCACCGCTTCCTGCCGCTTTTATTCGTGCAATAAGATACACGTCCAAGTTGTTGCACTTTGTTAGGCGCTGAAATTAAGATTGATGTGAGCAGAGTGCGAGTACAATACCGCAGCGTAACGTAGCGTAGCCTAACGTATCGTACAGCGTGATTGTGTGCGATTCTTTCATTCTTGTCAGCACAACTTAACGGCCAGCGAAACGCCACATCACTGTTAGCCAGTCAGTCAATCACGCTGTCGCCTCATGTGACGTACATATAGAATATCACCGAGTCTGCCAGTCCGTTTACTGTCGTGTCGATCACTGCAAACTTTTATTAAAGTGTTTACTGCACTAAATTTGAAATTTCACCGCGATCGCTTGTCGGCGCTGGAGCTAATTTTCAGCTTTGTGGTAGCGTGTGCAGCGTTTGTTGGGTTTAGCGATGAAAATTGTAACAAGCGAAGAAAATTTACGAGTATCAAGTGTCGTATAGACGGTTGGCAACGGTTTCGGCGAGTTGGGTTATGTTAGGCGGACCACAATTTAGTTGTGTGGTGCCGTGTTGTGTACGAAAATTGAGAACATTGTAGCAGAACCGGCAACAAGTGAAGCTTATGGCAAATTTGGATTTACCGCGTCTGCTTATCAGCTGTGCTAACAATAGATCGATACTTACTTAGATCGAGAGAGCTCTTAGTTGTTTGCTGAGAAAGCGGCAAATGCTCAGACATTGGGGGCATGTAGGCGCAGATGGAGGCCAATAAACTGATTACATTTATTTACATACAGACATGAATGACACTGATGAAAGGAACGTACAGTTTTTTGCTGATTGCAGTTGACGAGGCAATGTTCTATAAGAGGTTTACCATTTCTTGCTGAGAGAGCAGCTGCCGACAGAGCAATTTCTATCCAGAGGAACGAGCGTTGTTTAAGATGCATTAACCAGGGCGACCGTCCGATTTATTGAACCCCCTAATATATGAATATTTATATTATAAATGTTTATTATTACAAGTGTTTAGTTTAATATTCTAAACATTTAGTGCTTAAAATGAAAAATTTCCCCAGCAAAAGTATTTTAAACAAGTTTAATATTATTTTTAATATTCTTATAAACCGCTTTGAATGTTGGAAAATCGCTTAATAATCTTCAAAGTATATAATTTTATAGCAAACAAGTACAGTCGTGTCTGGGTATAGTGAACACCCTATATAGTGAACACCTCGATATAGTGAACACCCAAATTTGACATGGATCCTCTAAATATCATGATACAAAAATAGAAGGTAGAACCGCTGTCATTTGTTTTGACACTAAACGTGCTTTTTGACGTTTCTCGTATTTGTCAAAAGCTTAGGTCGTGATGCCACTTGGTTGTAATACTAAATTAGGGATATTTAATGTTCTAATGATTTTTAGATCTTTTTTAAAATAAACACGAAATAGACATTTCAATGTGACTAATTCATTTTGTTTAGTAAGTATTATTAACTGTTAGACAAGCAACAACGCAATGAATAATACAAAGGTAAATTACTACATAATTGTTTTTTTTTTAATTTCTTATTAATATTCATTTTTTGTGTTTTTAAATTGCTGTTACATACGGAACAAATATATATTCACATTTTGACAATCTAAACCCAAAAACCTAAACAAAATAGTACATTTCAATTTTGTTGACGTAAAAAAATGTTTAAGGGATTTTCTAACAACAGTACGGTAGCACATTTTCAAAGAAGAACGTCAAAAAGACCTTTACTGTCACATGCGCAATATGGCGGCTGAGAAGAAGCATCGGCTCTACCTTCTATTTTTGTATCATGCTAAATATTGAACAAAATTTTGAAAGCAATTTCAAGCAAAAAACAAAAAGTGTATTTTGAGCAAATAAAACGAGTTTTTGAACAAAAATGTTAACCTTGATATAGTGAACAACCTCAATACTGTGAACAGGCCTTGCAATAATTAGTTCACTATATCCAGACACGACTGTATATATAATTCGCATATAAATCGTGCCAACTGCGCACGCCAGCACTTTTTTGCTATACTACGTCTATCTGTCTACCTGTCCATATTGTTTACAATAATGTACGCCCACCCTTGTCGCACCCCCATTGCCTCCTACGACAGTCCACGTCACTGCTTGAGGTCCGCACAGTGTGTTGTTTTCGTTTTCGTTTGAGCAAACAAATAAAAACCATACACACATAGGGTTTTTGCGAAAGCCGGCGTCGCGTATGATAAGAATAGCGGAACTTGACCGTCTCAGGCGGTTTGTATGCGTTTCATGTCAGCTGTCTCTACACACATGTACATACATACATATAAACTATGTATAAATATTGTTGAGTGCGTACGCTTTTGTTTAGAAGAACGGACGTAGCGACCGAAATTATCAAATGCTGAGTTTAGAATCGTAAAAAGGCATTGACGTTTCTGCTCACGCGCCGATAAGCGCTGCGAAAAGCTTTGACCAAACGCCAAAAAAACAACAAGTATTATACGCTAAATAATTAGATGCTACCAAAAAGCTTTTGTTTTTTATGGCAGACATTAAATTTTCTCAATGCTAAAGAAAACCAAAAATATTGAATAGAGATGATGGTGGCAGACGCGGCGAAATTACAGAAAATTGCAACGAAACAAGTAAACCAAGCAAACAGGAAACGATGTCATTTCAATTAGTTAACCAATGATTGGTTGGTTGTAATTGACCACTTTTGGGTCATGTCCAGCTAATGACGATGCTCTGGCGAAGCCAAAAGCGGGTCAATTGCGAAATTTTCATACAGCTTTTGACGTCTCTGTCTCTATGTCAGTGTCGTCTTTTGTGAGTTTTAACATTTGCTGGACATTTCGGCATACGAGTACGTGTCAGCGATCGGATGCGACGCGATAAAATTCCGTGTCAATAGCAAAAATCCATTAGCTAATTGTGTGCCCACTGTGTGTAGTGCATGTAGGCATGTCCGGGTGCAAAACGCGCCCAAGTTAGTTGCTAGTTGTTTACTAGTGTTGTTGTCATTTACACAAATTCCCAACGTGTACATTATTCAATCTCTTTTACGATTTGCAAGAGCAAAATTTGTAGTCAAGTCATTCGCTTTCAGTTTTCTATATTTTCTATATTCTATTCTATATTTTTTGCGCATTTTTGCCATTTTCTTAAAGTTATTTTTGAAATTTTGCCGAGCACGTAATGGGCACGTGCCGCTCGATTTTATTTCGTTTTCATTTATACATATTTATACATATTCGAGCCGCTTTGCGCTACTGTATGCATTTTATAGTCGCTACAGTGCATTCGTGTAGGTTTCGTGCGACCGTTGCTGAAACATTTATGGCCTTTGTGTGCCGCAGTATAAATATTTTGTAACAAAAACGTAACTATTGACACGTAATTGAAGGCGTTTTCCAGATTATTTCTGTTTCTATTTTTATTTTTATTTAATCAAATCAATTAGCTTACAGAATGCAAAGATTTTAGAGTTGTTTTTAGTTTAACTTAAATTGATTGAATTATTATTATTATTGAATGAAGTAAATTAAGTTGGTATTAATGAATGAAGTCAATACGAGTAGATAATTGCAGAGTAGATAAATCACAATGATCTTTAAAAATTGAAATAAACCTTTTAAAATAGAATTGTTATAACAAAACACTTTAGGTGAAAGTTTTTTCTTCATCTTTACAGCTCAATGAGTAAACCCCTGTCATATTTTTTAACCCAAAGCAGCAGCTTAAATTTCTTACAGACAACCGTGGGAAAGATGGATATTTTTTATCACAATGTTAAAATACTAAAATTGTATTTATTATTATCAGTTACCTTAAAGCAAATTTTGTGCAAATTTTCCATCATAACTTTCTTTAAGAAAGCAGCATATTTTGAAAGAATTAAAGTATCTTAGAATCATGAAGTGAGATCTAAAACTTCTCATCGTTATGTCTCTACACAAGTACCGCCTCAATTAGTAAATTTTGTGTACTAGTAATGAAATTTCACTTGTCATCTTGTCTTATAGACAGAAAAGATAAGCTAACGCTTTACGTAAGGTTGCTAAGCCAAAACATTTGTATTTCGTAATTTGCTTTTACTTAGCAACAGCCGAGAATATGTTTGTATGTCTCTGAAGCATGACGCAATTATATAGGTGAGATCTTCATTGACAGACAACTGAAAAAAATTGGTTGATGAAAAGAATGTTGTTTGTTTTGCTTTTAAATAAGAAGAGGGGAAACAGTTTTAACATACATTTCAATAGGTCATAGAAATAACTATGGTACTTTTCTTTAATTGTTTTATTGACTTTGAAATTTGGTATCATTTTTGTTGTAAAAAATCGTTATCGGAATTTTTAAACTTTAGTTGCTCATTGTGTCGCAGTGCACTTAAAAATTTATAGATCTGAAATAGCGTTACTTGAGAACCTAAAAAAAAGTCTTAATCAAACATCAGCAGGGTGAAATTAAAAAAAAAATGTGAAAATAATTCAAAAAAGAATTAATACAAAAAAGCAAACAAAATGCACAAAACAATAAATTAATATTAACTTTTTGCTATTTTTACTATTTATTTTTTTTTACTATTTACTATTTTGATTTACTTTTACCTTTTTAAAAACCCATTTTTAAATTTAAACTAGACAAAATTTTTTCTCGTTTTATAAGACTATCTCAAAAAAGGAAGATTTCACCAATTTCTAATTGCATCGTGTCTCTGAAATAAACAACGCTTCTGAATTAGAGGCGGACTTTGTAGACACCACAGTGAATAATTACCTCGTTTCTTAGGCAAGAAAAAGTGGTTCTACTGACGTGCTTTGGAGATATTTTGCATTTTCGTAAGCAAGTTTAGTGACAACTAAAGAAATTTTTATTGCCAATTGTAAATTGGATCAAGAATAATATAAATCCAAGTATTCAAGTTATTTTTTCTACAAAAACAATAGACACCACAATAAATAATTATCTCGTTTCTTAAGTAAGAAATGAAAAACAAAAATAAAAATAAGGAAAAGAAATAATAAAAAAATAAACACCACAGTAAATAATTACCTCGTTTCTTAAGCAAGAAAAAGTGATTCTGCTGACGTGCTTGGGAGATCTTTTGCATTTTCTTAAGCAAGTTTAGTGACAACTAAATACATTTTTTCTACAATAAAATAAACACCACAGTAAATAACCACATTTTCTTGCCTAAGAAACGAGGTAATTTTTAAGCAAGAAAAAGTGGTTCTACTGGCTGGTAAATCGGATCAAGAATAATATAAATCAAAGTATTCAAGTTATTTTTTTTTCTACAATAAAAATATGTATTAACACTAGAAAGACCACAGCGGTCATTTAGACGAATTTTCATTTTAAAATAATTGTATTTTCTTTAGTATTTCTATCAACTTTTGACTTGATGACTTTTATTTTTTTTATCGGTTTCAACAATTAGTTCTACAATTGCAATTAAATATATGTAGTATATATATCAGCGGATATAATATGTAGTCTTTGTAGGTATGGAAAACTTGCGGTCTTTCTAGTCTTAATGGATTTAACTGCCAGTTTGATTTTATTGGTACTCAATGAATGTTTGAAATGAAAACTAAAGTTTTTTTAATTCAAGGTCACCCAGGTCGACTTTCCCCAGATATGAATAGCTTTATAAGCAAATATCCCACCCAGCTTTGGCTCTGAATGACTGGACAACGAAATCGTTTGAATAATTCAACGCATTGATTAAACATCCAAATGCATTTTAGCTTTGAAGTGCAATTACTAGTCGAGCATTTGAATCACATCATACATTCGTACGGCCTTACATCCATACATGCATACATACATATCGTTCATGCGCATGTGAGGAAAATGATGCATTAAACCCGTTTAGCATTGATAAGCGAGGGATTGTTGTCATTTTACTGAGTCACAAATAAGAGCAGAAAATGAAAACACTTTTTGACCTTGAAGATTGACACGTTCATGTCCACTAAAAGAAGAGAGCAGCGTCTCTTAAGGGCAGCGTACTCGTAGTCAACGAAAATATTGTTGCCCGAGGAGAGCTGTGGTGCAAATGAACCGCCTCTGCCACATGCTTTCCCAGAGAGATTTGCACAATGTGGGCAGTGCATCAGTGGGAGGGAAGGCAAGTGCACGCTGTAGTAGCTGTCAAACTGACAGCTCAAGTGTCGTTTAATAACGAGATACATACACGCGCTAAAATTCTGATGAAACAAACAAACGCGTGGCAACTGGCTACTGGCCGCAATAGCAAAAGTGCACGCAATGCCACAAAACGTTGCTGACGTTCGCTCGACCTGCAAGCGTGATTTATTAAACTTTTCCTTAAGTAGACAGGCACACCAGACACTTTGTGGCTGCAAATTATGCTTACTTGAAGAGTAGCTGGCGTCCAACGCGCCAGGGAGAGGGGGCGGTGCAGCAGCAGCGGATAAATGTCGTTGTACTTTTGTTTGCGTTGTCGGCGGCGAACTTCAGGAAGCCTCTAAGGAATTGCGAATTCTTTGGCTGGCAGGCCAATTGTTTTTCTTATTGTCAACGTCAATTTTATTGTTCTGGCCGCTTATCAGTTGGTGTGCGTGGCGTCTTCGTAGCCGTTATGCGAATTGGATTTCAGTTTATTTATTTATTGTGTTCTTTTTTTGATGCGATTTACACCTGTGTTTACCGCGTTCTGATTGTTGTTGTGTTAGGGATTTCAAGTGTTGCAATTGTTTACTGAAAAGGTTGTGGGAAAATGGCTTTGTTTCGACAGAAAGTCTCGTTCGCGTTGCTCTTCATTTTTCTTTCATTGGCAAATGGTTGCGGCTATGCAGAAAGCAATAACAACAATTGAATGGCGTCGTTGTTCGGTGCACTGTGCGATTCACTGTTGAGACAGCAGTTGGAGAACGAAATACGCGCACAATTTGCGAATACTGTCACCAATTGCAAGATGGTGCGCACTGCCGAACACGTCTGTCGGTTGCGATGGCAAAATAGCAACTGCCAAAATGGCACTACCACAATTTATACCGACACGAGCGGCAGTGGCGGCTGCCGCTGCTCACTTTCGTATTGGCGTGTTGCAAATTTCTCTGCGGTGCGGCGCCTTTTGGAGGCAACAAAGTCTGGAACTGGACGAAAATGAAGCATTTCACGCAACTGGCAGTTACATTCGGGTCTTCTGCAGATATTAACAATTGATTCTTTTCAAAATTAACGTATTTTAATTTAGCAAAAACCTGCTTAGAAGCAGCAGACAAGTAAAACAAATGCGGCAGCAGCTGAGCAAACGTGAGCGTTGAAAGAGAGCAACGTAGCGCAAACTGGGTTCACTTTGTGTGCTTTTGGTAGTAAATATGCAGTTATTGACTGTCTGGGATCTAACAAATTTATTAAGCTGCCAAAGGCACCGAATACTTTATTTTTCTTTGTTGTTTTGTGTTCAAACGCAGTTGTTTAACTTTATTTTAATAATTTGTATTTCAAATTGTTTCAACACATTTGCTACTATTTGAGAATTCACTACGCTTTTTGGTCTGAGCGGCACATTTCTGTTTTACTGCGCTCAGCTTTAGTGTTGAGAGCGCAGATACGGGCAGCGCTCTTACGAGCAGCAGCCATTCGGCAAGCGACAGTGAGCGCATAGAGAAATGGTTAGGGCAACGCTGGTGACGATTGTGTGGTTGGTGGATAGCTACTCCAAGTCGGCATCTTTAGCGCTTGTGTGTATCTTCTGCAATGTATGAATGAAAATCTGACGCAATTGCTGCACCGACTTTCAGCATAAATATGTCCAAGTTGTGTGGCAGTTTGCGAGGCACATACGTACTTCATTGAAGTGGAGTGGGAAAATACGGAGGAGCTTAGCACGTACATACGTTTGTATGTTGGTATGTATGCATGAATTTATGTTAAGCACAGAACTGAAAGGGTCAAAGCATAATGCAAAAAATTTATTTATGCTGGGTGCAAAAAATTCAAAAGTAATATATATTGTTTTAGATTGCAATGTTTTTTCACAAATTAAATAAATAATTTTGATTGTGATTTAAATAAAATAATTTTTGTTAAAACACTTTAGTAAATGATAAGTTTTAGCGGCAATACCGGAAATCAGCGCTGTGCCGACAAGAATACCGAACGTAGTGACTCTTGCACTTGGGCGTACCGGGGCGGCATCTGCTTCCTGCGCGAGAATCTGCAGCTCGTACAGCACAGTGTGAAGAGAAGTTGAGGTCTTGTTGGAGTTTGAAAATTGAATCTCACTCTGACTACTAAACAATAAAGCGTATGCTGTGTAAGCGTAATGTAATTAGCTGTTGTATTATTGCTTGTAAAAGCTCTCGCCATTCGAAATCGGTATAAGACTGCAAGTCCGTTCCGTTTATAATAAAACCTAGGCCCCAGTCGTCAAGTTATACACTTGCATATATATGGTGCCAGCAGTGGCGGCTTAAGGTGCTCCGGGGCCCGGGGCGGCGACGGCTGAGGGAGCCCCCACAAAACGGTGCAGAATAAGTTTGCGTACAAAACTAATAACGGGAATTCCGTTGCCAATGTTGCCAAATTGTTGCCATATTGTTGCCAAAGTTGTGTTGCCAAATTGTTGCCATATTGTTGCCAAAGTTGTGTTGCCAAATTGTTGCCATATTGTTGCCAAAGTTGTGTTGCCAAATTGTTGCCATATTGTTGCCAAAGTTGTGTTGCCAAATTGTTGCCATATTGTTACCAACGTTGTGTGTGTCAAAAAAAAATTGTGTTGCCAAATTGTTGCCAAATTGTTGCCATATTGTTGCCATATTGTTAAATAAGTTGCCTACTTTCAGGCAGCGATAAATAAGTCAGCGGAGGCACGAGCCAGTAGTTGAAGCCACCCTGTGCAATATGGCAACAATATGGCAACAATTTGGCAACACAACTTTGGCAACAATATGGCAACAATTTGGCAACACAACTTTGGCAACAATATGGCAACAATTTGGCAACACAACTTTGGCAACAATATGGCAACAATTTGGCAACACAACTTTGGCAACAATATGGCAACAATTTGGCAACACAACAAATTGAAAAACTCATCAACAAATAGAAAAAGAGTTTTGGCAGAAAATTATATTTTAGAGGTATTGTCATGTTATATTACACATTTAACTTGTCTGCGATATTGTGTTCTATGAAATAGTTATTGTCTTCCAAAACTGTAAATGTTAACTGTTAAATGAAGTCTGTAGTAGTTTGATTTTGTTAAATTTTTTAGTCAGGGTTTGCACTAAGTCGGCCATTTTGTTCAAATCGACAACGAAGTTTCTGCGAAAAGGGTATTTGCTGTTATTTGAGTTGGAAGAATGATAACAAAGAAGAGAGAGCCTGTGGTTTCATTGAAAGTATCAAACTAAAGTGTCCCAAGATTATTAGTTTCTATGACTAAATGGATGAGGTGGGCACGTTGCAACGGTTGAAGGTAGATAGTAAGGCGTTCAATCCCGGATCTAAAATGGCAATCCCGGGATCCCGAAAAAGAAAATTTCAAATTTTAATTTCAATTTTTTTATAAACACTTATACTTCTTCTGTTAAGCTGTCGTTTTTTTTAAACAGTATTTCATATGAAATATATTTTTATTTTAACAAAAGTTACATGAAATTCGTATAAAAATATCGCAAACCCAAACAAAACCATTAAAATTCATTAATATTTTGTAAGCAAAATACTTACAATAAAACATAAGTAGGATGTGGAGATTAGACTGAACAATTTTTCACTTTGTGAAGCTTAATGAAAAAATACATACAATTAATTGGGGACTGGATTAGAATCAAGTTGATTAGAGTCGTCGTTGAATCGAATTCTAAATACACGAAAGTGCTCAGAAGCTGATGTTATCCTTAGATAGTTAAATGCATGTCAAGTCCGAACCACCTTTTTTTTTTAATTTTGGCTGAAGTAAATGAAGAAATATTCAAATTTTCGTTATGCGTAAAAAGTTTTATGTTTAAGTAATTATTACAGCCACAACGATGTGGTTGCTCTCACAGAAAAACACTCTAAAATACAGGGTTTGAGTATAAAAATTAAAAAATTTCTTATGGAATGTTGCTAATATAACCACATAGAAGCCTAAGACGTAAAATTTAAAATTTTAACTTTCCCCAGTAAAAACCTGCAGCGAAAGGGTTAAGGGGACCAATTTGCCAAATTTCCTAAATCCTAAAATCCCCGGATCTTGAAGCATCAGCCCCGGGATTACGGAGCTGCTAAAAAAGTTAAAATCCCGGGATTTCGAGATTCGGAATCCCTTATGCCTTGAATACATAGTCGACGGCAGCAATACGACTTCATCCGTCAAAATATAGAATCAGAACGTTCGTATGGGGACGATTATTTTGACGACCGCACTGCTACACGAATACTGAACACAGTTGTCGCTGTCGCCAAACATAGAACTATTCTCTATTTCGCAGGGGGCAAAACCATACAATTGGCATCACTGCTTCAAGACAAAACATTTTAATGGTCGTTTTACAACTTTTTCGGTTTGCTTTGAACAACAATTACAAATTTGTTACTATTTCAGTTAAAATTTACTATTTCTAAAAATTATTACACATTGAAATTTGTTTAAAATTGTTTGTAAAACGGTAAAATTGATACAGACGAATGCGATAGTACCGAAGCACTTTAAAATTTGTATTTTGGAGCTCGAAATTATGATTGTGATAACGTTGCTGGCGCTTTTATTGTAATCACGTAGTTGACTACACGACAACGGTCGACAACTTGAAGTTGTGTGGCCGTGCCGCTGCCATCTTGAATGTGTTCGGGCCATTAGTAGATAGGTGCAAACTTGTGATGGTTTGCTGCTTAACTGAACTTCTGTAAAAATGTCATCTGATGGTTACAAAGAAAATCATACGATATAGTTACATATAATTGTATCTTTAATGCAATTGAAGACGGAAAATAATTCAATAATAAATATTTAATGATAACTATTAAATTAAAATGACGATCAGACCTAATGTGGCTCAGTGGTTAATGCTTTGTTCCACCTGTTCTGACTCAAATATTACCGTTTTTTATTACTCATTATATTACAAATATTAAATATTTTTCGCAGGCTTTAAAAATCTTTAAACCTTCGAATGAACCTCCCAGTGGGCCCCTTTACGTCCCACTGTCTTGTTTGTGTTTGGCTACGCGAACCGCTGTCGCAATTGCCGATCAGCTTCCCATTAGTCCAGACACGCGTTATCGCTAGTAGTCAATAGTGAATCTCTCACATTGAAATTATTGCTCCGAAAGTTTATTTGAAAGTCTTCCCAGAGAATCTCTCGGTACGCTTCATATCGCGTATTCACTAAAATTGCTGAAATCACTGCAGTTGAGTTGAGGTTTTTTACAAAATCATAAATTCCAAGATCGCTGAGTGTTCATTTGCACTAAATCGAATTAATAACGTTTAGCCAATTAGCGTTGCAGGTAAATTATTTAAAATTAATCTGCATGTGACACCGCGGAACGCACTGCGAGCGAAAGAAGAGAAGGAAAACAAAGACAAATAACCGAAATGTTGAGTGCCGCGCAGAGACTTTCAAAAAGTTAGACAATATCAAAACAAAGCATTTATCACCGCCAAGCCGATTGATGATGTCCAAAGGGGGAGAGAAGAGAGCGACAAATGCAAATTGCCGCAAAGACAAAAGATTTACAATTCAATTCGAAAAGATTTAGAGACGATTTCCAAAGATATATTTTTTGTTTAGGCAGCGATAAATAAACAAATTATTTTCAGTCACTTTTGCCGCGCTTCAACGACACCTCTGTGCGCGCGTGTGTGTGCGATTCGGTGCGTGTTTTCGAGTTGGCGCGCCACGGATTGCCGCGTTGACGAATCGTTTTGGGGAAACGGCAGCCAAGTGTTCGGTCGCCATTGTGGGCTCCATTAAAAATGTCACATTATCGAAATTGTCTGTTTTGTTAGCACAGCCCAAGTGGAAATTATTACACAAAACAATGCGAGAGCGGGCACGCGGCGATTTGCGCGGCAATTCACGTCAGCCATTCCACAGGTGCGCCGGCCAGACGATGTGTGCGTGCGGCAGCAGGATTTTAATGGACAGTGCGGTGAGGAGTGCGAGGGCGGCGCGATATTTTGTCAGTTGAAATTATGTGCGCTACGACAAAACCGAGCTGTGATCGACGACATAGATTAGAGGTGTGAATTATGAGGATCGGTTAAAATTTGTGCGCGATGGAAACGCGAATAAGTCAGCGCGGCAGCAGGTGTTTGCCGCTAAACGGCAATTAATGGCCAATGCGTGCGTGCATTCATCAGCCGCAGCAGCAGCAGCAGCGCCGCTGACACCTTTCCAATATCGCCCACCCATTTGGAATGCCAGTCGACCTTAGACATACAGTTTGCCGCCGTGCAGCCAGGCAATCATTCATTCATGCCGCTCCGCCAACTGCTCCGTCAGCCGCTGCCACTCACACTCTGAGTGTGGCGAATAATTAACACGCGACATGTGTGTAAAAGAATATGAAATCGAGGCGTGGCTTGCTGCACGCTGGCGAGTCCTGCCTTTGCGCGCATTAGAACGCCTAATAACAAGGCGATTTAAAAATAGAAAGCACTCGAAGACTCTTCAGCCGTCGAGCATCTTGAGTGTTTCGCTCAGATACACAACAACAACGCACAGGCGCCCGCCACAGCATAAAACGCAGACCGAACCAAGAAATGAGAAATGAAAATTCTGAAATTTTGTCAACCAAAAGTGTCGCGAGTGTGGCCGTCGTTGGAACATGTTGCGGAAGAATTGAACTTGTTTCGGCTGTAGAATTGAATATTGTGCGATGTGTTTCGAAGGCTGCGCGGGTCGTCTTTCGACTGTTCAACGTGCGACGTAATGGTGCAACGGTGGCTTCCAAAATCTGCGCTCGGTAATCGGTAACCCGTTGAAAAAGTGTTGTTCGAATATTGGCCAATCAAAGAAAGCCTGTCCTAGCACTGGCCATGCCAGTTTGTGTATTGTGAAAATCAGCCAAAATCTCCAACCGTGAAATGACCAAATACAATTCAAATGCGGCCGTGCCAACCAGCTCCAACAACAGCGTCAACTGCTCCGGCTCGATCATGGATCGTGTCACCATTAAGCAGGAGTATACCAGTTATGCACAGGCACAACAACAACAAACTGTGTTTTCAATGTACCACGCACATCAGACATCCAGTCACCGTCACCATCACCACAACCACCACCAGCACCAGCAGCAGCAGCAGCAACATCAACATTCGCATCAACACCAGCAACAGCAACAGCAGCAGCAGCAGCAGCAGCAGCAGCAGCAGCAGCAACAACAGCAGCAGCTGCACACGTTTTTCAGCCGATACGGTGCCGTCGGCATCGGCGTTGGGCTGAATATCGGCGTTGGCGGCGGCGATAATTCCAACGCTTGCAAATATTCCAATATGACTTGTGATGGCGACAAGGCCAACATGACACCGTCGCCGATTTTCACGGATTACGACGAGAACAGTCTGAGTTCGGAGGAACACGTGCTGGCGCCGCTGGTCTGCTCCTCGGCACAGACGTCGCGGCCCTGCCTGACGTGGGCTTGCAAGGCGTGCAAGAAGAAGAGCGTCACAGTGGATCGTCGAAAAGCGGCCACGTTGCGCGAGCGCAGACGCTTGAGAAAGGTTAGACTGGCGTCGAAATTGCTCATAATGTATTTTAAATGATATAGGTTGGAAGTTTATTAACCCTGGAATACTGATGAAAGGCGATTCAATTAACATTAGGAACGCCTTGTGATGGAGTTCAAAATAAGATTAGTATTCCAGGGTTTGATGGTTTTATGGGCACGCAATCAGATCAGATCGGTTGAAGCAGGTTAGCTCCGATTTTGATGAAAAAAGTAATTGGAAGTATTTTTCAGAAACGTGAAAACTCTTAAAAACAATCTTTAAATTGCAAAAAAACTGTAAATTTGAATTTTAAATACATTAAAAGTTGAACAATTTAACCCTTTCGCTACAGGTTTTTACTGGGGGAAGTTAAAATTTTAAATTTTACGTCTTAGGCTTCTATGTGGTTATATTATTAACATTCCATAAGAAATTTTTTAATGTTTATACTCGGACCCTGTATTTTAGAGTGTTTTTCTATGAGAGCAACCACATCGTTGTGGCTGTAATAATTACTTAAACATAAAACTTTTTACGCATAACGAAAATTTGAATATTTCTTCATTTACTTCAGCCAAAATTAAGAAAAAAAGTATCTAAATTGAAAGAAAACGTCAAATTAAAAAGTTCTCTGATTTTGTCTGCTTCATCTTCCTTTACTATGTCAAGATATAGGTACCATTAAAAAAACGTGTATACTTCTCTTCTTTAAACTTAAATATTCAGTTTATTAATTTCGTATTTTTCCTAAAACTTCAAACTATTCTAAAGACCCAAAAAAAAGTATTCTTACAACCATAGAGGATGCAGACGTCCACAAAGTAGCATGTTGTCATATGGCAACAAAATAGCGAAAGGGTTAAATTTAATTAAAATTAGATTTTAGGCAGAACATTTAAAACTACTAGTAGTGTGACCCATGGTCGAAATTAGACTCGAAACTACAACTGCAACCAATGAACGCCATTTGTATCGGAAGGCGTAGGTAGTCACAGGTTTTCATTATTTACCAATATTTCTGTACCAAATGAAAAACTTTTGTGATTCTTTATGAGAGTTTCACTCTCTTCTGTTAAATACGCAAAAGTAAGTCCAAAAAAAGATATGTTCGCGTTTTAGTACATAGATTTAAATTGATTTAAATCCCGTGATAGTTTAACCAACTTAAAAAAAATTTGTTAAAAATTAAAAAAAATTTAAATTAATCGAAGCATATTTCTGCTCAACGCTTGATTAAAAAAAAATTACATTAAACTGTTCAACAGTGAGATTAAGTCCTCTAGGTTCGTCATTTTAACTTCGCTATTTACTTACTTACTTAGCTATTTATTGCATTATATTATTCACTTCATACAATTTTCAAAATGGTTTTTGTCTTTTGACAAAACAAATGTTGGCCAAAGAAATTTAAGGATTGACGTAGCTTGATTAGGAATGTAATCAATGCCGAGCGATAAATCAATTCAAGTTCATGCACTTGAGTCTTGACTTAGTACATAGTTTGAATAAACATATACATAGTTTGAAATAATCGTAAAATTGTTAAATGTTCAAAATTTTCCATACAACTTTAAAACCGTAGAAAGTATAAAAAAATAGTATAGAAGATAAATATTTGTTTACAATTACTTAAGTAATAAGTTTCAAACACCGATATTTTTAAACTAATTCGAATGCTTGCACTTTGTTTTAAAGACGACGACATTCTTGAAGGTTTAAAATATTTCTAAAATTCGAAAAGTTCAAGTACTCTTCAAAACATCAGAGATATTATTTTAGAAACGACAAGTCGATAGTTCTTGGCTATTTGAACTAAGTTCGCACGTTTCCTAATGTTTTAGAAATTTTAGAAATTTTGCCAAACCAATAACTCGGAATATCATCAAAAATTCAATTTACTTATCTTACTTAACAACCTATTTAATCCATCCCAACTCAAGTCTCTATACATATACCTAATTGTTCGTCCTGACTGATTGACTGACTAACTGATTCATCATCGCCCAGCCCTAACCGCTAAAGCTACAAGTATGAAATTTTGACTATAGGTACATACATGTTGAAGAATGAACCTCCGCTAAGACGGGATTTATTGAAATTCGGGGTCTAAAGAGGCAAAACGGGGGGTTAAGGTGTTGTATGAAGAAACTTGATATAATAGGCCTATTGATTTCAAACTTGGTGAAAATACTCCAAATCAAAAATAATTCGACACGAATTTTTAAATTTTTCGAAAATCAAAATTTAGCAGTTAAGGTTCGTATACGGAAATACTACGAAAAAACAATGAACCGATTGGCCTATTGACTTCAAAGTTGGTGAAAACACTTGAAATCGAAAATAATTCGACATGTGTTTCTCTTTTTTCGAAAATCAAAATCTGACGGGGTCAACAATGGGTTAAGGGTTTCTATGAAGAAACTGTGAAAAAACATGAATTAATGGGCCTATTGACTTCAAACTTGGTGAAAGTACTCTTAGTGAGAAATAATTTGACACGAGTTTTTTTTTTCGAAAATAAAAATCTGACGGAGTCAACGATGGGTTAAGAGTTTGTATTGGGAAACATGACTTAATGCGCCAATTCACTTCAAATGTGGTGAAAGCACTTCAAATAAAAAAAATAGATAAACAATAAACAACGATAAACGATAAACAACAACAACAAACAGAACAAAGGGTTAAGAAAAACCCTCGATTTATTGGCCCCATTGACTTCAAACTTGCGTGCAAAGCCGCGGGGACCTCCTAGTCTTTTAGATGCATGTCTTACTTAGCAGGACGATCACAAGTTTCATCTATCATTTTCTATACCACCGCAACCTATCCGTCCGTTCAGATCAAACCAAATGCTCTACCACACATATTGAGGCATATCCCTAAGCTTAACCTGTGATTTTGCAATGGGTTGGTTTTAGATGAAAAGATAAATTAAAGGCGGATAGAAAATTGAAAGGGGAACCGTCCTGATTGAATTTATTGATATTAAAAACTATCTAAACTGTGACTATATCGCACACCCACTTCAAACGTGACACAACTTAAAATTTTGAATTTTTCAGAAAACGCAAAAAACTGTTTTTGAGCTGAATAAACAATTTTTTAAAATAACGTATAGAAAATCTAGGATAGATTACAAAATGTTTTTTTATTTTACACTAGAAATTCCAACATATTGATTTATGACTTTTTTTATTACATTTTGATTCAATAATTACCGCACTATTTCAAGTTATGTCACTTTTGCTTAATCTAAAAATTATAAATGACAATTAAATGTTGAAAGAAAAATTTTGAAAATTCGAAATGAATTTATTTATTTGAAAATATAAATTAAAATTGTCTCAAAATTAATTCCAACAAAGATTTATTTCGTCTAAAGTGTCACAATTTGAATTAGGACTATTTTGCATTGAGCTGCAGCGATCAAATAGCATCGAACTTCTTGACATGAAGAGAGACCTTTTGGCAACAGTTTTGCTTATTGGTAGATAGATGCATTGTGCACATTACTTATTAACACATAACTCGAAAATTAAAATTTTTTTTGTGGTATAATCTTAAAAATTCTTTTACTTCGCCATAGCACAACTATGAAGATCACAAATTTGTATTATTTATGTGTCTAGAAACTTTGGTGCCGTAGCTATCAAGTGATAATTTTGTGAGCTATTAATTCACAATTTATTGTACGTTTTTTTCATTAACTCCATGCAAAAATTTGTATTGTTCAGTTAAGTATTAATTATTATTATTAATTGTTTTTTCATTATAATTAAAACTACAAAAAATTTTTAGCACTATTTTTTAGTACAATTTTGTGAGGCATTGATTCAGTCCCATTTGCAGTTACGCACAAAGGATTTCTGTACAAAACTTTTGTTCTGTACAAAACTTTCGAGCCCAAAACTATTTGAAATCATATTTGCAACCCACAACTTGTGTAATAAACAAACATTTGAGGGGTTTGAAACTCCAAAATCTTAGTTGTGTGCGCCAGTGGCCACACAAACTGTTGCATTGCAATACAAAACAAAAGTTCTGCATTCATTCAGCAACGCGAAATTTATTTGAAAAGATTTACACAGCCATTCGTGGCGCATAAACCCTTCAACGCATCAATTAACAATTCAATTAATACCGATTGCAACAATGTTGTCAATAGAGCGAAATTGCACTGCTTCTGCACACACACGTTGCGAAAATGGCGAAATGGCGCAATTAGTGTTGCCAACAATTTTAATTGCATGCAAAGCCTGGCTGAAGTCGGCGAGTGTGATCATAAAACTATGATTATGATTGTGGCGTGCCGCCGTGCGGTCGACGGTAGCTGGCTGGCGCTGCGGCAGCACTTTGCCAAACAGTAACAAATTTTACGAGCCACCAAGAAGGCATTAAAAAACGCATTACTCGTCCGAGGGTGGGCCGCTCTGGCAGACATTCCAAAACAAACGCAGCAAAATCGAAGAACAAATTTTCGAAACGGTTAAAAAAATCATAAAAACGCCTGAAAATGAATATTTATCTTTCGAAAGTTTGTGGGGGAAGACGTCACTGCGCTCGGATCGAGTGCACGCAGCGCTGCAGTGCGGAGGCGAGGCGCGAAAACGTACAGACGCCTGCAGGCCCAATGTTGCTGACGGGGTGTATGTGGGCGTGTGGGGAAGGCGTCAACTGTTGACGGAGCGGCAATTATGTTCATTTTATTGTTTGAATTTTATGCTTGTTTTAAGGTGATGTATGGGCGCGCCTAATTGCGGCCGTCATTTTGGCTTGATGCAATGTTTTAATTGAAACTATAAAAAGTTGTCATAAATGTGCACAGTCTACTCATGAAAGCGATTCCAGCTAAAACGCTTTCTTTTAAATATCCCATTTTAGGTTAATGAGGCTTTTGAGGTACTGAAGCGACGCACTTCAACGAATCCAAATCAGCGATTGCCAAAAGTTGAAATACTGCGAAATGCCATCGAATACATTGAGAGTCTGGAGGATTTGCTGCAGGTGAGTGAAAGTCATAGAAAATAGTGAAAATTTGCTAGCACCACTTAATGAAATCTCACATACAAAGAAGAGCCAATCAAGTTGATTTCTGAAGTAATAAGTTCAATATCGTTGCAGGAATCCTCGCCCACACGTTCCATTGATAGCCTGGCGGACGGCATTAGCGGGAAGTCCTTCCAGCAGGATTACTTGGTAAGTAATTCGGATAGTGCCGCAAAAGCCACACAAATATTTGAGATGAAATTAAATTTAATTAAGTGCCCTGATGTATATTTTCTTTCTTAAGATTACCTACGCGTTTGCCTTAGTTAAATTATCCAAAGCAAACTGAACGCATAAATGTGTGCGATGTATTGCTGTTATTTTTAGTGCGGCAGCGCACAAATTCTCAAATCGAATGCGGTTGCAGCTTCTCGTTTATAGACTTTTTGACTTTTTGTGTAGAAGCTACAACAAATGATGAGACGCTGCCTCCACGTAAGTCCGACACGGGCAGCTTGCGCGTACAAACGAAATGAGTGAGGAATAATGAATGGAATGTCACAACAAGAATTGTTTTGATTTATATTAACGGCATGAAGACAAATCTTTCATTGAGCGGTTTGTTTTCAACTCGATAGCAGTGATTAGCCAGACGATACTAAAATTTGGGCCACCAGCTGTCGTCTTCGGTTTTCGTCGGCGCCCATTTTATATCCTTGCTGGATGTGACAGCCAATACTTTTATTTCTAACACATTAGATTTCATTACCCAGTGTCTGAACTGAGACGATATAAGTCAGAGCTCCCTCTAGAGTGTTCCATATGGAACTATTTATGAGCAAAGTAGTTAATGTGCTTTCAAGTAGATTTCAGTCATTGAGAAATAACAATTGTCATGCCAAGGTACTGTTTAACCCTTTCGTAACGGAGTTTTATTTCGAGAACGGCTTGTTTTTTGTAAGGAAATTTGGAAACAGAATTAAAAAATGTGTTTGGGATCTAAGCAAAGTCCTTGATTCTCGCTCTTTATCCTGGGAGCTTGTAATTTTCAGCAAATGAATGGACTTGAAAAATCCATTAAATATAAAAGCCACATTAATACAACGAATAGGAAAGCTAATTTTATTATGCCTCTTTCACCAATCATTGGGATGTCTAGGGTTTGTAAATACATTGGGCAGTACAAAGTTATGCGTGTTTCAAATTTACTGGGAATTTTAATAATTTGCAAAAGCACTGTGGTAAGGTTCGAAATGTAGGGAACAATGGGGAAGGCGCCCAGAAGGAAGAGAGAGTAGGAGGGGGAAGCGGGATGGTGATTGGAGGAAAAAGGTAAATGTTCAGGGTTTTAGCGCCGGAGAAAGTAGGGAGAGGTCGGAGTTACATGAGAAGTTGCAGTTTTCCACCAGGTGTTCGGAAAGAGTTAAGACGAAACTCTATTTACAAAAATTTTTATGAATAGTTAGGCGGCATATAAATTTTAATAGGGGTATTCACACCTAACTCGTTACTTTATTAGTTCGGTACTGGTTATTACTGTCGAGTACCGGTTACTAACAAGTAACGAGCTTTGTTTGAATACCCTATTATCCCTCTCCGAGCACACGCATCACGTGTATTGCTACAATGTTTTTTTTGGCAGAACTTCTTTCAATTTATTTTTGACTAAGCATTAGTTTAAAGAAAATCTGACCAAATTTGATCTCGTATGCCATCCGTGTTTTCATTTTGTTTAGTGCCTACGAAAACTATAGGTTAGGTTATGGTGGCTGCCTGTGAAAGGGACACACTCGGAGGCCTATTGTGAGGCCCATTGTGGTACCACATATTTCACCCGTTTTTGAAATGTGTTTTTTTAACATATGTTATAGCACACATTTCAAGCGATTGCAGAAAGGTGAGAGGGGACCTACAGTTTAACGCCGAGTCCGAACGGTGTTTTTTTTGTTGGCAATTTTCCTTTCAAATTTAGAGGTTTTGCCATCGCCTGCCACGAGCGCACTTGTGTGATTCTTGTTATTCTCAGCTGCTTCATGTGGATAGCGATAGAAGTAGACGAGTGTTTCACCAGCCCGAGCTAGGAATCGAACCTAAGACCTCTGGTATGAGAAGCCAGCACGTTACCCGCTGGACCTACGAGGCCGGCGACGAAGACTATAAGATATCAACCTTTAATAAATATTTTCATATCGAAATGGGCCTATAGTGAGATAAGCATGTGTCACACTCATTTTCAATTGAATAGTTATTAATCGGTAATCGGTTCACTAAACCATTTATGCACATTTTGCAAAACAGTTTCCAATGGCAACTCAAAATTAGCAGTTAACAGTAACATTAACAGTCAATGCAAACATTAACAGTTTTCATTTTCATATCTCAACTCGTTTCAAATCATATCTAATCATATTAATAAACCAATCATACTTAAATCGATTCTCCCAGTGTTTCTGATCACAAACATACACACTTTTCCATATCGGCCACACCTTCCCTCTTGGCAAATTATAAAAGAAATACCAAAATCTGAACCAATGACAAGCTGCCTCGACAATTTCGAATATTTTAATCTATTTTTATCAGATCTACAAAAAGCACATTCATCAAACCTGTGTTCTATCTCAATAAAACCATAAATTTCGCCTACTTTAGAGACACTTTCGATGGGCGACTCTCGCCATAATCGTCTCGAGTAAAACTACGGTGGAAACTGTCTCGTTGCCGGGCCGACCGGGTTGGCAGCGTGCAGACTGCGCCGTTGTGATATTAGCAGTCAAAATTTATGAATACGCTGACGTGTGCATTTAATAATCGCCGTGCCGCCCATTTACGAGTTCGAAATTGGTTGTTTGCATTTATGAATTATTTCCGCGACACCCGCATTCATAATGCCGACGGGCGAGCGTGTCGGCGTTTATCGCGAACGTGTTCGGTCTGGGTGGGGCTTTCAGTGCTCGTCTCAGCACGGCAAACTGTCGCTGTGTAGGTTGGCACCTTGTTGCCCAATTTTAATGGATTGCCTTGTTTTATTTGTATTTAATAAGTTGCGACTAAAAGTGGAATGTGAAAGTATATTTTCGGTTACTTTTCACTTTTCGTGTTTTTCAGTTGCAAGTTGAAATATTTGCTGGGGTTAGCGGCTGACAGCAATTTCGCAATCATTCTACATGAAAATGAATTGTGAGCTTAGAAACATTTAAAAACATGAAACTAATTGTAAATAATTCTGTGAAATATGAAAAAAATGGTTTCATTTATTACTGAATATTATAGACGATCATATTTGGAAAGTAGAAATTCGTTTATAATGGAAACTAATTTGAAAATCAGTTAAATTTCTTTAAGTGGCATTGTGTAATGTATGAATGTTTAATATTCAGAGAAAAACATGAGAATACAAGGCTTTAACGACCATTATAAACTATTGTGTAATCTACGTATGTCAGGTTTTTTCCTTTGTCCCTAAGCGCTATCTGCGTTTCGAGAAGTATATTCTTTTTTCAGTTAATTTACAAAGTTAGGTTAGATTAGGTAGCTTGTTGTTTTCTCAGCAAGTACACTAGGAGGTATTAAAAGGCCCGAAGAGGGTGTGGGCATTCAATGTTCTGTGTTGATGTTATGTGTTGTCTTCTATAAATGTTAGAAAAACAAAATGAGAATACAAGGCTTCGAGAGAGATAGCCTCATCTACCATATATGTAGTAGTAAGATTTTGCTCCCTTTTGACTGCTAATAAGGGGGAATATTTGAGTTATTTAAACGAAGTCAGTATTGCGAGAAACTAAGAAACCAAGTGAACGCAAAGTGACTGATAAAACTCTTCTACAGTGCGTTTCAAAACTAAGTGTTGCTTATAAAACTTACATAAGGTATAGTAATGAATTATACATATTTTCTGAAAGGCTGTGCAAATATCTTTTTCGCATTATTATCAAAACTTTGTCCAGTCTCCGTTGTTGTCAGTAATAGCTTGGCATCTTTTGTTACAATTTTGGCTTATTTTTGAGTGTACTCCAAAGAAACCCCTCTCGAAATCCGTTTTAATGCCAAAATGAGCTGTTTTGTTGTTGATATTCTTTTTCCTCTAAGCTTTGGCTTCATTAAGGACCAAACATTTTCGATTGGGTTTGCATCTGGACTTTGGATGGCCAATTTAGTCTTTCCACCCCAAATTTTCTCTATGCTATTTCAGACGATTTTCCACATGTTTTTACCCAATAGCGATTTCGACATGGTACTTCTATGAGGAATGCCCGATTTCAGAAGCCTGCGTCGGATAGTGGCCGTTGATACTTCGAATCTTTTCTGCGACAATGTTTCCTTCGCTTACTTCAGGCTAAGAGTTGGAGTGATATCAAACCGAACTTTATAAATCGACTGATCCACTTCCTCACAAATGAAACTGACGTTTTCGTGTATTTTGCGACTTGTGAAGGTTTCAATTTTGGACCATTTGGCGGGTTTACCAAAAACACTACTTCGAAACGCTTCAAAAATATAGCACTCATTTTTAATTCTTGATATTTCCGCGAAAACTTGTACCCAACTAAGAAAACAGAAACACACGCGAAAACGGTATTTTAATATAGAAAATGATCTGATATTAAAACCATGGCAAACTTCTACGGTTAAAATGATATGGCTAACACTTAGTTTTGAAACGCACTGTAAAACTCTTTCTAAAGAAGTCTTCTCACCTCAGATAGACAACTTAAGCTTGGGTCGAGCTAACACTTTGGGTTGAAGTTCAGTTGAAGTTCATGAGTCATTGAAGTAAATGAATTTTCATTAGAGATTTTAATTTTACATAGCTTCGAAATCTGCTCAAGTCATAAAGCATTGAAGTAACAATCTGTGAGAAGATCCTGAGTGGCCTAAATGATCTTTAATTTCGCACTTACTTAACTGGCCATAACAACTCGTTACCAAGTTACGGTCTGCCACAAATGTTCGTTCCAGGCGTCTCTGCTTTGCGCGTCTTTTTCAGTTGGTCACACCAAGATAAGATAATGGTCTCCTCAACTTGATCCTTCCACCGAAGACACGGTCGAACACCTTTTTCGTTGGAGCTTCATCGTCCATACGTGAGACATGGCCCAGCCAGCGTAGCCGCTTCCATTCGAGATTTGAATTCTTTTTTAAATTCCACTCTAGTCATGAAGGACAGTGTGCTTCAATGAAAAAAGGGAAAACGGGAAATGGAGATGTTGGGAAAAACACAAAAAATTTTGTCAGATGTCACAAACTATTCAAGTAGAGTTGAAAGTCCTAGCAGGTAACGGTCTATAACTCTCCACATAAATAAATAAATAAATAAATAGAGAAAATCAGTTCAAACAAAAATAATAATTAAAAAAAAATGGGGTTTTGTTTTTTTCGAAGATTAATGTTTATTCTTTACTTTCTTTGCATGAGTTTAAATTTTTGAATTTCTGCAAGTCTAATCTAATCTTTTCAAGCATAAGCTGAACGTTTTCTTATTTAAGGTAGGTATGCAGCTCTCAAGAAAACGCTCAAGAAAAAACGAGCATATATTTCTTGAGCGTGAAAAAGTAGTAGTCAAGTAAATTTGACTTTTTAAATATTACATTAGAAACACATAAAAAATATTAAATTGGAAGTTTACTTACTTTTGTTCAGACAGCTGTCACGTTTCCTTTAACCCGGCGTCATTGTTGCCGGGTATCTAATACCCGACGCATTTTAAGTTATGTTCTAAAAAAATTATCGCAGAATAAAAAGATTTAATTTGATGAGTAATATGCTCATTTTATGATAAATAAATGTTTGATTTTTATTAATAATGTATTTAACTACCTATTTCCCTATTATAGAAAACTAATATTGACATAAGCTTGATTCAGTGTACAATAATGTACATGGGTAAAATTTACCCGGCCACAACGGCCAAGTTCTGTTTAGTAGCCACAATAACGCCGGGTTAAGAAATAAATAGCTACACATATCTTTCTTGCCGAAAACAGTGTTGTCATTTTCACTTTTCAATGAAAAAAAGTAGGTATTTAAAAGCCGAATCAGTTTTCTTGCGAGGTGTATACACCTCAAGGAAATATGACTCAAGGAAATTTTCTTGAACATTTCTTGAGCTTTTTTTATATGAAGTTTTCGCTTTTCTTGAGAGCTGCATACCGACCTTTAACATTAACAATCAGTTAAGATAATCAACGAAAGAACTCGCCAAGCAGTTGTGAAAAAATCCCTATTACATTTCCGACTTCATATTTTTTTAAGTAACCAAAATGTGTGCACTTTGCATGCAACAGTTTGTTCCATTGTCCTTTGGCCAATGAGTGCTCACCGATCGGCGCAATGAATTGATTAAATTTATGGAAGTCCCATTAAAAATTCTTAGGTGCGTGTGGTCGTAGACGTGTTGTTCGCTGCTTTTTTATACAGACATTCCTACATACATACATACATTTATACAGATGTGCGTATGTGGTGTGGCGGAGCGGAATGACTGCAACATGAACGCATTAATTTCAACTTAAAAAGGGGGACACAAATGTGCAGCAGCACATTTACTTGCCGGTATTTTTGCTTTTGGAGCAGTACCGATCGCTGCCTACGCCAGTCGTCCCCGGTTGTCGACGATGCCAATGACGACGACGACGACGACAAACAGCGCGACTATGGAATATAAAAATATAGAGAAATGCTGCTGTAAATTAATTTTAACAAATTCAAATCGCTTCAAATCATTTTCCGAATCGCAAAGAGTTGAATGAGTGCATCGGAAATGGGCGCTGAACGGGCAGGAAGAGACAAAGAAAAGGAAGAAAAAGTTTATGTTGCGTTGCGCCTACAAATTCAGTAAAATGCTTGTTTTGTGCTGCGGTGTGGCGGCAACGGAAAGGGAGGCTGCCGCCGATGACAAATTGCGCAGGAAAACATGACACCGCAGAGGGAATAGCTGACAGCGAGCGCTTTCGCTGCTGGCGGGAAGGTGTCACGCGTAGCCGCTGCGATCGCTGCGCGCCTGACAGCAACACGCTCCGCACGGCACAGCGTACAACTTCATTGATCGCAGTCAGTCGTTGACGTTTACAGTCGGCCGATTTGACAGCTGAACAAATCGTGCGCCATTCCAAAAGGTTGCTAATTTTACACAACTCGCAACTCGCGTCGCGTGCTCCCTTGGCCCCGTCCGGCAACAATCCAGCGGTTGATATTTTTCGCGGCCGACTGCAATTCACACCTTGCAGCGCGCCGCAGCTTACAAATTGCATTGGAGTGATAATTTTTCAGTGCTGCCAACGTGCGACACGCAAATAATTGCCAACACGACTGACGACAGTGACGGCGCGTCTGCTGCACACGCCCCTGTGCAATGCAATTTCCGTCGTTCCGTCGTGCGCAGTAAATGCTTGAGCGACTTTCATGCCACACTCGCTCGACTCGATCGGCAACGCGCACGCGGAATATGCTTGCCGATGGCGCTGTGCTTCTCCGCATCTGCAGCGCTTTATGAAAAGTACAAATTTGCTAATTTACCATAAAACGTTTGATTTTTTATTCACGCACAAATGTTAAGTGCACGAACGCTGGCAGTGTTGTGATTTTGATTGAAATCTGGCAGCGCGCCAGGGGAATGCATTTTCCGGGCGGTAATATTGTGTTGTTGCCTTTTTGAAAGGTTCATATTCGTGGTATATTGTCATATTTGGAATTATGTATGATTGCAAATGTTGTGCCGAAAGAAGAAGAACTGTCGATATAGTTCAAAGGGGATTTTTGATTTATGAATTTCATTTATTATTTGTATAAAATTAATTAATTAATTGTCTTTTTATTTTTTAACGTAAAATCGTGAAAGAAGCAGAAATGATCTGCACATGAATGATCGAATATTGTACAAGTCCTGCAAATTAAAATTGGATTCTTTACAGACGAATTGGCTAAAGGAAATGAGAAAAAGTTGTCCAGTATTTTATTAAAAATTCCAAAGAGCAAAAACTTGTAATTAGAATTAGAAAGAATATAATGTCTTTAAAAAAATTCTAAAAATTAAAGCTTCAATTTCAAGTATTAACTATTCAACATTTCGAAATAGACACTTTTACTAAATCCATTAAATCTACGCATATGGAATGTAATACACAACTGTAGCTTTCACTTCAAGAAAGAACATCAACCGTAGAATGTTCATGACGTATGACTTGGCTTTGTTGTATCGAAAATCCCTTTTATGAAATGCGGCTGCTAAGTTCAGCTTAATCCCAAACATCCGTTTGCAGTGTTCAATGGGAAAAACATAGCATTTCAAATTGTGTAATGGTGCGCATGAAATTTCCACCGTTTTCAACAAGTGATCTCGAAAAACTGGTGTACAACTCATGAAGCACTCAATGTGCGGTGTATGCAAAAGTTTTTGGAAGAAATTTTGATATTTTAATGCTGAGATGAAATTCAAGTAAAGCATATAAGCGCGCACTGTCGCTGCCTGCTGACTGGGCGTGATTAATGGCTTTATAAAAGTGCATTTGTTATATTACATTTGTTGTTGTGCGCTTGCATTGCTCCTTAGTTTTTTTTCTTCTGGTGCTACATGCATTGTACATGTTGTCTGTTACAAAAAAGTGAGTGCCACAAGTAAGAATGACATATGTGCGGGCAAAAGTTCCCGCCAAGATTGCAGCGTTGCTCAGCATCTGTGCGATTGCGGCAGTGCGTACCACACTCACACACACGCATTTGTATGTATGTGAAAAGTGCCCAATAAATATATATGCAAATATATATATTCCATAGCAGACCAAGCGAAGAATCCGCTGGAATAACGCAGCTCAGGCCGTATGCGGCCAACTGCAAATGTTGATGAGATTTAAAGCGCAACCGCAAAATTTTGTTTTGAAAGTTTTGCTGTAATATCGCAAAATAAGCAACGTTAATCAGACACGAAAGAAAAACGATGGCGGCAAAGGGTGGCATTCGGCGGCGGCCGTCATGTCGTCTGCGTATGCAGCACTGCAGCATTTTCAAATATTGCGCCAAATTAATTTAATTGCTAATAAGTGTGGCATCGTTGCAGCAGCCAACAATTTGCAAGTTGTTTGCGTGTGCAGCGCGTAATGTTGCACAACAATGGCAACAATTCGCCGCATGCCGCTCACTGTGTCAGCTCGGCGCAGCGCATCAGGGTTCAGCGCATTTTAATTGGATGAAATGCCTGCTGTGTGCCCTCTTCCGTGGTCCAAGCTGTCAAGTGTTTTGGCTGCTGTCGCTGCGGTTCTTGGCCCATTTGCCATAGCAGCGCATTGGCAGCAATGCGGCCACGAAGATTTTGTATATGTTGCAGTGTTCGTTGGTCGTAAGAATAGCAATGCTGCCAGCGCTTTTGACGTTGTCATTTGAGTTGTTCCACATATGACGCTGTCCGTGTACTTTCGTGCTGAACTGTTGTCTTTCCTTGATCACATATCTATTTTTAAACTTGCTATTGCATAACTGTTTGTGTAGGAAAAGTTTACATTTATCTTGATTGAGATAAAACAAAACATTATCTCTTATATGTTTCCACAGTAGTTTTATACAACCATGAACTATTTATTCTGCAGTACAACCTATGTGAGGTTATGTTTTTTTATAACTCACCAAAAGGCACATCTAAACGAAAAAACTGTTTCTATAGCAGTTCTATCACAAGGGGCCCTTTCTGCGGGCTAAATGTGTTATTTCCTAACCTAACCTAACCTAATCTAACCATAGCAGTTTTGTACAACCGTAGAACAAACAGTACTGTTTATTCTGTAGTACAACCTATGTGGAAAAAAAAGGATTGAGAAAATTTTCGCGGGATTGGTTTTTAGAAGCTGAAAAAAAGGAGTATCCCGCGAAAAAAAGGATAGCATGGTTATTCATGGTACATGTTCATGGTTATGTATATGAATAACCATGCATGGTTATGTATATGAATAACCATGAGAAAAGAAGGATTTATATAGAAAAAAAGGATTGAGAAAATTTTCGCGGGATTGGTTTTTAGAAGCTGAAAAAAAGGAGTATCCCGCGAAAAAAAGGATAGCATGGTTATTCATGGTACATGTTCATGGTTATGTATATGAATAACCATGCTATCCTTTTTTTCGCGGGATACTCCTTTTTTTCAGCTTCTAAAAACCAATCCCGCGAAAATTTTCTCAATCCTTTTTTTCTATATAAATCCTTCTTTTCTCATACAGAATTCCCAACGTATATTGTTGAAAAACAAATGACAAGGAGATGACGCTTCACAGCTTTTGAGTGTTGCCACCATCTTAGCGCCGACTGTCAACCACTTGCATATGCTGACAGAGATACAGAGGGAGCCTTTGGCTTTACAAAACAGATGGAAGGTCAGCGGCTTGGCAACACTGTTGTTTGAAATGGCTGCGCATCGGTTTTTGTAAATTTTTTCGCATCAGTTTGTCGTACATTAGGTTAGGTTAGGTTATGGTGGCTGCCTCCATAAGAGACACACTCGGAGGCCTATTATGAGTCCCATTGTGATACCACATATTTCACCCGTTTTTTTGAAATGTGGGGAAGGGGACCTCTCCTTCTCATCTCCTTCATGTGGATAGCGATAGAAGTAGATGAGCGTTTTACCAGCCCGAGCCAGGAATCGAACCTGAGGCCTCGGTATGAGAAGCCAGCGCGCTACCCGCTGGACTATCGAGGCCGGCTACATAAAAAAACAAAAAACAAATGCCAAAAGGAAATGGAAAATGCATCTTTAACGCAAAACTTTGCGAGAAGTATCCGTTTTTGGAAAAGACGAAGTCAGAAAGTTATGTTTTGTGCAAAAAATGCCACAGTAATTTCTCCATTGCCGGCGGCGGTAATTCACGCATCGTTCGACATATCAAAACATCGAAACAATTCGCTGCTTTGAATGCGGCTTCTTCGAGCAAAAGTATTACCATGCATTTTTCATTACCATTGGATACACAAAAACGGCAATGGAAGGTGTCTGGGCGTACCACACCATCAACGCTAACCACAGTTTTAAGTCATCGGATTGTGCGACCCGGAAATATTCCACCATATGTGATGCCAATGCGTGTGCGATTGACTTTGAAGATGATGATGACGACGACGACAACGATGAAGTTGTAGCAATGCTAGTTGATATAGATAAATAAAATATGTATTGTTTTTCAGAAAATTTTTAAATTTTATATTTCTTTTATTATGCTTTTTTTCCAATTCGATATCCCGCGAAATTGTCAAACCTTTTCAGCCAAAAAGAGATGGCATGGTTAACCATGAACCATGCTATAAAGCTTCCATCTAAGATTTATTCGAAACTATTTACTAAGTTAAGTGTGCAATTTTAAACGAACATTAAAAACTTTGTTTGCTTTGTTTCGTTGCAGAACTCCTATACAGGTGCGTATTTTCGACAGAAGTTGAATTTTTACGATAAAAATTCCAACAGTTATGCCGCTCTAACAGGTATAGCATTTTTTTGTAGATCCTTCGGGAACTTTAGTCATTAGTTTGTGAAATATTTTATGAAACTGACGCGCAAAGTTGTGGCATTGAACGTATCCTTGAAGTTGTTTAATAGTAGACAAATTTAGTTCAAAGGTGTGGAAAATTAGTTTCAATCGAGATATTGAATACTTTTAACCTTAATTCCCAGAATTTTAAAAGTAACGTAAACCCAGAAGGCAGACTTGAAACATTTGTTTGACAACATTTGAGACTGAAAACATTTGTTTAAAAAGTACAAAAACTGTCTACAATGTTAAATTTATAAATGCAATATAATTCTAACATTTCATTAGAGGATTACATAAAATAATGGAATCGAAAATCTTTTGCATTTATCACCATTTGAAATCTTTAGTGAGACTGTGAGGCTCAGTTCTGGGAATTAGGGTTAATAACGTTTAACGATTTCTCATCTGCCAAGACTTGGTACTTTTTGATTAAATAACAAATAGGCTAAGTTTTATGAAAAAGTCATTTAGCCATTCAGAATGGAACTAATAATAAGGAGCAACGATTTTCCATTTTCAAAAATTAAACTACCTATATTCTTTGTATTCACAATTAATGCGAGACATTGCGTTGGTTCAGGAAGGATATATCTATAGGTTGGGAGATAGGCTTTAGAGTGAAGTGGTTATGGACTCTTGTCCCATCAAAATCATAGGTGCTGGGAAGAATGTCTGCAATGGGACAATAGAGAAGTAAATCTAGTTGAGATATAGAATTCTTAGTGCGAATACTGCCGGTAGTTTTCTCCGAATGGCTACATTTAAAACATATAACTCGTTGTTATGATCCACTAAGAATGGACCTAATGATGATTTGAATGAGTAATTATAAGAAACAACAATTTGCTGATTTTAAAATGAAAGTAACTACAGGTAGGTAGTTCAGATAGTTTAGTTAAAATAGAGATTTAAAATGAGGTTAGTAGTTCTTTGATTACATTTAATACACGCAACACGCTATTAATAACACTTTTGCTACTGTATTACTTTTGCTTAGCAAAATTAAAAATGAAAATTAAAAAAACAGTATTTATTTACAGAATTCGACTCGCCTACAGCGAACGGCTCCAGTCTCGATTGTCTGAATCTCATTGTACAAAGCATCAACAAAAATACTTCGCTAACTGCAAAGGCTGCATCTGCACCATCTGCAGTGAGCAGTGCCAGCAGCAGCAATAGTTGCAACAGTGGCAACAACAGCAGCAGCAACTGCAGCAACAAAAACAATAATGTGCCCGTCACAAACTCACCCTCGGCGACCAGCATTGCCAGCAACTTATCGCAGAGCTCGTCGCAGTCATCGCTAAATGCCACATTTAAGCAGAAATGTACAACGTAGTGCAAAGCAAAGAAACTATTAACCGTTAGATAGTCTTAAACGTACGACTAGTTTTTTAAATTTGGCGCGCAGCAAACATTTTAATGAGTCGTTCATAAACTAAATCGATTAGCTGAATTTTTGTCATGTTTTAAGTTTGAAATTGTCTGCAGTCTGTATGAAAATGACACAATTCTGCGAAAATATTGTGTGGGTAAATGTAATTGAATCAAGTTGAAGTTTTATTTTAGTTTAAACGTTTAAACAGAAACATTGTGCACAAACAAATATTAAGTATTTACCTCTGAAAGATCACTTGTTTTCTGTGATTGTCAAATTGATCAATCAACATTATACAGAAACTTTACTTGAAAACACTGCAGAAGATTTAAAGTAATTCATCATTCAACATTAGCTGCAAGAGAATCGAAAAATTTCCAAAAAGTGCAGCTAATCGAGTTGTGAGTGCCTCAGAGATTTGTATGCTGTACTTGAAAGTTGACATGGATACACAAGTTATACACACATTGTAATAAAAATACCAAAGATAACCAAATACCAAAGCAATGTAATTTATGTTTAGAATATTTGAATGAATATCGATAATTTTTGCCATTTATTTTTACTTCAAATTTGTAGTCAATAAACTATTTTAAGCAATCTAAATTGTGTTGTGTTGGATTTTGTTTGGCTGGCTGTGGGCTGCGCTAATCCACAGCGAGCTTGCGAAAGGACCCACTCACGCCGCTCAGCTCGCCCACCTCCCAGTTCTTGCTTTGGCCAATGCGGAGCCTCTCGTTGGTGCCGTAGCGCGCATCGTCGGCAAAGTGCTGCTCGTAGGCGCGCAGCTTCTTCTCCCAGCAGTTCAGCGCCTCCGCCTGGTAGCCATTGTGGCCGCCGTATTCCACTGTCATCGACTCGCGCGCCAGATGCGCGTACAGGTCCTCCGCCTTGTTGTGCACAATGAACTGCAATAAAGGCGTCAGCGTCATTAATCGCAATGAAGCGATTATCAGCAACTTTACACACACACACACACACACACATACATGTAAATGTTTGTCGATTAGCCGCCTACCTTGAATGGCATCTTTGGCGGCAGTAGCGAGGACACAAAACTGAAGACCGCCTGACCGTCACGTCGCAAGTTGATTATGTGAATTTCGTTGAATTTCAGCGGCATGCAACGATTGACCAGCATCCAGATTTTCTTTAGCAGAAACGGATCGTACTGCAGCATTTGTTCCACAGTTACGTCGCGCGAATCGATGACATAAGACAGGCCCACAATGCTGGCGTTGTCGCTCTCCATGGCCAGCACCTCGAGTAGCATAAAGAGCAACTTGAAGGCCTCGCGTGGGTGCGATTTCTTCGGATCGCATTTGACAAATTGCGATATCACCAGAGCGCTACCTGTGTTGCTGATTGCGTTCTTGGGTATGACGTGAATGCTGCCAATTGGAAAAAAGTAAAAGTATAGAATTTTAGGTTTAAATAAGTGGTATACAAATATAAATAAATCATTTTCAGAAATTTTTGGCGCGCTAATATGCAATCTGAAGGCGCTTATTACACCGCGCAACAGTACTTTTGATCCATTCAAAAGATTATATAGGCGTGAAACTAGAGGTCATTCATAGTAACATGGCATACTCAATTTTTCATTTTCTGTCCTTTTCATTGTTGTCCTTTTAAAAGGACTTTAAAGTTCAAGGACATACACAATTGAACAATTTTTTTTTTTTTAATTTGTGGTCATGCAATGATGAAGATGTGGGTATCAAATGAAGGAAAGAAAAGACTTGTCGCTTTATGACTAAATTTTCTATTTTGAACTTTCAGGACCAAAATATGTCAGTAAGTAATATGTAGCATGATACCTCAAAATTTTATTTGTCTATCTAATTTCGTAGACAAAAAATTATTGCGTACATATTCCATACAAAATTCCTGCGCATAAATGGACACATATTTTTTAACTGCGAACTAATTGGGATAGAAGAATACAATTTTGAGGTATTATATTACATACCAAGATCCAAAGCATATAATTTTTCCAAAAGGATTCGTTAGAAAACTTGAAGGATATCGAAAGTTACATCTTTGAAAGGACCTTACTGACATATTTTTGGATTGAAAATTAAAAATAAGAAATATAATCTAAAAGCGAAAATGTTCTTCGTCCATCTGATACCCATATCTTTATCATTGCACAAACGCAAATATTTCAATAAATGGACATCGGATCAGAAAATGAAAAACTGAGTATGCCAAGTTACTATGAATGACCTCTAGTTTCACGCCTACATAATTTTTTGGATGGGACAAAAGTGGACATGGACAAAAGTGTTTTTTGTCGCGCGGTGTTACAACATACTACCTGAAATAGTTTCCATTGAAATATAATTTAAAATTTAATTACTTTAATTAATTAATTTAATTTAAATTAAATTAATAAAATATAATTTAAACTTTTTGGCAGTAAGAAAAGTATTTTCTTTAATGTAACTAAGTGATTAATTATGGTCTGAACACAACAGTTTAAGCTGTACTTTAAACAGTACTTTAATGCAGTTCTTAAAGGAATAATGTACGTGTTAAGTGTTTGTAACTATACATATTGGTTTTATGCTTGTTTTTTTATTAGCAATACAATTAATTTATTTCAAACACCATAAGGAACTGCCACCAGTGACTTGAAACAGGTTTATGTGGTAACATCACTTAATCAGTCAATAGTAACGTACAGTATCTATATTTAATTAGCAATGATATTATTTCGGAGCCCATTCGGTTCGCAAAAGGGAAGAACATACATTTATTTATTGTTATTATTTCATTTCATTATGATTACGAAATCAACGTGCCGAAGATAACCAACCGGCTTTTGGTTCTTAATTAATGTTGCAATCCACAAAACGGACAATATTTGCTCCTTTTGTCATACGCTCGTATTTTCATTGGGCTTATTGTAACGCAACTGAAAAACTCTAATCTCGTCTATAAGTATATACTTAGTTAGTATAACTAGTTCAATTGATACCTTCACCTACTGCCAACAATTGCAGCGCCAATGAGTGCAAAGGTTAAGGGGTTGCACTCATTTTATCAGTTGCTGCTTTCATATAAAACGTTTTTGTTTTGTTTATCGAGACTCACAAGCGGTGAGTAATGCGATTGTGCCGGTATTTTGCGTACATATATTTATTTGTTTATTTTTAATTTCTAGTAAACATTGCTGATAAAGTCCATCGCCCATCTGGTGCACATGTTTTTTTTTTACTAAAATAGATTATTATTTCAGTAATTGTTGGACAATTTATCATTAATTTGCAAACGTTATTCAATTTGTTTCACAGCACCCAATAGTTACATACTTAGAAATTCTTGTCTATGCTCGCACTCACCCCGTTCCGTACAGTTGCATCAGTTCGTCCTTTAGGCTGCGTTCACACAGCACTTCCGGGAACGTGTTCTTCAGCGAGTAGTAGTTGTCGATGCGCTTTTTGGTATCCTCCAGGCTGAATTGACAGCGCCGCAGAAACGCCAACATCAATTGCGGATTGGTGGACGCCTTCAGGTGGGGCGATTTCTTGATCCACTGCTGCAGTGCGGCAATGGTAGCTGGCGTTGTATCCGGATTCTCGTTGCAGTTGGTGCGCGAATAGGCGCAAAGTTCGGGCTCAAGAGTACGCACGGCGGCCGCCATGACTGCTTAACTGGGCGGAAGAAACACTACTAACCCAATTATAGACAGCACCAGAGTCAAGTGCAATTTATCGGGGTGTGAACTTTCTCTCCGGAGTGGTGGATTCCAGTGGTGGTGTGGTGTGGTATCTTATCAGGCGATATCTATCACTGCAGTCGGGGGAGTCATTGATAAACACTGAAATGGCCACATTAGGCGAATGCGTTGTGTCTAGAACTGGATGTGCCGCCCGTAATGGACGTTATCGATTTTAAACGCCAACATTTGTTTAATTGATCTGCTAATTTGCTTGGGAATACATTTATTACAATTTATAGATACAAGACAAGGACGAGGCCAAGCTTGCTGATGGGATAACTTGACAATTGAAATTCGCTGCCGTTGTGCCCAAAAACTGTTCCGGCGGTAACTCCTTAAACATTTCAACAGTCACTCAAAGTCCAATTTCCGAAACGAGCCGTTGACACCGAACTCCGCCTCGTAGGTGGCCACCTCGCCGCTGCGCAGCTCTTCAATGGTGCCGTAGTTGATCTCCTCGTCGAAGTAATCACGATACCTTTTCAGCAAATCCTCCATGTAGGCAACGCATTCTGCAATGTGGCCATTGGAGCCGCCATATTCCTCCGGCAAACACTTTTGTGGAATGTACTCGTACAGCTCCTCCACTGTCTTCAGTACAATAAACTAAAATTTAATTGAACGAAAAGTGAAATTTAGTAAAAAAAAAGAGTAAAATTTTATAGCTTCTGATGAGAACATGAAGAAAAGAAAAATCTTTAAGTGTAAAGTATTGAATTGCCTATAAAAAGGTCTTAAACCATCGAGAACTGGTGGAATGCAAGCGGAGAATTCCTCTCAATCCTGTATAAGGCTACTACTACACGCAAGTTTAAAGTCAATGGGGCCAATAAACCAAATTCTTCTTAACACTTTGTTGATCCCGTAAGATTTGTATGAAAAAATACTTTTATAATTATTTCTCTATATAATTATTTCCCTATATAATTATTTCCCTACATAAACATTTAACCCATCCTTGACTCCGTCAGATTTTTTGTCTAAAAAATAACAAAAAATCACGTGTCAAATTATTTTTCACTAACAGTACTTTCACCGAATTTGAAGTCAACAGGCCCATAAAATCTTGTTTCTCCATACAAACTCTTAACCCATTGTTGACCCCGTTAAATTTTGGTTTCCGAAAAAATTAAAAAATATGTGTCGAATTATTTCACATTGGAAGTACTTTCACCAAGTTTGAAGTCAAAAGGTGTAAAAAAATCATGTTTCGTCATACAAACTTTTAACCCTTGGTTCACGTCTTTAAATTCTAATTTTCAAAAAAATGAGAAACACGTGTTAAATTATTTTTGATTTCAAGTATTTTCACCAATTTTGAAGTCAATAGGCCAATTGGTTCATTGTTTTTACGTAGTCTTCCCGTATACGCACCTTAACCCATTGTTGACCCCGTTAAATTTTCATTTTCGAAAAAAAAAAAAATTCGTATCGAATTATTTTTTATTTGAAGTGTTTTTAACAAATTTGAAATCAATAGGCTCATTAAATCGCGTTTCTTCATACAAAACCTTAACCCATGTTTTGCCCTTTATGACCCCGAATGTCAAAAAATCACATCTTAGCGGAGGTTCATTTTTCGCACAGTTTGCGCACAACTTTTGAAGTCAAATCCATTTGAGACTACATTTTGCACCAGCAATTTTTGTATTTGGGGGGTTTGGGGCACTTCAACCTACCGGAGTTTTTGCATATGGCAGTCGCAATGACTTCATCACCGTTATCCAGCGCAACATTTCCTTCGGCGGATTTATGATGTAGGCCTCCTTAATGCGGAGCGGACAGCAGTCCTGCAGCCACGTCCACCACTTCTTGAATAGTAAATTATCGATTTGATTCAGGCGCTCGTAAGTCATGCCAGTCAAATCGATGATCTGACAGATGCCCGCCACCGCGGCGTTGTCACTCTCCATCGCAATGATTTCCATGGACATGGTGATGTATTGGAGCAGCTCGCGTATGTTGTACTGTCGCGGGCAGTAATGGCTGTAGCGCGCTATCATCAAAGCCAACTGCTTGTCGCACTTTGCACTTTCAGGATAGTAATGCACACTGCCAAACAGTACGGAAATAAACAACAACAACAACAACTAGCAGATATTAGCATATAGTCGGTTAGTCGTACCCTAAGCGATTCACGTCCAAGATGCGCTGGCTCACGTTGCGATTGCCCAGTACCTCCGAAAAAAACGCATAGTAGGTGAAGTATTTGTCGATGCGTCGCTTGGTCTCCTCCAGACTGTAGCGGCAGCGGCGCAAGAACGCAATGAGAAACTCGTCGCTGGTGCGTGCCCGCAAGTGGCACTGCTGTGCTATCCAGACGCGCAGTATAAGCAGATCCTGCTGCACGCGATCGGGAATTTCGTTCAGTTCCTCGCGTGCGATTTCGGCCAACACCGGCGGCAGTGGTCGCATTTTGTGTGCTCTGTACGCGGCGGTGCTGCCGTTGTGTGCGTGGGTATCTCTGATTTGCTACTAAATTATTTTACTAGCAGCGCTAATTATGGCAGGCCATAAGTGTGGCAATATTCTTCTGCCACGGATAATTGCAGATAAGCGCTGATACTCGTTTTTCAGCCTTTTGCTGATATCCATCACAGTTCGACGAAATCTAATCAGTGAGAGACGCTTTTCAAATGGCCAAATGCAGACAATGAAGATGATTTAATGAAACTGGTTAGATAAATTTATTTATTATAATTTGTTATAAGTATCAAGTATGAACGATGACTATTGATAAATATATAAATAACTATGTGTGTTGTATAAGTTAGGTTATGTGGAAAGGGGCGGTACATGATGGGAGAGGTTTGGGAAGAATTGGACCGGATGAAGCGTTGTTTCTAAACATTGACTTTAAATGATTGGTGTTGGTACATTTTTAGTGTAGACTTTGAAATATTCCAGATAAATCTGAAGAGTTTTCATTCGAAGAATTTGCCAAGCAGAAATGTGTCGCAGAAATGAAGGCCGGAATGTTAGTTGCTGGTCTCTTTTGGTACATTTGTGCTGCATGAGAACTGAGCGTATTTCATGAATTGTAAACTTTTTGGATTTGTAATTATTCTGAACAGCCAGACTTAGAGAAGTTTAAGTTGGAATGGGTGGAAGAGTGGATAAAGGTATAAGATGGCGTTTCAATAAATTTGTATCACATCTCAGAAAGAACAGAAGTTGTAATAATGGGTAAACTTTATAAAACACAGATTCTAGTTCACTCAGAAGCAAAAATATTTAATTTTAGTTAATTTTCGACTTTAATTTTCTTTCATAACTAATAAAAGTCTTCAATATCAAAGTCGCTTTCACTAACATATTTGTTGCTTTAATTCATTTCCATTACATCTCAGCCAGTTATGTTGAAGATTTATTTATATATTACCCTCCAGTCTATAGCTCGAATAGATTCCTGAGTCGAAATCCCGAAACTGTAACAACCACTTAGCGTGGTGTCACATTTGATCAGCACTAATGTGTTGCAACGTACACCATCACTCAAGTGGCCGCATCCGGGAGGTGCCAATCAAGCGCGTTGCCCGGCCATTCGCTCTTTTGTGCTCTCCGCCTCCCGAAAAACAACAGATCGATGTCGACATTCGCTCCTCAAGCAAGAGCAGCGCGCTCGTTGGGCTCTTTGAAATCTGATCGGCATTTTATGCTTGAAATCCAACTGACAACAGCAATAACGACAACAACAACAGCGTGACATGTCAGCGTGTGCTCGAATTTTTGAGCACTCAATTTGGCTGCTCGGGACATGGGAGCCGCTGCAGCAAATTACGTCAAGGGCGCTGACAAGTCCACGAACAACAGCGCCAGCCAGCGATTTCGGAAGGCGCTCTGCTACAGAGCGAGGTGGAGTGGAGCGAACCAGGCAGCCGCTGTTGGCATCCAGCAGCAAATTGGCCTGACACGATGTGTCAGCTGGTGACACGATCGTGTTGGTGTTGCGATCACTACTGCCAACAACCGGCAGCGTTGCTGCGTGTTACATGTTGACTGATTTTTTTAATGTACATATTTACTTTTTGGCTTTCAAAGTTGTCAAAGGATATTACAGACCGTAGGCACAACGCGACGCGACTGTACGCATATTTATTATTCGAAATAACTCAAAACAAATAATGGCCGTGTACGCTTTGATCTCGCTGACAGTTCGCACCCCAGCACGCATCGACGACGACCACCGTTTCGCTGCACCGGTGGACAGTGTTTCGCTTTTCGCGTCGAAAACTGCGCGCCGACACGAAAACGCGTGTCCGCATGTAAGATTATTAATGGCGGCTCATTAGCTGCCTTTCATTCTTGTGGTTGTGCGCCGGCTGGAGCGGGCGCCGCACTCGAAGGGGGTAATCGACACTATCATTGCTTGTAAGTGTAGCTGATTGTTGATTGCCGACTGCTGCTGCGTTGCTCTGCACTTGAAGTGTTTTCAGTTTTAAGTTGTTGACAAGTGATATTTAAAGGAAAATATACTAGCACTGAATGCTGTGCACATGGAGGAGGCGAACGCCAGCGCAGATGGGGTGAATTGACATTAGCTCGAATGCCACCAACGTTTAAGATTTCCCAAGAATACAAGATTTGAGATTTTAAAATATTGAGTCGAACATGTTTTACAAAAGAAGGATGTGATGTTTCGTTTTTTGAAGAGAAGTGTGTGTGTGTGTTATAAGATGAACAGCGCTACGTAATAATCACTCGATACTATACTAAAATTCTTTATAGTTCACATTTGCGTGCTACATATAAGGGTGCGTTATTCAGTTTGGGAGGAGCCCCACAAATAATTTAAATTATAGTTTTTAATTCTACATATTGTCGATTCAACTAACAACGTGAACGATTTGTGATACAGTTGCAAAATTAGATTAGTATTCCAGGGTTAATTGAATTATCACTTTGAATTTCACTGCTGTGAAGTCCTTTTGGTTCTCCTTATGTATTTACAAAATCTGTATTCGAAATTTCTAATTCGAGTATGCCGAGGATAACATACATGAAATACAAATACATTTGCTACGAATAGCAGATGACACACGTTCCTGAGGGACAATTCTGCGCCCCGACATTAATTTGTCCGCTGAGAGTACACGAAAAGGAAGCATCCAGCTCTTCAAATGCACAAATGGGGGTTTAAAAATTCATGCATTTGTTAGGAAAGACCAGCAACTTACCTATTTTCCAACAGGATTATTTCCCAAGGAAGTGCACTGACACTCGACGTTCTCTACTAAATTTAGACTGAAAGCGTGTTATGTTTGAGCGCTTGTTACGCAAGAACAACTGCCCAATCCAAACATCACATCCACACTGCACTCGAATGTCGACGTCAGCTGCCAACGTCATCGACGCCAGCCCGCCACGATTGGCGCTGCGTACGGCCCGCTGAGTCCGCATCGTCGATTTAGATAAGTAAGCGAAATTCTCAACTGAACGCATTAATTAATGAGGAACGCTGCAGTTTCAATAGCGTATAGCAAATCCGACGGAAATTTGTTTAAGAATTTAAATTTTGCGTGACGATAAACGTCACATTTCGTTCGCTTACAATGTGCCAGCGCCAACACGATCGCGTCGGCTCGCATGAAAATGTTCTGTCGGCAGCAAATATGTATGAACACAATTTACGTATGTTTACAATGAAAAATAATTAACCGTTACGGCCGCACAACAACAATGCGCCGTCCATGGCCAGAGCATGTGGGCGGACGCGAGGGTGCCGGCAGCGTCACCAAAGCGCACATAAAATCAGCTCCCAGCGCTTGGATGCGCCGCCGAGAAGGATTAAGTTGAGTGACAACTGTCAGTGGAGCGCGGCGGCCATTTGAAAAATGTCCAATAAATAATGCATTTTCATAAACCATAAAATGCTCGTATAATTTTTAATATGTTGCGCTAGCGACGCTTTGATATCCTGTGTAATTGGCCTTTTTGTGTTAATAAATTACAAACAATAAAATGTGCTTGCGTAATGTCACAATGAAAAGCGACGCTGCGCGCGGAAATATTGGAGGTAATAAAATGAAAATTTTTATCGAAAACTTTAACGGTAATGAGTGGAATGGGTAAAGTTTAAGCAACAACGATACCGAATTAAATGATTGCGAACAGTTGCTGCTCGGTCTGGATAAATTTAGCACAAAGGTCAGACAAGATATGACAAAGTCACAGAATGTTCAATGTGCACTTTTGAACAGAAATAATGTCATAAAGTAATCTACTGCGTCACTGTTAGGTGCTTTCTAGATGCAGATGGGAAACTACTTCTTTGGGAACTAGACAACCTTAAATTGGTCAGCATGAGAGTCTGTTTAAAGTTTATAGAGAAATCGAATTGGCTTGAGCAATGGTTTCCCACTTCTTTGTGATGTCACAATTGGCTCACTTGCCAATTTGTGAGTATTTACTATATGTGCAGGTTAAGTTAGATAAGACAGACAGCTCACCTATCGCTCGACTAGTACACTCGGAGGTCTCTGAGGCTTACTGAACGAACTATAGTACATATAAATAACACCGTTGAACGAGCTTTGGAAACGTTCGATAAGAAAGTGCCCCGAAAGACTTTTGGCTCTCTCCGCGTGAGTGAAGCAGAGTACCGAACTCGGTGGAACAACGAGCTGTAGTAGCTCTCCGGCGACATGGATGTAGTGTAGCGTTTAAAAATACAGCGACTTGGTCATGTCATACGAATGTACGAAAACGCTTCAGCTCGTAAGGGGTTCGAGTCGGCACCAGCTGGAGGACGGTGAACAAGAGGACGTCCAAATCTCAAATGGAAAGACCAAGTTGAAGTGGACTTGATGACACTGGCCACTTTCAACTGACGTCAACGTGCACGAGGCAGAAGACTAACAGACGGTTTTAGTGCCAATTACAAAAATTTTACTGTTATCCCCAAACAAATATCCAATAATTTGCAGCGTTATCAGGAAAAGTTTGTGTTCTAATTGAAGTCTACGAATTGGGCGCATTTGATCAAAAGTCTGTTTCTTTAATAATGGTTAAATAAAATCAAAAAGTGATAATTTTGTATTTTTCCATAAATATGAAATAATTTTTCTGTAATTAAAAAATATTGATACAAAATTTATTTAACCCGTTTTAAGCTAAAATTGTTCAAAATGAAACTAGCTCTAGAACTCTAACAAAGAGGCGTGGCGACTTCAAATGTCGTATGCACACTTCTTAGGAAAGTGTTTCATGATTTAAATATCAAAAATTAATATCGAGACACAGGGTAAAATTCGGGGTTGAAAGGGTTAAGTGAATTTTTTAATAAGTTATGATACAAGCATATGTATTAAATTATTAAACAAAAATATTGAGTACATAGTTGCACGATATTAAAAATCAATCACGCATGCACTCTGTACAATCCATAGAAAACAATAGGAAAATTGACACTCTCCTTCCAAGTCCACCTTCACCACCAAAGCCACCTTTGATTTTTGACTATATGTGCTTCTTCTCTCTTCTTCTTCTTCTTCTTCTTCTTCTTCTTGATTATATGTGCTGGTTAAATTAATTCGTAAAGTTTCACCGTCAACGCTACAAATCAGCAAACATGCGTTTTCTTGATGGAACTCCATTATCTTCTTGGTCAAACACAGATCTCTTTTTCTGATCTCTCTTTTTACAATCTCTCCTCTGATGATTTCTTAATTTTTTCAATAACGTTCCGTAACGTACATTTTTAACAAATTTTTCATGAAAAATTGAAACCATTTGAAAAGGTACGATCTCAAAAAGTTCTCGTACTTTGGCTTGTCGATTGTTCAAGACCAAATCGTATGGTTTTCAATGTTTTCTATTGCAAACAGCTCAAGTAGATGTCCGGCATTGTTTTCAAGTTCAAGGGCACAATGGATCTACAGGTCGCAGTGCATCATCCCCATCAATAATAATTTCAAGTTCAAACATTCTATAGGTATTTGGTTTTTTTAAATAATTTATTCAACTAATACATGAAAACATCTGTATGTATGTGTATTTGATCTTTAAATAATTTTAAGTGAGACTCTTGTGTTGTTTGAGAGTAACACCAATTTCAAAGGGGATCAAAACTGGGATCAAAATGGAAAATTTTCTTGACTCATTGGTTAGTACCATAGTTAGACCAGTAGTCAGAGACCCATATATTCAAGTTCCAACTAAAGCTGTGATAGTAAATCAATTGTCAATTAAAAGCTACACAACTCTTCGCTCGAAATCGCCACAGAACTGTAGGTCTCTTCATAGCTGCACAAAGCTTGATCTTAGTTCAAATAACTTACTATTCTATTGATATTTAAAGTTGTTATTATTCCAAATTCCAGTTCGCTTCATTATCGGAGGAGCTTACTTCGTACATGTTGCGGTCCGCTTCAGAAACAGGTTGGCCGACGTTGCTATTTTAGGCCTCAATTTATTTAATTCAAACGAAAATGATGTCTGCCAAGTGCACCGATGCATTGCGCCGATATTAATCCAATTAAGAAATTTTCAAAATGGCATACGAAATCCGCAATATTTATCTCTACTCATTTTTCGAACACATAATTTTTGATATTTTCAAATTTACAAGCCCGACTGCAACAAAGTGCAGCCATACATACGTATGCGTGTGTGTGTGTGTGCACACAAACAAACAGCCATGCACAATGAAAGCCTGCCGGTGCGCCATTTTAATTATAGACGATGGTGTGCAGCGAACGTGCGGGCATATTGATCACAATGTTGCCGCGCACGCTGTCATTGAGCGCGACATCCACGGCGGCGTGATCGCTGCAAGGAGCCAAAAAGACAGACGCAGCCAAATCTTATTGTAGGTGTGTATGTGTGTGTGTGTGTGTGTGTGAGGCTGTGCAAACTACAAGTTTATCTACTTAGAGAAATAAGTTGAAAAATAAAATGTTATTAATGCAACATTTTAGGCAGATGCAAGTGCGACGCGGTGCGCAGCGGCTAATAAAGCAATTAAGTCGAGGCGAACGCAAAAGAACCACCAACACTTAAATGCTTCGAACGCGGCCGAAAATAGCAGCAACCGTTTTAATGCAGCGCAATGAAAATAAATCGCAGAGTACTTAATACTCGTCGCCGGCCTCTTCGTATGAATGAAACGAGGCAGCGCGGGGTGAAGTGAAGTGAAGTGCGTTTTAATAACCTTGTCATAAAAACTCCAACATTGCGATCGCCTGCAACGCGAAATAAGCAAAACTCCAAGTTGCCTACGAATTGAATGCAGCGCGTGCCAGACGCACTTATCGACCGAAAGACAGACAGACAGACAGAGAGGGGCGCTTACCCATTGAAGAGCACTATGACAATGCGTCCGTCGGGCCTTTTGAAGCCCACCGCCTCAACGTCGACGCTGGCTAGAAGTGTGGCGATGCGCACCGAACCCGCCGGTATGAATTTGGAGAAATGGCCGATGGCATAGAAAATGGGCTGCTTGTAGAATTCAGCTTTAGCTGCAACAAACAAATGCCACAAGTTAAATTCATTAGCACAGCGCAGTCGTCGTGGGAGCGGGCACTTACTGCTGGTGTTGACGATGACCGGCGCGTCCACATGATTGGACACATAGTTCGGGCCGCCATACTCATCGAGCACCAGATTCCAGTCGATCCAGCCGTTGAATGCGTGCTGCAGATCCTGCATGAAGGCGCGCACGTACTGCTCGCCGCGCTCCCAGGAGCCCAGTTCGGGTCCGTGTGTCTGCCATGGCTTGTCGCCCACACACGACTCGGTGTTGATTAGCAGCTTGTCTGGCATGGCGTCGTGTGCGGCATCAATCAGATTGGGCGCAAACACATCGTCCCAGTACCAGTGCACGGCCAAGCCGTCCAGGTAGTCCAAAGCGTTGGAGCGACTCGATTTCATCTGCAAGTTACACATCAAATGTGGAGATTGTTAGAGGGATTTCGTAATAAATTGTGTATTATTTCTGAATAAAATTATAGAATAAATATTAAATATGTATGCATAATAATTATGAAATGTATTAGATGAATTCTAATTTGTTGTAAAGGTGGCGATAGTTGTTGTTGTAAGGTGTTGAGTTTTAAGTGGTTGTCGTGATTGATAGGTCAGTTTGTTGGATTGTAACTCAGAATGTTGAGGCATAACTCAACTAATACTACATAAAGTAATAAAAAAAAAACAACAATCTCATAGCAATCATATATACTGTACAGTGGCGCACACAGGGGGGCGCGGGTTGGGGTTCAACCCCCTCAAACACAAAAATTGCTGGTACAAAATATGGTTTCAAATGGTATTCGGGTCAAAAGTTGTTCAAACACCTCCACCCACCTCCCCCATGTGAAATCCTGTGTAGTCTACTGTTAATGTATATACAGGGTGGCGCAAAAGTTGTCACCCAGTGTTCTTTAGCTCTAATTTGTTTATGAAAGAATGAATGAATGAATGATTGAATAAAAAAATGAATGAATTAATTAATGTCAAAGCAAAATTTACTTTTGCCGCCATTTGCAAAAGTTATAGCATCTGCCGATAAGGTGATGACTTTTGCGCCACCCTGTATATTTCGCACACTATGTAAATTCAAAAGAGTCATAACTGAAAAATCTCACATTTCCAGGAAAGGCGCAAAGTTGTCGATCCTGCAGAAGCAACGCAATTGACATCAACACAGACATACAGTATTTTTCCAGTTAAAAAAATAGTGGTGAGAATGCACATTTTTAAGTAGTTAGAATGTGTACCGTGAATTGATTTATGGAAAAAGTCGATTTTGAAAAATTTCGATCTGTGATTCTTTTGTATTTAGTGTGTGATATGCATAAAAGTTGATTACTTCAACCACTACTTCTAACAAAAAGACACTTCAGATATTTTCGAGGCATACTATTTATAAATATAAAAACAAATTCAATAATTTCCATGATTTAAAGCCACTTCGAGTAACCCCAAACAAAATATAATTCAAATATATTGAATCAAACTCGATATCTATTGTGGGCAGATACTTTAGAGAAGCACAATTATTATGATATGTTGACTCACCGTCTTGAACCAAGCTGGATATGTGTAGCGCTGATCGTCGTTGCCGAATATTAAAACATTTTTGTATTTAGAATTCTTGATGGTGGGTCCCAGATTCGCACTCAGCCAAATTGCCTATAAAAATTGCCCAATAATTTTGAAAAGATAAGACCAAAAATGACGTAACGAAGTTTCATTAAGGAAAGTGCACAATTAATTGCACGCCAACTTGTGTGACAAGATTTCTGTAAATGCGAAACAGTGTCAAAGAGAGACGACGTACCTGATTGCTGGGTGTCCAGCCCAGACTCATGAAACGTACGAAGAGCCAACCAATGACTCCGTTTAGCGGCTCATTGCCAGTGGATATGGCCCAAATCGGCATATTTTTAGCATCCATTAATTCAAGATATCTGCAAGAAGTGAGCACAATACAAACATACATACACACATACGTTCATACATAGTGTGTATGTGCCATGTAGATTGTCGTGCAGACAAGTAGAAGGAGGCGAATGCCGGAATAGATTCAAGTAGAATGACAATCAAGTTGAAGCGATCGGTGGCATGAGGAAATTATTTTCTGTTTCAGAATTGACGCCAAAAATTCATTAAATAATTTCTTCAAAAAAATTGCCATGCTAAAAGCAGACAAGATTTATATAAATTGTGCGATGTTCCATTTCATACAGAGATACTCGTGTAGTTTGTGTTCAGTTGAGTGCGTCATTTTACCACGGAAAATAATTATTTCTAATATTACAGTCTTTACTTTGAAGTTTTAAGTATTTTCTGCATGACCTACTAAGGGAACATAACGCTTAATATACATTTTGAAATCTATTTTACAGCGAGCCCATTGTAGATTTTATCGCATTTTGTGATTATTTTTGCAGTTCTGTAACTGTTCTCAAATTAGTTTTCTCTGAATTTTCCAAACTCACCGCAAATGATAGTTCGCCCAAGTCTGATAATATTCGGGCTTTAGATAACTAAAGCCAGTCCAGGCCTCATTCGATTTCATCCATGTCGGTGAGCTCCAAGCGGCGGCCATAATTTTGATATGTTCCAACTCGGCCACTGCTTTCAAACGATTTATTTGTTGCACTTTCAGTTCGTCGCGCGGATGCAATTTGGTGAAGTTCGAGAGCTGTGGATCATTGCGCGGATGTTCGTTGTAAGCCCATGCTTCCAGATCAAAGTCACAGCCAGCTATGGGCATGCGCAGCATATTGAATCCAATACCATCTTTGTGGTAAAATGATCTGCGGGGAGTAATTAGCAGAGATAGCACAATAAATATGTTAAGCCTTTCATTTTCCTATCATTTTCACATTTGCAATCACTTGCAGCGCTTTCGAGATGACACACCTATAAATGTGATCCTGTAGTTTGGCATCGAGTTGTTGCAATATATGCGAAACCGATCCCGTAAAGGCGCCACCGAATCCCTCGATTTTCTGATAAGTTATGCCGCGATCAACATGTAGCTGGACAGTCTTTGGGCCTTGAGTCGCCGCCGCATCTTTGGAGTAAAAAATACAAACTCTCTGCGTATCCAAAAGCACTTAAAGTTACTCACAGAATTGCGCAAACGTGTTGCTGGAGTCCAGCAGCAGAGCACCGCTTTCGAAGTCTGTCGCGTTTTCAACGCGCGACATGTCACTCGGTGCGGTGCCAATGCGAAATGTTTCATCAGCGCCAAATTGGCCATTTCTCACCGAAAAACGCAGCCCTGCCTTCAAGGCATAAAATAAAAATATATAAAAATCAGAGTGTTTGTGGAGTGCATGACGCTGTTACCTTGCTTGAGGACACCACAGCAAAGTCGTGTGTGCCGCTCGGCTGTGGCTCTTCCAGGTAATCACAAAAGTCGGCCGTACACACGCACACCAAGCCGTGGTTCGTTTCACGTGCGGCACAGTTTGAGCTGGTTGCAGCTGGGCAGTGTGTATGAAGATACATTTAACATCTGAAATGCATTGCATGTAAATTTAGTCTGTGTACTTACTGCTCGGACCCCAGTGAGTTATTGTCCACAGCAACAGGTAGCGCACTCTGAGTTTCATGAAAACGTTTTTCATTGTTTCACTGAGCAGTTGAAATGTAATTATTTTGTTTTGATTTAGTTTTTACGTCATTGTGCACAACTTAGAAAATAAACTAAGTTTTTATGCGCAAACCCACAGTGAGTCCGCTTTCTTTTTTCACCGCGTTGAGTGCAAACTGAGCGCTTTAGCTGTTCGACTCGTACTACGGCTTTGAGGTGCTCAGTCCAACGTTTGTGGGTTATCACATTCGGACACGAGTTCGCTTTTGTTTATTTACATACAGACATATGTACATATGCATGTGTATATGTAAGTATGTACATATATTTTGCGTATTTTGATTTTTACTTTGATAGTTTCATTCATTCAATTACTCATTCATTCGTTGAGTGCTGTCGGCGAATACTCACTTGATCAACCCTGCACTGGGTAGTTTGCGGCATATTTATTTTGATCTGAGACTTAGAATACTCAGAAAGGGGCGTGAGTGGATTAAAAGGCGCACATATGTGCCTATGTATGTATAAATACATATATACATACATACGTATGCTGGTAAACGCAATAACCTTCAAGCAAATGAGGATATTGTAACTACAGGTATAACTAAGGACTGATGCGCAAATGGGCGTGGTATGTCGGGTAGGGTTGCCGTACATGTTTAAAACTAAATATTTTATTCGATGACATGACCTGTTTCTGTGGCTTCGTTGCTAGCTACATGGGCTACTTTGGAGTAGTTTTTATCTGCCGATGTAACTAACAACAGAAATACATATTTTATTATTAAGCAAGATGCAAATGAAATGAAGTTTTTGTAATGGCTTAAGTATTACCGATTTTTTAGTGGATTCAAAAGTAGTTTAGCAAAATTTGTTCAGCAATGACTGACCTCTTAACCACAGCGATTGTGTTTATACATTGAGTCAGACTATTCATTAAAAATTACCTTTTACTATACAATCCGAACCCATGTCATTTTATTTTTTTTTATTTCACCTTATAACATACTGTAACTTATCAGTGCTAATTATAAAATATAGAGTGTACAGATTTTGGAGGAATATGAACAACGATGGGGCCTCGCAAACTGTCCACAACGCTAACATCCATCTTTGTAGACCCACCAGAAAAAAGAAATAAATTTAATAAAACTAATTTTTTGGGACAATTTCATTGGCGCCAGCAAATCTATTGGAAGCCACAATGCAAATGCTGCCATCTGGTCTTAAGAAAGCCACCGACTCAACACTGTCATGGGTGGTTATGCAATCGATGCGTACAGAGCCTTCAGTCAACAACTTTGGCCGATGGCATAGAACATGGGCTGCTTGGAAACTTCCCTTTGATCTATTTAAGATGTCAGCAAAAAAAATATATTTGCAATCGATTTATAGATTTCTCCAAAAAGCAAATTGCGCTCACTCTTCGCATTGACAATAATCGGCGCATTCACTGTGGTGTTTACCCTCGTCATCGAGCACCAGATTCCAATCGATCCAGCCATCAAGACCGTGTTACAAGTCCCGCAGAACTGCGCTGATGTAATTTGCGCTGAGTGCCCACTAACCCAACATTGGCGCTCCCTGCTGCAACGGCTTGTCACCGATATGAGACGATGTGTTGATTAGTAGTTTTTAAAGCATTTGAGTGCGTGCTTTGTCAATGAATATCGGATTAAATTGTTCATCAAGACGTCCATGACATCTTCACGTGCTTCTTGCATCTGTTTGGGGAAACTATCTACCTAGTTTAAGTACGTTCTTCAAGTTGTAGGTATTTATAACAATATTGGCAAACCTTGCGAAACCATATTGGAAAAGTGAAGCGTTGGCCATCGTTGCCGAGAATGAGCGCATCTTTGTATTGGGAGTTGCGTTTGGTGCGACCCAAAAGATCGACCAGCCAAATGCCCTGAATGACACACATGTTGATATGCAAGAAGCTGCCTAAATAATCCAATATTGACATGGCGAAGTCTATTTGCACTCACCTGATCTTTTGGTATCCAGCCCAAGAACATGAATGTTATGAAATTCTTAAAAAGTAGACCATTCAGCGCAGTAGTCGGCATTGCTGACACAAACGGCGCCGTGTTGGGTTTCCTTTAGGACGCATGGTATGCTAGCCAGAGCCACAACTAAATGCAAATGACATTTCACACAATTAAATTCGATATATAAAATTTGGTTGGCATTGAGTTTTACATGAGTTTTCTACAAAATATAGAGCAGCTTACTCAGTACGTTCGTTAGAAGTCCAATTAGAAACAAATCTCTGACGAATGTCAGTCTTTTGCCCATATCTGTCTCTGCTCTGATACGTAAATGTCCAAGACAAAGTACGTAAATTGCGTCCACTCAAATCCGTTGGCGCACTGCAATAAACAAAGAATCCAATTATATTGAATTGGATCCACCATTGCTGGCGTTAGCTATTTTAATCGTATGATTTGTTTATTATCTCTGCGGTAGATATTGAGTCAAAGTGATTTGTACCATTTCGGCTACGTTTTGAATTGGGGGTTTTCACCATTCGCAATATAGCAACAGTAAATGTAAAAAAAAAGTTTAGCAAAGTTGGTGATACCCTTTTCATTTTTATTTTGCACTTTATTTCTGTTCATATTTCTCCCAAAAGTGTTGATTTTTAATTAGAAAGTCGATAGCCTTTTAACACGCAATAGATGAGCTGTTAAGATGATGTCAAAGTATTAAACACTTTTACAAATCTGTTGAGATTTATTTATTTACAACTAGAATTGGTCTAAAATGAGGGCTTAATTGTATCGATTACGCTCCCCTTGAATTCCATTAAAGTTACAATACTTTTTCTTTAATTGAATTTAACACTAGAAAGACCATTGCGGTCACTTTGACGGTTTTTCATTTTTAAAAATCTGTATTTTCTTTAGTATTTCTATCAACTTTTGCTTTAATGACTTTTATTTTTTTATCGGGTTCTAGAATTAGTTCTACAATAAGGGTTCTACAATCACAATCAGCCAAATCCGATGTGTACTTTTCGAGATATCAGCGGATATAATATGTAGCCTTTGTAGGTATGGAAAACTTGCGGTCTTTGTAGTATTAATATGATCGCTATAACATCAAAATCTAACACACAAACAAGTGACACATTAATTTGCCTTTTACCATTAAGTTTTGTTAAATGAAAACATTTTTCGTGCAACAAAAACGAATGCCAGAAATTTTAAACATTCGCAAAATAATCGATAATCGCGTAGAGCAGAGCCACATGTGTCAATATCAGCATCGTGTGTAATTACTTTATTCCAGTCAATGATTTTCGAACCAAACTCACACACAGTGACACAAACACGAATCGTCGGCTTCGATTTCGAGCGGTGTCCTTGTGCGCCAGCCGGGCTGGGCTGGTGTGCGCTGCCGCACATGAACAGTTGAAAGGATTTCGGATTCCCTGGCGTACGCCAATGTTGACAAAGCCAATGATGATGTTGATGACGATGAGACTAGCGGGCAGTGCCGATCAAAGCGGAAGCGGGAGTGAGTGTCGCTCAACATGGTGGCAAGCAATCTTGCTGTGTTTCACTCTGCCAATATGAAAGTGCGTATGTATTTGTGTTCATGTCGCTTTTGGCTGTGTGCCACGCTTTTATTGATTATGCTTGAAAAATGTTTTCGAGACAACAGCGAGGCTGACATGGAGAAGCTTTTAATTGATTGTGTGTGTTAACCGTAACATTGATCAGCTGTTCGCACGCACCGTGAGTACGCTGTGAGCTACTAAAAACACCGTACGAGTATATATGTATTTTGTTGCCAGTATGTGTGCCATTGTTTTCATGAAATTAATTGTTTGTATTGTGCAATAAATGCATTGTTGTACAATATTGACTACGTTTGTGCAATGCGCCGATTCTTCAGAAGTTAACATAAAAAATCAATAGTTATTCAGTGAATAGAGGTCAAAAGTGGAATTCATTGGCATAAACCGTTAGTGCGTAACGGACTGTTTCAATACTGGTCTCGGACACTTGTGCAACATATCTACGCTATTCTTATATGGTAACACTAAACGGTGAGTTTTTTTTTTTTACTCAGTTGTTCCATTGGAAGCAGAGTCTCTCTTTCTTCGTCGTTCGCTAACTTCCTTTTTAATTTCTCGTTTGGTTGGAGCTTCATCATTACGAGAAGCTGATGCGTTGTACTGAATTCATATCCTTAAGTCCCTCTTGATTCATGCTAATGCGATTCTACTGAGACGTCTATGTGAACAGAACTATCAAACTTTCCCAAGGCAACAACATTGGCGTCAATACTTCTGCAAATGCTCTATGCATATGTATCTACAAAAACTAATAGAACGATCGTCCTTTAGAATATGAATTTTATTTGTCCCAGTTTCTTAACTTAATTTCAGATAACAAATAAGTCTTACTAACAATCTGCTTAATCTGCTAGCTGATAATATTATTCGTAGTAACCACCAACTCTTAGCAATTTAGGGCAAATTTGCCGTAGTAACACATCTCTACATTCTCTGGTTTAAATTTCCATTTGAAAGCAGAGCTGTGTCTTGGATGCAAATTTTGCTTCACAGATAGTAGAAAGTTGCCGCAATGAAAGCAAACAGTTGGCCGCATTTTGTTTCTAAATCAAAAGTAATAGTGTTTACAAATTATCTTTGATGCAGCACGTAATCCTTAAGTAACCCTTTTAGGCACGTTTATGTTATTTGCTGTGCATTTAAAGTTGTTTGTGTCATCTCCATTGAACTTAAATACTTTGTGTAATGTGGATCCAATTCACATTCACATCACAAAAATTGCTACTATTGTTGTTTCTATAAAAAATTTGGTATCAAAAGTCACCTTCGCCACACCGAGTACTCTGCTAGTCATCTTCATCTACTTATATATACTGACTGACTGACTGACTGATTCATCATCGCCCAGCCCAAACCGCTAAAGCTACAAATATGAAATTTGAACTGTAGGTACACATGGAAAAATGAACCTCCGCTAACACATCGGTTAAGGTGTTGTATGAAGAAACTTGATATAATAGACCTATTGATTTCAAACTTGGTGAAAATACTGCAAATCAAAAATAATTCGACACGTATTTTTCAATTTTTCGAAGACCAATACTCAACGGGGTGAACCAAGGGTTAAGGTTCGTATGCGGAAAGACTACGAAAAAACTCTGAACTGATTGGCCTATTGACTTCAAAGTTGGTGAAAACACTTGAAATCAAAAATCATTTGACACGTGTTTCTCATTTTTTTGAAAATCAGAACTTTAAGAGGTGAACCAAGGATTAAACGTTTGTATGAAGAAATATGATTTTTTTACGTCTTTTGACTTCAAACTTGGTGGAAGTACTCTCAGTGAGAAATAATTTGATACATGTTTTTTATTTTTTCGAAAATAAAAAACTTGCGGGGTCAATGGCGGGTTAAGAGTATGTATGAAGAAACTGTGAAAAAACATGAATTAATGGGCTGACTTCAAATTTGGTGAAAATACTCTTAGTGGGAAATATTTCGGCAAGTGTTTTTAATTTTTTTGAAAATCGAAATCTAACGGTATAAATTAAGGGTTAAATGTTTGTAAGAAGAAACATGCTTTTTGACACGACACAACACTTCAAACTTGGGGAAAGTACTCCGGGTGAGAAATAATTTGACACGTGTTTTCATTTTTTTTTTAAATCAAAATCTAACGGGGTCAACAATGGGTTAAGAGTTTGTATGGGGAAACAAAACTCAATGCGCCAATTGACTTCAAATGTGATGAAAGCACTAAAAATGAGAAATAATTAGGTAAGTATTTTTTTCATAAAAATCTGAAGGGATCACCAAAGTGTTAAGAAGAACTTGATTTATTGGTCCATTGACTTCAAACTTGCGTGCAAAGCCGCAGGGCCCTGCTAGTAAATAATAAAAAGACTAGACAAGCCAATCGGTAAAACTGATAGATTTCTTTACTTTTGCTCTGTTCTTCGTCTCGTTTATTTCAAATAAAAATTTTGATATGATGCAATTTTTGGTGTGGTTTTGCGCTACTTTTCGCAAATTTACACCGCATGTATAAAACTATAATGAACAACATATTTCCCCCCTTGTGTTTCTCATCAAACAAGTGCAATGCATACAGCGTTTCCCACATGCTGCCGCAACACAACAAGTCCTACAGCACTTTCCACGTCTGCATTGACGCAGAGTTCACATTAAATGAGCTGAAAAATTACTAGATTGAAAAAAGTGGGGTGCGGGCGCGCTGAAAAAGGAAATAAACTCTTCTAATCGCCAACTGCGATCCATTGTACCAGTAGCCAGCCCCCTACGAGCTGTTGTGCACAACTTACTTATCTGCTGTGTGCAATGTGCCGGCGCACGCTACAGCCGATGGCGTGGCACACACACACACACACACACACACAGAGCCATTTTAAAATGGTTAAAGCGCTCATACAGCCGCAACAACAAAGGCGCACACAAAGTGGATTTCGGCTTGTAGGGTATATCGCAGTTATAAACACAGCGAGCAACATGTTGCCGCGCTGGTGTTGTTGTCATTGCTTTTGTTGTCGCTGTTATTGAGGCAGCGGGTGGGTGTGATTGGTGTGGATGACAATGCGCGAACCCTCGCTGCCAGTGCAAGGAGGCGCAGACGAAAAGGCATCAGCAGCGTCCCGCTTCAATGCCTCCGCGCCCACTTGTTAGCGCCGCATGCTGTGGCTACTGCTGCTTCGGTGGCGGCGCGGTAATGTGTCAACACATGCGGCAGGAGACGAGCGATGGGGTAGACATAAAAATAAACGCCCGCGCCGGCGACCGCCCAAAGTGTGACTGACTATAAAATGGCGCCGCAGCGTGCAGAAGCTTTTCAATTGTTCGCCATTCGCTGCCGCGTCGACACCTGTTGATGTTACGAAGCTGGAGTTGAATTTGAAGTTTTGACGCGCAATCGACTCATCGCTGCTTGCCTCATTCCGTTGCCGTTTCGGTTCGCTTGTACGCTCGACTCAACTCGATTCGATTCGTTTGGTGCGGTCATTCGCCTGGGCGCACTGCCTTCTGCGCGCGCACCGCGCCACAGGGATCCAGCGAAAGGATGTTAATCGTTTAAGTTGTGGCAGTGAAGCGCCCGCCTGGCATATGGCCGCTTCGCAGCTTTGTTGATTGTGCAGCAACAAAAGTGTGTGCGCGCGCGGACGTGACGCGCTCGAGCGTTCGATTCGAGAATCTCGACCAGTCCCGCCGTTATCTGCAATATGCCCGCACTTCCGCCGGAAACGAAAACCAGCACGGCGGAAAATGCTGCGCGACGCGCATCCGCCCTCAATGCGCCGAGCGGCACACGCTCCTCGACGCCGCATTTCGGCAGCACAAATCGCTGCATAATTGCGACTATCGTATATTTCGCCCTCTTACTGGATAATGTGCTGCTCACTGTTATCGGTAATTGAATTGTGTTAACCAAATAGCGAAAACATGCACAGCCAGCAGCCGCTTGGCCAGCCAACGTCGAGGCAATGGCGGCGGCAGCGGCAGCGGGCCGATGCGGTCGCTTGAGTGCACATTGTTCTCGGTAACGAGAATCAATTTCTGTGTACAAAATTAGATGAAATTTAGGTTGAAATCGTTGAACCGTATGCTGAATGCGTTGTAAATATAAATAGCTGTTAAATATGTGCATTTATAAAAATCACCGCAAAACAGCGTCTTCAGAGACAAGTTTATCCAAATCATACTTAATGTCGTGGCAAAATTTGAAAAATATGTCACTTATCAAAAATTCCGTGCTGTGAACTAATAAGAACAAATATAGAGTTGTACTACTTGAGATGAGAGCAATGCAAAATCAACAATAAACATTGAACACTTTTAGTAAAAAATAAAAGTACAGTAATAAAATAAAGTACACATGTACAGCATTGTAACGTGTCTTGTATTCTCTGTGTCATATTGTATGAGTTTTCAAAATAATTCTAATATGATGCTAGCAATTCCATTTTTACGTATCTGACAAGTTCTTTGAACCGTATTTCTACGCAGAAAGTTTGCTTCGAGGTCGAGTTTGTTGGCACAGTAAAAACTGGTGTATCTCTTTTCGTTTATTCATAAAACACACCACACAGAGAACTATTTCATGATGAAAGAAAGAAAGAAATCGCAACATGGAACCAATCTTTTCCGCGTGCAAACTTGGTCCTTAGACCTGTTCCAGCTTGTTGGCCAATACTAATTTTATATTTCTATTGCTTTTGTCCTATTCGTCATGTGGCGCATGTGCCCTCCACTGCTGTGTCCGCAGTGCCGATATTGCCCGATTATCTGGCGACCATAAACAACCGAACTCATCACACTTCAACGGACGCGGGCGGCCTTGCTGTTGTCGGCGCGATTGTGGTACCGCAAAGTTTGACCTATCGGCATCTGGACGGCTCGTCGCCCATGCAGACGACCATCACAAAGCATCCCATACCAGGCAAGTCGATGGTGAACTTCTCGCTGCTGCACGGCGACGATAAGGTGCTAATCGCGTCGTCCGAGCAAAAGCAACTGCGCTACACGAGCAGCGGTGGGGCGCCCAAAAGCACAACGGCACCAAATGTAGCCGACGTCAATAATGCGTCCGCCGCCATCAATGATGAGCTTGTGGGCGACATTAACGTGCCGACAGTTCTTGCGCCCGTCACGGCTCGCGTGCCACCCGCTGGCGCAGAGGAGAGCTTGGCCAGCGAGAATGGCTCGATTGGTGTACTGCTGGCCATGAAGGCGTTGGTGCAGCTCGTCTTCAACCCCATCGTGGGCAACATGTCCACCAAATTCGGCTATCGACTGCCCATAGTGCTGGGCACGTTTTGCTTGCTGGTGTCCTCGCTAGGTGTGTATGTGTGTGTGTGTGGAGACAGTGCGACGACTTTTAATTGTGGCTCTCTGGTTCTGTTTGCAGTGTTTGCGATTGGCGAAACGTATGCGATGTTGTTGCTGGCGCGAGCGGTGCAGGGCATTGGCTCGGCGTGCATTGGCGTCTGCGGCATGAGTTTGGTAGCACAGGTGCGTGTAGTCGCTTAGCAATGCCAATGCAAAATTCCAATACTAAAAGTAAATCTTTTCGGCAACTTGCAGCACTATCCCGAGGAGGATCGACGCTCGAAAGTGATGGGCATCATTCTGGGCAGCATAGCGCTGGGCGTGTTGCTGGGATATCCCTTTGGCGGCATCCTGTACGACTTGATTGGTAAATCGGCGCCATTCATTATACTCTCCACCATCATCTTTCTGAATTTGGGTGAGTGAGGTTATGTGTTTGCAAAAGTAGCTTAGTATCGAACGAAGAGTTGGACTTTTATGTGACTGTATCAACGTGTTTTATATGCTTCTACTTACAAGGAATGCAACTGCTAATCATGGATCTATCGGTCCAACCTGAGGTAATACAATACTAAATGTCAACTACAGGTTGTATGGTCATTTGTATCAGGAAGATGTAGGTCAGAGAGTTGTTAACTTAACAAAATTTCTTGGCCTACATGTCTTGAAAAAAATAGAAGTGCCCCGACTAGCATTACGAATCCTTATTTAAGATCATATATCAGGTGTACAACTTTGCTTCCGCCGTTTTTTTCCAAAATTAAAAGCTTTATTGCGAAAAAGTGCTTACAGATGTATTATTTAAAGTATTGTCCGTCGCTAGCGACAACTTTCTCCCATCTTTCCGGCAATTTTCGGATCCCGGCTCGAAAAAAGGAGTCCTCTTTTGACGCTATCCATGAAGCAATCCATTTTTCCAATTCTTCGAAGGATTGAAAATGTTGATCTGCCAGGCCGTGTGCCATCGAACGGAATAGGTGGAAGTCAGAAGGGGCGACATTTGGGGAATACGGCGGGTGGGGCAAGACTTCCCATTTCAGCGTTTCCAGGTACTTTTTGACCACTTTTGCGACGTGAGGCCGAGCATTGTCGTGTTGGAGGATGACTTTGTCATGTCGCTCTTGATATTGTGGCCGCTTTTCTTTTAGCGCGCGACTAAGACGCATCAGTTGCGTTCGGTAGCGATCTCCTGTGATGGTTTCACCCGGTTTTAAGAGCTCGTAGTAAATCACACCGAGCTGATCCCACCAAATACAAATCATAACCTTGGCGCCGTGAATATTCGGTTTTGCCGTCGACGAAGAAGCATGCCCGGGCTTTCCCCATGATTTTCTGCGTTTAGGATTATCGTATCGAACCCACTTTTCATCACCGGTTACGATTCGATGTAAAAACCCCTTACGATTTTGTCTTTGAAGCAGTTGCTCACATACAAATAGACGGCGCTCGATGTCCCTCGGTTTCAACTCGTACGGCACCCAGTTTCCTTCTTTCTGAATCATGCCCAGGGCCTTGAGACGTTTTGAAATGGCTTGCTGACTCACTCCCAACGATTCGGCAAGCTCTTCTTGGGTTTGGCACGAATCTTCATCAAGCAATGCTTCTAGTTGTTCATCTTTGAAGGTTTTTTCTCTTCCACCACCATGTTTGTCTTCGACATCGAAATCACCATTTTTAAAACGTTGAAACCACTCCCGACACGTTCTTTCACTCAGAGCAGCATCACCGTAAGTCTCTGAGAGCATTCGATGCGCTTCAGCTGCATTTTTTTGCGAATTGTAACAGAAAAGTAAAACTTCCCGCAAATGGCGAGAATTGGGCACATAAACGGACATTTTCGAGCGTGAATAATACGAAAACAAGAACAACTGTAACTGAAACGGCGATGACAATTCGTTAGGCACTGTCCACACTCACTTTAAAGGCATTACCATCTATGTATTTCAACCAGCCTCAGCCGGTACAGCCACCTATCAGAAAACGGCGGAAGCAAAGTTGTACACCTGATAGTTTTTAGAATACTTTTTAAAAGTGCTTCTAAGTGCACGCAGTGTTAATGGCTTGTTTTCTTAGCTGCTAAGCCAGGAATTCTCCAAATTTTTTGCAGACAATTTTATCATTTAAGCTACGCTTGCATCTCGTTTAGGTGACGGTCGACGCAGATGAGCAGAAACCAAAATGGCGACCGCTGCTCGAGAGCAAAATGATTCTCGGAATTGTTGTTGCTATATGGTTTTCGACATCCACTATGGCCATATTGGAGCCGTGCTTACCCATTTGGCTGCTGGAGCATCTCCATCCCACCAAGTGGCAACTGGGCACCGTTTTCATACCCGATTCCGTGGGCTATTTCATTGGCACGAATTTCTTTGGCGGCATCGCCTACAAACACGGACAAGTGAAGATCTCCTGCATATCACTGCTCTTGGTGGGCATATCATCGATACTGGTAAGTAAGAAACTGGTAGTCGTTAAGAATTTTTGCAGCACATTTACATTTTTCTGCCATTTCCTTTCAGATTCCTAGCGCCACGACAGTCGCCCAACTGTTGCTGCCACATTTTGGACTCGGACTGAGCATTGGCATTATCGACGCCGCCTTGGTGCCGCTACTGGCCACATTTGTTGACGCCACTCTGGCCCAGGAGGAGCAGACAGACGGCGATAGTGCAATCGGCGGCAGTTCCATGTCCAGCTATGGCACAGTCTATGCCATACAACAGACTTCGGTCAGTTTGGCCTACTGCCTCGGTACGTTGCGCCCTTGCAGCCCACATGTACTATTACTTGAATGCAACCTAATTTTCTTTCCGTAGCGCCGCTAATTGGAGGAGAACTGGCGCAAGCTTTCGGCTTCTCCTGGCTCATGCGCATAGTTGGTTTCTTCAACATTGCCTACGGTCCCATTCTGGTTCTTCTGTATCAAAAGTACAACCCGAAGGTAGGTCCAGCCGCAGCCCAATCATACCCACACCTAAGTAATGAATTACATCGGTAACCTCTGTGTATTTCAGACTTTGCGCGAGAAGCACAATGAAATGCTGCTCACCAACACCGGCCGCGGCTCGCAGTACAAACAGCTTTACAATTCGGTCGATGTCGACTAGATGGCTGTGTACACATTACATACATATATGCTTGTAACAATGCAACACCTTACATATAAATGTGTTTACAGCATCGTTGTCCCTAGCAATCTACACTGTTACTTAACTTATATTTCGATGTAAATCTTACAAGCTGTCACTATCTAAATTATGAAAGATCATAGAAAAATACACAAATCGGAGCACTTCTTTGCTGCTTGAGCTGATATCTACTTGGCGCTTTTAAGTACTCACACCGGCTCCCAAATTACCAATTTCCCATTTGAAAACAAATCATGAAAAATGCCAACCAAAAATTCATTTCCAATTTTCGACCTCACAGAAATAGTCAAAATTTCTCGTCTTTTCTAAATTCTAAATTCTAAATTAATCCCAGTTTTTTTTCTAATATTGCAATAACAACATGGCTACACGACCTTTAGGTAAACGTTGGCCGTACGAATTTTAGCAGCACGCCAGCACTCACTCTGCGCTCTCTTTGCTCTCATGTTGCAGGTCCCGGTCCCGGCGCTTACATGTTGCCGCCCACGGTCGGTTACGATAAGCATGACAACCGGAAGCAGCGCATGCCGCAGTATTCGTTCGGCACACGCGCTGGTTTGTCAAGCAAAAATTTAGGACCAGGGCCGGGCGCCTATCAGGTTGACGCCTTAACACGTTATGGTGTAAGTCGAGGCTTTGCATATACAATGGGCCCCAGGACCTATCTTAAAGGTAATGCCGTCCGGCTGAGTGTAACGAATATTTTCTTTCGAATTTTAGAAACGTATTCAATACAGATAAGCCAATTGGTCCCGGACCGGGTGCGCATGACGTCCATCTGAAGCCGTTCTTCAAGGGCACGAATGCACCAGCCTACTCGATTGCTATGAGACCGACCTACTCCTACAAGAATGCTTCTCCCGGACCAAACGCCTACAAAGTTAACATTGCGCCGGTGAAACCCGGCCTGCCAGCCTTCAGCATGTATGTTTTGCCTACTAACACACACACACACACTTTTCCTTTCACTTGCCTAACGCTTTGTTACTACTTGCAGTGGCATGCGGACTAGTTTGAGCTCCAAGCCAGGATCGCCTGGTCCCGCCGCCTACGGAGCAGGCAACATGTGCGTGCGGTTGCCATGTAGTCCCCAATATTCTATGGGAGGGCGTACTCCTTCCAGTTGGAAGTCAATTGGTCCAGGTCCTCAATACTACGATCTGATGTATTACAGACCGGGTAAGACGGGTCAGAGTTATTCGTTCGGTATTCGTCACCACGAGTATGCACCACCAATGATTGTTAAGTGTGATAACATGTGATTGCAATATTTGGAGAAAGAACGTCCTTTTTTTTATGAACAATTCGGTTTCTCAAGAAAAAAGTTAAAAATTATAAATAAAAAAAAAGTGCAAAAGAATATATCCATATTTCATTGGTTTATGCGGGAAATGCGGGTGAAGCAATTGGTGCTACAGGATTTTGGGATCGTACCACTTGATTGACACTAAACTCAGATAATGGTCACATTTTAACGATCTGAGTTGATCGCATTGGCTTGTTTTAAAATGGTCACAAGTTTGCATGTTCGTGTAAGTTCAAACTACAAAATTAGTAAAAAAAAAAGTCCTTTGCAAGAAGGTTATGACATCGGAAACGGAAAGCTTGACAAGATTCCAGTTGAAAATCTTGTTGAAGTTTCTTAGACTTTCAGTATTATTTGATTTGATAAGAAAACTCCATTCTGAAGGTTGTTGGCGTCCCCATTGTGATTGATTCTTTTGTGAACATGTGAACATTGCAGATGTGTAGTTTAGACCCTTTTCGTTTTCCCTACGAAGAGACAGCTTTAAGCTTTAGCTTTAGATTTTAGCATAGTGAAATTAATGATTGTCATTAAATAATGTCGACTTGTTTGTTTGACTGTTTTGGAATATCTGATGACTTGAAATTGCAGCTGAAATTCGCTAATACAAAAGTGCCAAAAATATCGCACAAACCCTAAAAATTTTCAGAGAGACGAATTAAGCAAAATATATAGAAATAGACATTCACATTTTTTATGGAACTAGCTTTAAGTTTGAGTGTATTTTTAAGTGTACATAAATTGTAAAATAATCTATAAAATAATATTTTATTGCATACCCCTGACGTTTAATGTTTTCCCATTCAAGCGCGCGCGCTTGAAGCTATGCAACACTATTGACGTAGAGCACTTTGATGCAACTCTGTCACAGTTGCTCATTCGCTTTTAGTTTTCGTTCGTATATAAAGCAGAAAAATTAATTCCGTTAATTCTGGCAAATAAATAATCGGAAAACAACAAAAAAATTATTGAGTAATTTAAAATTGCAAATTGTCAAAATTTCAGTAGGAAAACGGTCGACAAACAACGAGGCGCCCATGTACAACGCCGCGAAAAGGACACGGTCAACTCAAGAGCAATCGAAGTGAAAAGGAAGTGCGGGCAGAAGGGACATAGGCAAAAGGATGGCATCGGGTGGCAATAGCATTAGTGCGGCGCGACATGTGGAGGAGCAGCAGTCGTCCTCAGGGACACATCATGAAGAGGAGCCAATAGATGGAGAGGAAGAGGGAGCTGCGGTTGGTGCCGATGACATGGTTAAGTCGCCGTCAGCGTCAAAGCCATCGTCCACAACAGCGTTAGTGACACCCATTGTCAGCGGCAACGATCCGTCAGAGCGCAGCGGAGTGGGTGAAGACGGCGGCGTTAGCGAAGTCGACAGTGCATTGGACAATCAATACTTTTTCGAGGATGAGATTTTCCGCATCGATAAAAAGGGCCGCGTTAGGTTTGGGCTTGTGATCGAGACGTCTGAAACGTATTCGGGCGATGAAGACGATGATTTCGACGATGTGCTGATGAAGGGAGAAGTGCGTGTTGCCTGGTATCCAGAGGGCAGAGAGGATGTACAGCCCGAAGTAGCGGTAAGTGCGCTGGGTAGCCGAGCTTAAGATCCATGAAAAAAGTGGAAATGTAGCTGCTGGAGGGGGAGGGGTCTGTTATGCAATGCGCTCAAGGATAACCGTAAAAAAAATTATTCCGACTGCCAAAAAGTGCATTGATTTGGCAAGCGTATAGGATGCAGCGGAAATGGTTGAAAGTATGCGGAGGAGGGGAAGTGTTGTTGCCGTTGTGTAATGTTCTTGTGCCGTAAGCAATGAAGGCTGTCCGTTACTTCATGCGTTTTTTGTTTCTTCTTGGGGGCTTCTCTTTGACATAAATGGCAGCGAAAACGCTTTCCTAGCATGTGTTGCAATTTTAATGGGATCCTTGATTTTTTCAATTTTTATAATAATCTGCTAAATTTTTCCTAAATCTAAAATCTATACAAATTTATTTCTGCTCCTTCAGATTGCACTGGCTGATCGCACCTTGATGCCTGGCGATGTGGTGCGGCGTCTCGTGCCCGGGAAAGATACGCAGCGTGGCTATTGCCGTGAAATCAACATGCACGCCGACGTCAAAGTCCTCGGCACGAAATACGTCTTGAAGAACGTCATCACCGAACGACTGCGGCCCATCAACAATTGGCAGCGAGACAGCGCCGTCTGTCTTGACTCTTGGGTGGGTAGCACCAAAGACGTCGATGAGAAAGCTGTGTTGAGGTGAATAGATGTTTAACACAACATTTCGACTTCCTATTCATGTTTTATGCGGTTCTTGTTTGTTTCTAGGGCCAGCTCGGGCGCACGTGTGGAAATCTCGTCAAGTGATTTTTATGCATTCAGCGATTTCAATTCAGGTAACTCTCGCGGCATTTACAATCCGCACGTTTTCTATCCGGGCAATGTTGTCATTGGTCGTCTGCCGTCGCTGGAGACGACGAAGCTACTCACACCTAACATACCTGTACATAAAAACCGAAAAGGCAAACCGTTTAAGGGAAAGGTAAGCATTGCGAATAAAATGCATATTTTAGAGTGCAAAGCGAATTTTTGAAGAAAGTTCTTAATTTGAATACTTGAAAGTTATCTAAATGCCATTTTCAGCGCTTATTTATTTAAACTTAATAAAAACAATATCCTTTTATAGTACACAATTGAATCTGTGGAAACTGACTCTGTGTGGGTACACTGGCAGTGCAAGGCTCTGTCGGAGAAAAACAATATACAAACCAGTTTGCTGGAGCAGCCAAATCCCTGTGTAACCGGTGAGGATCTGAAGCGTTTGAAGCGCCTGAATCTCTTCGAGTCGTGCATGTTGCAAATAAGCGATCGCAATTACTTGAAATATTCAAAATACGATACTATTGTTAAGAAATCGCAATGGGATAAGGAACAAGGTCTGAATTGGTCACTTTCCGCACACTCTTCCTCTCTAATTGTACTCTTTTTTCTCTCGGAATCTTTAGGAATCAAATTTAAGCTGATACTTGCGCAGCAGCAAAAAGGCCAGAGCCTCAGCGTGTGCAGTCACAATTCCAACAACGCAAACAACAGCGCCTTACATCATTTTGAAAAATCGAAAAAGAAATTGAGCCAGCTCGATGTCGATAAGTCAAATAAATCGAAAAAGTTTAACATCAAAACGGGCGATAAGCAGAGCAGCACCGCGAGCAAAGAGAAGCCCTTAGCCAGTGAGAGTTGCAGTGGTCAGGGTGGCGCCATGAATACAAATTCGGCATATAAGAGTGCCTTAAGGCATCATGCGGACGGCTGGGTAACCGATGAGGACGATGAAGACGATTACTACGAGCCTGATTCCGACGAGGACGCCGTCAGCACCACCACCTGCTCAAGTCCTTCGCCTCACGGTAGTCCCAAGCACGTAAAGCGCCGTCTGCTTCGAAAAAAGAGCTCTACGAACATTAAAAAGATGTCGTCGAAGGCTGATTTCGCGCCGAAGGATGGCGATGAGCTGGTAACGGAGGCATTGCTGGTGTACAGCACAGCGACTGTCGTTTGGCAAGATGGCAGCATTGAAACGGGTATACCCTCCACGCAGCTGTACCCCATACACCACTTGGATAATCATGTAATAAGCTATACTTGTAGTCGGTGGCAGATGTAAAAAAAATGTTTTTGTATTACAGGAATTCTTTCCCGGCGACTTTGTGATATCCGGCAAAGAAGACGGCGATGTGTCGTACCGCGACTATGGCGTTATACAAACGGTGGATCATCATGGCCGAACGGCGCGAGTTAAATGGTTTACCACCTATACCTCTGCCGATGAGCCAAAGTAAGCTTTTTTGCTATAGTCACAGTTTTAAACTGTGATCATGTAAAAGCATTGTGAAATCTATTTTTACAAAAGAGCATAATTGAGCCGGTCCCAATCGACTGCTTCATACATTCATGCCACATGAATGTACTGTAACTGTAATGTAAAAAAATGGTATTTTATTGCAGGCCTACTTATAAAGGTGAAAGCGAAGTAAGCGTCTACGATCTGAAAGATCATCCTGATTTTCAATACCGTCCTGGCACAATGGTTATACGCGTAGCCAATTTCGTTGGTGAGGACGCCAATTGCACGGCTGGCCAAATCATTGACAACTACATCGACGGGCGCGCTAAGGTGTGGTGGGTGGATGGACATATTAGCATGTGCTGGCCGCAGGATCTGTTCGAGGTAGGTCAGTACGATCATGCTGATTGGGGTCATGACTCGGAAGACTCCTGGGAAACGGAATCTGAGAACAGTGAATTGGGTGGATGCAGTCCTAAATTGTCAATGGAAGAGTCACATATAATTTCGAATATTGAACGAGCGCGTGTGGCAATTGCGCGCTTGGAAGAGATCTTCAACATTAGTCCTAATCTACAAAGTCCAGACGTAAGTTGAAAGTTCATTTGAACTAAATTTTGATATTATGGTTGATTTGATAAGGAAAATTGTATTCCATTTACCACTAAATCGATTTTGTGCAATTGAATTAATTAAAATTCCTCTGTCTGTCCAGGTGATGCGAAAGTTGTTAACGGTGTTTAAGGGCTGTCGCTATCTGGATCGTTTGCTGAACACTTCATTCTTTCATGAAGACAATTTCATGGTAACCCAGCGTTTTTATTCGTAAGCTAAAACGAAGAACTTTAAAACATTTGTTTTTCTTTGTAGGGTTTAATTGAACGTGTTCGCAAGGGTGGCTCTCAGACAATATCCGAACGTGCTCAGGATCGTAAGAATCGCCTGTTCAGCCATGTGGAACCTACCTCACCCAATTCAAAGCCACTTTCGCAGACACAGCAACACCCGCATCAACACCAGTCTGGCCATTACCAGGCCATCGTAGCAGTTAATACATATAATGGACAAAAGATACCGAACGCCATTAGCAATGCCGCCACTTCCAGCTCGAAAGAGTACGCGCCGAAAATTCTCATCAACATATCATCGACCCCATTTAAGTGTTCGCCATCGTGTGCTAATACTTCTGGCACAAATGTGGTAGCAAGCGGAGATGGTGGCACCGGGATTGCTTCGCAGTTGCCCAGTCTTAAGCGCAAGAGCACAGTATCGATTGCTGAAACAGCAGCATCTGTCGCCTATACCGTAAATTCAGCAATAACAACAATAGCACCCATAATGACGGCGTTAAGTTCAAAAGCAACAATAGCATCCACAGCAACGGCGTTGAGTTCAACAACAACAACACCCTCAACAACTGCATTAAATGCAAAATCAGCTATAGAACCCACAACAACAGCATTCGATTCAGCATCTACAAAGGCATCCATTGCGGCGCTAGACACGGCAACATCAAGGATAGCTACTGCATTAAATGCAACATCAGTTATGGAACCCACGACATTAGATTCAGCTACAACAAAAGCATCAATTGCAGCGCTAGATACGTCAACATCAAACGTAGATGCTTTAGATTCAAACACAGCAGCAGCAACAAAATCATCAACTGCAACATGCGAGTTAATACCACAGACATCAACTGTAACATCAGATACAATAACAACAAAGACGTCGAGTGCAGCGTCAAACGCAGTCACTGCCGCTATGGTCGGCACAACCATGCCAAAGAGCGAAGATAGGGTCAATTCAAAAAGCAAACAAGTGCCAAGCAATTTGTATAATTTGCTAACCACACCCACACGCACAGAATTCTCAACGTTTAAACAAAATGCATACATAAGCGAAAAGAATCAATTACTCAACTCTGCGATGCTCAACATCGAGAAGGCCTTTGAGAAGACTAGCATGTTGAAAGCGGGTATATTGTCCTCACAGGTACTCCGTACAATATTTCACCACTCTGCATATTACATTCGAAACTTTTCCGTTTTTATTTCAGGATGACTCGGGTAATTATTCGCGCAACGAAAACTGCGATGGCAGCTCAAGCTACGGCAGTTCCTCAGACCTTACAAATGCTGACGTGAATGGTTCGCTAACGAAATGCAATGATGATCAGCAGTCGATATCGTGCAGCAGTATCGAGTTGAACGAGGATGCCACACCAGAGCTTGTATGTGTGCGTTTGTGTTCGCTGCTGAAGGAGCAGCTGGTCAAATGCATCAACGAGATACGCGAAAAGTACTACAAAGAAGACAATCTAAGCTTCAGTGATATTTTTGATTGTGAAACGCTCGATGGGGAGAATTCCGAGACAATTGTGGAAATAAAAAACCTAATGAAATCCTATTCGGAAGAAGCTAAAGAGGCGCTTACGCTACCAAAGAGTCCAGATGCGACGGTGCTGCCGGAAATAACTACAGAAGTGTGGACAGTAGCAGCCACATCACCGCCTCCGGCGCTAACCGCGACAGCTCCACTATTAGCAGCACCTTTAACTGCACCTACAGTTCCGCTGGTTGTGTCTTCGTCAGAGTGCTTTCAGGTGCTGCCGGCTGCTCCGAAAGCTCATAAATTCCATCTGACAATTTTTCACCCGAACAATGCTCACCAGTACTACCGTGCGGTGCAACGTGAGCATCGTATGCTGAAAACATCGCTGCCACCGGGAGTTTGGGTTAGGTGAGAAACAAATTGAAAATATAGTAAAAGTATGATTTATGAGGAATTTTACAATTTGCTTCGCAGAGTTTTCGAGGATCGCATGGATCTGATGAGCGTAATGATCGAGGGTCCTAAGAACACGCCGTATGAAGACGGATTGTTCTTCTTCGACATACAGCTGGGACGTGAGTATCCAAAGAGTCCGCCGCTGTGTCACTACATTAGTTACTGTTCGGATCGACTGAATCCAAATCTGTACGAGGATGGAAAGGTTTGCGTATCGCTACTGGGCACATGGACGGGGCGCGAATCGGAGGTGTGGGGCCCTAGCAGCACACTGCTGCAAGTAATTGTATCCATACAGGGTCTGATACTAGTACCTGAACCCTACTTCAACGAGGCTGGCTACGAGAAACAGAAAGGTAAAACCATTCGAAGCGCACCGCTTATAAAGGCAATTGAAACTAATTGAATGCGTATGTACTCACTGTTCTGAAGGCTCGCAGCAGGGTAATGAAAACTCGCGCATGTACAATGAAATGGTTATAATCAAAATGGTGCAGGCCACAACGAAGTTGTTACAGCAGCCGCCGCAACTATTTCGTAGCGAAATACTGGAACATTATGCGCAGCGTGGAATGCCAATGTACGAGCGCATCAGCGGCTGGATGGAGCTATCGAAACAGGCGATCAATAGCACTACCGGAAACACAAATCGAGAGGAAGCTACTGCAGTTCAGCCTGCGCCAGCTGGTAAAATGCATATCAATTCGTATTTAAAGGGCGTTCAAAATAACACCTCAATCGTTTTTTGGCTACTTTAACAGCTGCCTTGGGCTCGAAAGCTTACACTCCGCCTGAATTTGCCCTTGTACCTGCAAGCCGTGGTTTTTGCTTGACATTAGAAGGCCTTCTGCATACTTTTAAGTCTAAATTGGAGTCGCTTAGAGCTAGCAGTGAAGCAATGCCAACAGGCAAAGACGTTGGCGCCATGGAAGTGGAATAGCCCCAGACTGAGCAGCACACATACCGTTGGCTATAATTATTTTACATGTGGCGCTGGTACAACTTCCAATGTATTGATTCCCCTTTTGTTTTATTTTCCTCTATTTTTTAAATATTTGGCTGTTTGTTTGGTATTTGTTTGTGGCTCTCTCGCTCACTGCTGCGTATGCACAAGTAGTGAACTGTATACTTGAATGCGACGCCTGCGCATAATCGGCGCTGTGTATCAATTATTATTTTTAAAAGATTTATTAAAGTTGTTTTGCCTAATTTAAGTTACCAACATATCATACTTACACCATACGTAGGTATTCATTAATATGAACGCAAAACTGTACGCACGTTTCCAGGCGATAAGCAGAAATTTAAGTAAAGCGTTGTATAAAAACATTACGGATTAAAATTGCGCTGAGCAGAAATGCTGAGGAACTGAGATTATATTGTAAATAAAAGCAGGAACGCGCTTTGTTTGTACATTATGTTTTATACTGTAGTAGCGAAAGTTTGTAAGTACTCGTTTCAGTTGCAAGTTCAAAAGTATTAGCAAGATTTTTTCATCATTATTTTTTATTGTACTTATTATTTCCTTTGTTTATTTGTTTTTTTATTTACATATTCTTTATTTACTTTGCATTCAATGTACAATTCTTAGTGCTTCAACCCAATTTTTGCACATTTTGTTATGGCGCAAAAAATGCGTTGATTTGCCGGACTGGTGTGTGCTTTTTTGCGCATGGATATCCGGAACGGTTTAAATTTAATTTTATATTGGAATATTCACGATCTTGTATTAGCTTGAATGAAATGAATTGTAAAGTAAACGAAGTGATGATACTCAATTATACACGTTACCCTAATGAAGTGTACGTTTGTGTCTGTGGTTGCCAGCGAGCCCGCAAGCGAGTAGATATGCTTGTTGGCTCGTACCATGAGACCTTATTTTAGTAATTAGTATAAATAGTGAAATGTTGCATACGGATTTCGGTGCATGAAAACTATTAGAACCACTGTATGCACACATTTAAATGAGAGGCTGTTGTAACATTGTGGAGATGCTGGAGCAAATTGTTGCTATTTTCCTCTTTGAGAGATTGTAAAAGAATCCTTAAAATTGAAATAAACTAAGTTATGGCCTTTTGTATGATGCCAGAATTATTTCGCTATAAGTGCACATTAATTGATTTGTAAAACGTAAGGCGGAGTCGATACTGTTGAAAGTTGAATAACGTTGCCAATTAAATCAAAAGTTGTTGACAAACATTGCGACTTTTGAAAGCAAGGTTAACTTACTGAACCTTTTAATAACGTGTGTCAATAATAATATGATTTATTTTTTAGACTCATATTTAAAAATTCATACAAAGCATATTCTACTTAACTAAGTGTCAACAAATTAATACTCTGAGCTTAGTTTCGCTTGCATTTGATCTGTTAGCTAAAGAAAAACAAACTATTGTTTGAATTGCATTTATTGGAGACAATTTTATCATAGCCCGGTCGGTTCGTCTCTCGTTTTGCAACGTTATTTAAACTTTGCTTACACTTGTCCGCTAAAATTGTATTTCTAATCAAATCAACAGCAGGGCACATTACTAAATGAAAATTCAACCAAAGAGCGTTGCCTTCCGCTATTTTACATAAGCAACATACACAAAATGCTGCTCGATTGGAGCACTTAGCTAATTTAAATAAGCTTGAGAATATTTTTGACATGGCAGTCTGCGAGCTACGGTGACTGTTCCTCGTTGAGGAGCAATGAAAACGACGATAGCAAATATAAGAAGTCTGTAGCGGAAACGACTGCGAACATTGTGGAACTTGGCTATTTTGATAAGCGAGCAACTTGATAAATTAAATAGGAATATTTTCATTAAATGTATTTGAGTAAACAATAAACGTACTTAAGCTAGTTTCGTTAAATAATGAACGCACTGTTTTCGTTGATTGGTAAACGTGAGAAAATTCTGTACAATAACGTGCAATGGCAACATAAAGATTAGTCGTCGGTAAGCGATTAACCGCTTCACGAAAATTAGCCGTTCAAGGTTCTAAATTCGCCTGGATCCAATCGACATAGTAACTGACCCGCGTGTAGATGCCGGGCCAGCCGTCCATGCCGCACGGCGTCATGCCGAACGACACTACGCCGATAATGAAGTAGCCGGCCTGCTTGTTGCCCAGCGTGTCCTGCCTAATCAGAGGTGCGCCCGAATCGCCGCGACAGGTGTCCTCCATGGCCGAACCGCCGGCGCAGATCTGCACTGAGCGATTGACCGGCACGTCTACCGTTGCGAACTTGCGCTCGCACTCGGCCGTGTCCCAGACTTTTATGGATATTTTCTTTTTCACAGCATTGTACGAACGAATTTCGGTCTGACCCCAGCCGGCCACATCAGCCAGGGCGCCGACGTAGTCCCGATCGCGCTGCTCCGGCCACGTCGGCAGGCACACGGGTCGAACGAACTCGGTGTACGCGACACTCTTGGCCAGGCGCAGCAGAGCAATGTCGTTGAATTCAGAACTGTAGCCGGGTATATAGCCGACGTGCAGCACGATGCGCTCTATGGCGATTTCCACATAAGCGGGAGCACAAAACCGTTTCCCGTCCGCTCCCACACAGTCCGGATTCGTGTTGATATTCCACTCGCCCAACCGCACGCTGTGCAGCTTCCATGTCAGCGGCATATTCGGATTGCGGATGCAGTGTGCGGCGCTCAGCACATATCGTGTATTGATTAAAGCGCCGGCACAGGAAAGTGCGGTGGCGTTGTAAGCTGAAACAAAACAACAACGAATCATACATACAGTATAAATATAAATTAATAAGTTTATACGCAGGGCAATATGATGGAGAAATTCGCTGTGTGTTTAAGCGGGCAACTATGCCGCAAAAGCATTCAAAGTTTAAGTGAATTCAAGAGCTGATAATATTACCACATGTATGTGTGTATAGTTGACTGTTTTTTCTAAAAATCGGTTTGTAAACGTATTTTTGGTTGATTTAAAATAATTATTACTTGTCAAAATGTGGCTAATACATAGACGGTTAAGAATCAGGTTATGAGTAACGACTTGTTGATTCCAGTTTAAATGTATTAGTCCAACAAGTTTTAGAGCAGCCAAAACTATACAAGAAACTGATGTTGTAATTAATTCGTATTTGGTATTAGAGTATTTTGCGACAAAGCGATTACGTTTTTTTAAAATAATTTGCACTGAAATATTCAATCCAGTCGAACCCAGACTGTCAAACCTGAGATGGTTCGATTCATTGGTTCATGTTACGAAGACGCTTAACCCATTACCAGTTCCGCCCATACGATTTCGATAAAATTTCATACACGACCTGGAATTGACCCAAAATGATCAGAAACAATGATCAACAATTTTGTACCCATTACGCAGCAATGGTAGCTTTTTTCCATACTTTTTAAAGTGATCAGCTAAACACGTGAACAAAAGATGTATTGTTTACAGGTGAGTTAGGAGGCAGATTTTTGTGAGGTTCTAGGGCCACTACGTTTCGCCACATTTTCCACCTCCGGAAAATTCACAATTATTGGAGTCTGGTAACTCTAGCTAGATGGCGGAATTTTAGGGTGACCTCCACTAGACTAAGGTAGTTCCATCTTTACCCCAACCATCCCTATCAATGATTTTGAGATATCTCTGTCACGAACTTTTCTGTGATTTTTTTAAAGTCAGTTTTCATGGGTAAAATTTTACCCATTAGGCAGCAATGGGTTAAGCCCATATCGACTTAGATATGCAAAATTCCCGGATAAATACAGTAGAACTATATAGCTTAAGTACTTCATCTATAAATGAAGTCTTTAATAAAGCGGATGGAGGAGTACTTCAGCGCACAACACAACATTGCTTAGAAAATAAGTTCAACTTACGTCGCTTGTATTTAATGAGTACCGTCCAAGGATATTCGCTCAGGGCGGTCTCGATGCCACCGAATATGCGTTCGCCCACCGAAACACCACATTCTCCGGGCTCCGGCAAAACATTGCCAGCAGCTGGCGCTGGAGCATAAGGAGCAGCTGGCGCTGGAGCATAAGGAGCAGCTGGCGCTGAAGCATAAGGAGCAGCAGCAACAGCATTGACGCCTGTTGCAGTGGTTTCAGCTATGGTTTGATGATCCGTTGTCGTGTGGAGCTCTGCAATATCCCAGCAACAAAACTTCTCCGAATATATCGGTTAACCCTTACTGTGATTTTATTTCAAAAGATTGCGTCTCACCAATTCACGTTCCAGCGTGCGATTACGAAACGGGCCGCAGTAGCTCTTCTTGACCACTTCGTTGTCATTGTCCTGCACGAGCTGAACGAGGTGTGGGCAGTGTGTCAGCAGCATGCAAAAGCCGTTCTGGCCGAACGGTGACTTACACCGGCCATAAGTAATCAGGACTGCAAATGGATACATCATTTTTGTATTTTGTGCTTGCATTATGTACGTTCGTATATACATATGTACGAATAAATATGAAAGAAATGATCATTATTGTGAGTATAGTTTCAAGCACTGAAACTGGTTTTCCCCCGATGACGACAATGAGCGAAAATATTGATAATCATAATTATTTGCATGTTGCGTTAGAAGGCTCTGTACACTTGGCACCTACCGGCGTCGGCTGAGCCGCTTAGAATCCCGTTGACAACGATAATAAGGATGCCGATGCGCGCGCTAAACACAAACGTTTTCCACATTTCACGCGTTGGGTGGACACATTTCCAAGGCGAAAGTCCACTCAAAACGCTGCAGCGGCTGCGCACTTCCAGTTGGGCACTTTGTACAGCGGACAACGGGCAACGAAGTGTTTGCAATACTGATCGCTTACCGCGCTTAGCGCAAACTGAGCGTCGAACAGCCGGCACAGCGATTGCCGCTGGACCGCTGGCTGCTTATCAGGCAGCGGCGTGAGCGTAGTGTGGCTGTGATGTCAGAGGTGAAAAAGCTGCCAATAGTGCGCGAAGCCAGCACCACAGAAAAAGGTTGAGTGCTGTAAATGTTGTATTTTGTTGGCGGCATCGAATTAAATCACAACGTAAACAAAAGATTCGTCGCAAGTTTTCGCGAGAGTCGAGAACGGCCAATCGGGTTTAAGATGCTAGATGGGAATAAGCGAGACATACTATATTTATCAGAACTACAAAAACAAAACAAACTCTGAAAAACACGTTTGAGAGAGTTTGTCGTCGCGACGGTTTCGAGTGATATGTTGTTGGATTTACATATATGCGCCGAGTTTTTAATTTTTTTTGTTGATTATTATTAATTATTGTTGTGTGCGATCAGGTCCCCCTCCCCCTTTATACCTACGACTCAACGGCGTGAAATTCAATTGGAATTTCGAGTTGACGGTTATTAAAAGAAAAGTCAAATACTCTCAAGCAACCTTGCAATTAGCAAATAACAAATTGTGGGCAAATAAATTAGCACACTGTGGAAAAGCGCGATTGGTTTTCGTGCGTCGTCGCTTAGTGGATTCGCGGACAGCCTATTCGAGCCAAATCAATTTAGTCGAAAAGTAATAAATGCCACCGTAATTACGCGAGTGCGTAGGGCTAAATCAGAAGTGCGCCAGTTTGGTGTGTTTGGGAATAATATTTGGTCAAGTGATTTTCATTGAGCTGAATAATATTTATTATGGAAAGTGAATAACTAAATACCACATTTGTAATTTGCATAAGTCCATTGGCCTCAAAGTCGTACATACATATATATGCACATATGAGAGTTGTATATGCCGTTCTGTCTCGGTGTGCGTACTGATTCAAATGAACAACACGTACGTCTTCATTCCTTTAAATTTTATTAACAAGAAAAGATCATTCTAAAAACTTTAAAACCAAGTACATTGAGTCTGTAACAGACGCACAGAACGCACATCATTACGGGCGCAGAGTTTGCTTAATCCACTCCATGTAATTGCAGACGCGCGAATACACGCCCGGCCAGCCAATGGCTCCACACGGTGTCGGCCCCAGTGAAGTGACGCCCACCGCAAAGTACACATCGCGATGATTGATGCGCTGGTTGAGCATCATCGGCCCGCCCGAGTCGCCCCCGCACGCATCGACGCCTTCACTGCCGCCCGCACACAAATGATGTCGGCTATCGATCGAAAGCTTGGCGCGGTACGTCCTATGGCACTTGTTTGTGTCGGTGATGTTGATTGTAATCTTCAGCTTAATCGCCGAGTTCTGCCGGTACTTCTCGGTGGCGCCCCAGCCGGCCACTTCGGTGGCTGTGCCAACCGGCAACAGATAGCTGCACAAATCATCGGCGTCCATCAGGCAAATCGGTCTAACGAACTTGGTGAACGTGACGCTCTCCTTCAGGCGCAACAGTGCAATATCGTTGTACTGATCACGCGATTCGCGCTGGTAGTCTGGATGTGGTGTCTTGGACTCGACGGGCACGTCTATAACGGGCGGCGCGCAGTGCCGATTGCCCTGTGAGTCGGTCACACAATCGGGATCCGTATTGAGGTCCCATTCGCCCAGGCGAACACTGTGCAAGTCCCAGACAGTGATGCCGCTAGTTTTGTACAGGCAGTGCGCAGCTGTCAGCACATAACGAGAGTTGATCAAGCTGCCGCCGCAAAAGAAGCCAAACTGGTTGGAGGCTGAAACGAAAATTAATACTTAAATTATTTATGATATTTGCAGACGTCACTTGTCGGTCGGACGATCAGCCCAAATCAGTCCACAGGCGGATTCAGGGGGGTTTTGGGGGTTGAACCGCGCTCCCGCCCCCCCCCCCGAAATATTAGGATCGACTTTGAAACTACATACAAATTAAAAGGTATTTTATAAATATTAGAGAATTACTTTTTGAAACCCGCCCGAAATATTTTTCTGAATCCGGCCCTGAAAAGTGTGCATGGACGAGACCGCAGAGTGGTTAACTATCAGAAATGCAAGCGATGAAAACTTAAAATTGGCTTAGTGTTATTTGGTGTTTCTGTAATGGCGCAGTAAGCATAAATTAGATATGTCTATTGAAATTGTACGGAAAGAGTCCTTGCCGTGCTGCGCCGTGCAATTCTACAGTGCGTCGTCTTTCAGTGTTATCGGTTACCCATTCAAAATGAGTTTCTACGACCGAACTTACGTGTTTTATATTGTATCAAAGCCATCCAAGGATACTCATCAATATCGGCTTCTTCGCCACCATAAATGTAAGGACTCAGTGCACGGCCACAGGTGCCGGCATCGGGCAGCACATCGCCAGGCTGATGAACGCTTTGATTGGGTGGCGTCGACTCGTTGCAGAATTTGTTAGGACAACACACCTAGAAGCATTGTCCAAAGGAAATTAATTCAGTATTGCAATTGCTGGCAAACGTTTGAACTTCGCTTTCATTTGCAGTGTGTCAGTGTGTCGCCAGCAGAAAATGCGCGCACGCCTCGCTCCGAAATGCGTTGCAATCGCTTACCAAAATTCGACGCGACAAGTCCTTGTACGTGTTGTCCATGCCGCAGTTGCTGTTCTTCAGCAACACCTCATTCTCGGGCGTGATGGTTTCGGCCACGAACATGTCGAAGATGAACTGGCAGTCGGCCACCTGTAGGCACAGGCCGCTGCTATTGAACTGCGACTCGCACGTGCCATAGTTGATGGCAGCTGTCGCCAAGGACCACAACAAAACAGTATTAGCAACCAATGCAATATAATTACTTGATTACAATGAATTACCATAATGTAACCCAAACTACTCACCGACGCCGTGTTGATGCGAAATGAAGATGACAACATTAAGTACAGTGAGAGTGAATAATTTGTACATCACGCTTACGATCGACTATTTAAATTGCAAATATGACGAGATTCGGAGAATCGCCTCTGAACGCGCTGATCGGCTGGCGCTGAATAAACTCGCCGCCGATGCGAGTAATCAACAAAGCTTCGCCGCCGCACACGTGCGTCTACGGCCGTGGGGTTGGAGTGCGAATACAAGCGATCGCTTATGCGAGATTTGTATAATTGTTGTGCGCGATGTGCTCCGGCTGTCGCTGCTCCATTCGTCGTCCGATCGTCCATTCGTTAGCTGGTTGCACTTTACGTTTTGTCTATGCAATAAGTAAATGAAAAATAAATCCTACATGATAAGCTGGCTCTGGGAGCCGTACCAAATTCTGGCTGATTGATGCTTTTGCATACCACAAACGTACAGCACAAACGAACGCAAGCTATAAAGTAAGTATATATTACGAAATCGGGAATTCGGAGCTGCCTATAGATAATGAAATTTGAAATGTAAATTCACTTGACTCAGAATAGAACCAGAAACTGTATTATTAGACTAGACCATAGTTGTTGGGAATGGATTATCTTTTCTCTTTGTGTTCTTCTTTAGTACTTGAATCAGATAATTCATGTTCTTAGTGCTGAGATACTCATCATACCGTAAGCCAGCAGTAGCCACAATGAAATTCACCGACACCAGCTACAAGTATCTTTTTTATGATCTGCTTACGGATCATTAAAACATTTCAAAATATGCAATAACTTGACTGCGTTGAGGTTTACGTTTTGATTGAATCATGACGGATGATGGTTTGACCTTGTGTGAGAAACTTGTTAATATGTATCTGCTAAATATGTAATTCAGTTTGTTCTTGGTGGGGAATACCCTTGGTTCGTTGAGTGGGGTGACGCCTGCTGAAATGCGGCGTTTTCAGTAGAAACTGTCAACGCAAATTTAATACAATCGACAAATTTAACTTACGATTCGTACATAATGTGCCGTTTCGCAATACAAGTTCAATTATTCCCTTCCAGCATACAAAAATTAAAATTCCTGTGTTTGTCGCCTGCTTATTGGCTTATTTATCATTTACGGTTTTATTACAAATTTCTAATGGTAATAATAAGCTGTTATATTGTAATTTATGCGGAATAATCATGCGTGCCACACCGTTACCTGTGTCGCTCGTGTATTTCATAGATTTTGTTGGCTTTCGTTAATTGCAATACTAATAAAAAAAAAAAGAAAAACGAAAGCGAACTTGACTAACGCATAGCTTCAAAATAAAAAAAAGCGTATGCTGTTGCAGTCTAGTTGTATGCCTTTCTTCTTATCCAAAAAATAAACAAGAAATTCACACGCTCCCTCGCTGCCAGTATTCGCAAGAGTTATCTTCAAGTGTTGTTCTGCTTCGCGCTGTCGTTTAGATGCGCTTGTTGTTTCCGTACGTGTAGACCGGTTGAAACGCTTCGCCATCATCGCCCTCGCCGTCGTCCGAGTCATCGCTATCAAAAGTGTTGTCGGGTATGTCGTACAGGCGAATCATTGGCTTGTTTGGATCCTTCATAATCAGGTATTTGCCATCCTTTTGCTTCATCACTATGTCGACGATGCAACGCAGTACGCCCCAGGCATTGTCCATGCTCAGATTAATCTGTGTGGCAAACTCGTGCGGCTTGAACTGCTGCGTGCCGAGTATGACGTGGCGTGAGGGGTCACGCGGATTGATACGCGAAACATAACCCAGCTTTAGCTGATCGGAGCCGGCCAGCACTGCTTGCACGGTCCATTTAGCCAGCTTGCAGGCGTTGTTGCGTAGCTCGTTGGCCAGCACGGCGCCGCGTTGTGTATCCAATTTCTGACGCCACTCCACGCCGTTGGCGAGCTTTGAATCCCACTCATTCAACGCCTTGATCGAAAGGAATTGTGGGTCACCGTTGGGTGACTGCAACACGCCATCGTGTTCGCAACGGGCCACCAATACCTAAAACACACGATTTTTGAGTTAAGCAAACATTTAATTTCACTTTAATTTTACTTACAATATCGCTGCCCAAGTCCCACTTCTTGTAGCGGTAGCCAACGCTAGCCACCTCGACTTCCTCGTCCTCTGTGATGAAGGGGTTGGGCTCCTCGAACTTGTATTTGGCTTCTTTCTCGCCAGTCTTCAGTACCTGCTGACTGAAATTGTGGTTGATGAAGGTAGCTTCAATGGCCAGATTACGAGGCGAGTTTGGCGAGCTATCGTCGTCGGTCGGCGGCTCCACAGACGTTTCGTTCACGGTCAACAAATCGAATTCAGTGTTGTCGCGTTTATCCATGAAAATCTTGTCGCCTGTAAAATCATTTTGGTCAAGTTTATTTGGCAAGCAACTTCATTAAGGCTATGCATTTACCAAACTTCTCGATGACAATATCCCAAGAATAGTTTGAGCGCGTGGAGCACATGATTGTGGCCAAGATGGCATCGGTGGCAAACACATTGCCAACCGTCTTTGACAAACGACGAATAACAGGATCATCGGTGGTGGTTACGGTGTGTACAATGCGATCAATCTTCTGCAGCGGTTTCTCATTCTTCACATTGATGCGATCGTAGGTTTTGTCATAGAACTCCAGAGTGCCACAGGTGACGATGTCTTCACCCTCTTTGATGTTGGGCAGCGACAACTTAATCAGGCGCGGGAAGTCCATCTCTTCGATGGACGTCCAGTCAGAGCGTACGGCCACCGACGACTCGCGAATCTTGGGTGGCACACCACGTCCGCCGAATTTTTTGCCCATACCACGGCGCGGATCACGCGCTTTTACGTTCTTACCACCCAGCGTAGTCATGCCAGAGTTGAGGCCACCACGCGGATTACGGCCACGACCCGATCTGCAAACAGAAATATACACAATAACAACGTGTTACTCGCAAATAAATGCCATCTTAATCACCTGGAGTTACGCATGTTGGACCGGAAACGTCCACGTTGATGAGGTGGTTTTTGCACACGAGCAGTGTCCACCAAATGGAAAGTAGTCTCGTCCTCCTCATGATAGTAAGCATACTGGCTGCCGGTGCCAAAGCTCGAGGCATACTTGTCTGCAAATGTAAGAAGATATTCAGTTGTGATTGTCCACAATAAATATACGATCAAAATATAAATACACTCAACAATAGTAATAGCTTGCAACATAATAAATGACGAAAATTGCCGAGTTGTCTGAACGGTTGCACGTTTGCAAAATGTAAACATAACTATTCTTCACTTCTCTTTTCATCCGCCTATTCCGTACACAAAACAGCTGTTTAACAATCGCAAAAATTTCCTCTTTGCCAGAGGGGAAATTGGCGCTACACCAATTGAAAAATGGCTGCCACGACTCAATACGTCACCGTAGACATAACCTCAACCTAGGCAGGGAGTCGGGCTGCAAATAATTAATAGTGTTGGTTTGGGTTTCGCTTACACTTACTCTGGTACTTCTTGTCATTGTTGGAGCTGCTAGTCCAGTCACAGATCTTGCCCAAACGATCGCTTTTACTGAAGGGCTGATACGGCATGTCACGGAAGGTGTCCGGCAGCTCACATGGTCCCCAACCGTTTTCGTTGAACTGGACGGTGGGCTTCTCGAAATGCGGAAACTGCGGACTTGTGTTTATAGTTTCGCTCATAGCGACGCTGTTCAATTACAATATCCAATTAAATTGACACTATTTCCAGCAAATCTAGAAATTTTCGCCTGTCCCTGGGTTGATGACAAACGAGCAAAGAAGGAAAAGAATATGTCGAACTGATGTGTGCTGCCAGATACGAGTAAATTGTATGGGAAATTTAACTGATTGCAATCGATAACAGTGGAAATGGCCATATCAGTTCGATTTTGCTATTAAAAAACAGTTTTCATATGTGAGGGACAATGCTATACACCTTGGATCAGGCATTGGGAAATAATATTTAAGTTGCATTGAGTTGCAGGAAAAAAACTGAAATAAGTGGAACGGTTTCAGCTAAATATCAGTGATAGTATTATTTGTTGTGTTTTAGTTGAATAATATGATGATATCATTTTTAATAATATTCATCTATTCGAGCCATCTATTTGCGGCATAGTTTCGTATCTGTTCCAAATTCAATTAGTATTTTTGCTTTGGTCAATTAGTTTAACAGTCGAATTCGCTGAATGGCCTTTGAATTGATAGTGCTCTATGGCTTTTTTAGATAACTTTCTTGCAATGTTATAAGATTGAAGAAATATTTTGCAAATTATTTAATAAAATATGCTGTAACGCGTTGAAGTGTAAATGTTATTTTCATTTTTTGTAAATATATACTTAATGTTATCTGCGTCCTGTATAAGGATTAACTTTTCACATATTACAAATAGAACTTGAGCACACAGCACAGCACACAGAATTACAACAATATGCACAAAATTAGGCGCGCAAATGAATACAAATGTCATTTAATTGACCAAAAATAAATATTTACAAGTTCGCGCAGAAATGTGCTATAAAGCGAAATGTCTATCAAACAGCTGTAGTGTAGCGTAGAGCTCTACCCACGACAACAACCAAATATCAATGTACAGTTGAACCTCGATTATCCGGGTTGCTCGGGACTGGGCTCATCACGGATAATCGAAAAACCCGGAAGAGGTTACATATAATCGTTTATAAATTGTATTATTTTTATTTCTGATAAGAACATGTGAAACTGCTTCTATAAAGGTACATTTGCATCAATAAATCTTATTCGATTTAAAAGAATGCATTTATTTAAAATAAATATGTATATTTATATGTGTGTTATACGGAAAAAAACAAACACAAGTACATGTGCTTCACGGATAATAGAGGTAAATCACGGTTAATAGAGGTTCCCGGTTTATGGAGGCCCGGATAATCGAGGTTCAACTGTATTTAGTTTCTTGGGTTTAGATTAGCCAATCAAAATCAAGCCTTAGACAACTAATCAACCATAAACAACAAATACGACACTCTAGACTTTTTCCAAAATTAAAAAAATTAGCTGATTCAGCAAGGTCACCTATATGAATTTGCCTTGGCTCTACCGCATACGCGAAAATCGTGTATTCACTGCAGTTTTTGAGGCGAGAGAACTTGTCGCTCTACACGACGGTTTTTTAGCCTACACAAACAACTTTATAGTGGTTACGTGGCTTTAGATTTACATATTGGCTCTTGTAAACAATAATGTTTAATCGTATCATAGAACGACTACCCATTTGGCACATAACGAGGGCAAAAGTAATCACATCGTGGCGCCTGTTATGTGGCAAGTCTGTGATTAATTTATTTTTCACACGATGACAGTTCCCTATTCCTCACTCTGATGGCGGAAATTAATGAGAAAAGACGAAAAAGTGCAGAAAACGAGAAAAGTCTGTGAGAAAAAAGTGATTAAACGGAAGAAAATTTGCAAAACCTGGTGAAATTGTTGCCAAAATCGAGCGTATCCACAACGGCGCACCGGATACCGATGAAAGCATGGCCGCGGAGCAGCGTATTTTGAAGCAGGACGGCTATCTGGATGTGGGCAGTGGCTCGGGCGAGGAATCGCGTAATATTGCCTACCATCCGCATCTCAATGTGATACTCGTCTTCGATTCGAGCAATCAAGTGAAAATTCTTGATGTGCATTCGGGAGTTGTGCTGCAGACGTATAATCTCGGAGCAAATGGTAAATTGCGAGCCTGATCTTCGTGATTTAGTTGCTGGAATGGGAATGCATGCATATGTGTGTGTAATGTGGATTGGATGCTAGAAGCACTTGAAGCTGGTGGTGTTTTGTGTGATTTTAAGTGTTTAGACGCGGGGTATGGAGCGGAATAGGGCGCCCGTCGTAGGGCTGCTTAAGTGTGTGTGCGCAGTTAGGGTTTAGGGGAATTTTCCCATGCTGCGTAATGCACATTCAACGCTGCTGCTCACTTTGCTCTACCTCGTAATTTTCTGCCACACTTAAAGTTGCGAATTTATGTTGATTGCAGTGCTGTCGGCAAGAGTGAGTGTGTTTTGGGGGCGGGGGCGGCGTGCTTGAGAATGCGCTTACGCTGGCAGAGGAGGAAGCGGAGGCAGTTGCACTTGCGCGCTTTTCTCTACACCAAATGTCCTTTTGGCATTTCCGCCTGCGATCTCCACCATTTTAGCCCTACTGCTTCTTTCCTATTCGCCGCTATTCGCCACTATTCTCTATTCCACCGACAGTTCTCTGCGTTTGCCGCTTATCAATCGTGTCTGCCTCGCAATCTGGTGAAGCAACAAAAAGCGGAATTTTGCCGTTCGCTGTTTTCTTTTATCAAATTACGCAGCTCGCATTGTTGCTGTCACTGTTGCTGCCTTACTTCGGTTTTTATTTTAACAATTTGTTGTCTTCTTTGACGACACTGTAATAGTGTGAGTGCGAAGCGTCATTGGCCGCACGATGTGTGCCATGGCCCATAGGCCAACCAAGCGGGTTCGAGTGGGTGGTGGGTGTTTGTGGTGGCTGCTGCGCTGTCGGTGAACTCTATGCAGTTTTATGAATTACGAAAACATGTTTTTATTATGTTACTTAATTAAAATTTGCTTGTTTGTTTTTGCAATGAATAGAAATCGATCGGAATGTATGCGGCCGTTACATGCCGCTTCAGGAGAAGGTACTCTTCTGGGACGGGCAAAATTTGGGCTTTCGGGGCGACTACAACGGCGTGCTTCTATTGGATACCATATTGCAGCCGCCCATACTGCAAAACGATGACTTTATCAAGCTGGAGCTGTTGCTGTCCGAGGCCATCATCTTTCAGACTTGTCTCAAAGATCTTGAACACGAGGGTCTGGAGTGTCCCAGCGATGTCAGCAACGAGCTGCTGGAAAAAGTGAAGAATGCGCAAGCAAATGCCAAGAAGGGCATAAAGGCGCAACGCGTAAGTTACAATGCGTCTTGAGTATATATTTTGTTGTATTCCACACCATGGATATTCACATTCCTCTCGCTTTTCCGTCCGTTCGTTTTGTTTTGACATAACAAACATTTAAAGAATTGGCGTAGACTCTGCGTATTGCTCACGTATATGCTAATTTTTGTGTTTTAATTTTCAGTGGAACACCATATGCCTGGAAGTGTCTTATTCCAGTTTGAAGCTGGTGGCAAACAATATGGTCATTATGCTGAAACGACTCGAACGCCACATTCCCGCTTTGGCCATCGCGTCGGCGATCAATGAGCGCCTTACCGATTTGCTGGCCGGCTCGCGCATACCTGATCTTAACTGGCACGGAAGCAGCTTCCAACGCGTGCTGATGCACTCGGAAGCGGTACGTCGCCAGACGTTTGAGAAGTGGCCGCACATGGATTACAAGTGGGCACTGCCCGATCAGATGGCGCAAGCCGGCTTCTACCATCAGCCGTCGTCGTCGGGCGAGGATCGTGCCATGTGCTTCACATGCAGTGTCTGCCTGGTGTGTTGGGAAAAAACGGACGAGCCATGGAGCGAGCACGAACGCCACTCGCCTATGTGTCCGTTCGTAAAGGGCGAGTACACGCAGAACGTGCCGCTCTCGGTGACGTACGCCACGAATCCTGCAGTGCCTGTGCCCGGTCTGGGCTTCGACGTGATCTCCAATAGCGACTACGCGAATGTGCTTTGCACCAGCTGTAGCCAGACTGGCGAGATAACGGTGTGGAGCATCGAGCGGCACCTCAAGAAAATGCACTCGTTCAACGTTGCCTCGCTCATGAAGGACGTGTGTGACGAGGGCTACGAATGGGCCCGTGTAACGGCGATATGCGTGTTGCCAAATACGCGAGCGCAGAACAAAATCAACGCCATGCACGCGGCACAGTCGGGCGGCGGTGGCGGAGGTGGCGTTGGTGGTGGGGGCGGCAGCAGTGCTAGTGGTGTTGCTCAGTGTTCCTCCACGTCAACGCTACGTGCGGGCGTTGTGGGCTCAAAGATCGTGTTGGGCATGAGTGTGCGACAGAGTACGGGCGAATACCTGTTGCGCATGGTGGTGCTCAATGTTGTGGAGAGCGACCGGCCGCTGGAGAATGCTGGCGGCGGTGGTGGCGGCAGTAGTGGCAACTTGAGTGCTGGCGGGGGTGGCAGCGGTGGGGCCGGTGTGCCAAAGACAGTTCAGTCTGTGGGTTCTACTGCTGGTGGAGGTAAACACAAAGATAAATATCTTTTACTAAAGTGATTTTGACCATTCTGCGTTTATTTTACAGGCGGTGGTAGCGGCTCTGGCGGTGTTGGCGGCGGAGGAGGAGGTGACGGTGGCGGCAGTGGCAGCGATCCTATGTGCGACAAGTACGATCAACGCGACGACGATAACAAGTCGCTGTCGTCGGTTTTCGAGAAGTACGCGGACAGTTTAGACAGTAATGGTTTCGTTTCGGAGCTAATTGCCCTGAAAAAGAATGATGGAGCAGCCGGTGACAAGTCGAAAGCGTTGGTGCTGAACGATTTGCTTCTGGAGAATGAGTTCATCAAAATGGATCAGTTGTGTGATCTGACCGACATTTCACAGCTGTTAGAGAAGTCGCAAGAGGGATCAGGCGGTGTCGGCGTCAGCGCCGTTTCGCTGAGTTCAAACACCAATGAGATCGAAATGAACACCAATTACTTCAAGGAGAAACTGCTCGCTGCAGCGCAGGTGGCACAACAACACAATAATAACAACAATAATGGCAACAACAATAATAACGGCGCCGGCAGTGGCAACGGCGGCGACGCGCTCGTGAAAATGACGGTGAGTGAGGAGATCGACTGTGTCGTTGAGAGCTGCACAAGTGTGAAGCGCATGAATGCGCTGGCTTCGGCTACAGACGACAGCAGTGGCGTTGGGCGGCGAGAAGTGGTCGAAATAGCGGCTATACTGCCAACCAATGCCAAGTGTAATCAATTGTTGGTAAAACTGGCGAAGACTAAAGCGCCCAATGAAGCAGCCAGCAAGATAATAATGGCGACAGTGGAAGAGTTGGAGGATGACCGCATGGAGGGTGAGCAGAAATTGTGTATTAAATTGAATATTTCGCTTATAAATTTCGTAATATATTTAGATCATTCGGATTTCAATTCTGACGCAGTGGCCGCGCAATTGTTGCTCTTCGATTACAGCGATTCCGTAATTTCCAACGAGTACACACTGGCCGTCACTTTCAGTCGCGCCAAGTGCCCGCAACAACTTTGCATTTTACCAAGCTTTCAACTCAACGCTGCCGGACGTCGAATTTCACAGCCGGATCGCAACGCTCTCGAGTGCGGCGCCTTGTGCGTGGTATGCGCAGACGGCAGTATTGAGATTTACTCGCTCATTGATTTTCAGCCGATTACCGTAGTCGAGGAGGAGGGCGAACATTTTGTGGCGGTGGCTTATTGTCGCAGCTTGGATCGTTTGTGCGGCTGCACGCGGCAAGGTTCACTGATTTTCTACTCACTGAACGACACGGACAATGAGTCCGGCGACGAAATGCTCGAAATGGACGAGGACTGCAGTGCTACATTGATACCAGTCATTGGCTCTAATACGAGTAGTTGTCCCGTCGTGACATCAGTGACAGTAACAGATGGAAGCCATGAGCCTTCAGTCGATTCGGCCGCAGTTATGCCCGGTGAGGAGCAGACGTTTTCCCAATCATCGCTCATGTCCACGCACAATATAAGAGTGGATTGCAGCGCGCAGAGTGCTAACGCTAACAGTAGTGGCGGTAACAATGTGGCGCAGTCGTCACCATCGCCTTCTTCGTCGTCGGTGGCGGCGGTTACATCCAATCTCCTTGCGTACAAAACGACCGAGCCAACGCTCGAAGAGCTTCGAACGTTGTATGCGCTCACGCAGTTCGACGATATGTTGTCTGTGTACACGGCCGAAGTGCCCAGCTGCTGGAATGATCTCGTGCAGGCGCAGAAACAGCGCAAACAACCGCAACATTTGCGCCACGGTGACGACACACAGTTCACCAAAACGTGGCGTCTACATAACGATGCGTAAGTACAGAACGTATTGGTTGTTGTTAATGAATATCATAATTGTGAAATTTTTGCAATATTAGCACCACTTGGGATGAACACATAATTGAGCTGAATCTCGTGCAGCCGGTTAGTCTGGGTCACATCGATCTGAAATTCTCGCTGTACCAGCAGTGTCACAACCCCGCAGCCATACAGGTCACGCTTCTGAAGCAGAACACCAGTGGTTTTGGCTATCGCATGAAGGGCCCCCACTCCAGCTACAAACAAACAGCCATGGATGAGAACATCGACCTCATGTTTAATGCTTACGATGGTAAGCATTTAGTGGACAATTGTTGCGATTAAAACTAATTTGACCGTCACTTTCAGGCTCCAATGAAAATCCCGTACTTAGCGAAGAGTATCTGCAGACGCACAATGCCGAGATATTGGCTGGCCCTATTGAGTTGTCCTCGTGCATCGACCTGTGCGACCAAGGCGGCACGGTGACGCTAACATCGCCGAAACTATTCAAGACGCGTACTCGCAATTTCCTGTTGCACATCAAGACTATGACCGATCCGTCAAAGGAGGGTCAAAGCAAGACACGGGGTAGGTGTTGAAATATCAGCTCCTGAGGCATATGCCGCATCTACAATTACGTCCGCTCGAGTTCCTTGCTCTCATTAATTTTCTCTCATATTTCTTCTACTTTCACACTAAATTTCCGCATCCGTCACCGTTATCATTGCCAACATCATATCATCAATATTCACCAACTGACATCGCCTACATTCCAAAAACAAATAACGCCCACAATCGCATGTGTAAATAACTCGCACAGTTCCCGTACGCAAAGGAGGCATTATGCGTCTCTTGTCCTCATCATTTGCCAATAACTCATCACACAACTTCATTAACAACAGCACCCCGGGCACAAATAGCTCCTCCACAAGTTCATTTCCCACGAGCTGCTCATCCAAATCACGCTATGACTTTTATATAGGTACGCATGAAATTTTTGCCAGCAAAAATTCGTTGCTGCACTAATCTTTGTGTGAGCACAATATCCCTTGCCTTTGTTTGTAATATCAGTTGCATTGCTATTTTCATTGTACTTGTCGCGCTGCCTGTTTAAAATTGCTTGCGTTAATGTTTACTCTTGCGTTGAAATTGTTTTTGTGATTTAAAAAGTTACGATTTCATTAAAAACGTCTCTGCCTATTTCAGGTTGCGATTGGCTACACGAGATTTCCATAAATGTGCGTGGCGTTAAAACACAGAATCGCATTCCCAATGAGCGGCTGCAGCGTATTGCCATGCTGGAGAGCAATGTGCTACTCGAGAACTTATTCCGGATTGTTAGCAGTTTGGAAACGGCACCGCTAGCCAAAAATCTTGCCCTCGACATCTTGACTTGGATCTGTTTCATACGCCTGAACCGCTTTCGCTCGCCTAAATCCGAACGCATAAAGTCGCAAATCAGCAAGAGCACCGCTGCAGCCAACCCCGACCTCATGGCGCAGCAGTTCGAATGCATTTGCCTGTCTGAGAAGTATCTAGAGAATATGCTGCGCAATTGCATCATACGCAGCGATCGCACAATGGCGCACAAATGCGTCAAACTCATACTCATTCTGACAGAGTACGTTGAAATTAGTATTGCCATCTATTTAGTCGCTTTAATGATTGTTGTATTGATACTTTCCAGTGGCATCTGCAGTCTGCCTGTGGAAGTACAAGCGCACTCTACACTGGATGTGACCATAAAAGATGCAGTCGCCAACACGTTCAATGAGTTGCCGCGTGCAAAATACGCCAGCGTAGTGCGCTGGTATTCCATGCTGGCGTATGCGACGTCCACGCTGGAGTCGCACAACGGCATATCCGAGTTGTGTGTGAAGTTGCTGACAGAGATCTCGCAAGAAATCGACAACCGCTGGGATCCATACTGTTCGCTGCTCAGCACAAGGTACGCAAGCAAACGTTTCTTTTGCCACTTTTAAATTTGTCGTAACTAATTAAATGTGTTTTCATGGCAGATTTGGTTTGTATGGTTTTCCGTTCGAGCCAGAAATTTTTGATTACGACTTGCCGAATGTTAACAAGAATAATGTGACTTTGCCGTCTACGCTAATGAATGTGATACGCACTAACGCAGGCCTCATGCAAGCGGCTGGTTTGGACATAAAAAAGCTCTGCTCCATTGGCAAGTTGCACAGCAGTTGCTTAAAAAAACATGTGGAGCATGTCATAATGTCAATTAGTGTGCTATTCATTTTTAGATGGTGTTGATTTTCGCACATTTCCTCATTTAATTAAGTGCAAGAGTGTCAGCAATCAACTGCGCGGCTTGCTCGAGGTGGAACAATTGCACTTTACCTGCGCTGCCACGTCGGAAGCGACGCGTATCGACAATATGGACACGGTGTCGGCTAGCAGCGCATCCAATATCAACATGGAAGAGTTGATTGTGGCGCCGCCTATGGTTGATCTGGCGAAAGAGCAGGATAGTTATAATGTACGTAAGAACTTGGTGGTGTTTGTATGGCTTCATGATTTGGTCATTTTAAATTCTAGATAAATGATATTGTCTACAATGTTGACAAGCAAATGAAGATTGTTAATTCCAAGAAAATGGAAAATGAGCCGACAACAACCAATGAATTGAAGCCGAATGGAATTTGCCGTAAGTTGCATTGGAAATTTAATATTATTAATATTAATACAATTGAAACACGGGAAAATAAATGTATTTTTTTTTCTCTACTTTTTAGCTTTTGATACCGCGGACACCTCACTCATGGACGAGAAAATCAAATTCAAATACATGCCACTTTTACCTAAATTCAAAGCAATTTGCCAGTATATCGAGTACTGTGATGAAAGCATGCAAACCGGCGCAGGCACTAATGCCGCCGACGCCACTCAAGCCGAAAACAATGCGAAATTAATGCAGCAATACCTCAATGAGCACAACAATGTATTGATGACACATCAGCAGCAACAGCAGCAACAAAAGCAAGAACATCAGCTACAACAGTTGCAACAGTCTCAGCAACAGCAGACACAAACCACCCAGCAGTCCGCAACCGTCACGCAGCAGCAAGCCACCACAGACGGTGTCGGCAGCGTAGGTGCTGGTGGCAGTGGCGGTGGCGGCGGCGATAATTCGAATGCCACCACCACAAACGTATTCGCTTGGCATAAACTGCTGGCGTCGCCGCCCAAGCAGATGGTCGTTATCGATCGCATGCACTCGGGCGCTCGTCGCTTCGTTGTACTGGACTTTGGTTCGCCCATACTGCTCACTGATTTGGTCATACCGGCCTGCGATGAGTTGGCCTCGTTGCACATCGATATCTGGTGTTTCGACGAGGAGGCGGACAGTGTGCGACTGGTGGTCGCCTCCGACATTGGCACCAAAACGCTGGTGCTTAGCGACCTGCAGCCGCCGCCCATTTGCCGTTACATGAAAATCACCATTATCGGACGCATTGGCATGTCGTCGACCAAGTGCAAAATTCCCATTGGCTCGTTCTACGGGCATGCGGTGGTGTTGGAGAGCGATGGCTACGGTGACCAGCTGCTGCGCTTCATGAAGCACCCGTCGCATAACATTCAGGCACAAGTGAAGGCACTCACATCACTGTATGAGGACGTACATTGTCGCTACAGCTTGGCTAGTTGCAAGTTGATTGAGCTATTGACGCCGATACTGAACTGTGAAATGTCTAACATAGCGCACATGCAGGCCTTCATACAGAAGCAGCGCGAAGAGGAGGGCAGCATGGTGGACAGCAGCAAAGTCGTGACCATATACGAGGTGCTATTCACTTTCGTAATATTTCACAAGCGTCACACACTTATATCGGCCTTTTTAAATTTTGTTTATAGGAGTGCATTATGCTGCAACATCAGATCAATGTCATACGGAACGTCATCAACCGTTTGGAGAGCTCATTGCAGCCAGCACAATCACCCACTTCAGGTGCTCAAGGTATTAACCTCAAGGCTGTTCTGCAAATGGCCTCACGCGACAAGTTGCGTGTTTTGGGTCAGAGTTTAGTTGAAATACTGCTGCACTTTTCCATTGAATATGGCATTAAGGTGAGAGCATAAATGCGCTTTTCTTATTTGCTTAAATTGAACACCTTTTCTGTTCTTTATATTACAGAATATTCTGCCTGTACATCAACTGTTCACTATAGACGTGGCCAATATGCTTTTCAATTCCTTGGTAGTTTATGGCGATGCTCACATTCAGCTGGCCACTTGCTCGCTGCTGGTGCGCATGTGTTGCTTTCAAAGTTGGTGGGGCGATTTTCTAGCTGATATTTTCTGCAATCTATTCTCGTCTCAGAATAGTAAAATCTTTCCACAAGATCGGTGCGTGACATCATTACAAATATTCCACAGAACCGGGTCAAATCTAATGCAAATTTATGTTTACAGCATTTTCTTTTTGCTCACCTATTTGGGCAGGCGTAGCATTGCCATGGGCACTTGTCGTTCGATTGTTATCGACGCAGTGCTTAAGACGCTGGCCAAATTGCTGGCACCCATTTCGCCACGGTATCAGGAGTCAAATGCCGCTGCGGCGCACATGGAGGGCAGCGATGCTGGCGGTTTGTGGTCCAAGTCGGATCTGCAGCTTATCACATGGCTGCTGCTCTTCTTGTCAGTGTGCCTGGACGACAGCAGTGAGCGAAAGGATAAGTGTAAGTAGGATGTAGATAATATTATTACACTTGCGTTAACATTTTGTTCACGTTCTTGTAGCATCAAATCGCTGGGATTTTATGAGCTGTGAAACGGACTTTACCAAGACACGTTCACAATCCACTAACACGTCAGGAAAGCAGCTGCGCTGCTTCAAGAAACGCATCATACAGCAGAATAAATACAGCATGCAGCCGTACACAGATTTAGGAAAGAAGATCTTCATGATACAAAATGAGGTATGGACGCGTCGAACGAAATGTAGTGTTGAAAGCAATTGACTTTGCATTCCTATTTAATGAATGAATAATTCTCTTTTCTCGGTAGCACCCTGGCATTTTTATGGAAATGACTGGGAAACCCAAACCCACCAAATCTAGCAAAACGAATATTTTACCAAAAGTCACAAAGGAAATAAATCAAGAGCCTGAAAACAATTTTGACAAGGGTCTGAAAACCATACGCTTAAATAATATTTTAATTGTTATACGTGGGCTTATTGCTTTACTTTTGGAGATGGACTTCACCTGCAATATGGACCAGTTTTTGTTGACATGCAAGGCAAGCGGTGCTCTCCAAAGCTTTTCTTCATGATTTTAACATGAAATTAATTTTGCATTTTTAGGTCATTGCGCGTCTGGTGTCTGCTTGTCGTCCAGCTGTACAGTTGTCAAAGATTATTACCACAGCGCAGTTGGAGCAATTGATACGGCTTGCTGTTTGGAACGATCAACAACAGCCGTGGGCGGTGCACGCCATAACCTGCTTGCTACAGGTACTGACAGACATTACGTAATGCATTCGCCAATTGATTATTACAATTTGGTATTAATGAATTGTAGGACTTACTTGATGCCGACAAGCACTTCAAGGATAATGATGCCACACCCACCAATGACGGTGTGCGACCTATGGAGGGTGTACAGGAAACCAAAGAGGCATTTACAGATTACTGTATGTGGCAAAATATTGACAAATGTAGACAAGTTTTCCTCACATAATGTTTGCAACATTTCAGCTCACTATGTATCGCAGGCTATGAACTCACTGCAGTCGTCCATCAATGAAATACAGTATTCTGAAGGTGAGTGCAATTTAGTAAATATTTTGCTTGAATTTATCCAATATTTTCCATGGTGTCCTTGCAGGTGTTAAGTACTCTTATTTGCCGTCGCTAATCGAGTGCGAAGACACTGAGTTTGATGAAATTCTAAATGACATCGATATCATTGAACGTTCCAAGCCTGTTACAAAGAAGGACAGCACCGCACTCAACAAGAACACGTTTAACTATTTCTGCAAATCAATCTCGAGTGCCATGGACGCGCGCTTAGATGTGGGTCTCGATATGAATGTGGAGATTCAATTACGCCGTCTGACAATGGTATCTTCGCTGGACATGTACTCCTCTTTGCCACAAATATTGGCAAATGAGTTCATTACCACGCCTCCGGAGGCCACCGTCTGGCCCGAGTACATTACGGACATATGGTCCAGCCCCGAGTACAACTGCGGTCAGAATACGTATAAAATGTTCAAGAATGTGTTTGACTGCATTTTTGCGCATTTGCATTTGCAGGTACGTGGCGCATTATTTGCTTGATTTTCAGCTTAGTTTAGACTGTGTATTTGCAGGATACCTGGGTGCATTTGGAGCAAGTGCTGCAAATGTGGTTGACGTTGAATGGCGAATTGTCCGACAAGCCGTACAATACTGGTCTCACGCAGAACGATATACCGAAAATACCGTTTGGTGCGCATGCAGTGCAAGGTCTGCTCCTGGCCCTGGCTTGGCACAACGACATCAAGTTGCGCACCTGGTGCTTGGGATTTCAGTGTTTGTTCCTCGCATGCAATTCGCAGGCTCTGGGCGATGATGACGTCGATTCGACGCGCATCAATGAGGTGATTGTGAACGACGAGAACTTTGAGAAGATGCTGCTGCGATTCTTCTCGGGCTATGGCATGAGCTCGTCCATTATAACAAATCGATGTGTGAGTTGAAATTGTGTACTTTTGTGTGCTGAATCGTTACACTGTTAAATTTTCTAATTGCAGGCGGGCCCAACAATCTGCAAGCATTTACACGAGCTGCTAATGTGGCTACACAAGAAGTGTGAGGGCAGCAATACGGTTGCGGCGAGCAAACGCAAGCTAAAGGACACTTTGTTGCACGTGATACTGCAGTTGGTACAACCGGGTGGCGCTATAAGCAACCAACAGGGCCCCATTGATGCACAGAGCCAGCTGGTGCGCGACCTGCTGCTGATGCCCACTGACAAGGCGGACTTGAATGTCTCCCTCAATATAATTGAGAGTGTTTGTGAGTTTAAATCGTACTGGGTATATATGGGATCGTGTATGCTGACATATAAGTTTCCCTCCATAAAAAGCATTTCTGGTGTACAACAATATTTCCAATGGCGAAAAGTTGCAGTGCCAACGCTCCTCGGATTGCAATAACGCAACGAACTCGTTCAGTAGTTTGTTTGCCAATGTACTCGGTTCTGAGAATTCCAAACAGAATACCTCAATATCGGATAATTCGCTTATTATCAGCCTGTTGAAGCTCTCGTCGGCGCTGATAGAGACTGAGTTGCCGCGTCAGCCAAGCGTATGTTCTGAAATATATTGCTTTGTTTATTGCAATGAGTTTTACATGTTTTGTCCGCTTTCACAGGAGGTGCCGATTCCAGAAGAGGAGGAACTGTCGAATGAAAGTCAAACTGATGAGACCAAAGCCGAGCAACTGAATATCGAATTTCATCGGCCAAAAACGCCCTGCATTGCTGACACAGGTATGTCAAAGAGAAACGAAGTTTTATTGCGGTTTTTCAATAATTTGTCGCAACTGTTTCTTTGCACAGTGCTGCGTCATTTTCCTACAATGAAGCGCTTGCTGGGCTCCTTGTCGCATTGCTCAAGCACATCGTTTACAATAGTGCCATCGTCAGCTTTCTACACTGTGAAATCGACGGACTTTCTGCTCGATGAGCCGCAAAGCACCGCAGATGCAGTCTTCAATATGCTAATAACGCTATACGGCAAGGCTTCGAATCCACGTTTAATTGTCGCACCTATTTGTCAGTATTTGGAAGCAAGTAAGTAGATACGTTGAGACTACAAACCGGCAACTTTTTCACTTCGCACCATTTTATGCTTCGCAGGTACGATTCAACGCAACTCACTGCCACGCTTACAGCTGTCTGAGCCATTCCTGTGGTACATATCGAAAGTACTGGAAGTGTCGACGGCCGTGCAAATATTCACGCAGTTGGGTGGAATACAAATAATTTGTCAAAATCTGGTTAGGCTCAATAAAATTCTGATCAATATGCAACCGGGACTGGTGAGTTGTTTGCTCAAAATGTTTGTCTCATGACTTGAACACCTCGGAATTTTTGCAGATTTCGCTGATAATGCAACACATGACCAAAAACACAAAATTGAAATTGCACTCGCACGCCTGCGCCAACGGCAACGGCAAAAAGACTTCATCCAGCGCTGCGCAGACACAGCGGCATCTGCAAGACGGCCTCATTAACTTTGCTCCATTCTGCACTATCACATCGGAAAATGATACCGCGCACTCGGCGGATATTTTAATCATGAACCCGGTGGCTTCACATCGTCGACCACGCACGCCCGCCTGGAGTTACATGTTCTATCCGAATGAGTCGCACGTGGATCTGACTATAACGCTGCCGACGGCAATACTGCTGAAAGAGGTACAACTTCAGCCACATGCACCCACGTTGGCCTCGTGCCCATTCGCAGTGGCTTTGGAGATTTCACGCGACTATGGACTGGGACCAATTCCAGTCGGACCGCCACTGACCACAACAGGCATGACTTGCATACGTCTGAAACTGGCCAAGCCGGAGATAGCAACCAGTGTAGTGCTGCGCCTGTACAGGTGATCCTTGTCTGTGTATTTAATTTGCTGCATTTACTGAATATTGCGATATATTTACAGACCAAAGGACAGTTCCAACATTGGTCTCTCGCAGATTGCCATACTGGGCAACACCATCTTTGCATTCAACTCGAATTCGTTGGGCGGCAGCGGCAGCAGCGGCAGTAATAGCGCCGGCAGCAGCGGTAGTGCCTTGAGTTACGACCAGAGTAGCGACGACGATACTTTCGCCAAAACCAGTGTAGGCTGGATGCGCATACTGGCGCGTTGCTTCAAAGCGCCCGCCATAATGCACGACAGAAAACTGGCAGCCGACGTCATCGGGGCCTCGGCAGCATATCCCGGTTTTCTGGAGGCGTGCTGCTCGTTGATGAACATCATGCCAATGATACCGAATGCGGCGCTCCAAAACCTGCACACTGTGCTCCTGAAACTGGGCGCCTACAGCCGCAACTTGTGCCTGTCCATTATTCGCATACTTTTGTGGAGCACTACTCCGCAAAGTAAGTTTTGCGTGTGTAAATTGATTGACTGGTTTGATACATGGGGTTACCTTCAATTTCAGCTTATAAACTGTCGAACGAGAGCATTTGCGATCTGTTGTACGAGTTGGCTACAACCAAAGATGCATACACGGTGGATAAAATACAAGTGTTGCTTGAGTGGATTGTGAAGCTGCGGCAGAATTTCAGTAACCGCATCGTACGGTGCAACAATCCGCAGAGTGGATTCGTAAAGTGTGTGGCCTCGATACTCTGGTCAGTGCACGAAGAAAACCAAGTGCCAAATATGCACGAGCTGATCACCGCAGATATCTTCGACGCTTGCATCTACTGGATCGACACCTTGGAGAACGAGGAGCCACTGAAGGTGGCGTTCGATTCGCTGCTCTGCTCGTTGTGTTGCATTAAACCAGAGTTGTTCAACCAACTGTTGGCAATAGTCAATGTCCAGGTGCAGCAGACCAATGATATTGCCACACAATCGGGCTCAAATTCAGCCGGCAACTCCAGCAGCGAAGCGAGAAGCGGTAGTGGAGGTTTGACGGACGACAACAAAGGAATTAGCGGCAGCGAGTGGTTCGCCAGCGTTGCTGCCGATAACCTGACAACGCTGCTAAGTCGTCCCTCTTATTTGACCACATTGGCAATGGCCTGTCAGTCGCCTTTGGCTGTTTACCAGCTGGTGGATTCTGGGCTTCCCAAATTGCTAGCGCACGCCTTGTACGAATACTGTTGCTCGCTGTTGCCAGAGGTAAGGCGCGCAGGAGAATCTACACAGCAACCACAACAGCACGCAGCACAGCCAACAACCAGCGCTTCCGTGGTAGGGACCTCCAGTGTTCCTGCCACGTCCGCCTCATCAGCGTCATCGTCAGCTGCATTCGCGAGCGCTGCTTCCAGCAGCAGCTGCTTGACCGATGCCGACAAAGCGGAATATGGCGACGACGGTGCACCCGCGACGGTGCCGCCTGCGCCACTGCTCGGCTGCGCACACGTGCCAAAGGTGTTGGACTTTTTCTCCGAGTGCTGTGCTGAGGGCCATATGCGCGACTGGTTGGGCACCCAGCAAGGCTCTATCTTCTGGAAGCCCCTGCTTGAGTTGCTATGCAATTACAGACCCATCGAATATGTGGGCGAGGAGCCCATGCAGCAGGCATTCATACGCATGGAGCGTGCCACTATAAACTTCTTTACGCGCATCAGCTCGTGCCATCCGAAGAATCAGGACACCCTGACCATGCTGCTAATCTCCGTCATTCGCAAGCCCATGGCCGCCACAGCCATTAGCAAGACAACCATATCCGGATTTACGCGTCAAATTGTGCTGCAACTGTTGCTGGAGAACGAGCGCATTTTGGTGTCGGTTCGCAGCAAGCAGCCACTGCAAAAGAAGGACTCGTCAGCGGTTTCGGTGGCGGCAACTTCCAACAGCGCATCCAGCAGCAGCGTATCCATGTCGCTAGTAAATCACCATCCATCGAAACGCATAAATGCGCACCATTTGCTGTTTAGCGTCAGTGCAAACACTAAATGTCAGGAGATTCTGCAAAATTGCATTTCCGGTAAGTGACGCTACAAAAAATGACATTGCAATCATTGGATTAATCGATTAACAGACAAGTATTAATTTAAGTAAATTCATGTATAAAGTGCAAATTAATATTTCAACGCTTGCTCTGCTGAAGTGCGAATTGCGTTTCAAACTAATGAGCACTTTTGATTATTTTCGTTGCTTTCTCATCATTTATTTAAGAACAATCCATCCGATTCCATTTAATTTTAATTGAAATTTTCATTGCTTTCATTTTTGATTTCGACTTTCGCTTGGGTTTTATGCAACTTAACTTAACTTTTAGTGGCCACAGTCTACAGTAGTTTATTTTCCTCGCTGCTAACAGAGACGCGATCAACGGACGGCGGCAATGGCAGCGGCGGTGGCAGCAGCAGCAGTGGTGGAGGAGGCGCATCGTGCGCTATGTCGAATGTTTCCAGCAGCACCAACAGCGAGCTGAACAAACACGACGCCGACAAGTCGAACTCTGATGTTTACGGCGGATTCGCGCTGAATTTCAACGGCCTGGAGAATGGAATGGAGTTCTTGAGTGTGGCAGCGGGCGTTACAGCGAAGGATAAACGCATCAAGGATGTGAAGAATCAAGTGGCAGCGAGTAGAGAAAAGCACGATCTGTTTCCGAGTAAGTAAATTAAATAGCAGCTTCCATCGAACTGGCGGACCTCTATTTCCATGTCTAATATTTATTTTTTTCACCTGAAATTAACGCAATACATTTTTTTCTCACCGCAGAACTTTTCAGCTTTGAGGACTTTCTGACACCGTCGAACGCATCCAGCGTTGCCAATTGTGCTCAACTTGTGCATCCAGATTGCCCCGATGTGCTACTTTCAAGTGATACCAGTATTTCACAAATTCTGGCCACCCTGCATAGCAAAGGCCTGTCGCTTTCCACTCCTTGTATTACGCTCAATTTGGTAAGCCTTATATGCCAAATTTCATGCAAAAACGTTTACCTAATTTTCGCAATTTCTCCGTAATTTCTAGATTCCCGCAAAACCGCACGCAGATGACTTTGATGAATTCGTGGTCAAAGCTGGCAACATGGAGCCGCTACCCTCGCCACTGCAGCGCTTCTCGAGTCGCGGCGGTCTGTCGCTTCTGGCGCAATATTTGCCCACAGTTTATCCGGATAGCACGGGCCGCAAGACGCCAACAACACTGCCGGAGAAGGAGAAAAGCCCACCCATGACGGATTGGGTGAAACTGGAGCCGAATGACGAGATTTACGAAGATCTGGAAGACACCATCACAGAGCCAGCGTCGAAGAATACGGCAATCACTTCAGTGCCGCAGCATTCGTTGGCCGCATTTGGTCTGTTCCTGCGGCTTCCGGCGTACTCGGATGTGCTCTTGCGTGACAAGTTGCGAGCACAGTGTCTGCTGCGCTTGGTGCTGGGCGTGACAGGCGATGGCGAAGGCAGTAAGTGACTTACGGCATGAAAGGCGGTCCGTCACTCTGATAACTAATTGTATGCGCTTTACAGATGACATATACAGCTTGTCGTTGGCACCGTCGCTGCCCACACTGCCATTTGAGGTTTTCCGGCAATTGCTCGACAGTTCACCCCTGACGACTGACGATGGTATGCTGCTGCGACGCATGGTGATTGAAGTGGGGGCCATGCATTTGGTCCTAAACTGTCTGGGCATTTTCACACACCAGTCGCAAAACTATCAAATATCTAGTCCCCAAAATGAGGTAGACGGTCTTTTTCCTATATAGTAAATCTGGTTGATTTCATTCGTTGTGTGGCGGTTCATTTTAGGTGGCTACGGGCGGCATCAAATCGCAGCCCAACAACATTGATGACTCTTCCTTGGCCACGTCAGATGACAAGAGCCACATGTACTGGGCGAAGGGCACCGGCTTTGGCACAGGTTCCACGACGCAATCGTGGAATGTAGAGCAGGCCTTGTTGCGTCAGAAGAGCGAAGAAGAACACGTGACTGTGTTGCTGCAGGTAAGTGTATTCGGTTAGTGCACCTCATAAGTGTTTTTAACCGGTTTTTAATTTCCTTAGGTATTGTCCAGTTATATCAACCCTGGTGACAAAATTCCGGCTGCGCTACAATCGGAGGAAATTATGGCCTATCATGAAATAAGCGACGTAGTCGGCGAGCTGCCGCCACAGTTTCTAACACTATTGCAGCAGTCGTGTCTCATTCCGGCGCTAAGTTCCTATCTGCGTAATGATTCCGTACTCGACATAACCAGACACATTCCTTTATATCGCGCTATATTGCAACTGCTGCGCGCGCTGTCGCTTTCGCAGCAATTAGTCTCGTTGCTGCAGCCGCAAAACACGGGCGAGAGTTCGCCTTCGATTGCTGAGTTGCTGGCCAACATGAAGACTTGCGTGGACACGTATGCGAAGCGGCTAAAGTAAGTCATAGGACGCTGAGGCTGATGTGCGCGCGTACTACAGTCGCACCTTAATTTTGCAGGGTAAACAAGAAGTCCAACATCAAAGGGCAAACGCAGCAGGTGACTGTCAATATAGATGACGGCGACGATGAGGGTTTGGCGCTGCTCATTCCCGACATACAGGAGACTACTGTGCTGGTGCAGAAGACCACGAACGCCGACGCGTTGGCCAACCAGAACCGCATGGACCAGGATGGCACAGCGCTGACGAATATCGAGCGTGTGCCTCAAAGCAAGTCAATTGAGCAACGCTATCTAGCGGTAATGAAGAAGTTGCAGTTCGACACGTCGGAGATGATTGTCGAAGCGGACAACAACGGGTTCCGGTTCGTCATATCACATCATTTCGAGAAAATGGTGCGCATGGCGGGCGACCGCTACCATCCTTCGCGCGTAAAGCGCTTGGCTCAGGAGGCAGTCACGCTGTCCACCAGCCTGCCGCTGTCCTACAGCAGTTCGGTGTTTGTTCGCTGTGATACTGATAGACTGGATATAATGAAAGTAAGTGGGGCGTTTTGCGATTGGAACTAGGAGTGACATTTGACGACATGATTTTGTGTATCTCAGGTGCTTATTACTGGGCCGGCAGATACACCGTACGCCAATGGCTGTTTCGAGTTCGATGTGTTCTTCCCGCCAGATTATCCGAACCTGCCCATGTTGATCAACTTGGAGACAACAGGGCGGCATTCGGTGCGCTTCAATCCTAATCTGTATAACGACGGCAAGGTTTGCTTATCCGTGTTGAACACGTGGCACGGGCGGCCCGAGGAGAAGTGGAATGCACAAACGTCGAGCTTTCTGCAAGTGCTGGTATCGATACAGTCGCTGATACTTGTGCCGGAGCCGTATTTCAACGAGCCTGGCTTTGAGCGCAGCCGTGGCACGCCCAGCGGCACACACTCGTCGCGCGAGTACAACAGTAACATTTATCAAGCCTGCGTGCGCTGGGCCATGCTGGAGCAGATACGTAACCCTAGTCCCTGCTTTAAGGATGTAAGTTATAGTCGAAGTCGAGTTTTTGGAACCTTTTAGGAATTTGTCTTTTCCTACCATCAGGTCATTCACACCCACTTCTGGCTAAAGCGTAACGAGATCTGTGCACAAATCGAGAATTGGATAGAGGAATTGAGTAAGCCACAGTATAGCGAGCGCAACAGCCGCACCATATCGTTCAACTCGATGGTGTTGCGGCGCCAGTATCGCCACCTGCGCGAAGAACTTGCCAAGCTGAAGGTGCCCGACGGTCTCGAGGATCTGGATACGCCCTTTAACCCGAATGTGACGTTGCCTGCAATGACTGACGCCACCGCGAATGCGACCAATACGGCTACCGTAGCCAATAGCAGCAGCAACAATGGTAGCAGTGGCAGCAATGCAACTGCAAGTAACGGCAACAACACGGTCGCCACGCAGATGCCCACGCAAGCTGCGCCCGCCGGAGCGGCCGTTGCACAGCAGTGCCAGCCGGCCGTCGACGAAACGAACGACTTTGAAATGCAGACACCCACAACGCCGCCGTCGTCATCGTCGTGCAGCGACAGCACGCCCGTACCAATGTTGGTGGAGGTCGGCAACGACTTTGACGATATGAGTGATGCGACTGTGCTGATGCCGCCGCAGCCAGCTGTGCCGGCACCCGTCACCGCCAAGGTGACCACCGTTGAGGTGGCCACCACACAGGCGGACGAAGACGAAGCCCACGAAAACATTCATATCGATACCAGCGAATTCAATTACAATGAGGACGAAGTGCAGTCGCTTTTTTTCGACGATGATTCGCAATTTGAAAATTCCAAATTGAGCGAATTCATTGAGTAGGCTCTGAGTACTTGTAGTTGTAGCTACAGCGATTGTATGTGCTTTATTTCAAATCAATTTTAAGTATGTGTGTGTGTTATCTAATTATTTCTACTATTATTAATTTTATTAAATCACTTTTTTATAATAAAATCAAATAATAAATAGAAATCATTTGTTTATACGCAATTGTATGATTTTCTCAATTTGTTGCTAATAAATGAATTGTGTCTTTTACTTTTAAATAAACTGTATTCAAATTCTATTGAAGCATGCGTGCGTTTAATTCTTAATCCTGCTGCGTGGATATTGCAGCTCGCAATTGGATAAGTCGCGAAGTGCGGTGAACAGACGAAGAATTTTTAATTTTAACAAGATTTTTAATAAAAATCACTAAACAAATATGATTTTTGCAGAATAAATATAGGTTTTAAAGACGAAGTGTATGGTCACCTTATGGAGCGTTTTATTGGCATGAACTGTGTAATAAGTGTGTGGAAAACCTGTAGAACACGGATTAACTCGCTTATAAGCCTTGAGTAAATGAGCTGGGCTCAAGATGCTCACATGGAACATTCTATGTGTTTGCGGCGAAAAACCAGTTCGTTTGCTCGTACCCGTAGACGTTTTAGCCAATTCCGTCGGTAGAGAACTGCCCAATGCGGTTGGACAGAAAACCCATAACTGTATAATTATTATAGAGTATGTAGAGGCAAATTAGGTAAATTTTAAAATGGGAAAACTAATCAGTTGAGGCATGGCAAGAAATACACAGTGCGACAATTATGTATTAAGACTGCCTCTAAAAAACACAATTAAAACACGATATCCGCTAATTTTTCGGTATATTTATTCGAAATATTCTCCTCCTGATTCAATACACTTGTTACATCGATTTAATAGTGATTCAAACGCGTGTTCCAGCTCATTTTTCGGAATTTCCTCCAGTGCCCTCGTCGAAGCCCGTTGTATGGTCTGAATGTCATCAAAAAAGCATCCTTTCAACTTCAATTTCAGTTTCGGAAACAAAGAGAAGTCGCACGGTGCCAAATCAGGTGAATACGGCGAATGATTCAACACACAGACCTGATTCCGAGCCAAAAATTGACGAACAATGAGTGCTGTGTGACTCGGTATATTATTGTGCAACAGAGACCAACTTTTTGGATCGCGGTATTCTGGTCGAATACGACGAATTCTGGCCATCAAACGCTTCAAAACTTCGAGGTAATATGCGGCAGTAACTGTTTGACCAGGAAAAAATTCTTTGTGGTTAATTTCTTTGCTATCGAAGAATGTGATGAGCATTGTTTTGATTTTTGATGGAACTTTTCGTGTTTTTTTGGCTTGTAGTGAGTTTTTTTATTTCCATTCCGCACTTTGACGCTTGGTTTCTGGATCGTATTGGAAACACCATGTTTCATCACCCGTAACAATTGTTTTCAGGAAGTTTGGATCATTTTCTGCGGCTGCAACGATGTCTGTAGAATGACTGACTCTCATTAATTTTTGCTCCTCGTTCAATGTGTGTGGAACAAATTTTGCGCAGACCTTTGTTTTGCACAAATCCTTGTGAAGAATGAGTCGGATAGTTTCTCTGTTAATGTTTAAGGCCTCTTCCATCATTTTCAGTGAAGCATTGCGGTCTTCTGCAATAAAATCACGAACTTTCTGGATCATTTCCGGCGTCCGAACTGAAATTGGCCTTCCTACTTTTATTTCATCTTCCAGCGACTCTCTGCCATCCACAAAACGTTTATGCCATAAAAAACATTTGATCTTGATAAACAAGCATCGCCATACGCTTGCTGCATCATTCGGAAGGTTTCTGATGCACTTTTACCAATTTTTGCGTGGAATTTAATGACCGCTCTTTGCTCCATGTTAAAATTTCACCATTAAACGAAAGCGTGTTTTACAAAATGAATTTTAATTAATATTAAATGTCAACCAAATGTCATGAACTTTTGACAGTTAGTAGAGGAAGCTTCAAAACGCATGTGCTCGCACATAGATGGCGCGCTTGGTTGCTGAGATATGGTTCGAGTCTTAATACATAATTGTCGCACTGTGTACATACGTAGGGCTTAAGTAGGCCACAAAATGGGCCCATTGTGACATCACAAAGAAAGAGTAATCTGACTTACTGCAAGTCGAAGAGCATACACAAGCCAATTCGATTTGTGAATAAACCATAGCAAGTCTCTGATATTGACTGATCTGAAGTTGTCGAAGAAGGATGAGCCCAGGGATTTCCAAGGTTTGTTCGTCTAGAGAGGCGAAGAAGGTGGCTACTCTACTACTGGTGAGGAACACTCCAACAGTTATTAGGCCAATTATCCAACAATTATCCACCCAAATGAAAGTTAAAGTAAGAAAAATTCAAATCAGCACCTTTGTTTCATGAATTGCACACGTTTCGTCTGACTCATTGAATTTGCCGCGTACTACTTGTATAGCGCACAGCACGTGATCAGGGAAAATCTAAATAAAAAAGTACACAATTAATAATACGCCGATTATTTGTGCATAATTAACGACTTTTTACTTAATAAAAATAATTGTATAATGGAATTAATTTTCCAGTTAACTAGTTTGCATCTTTTTCGCAAATATGCAAATAAAAGAAACTACAAAACGTGGCTTTCTCAGTCTTACGGCCACAATGAGCTGAAGCGCAATTCTAGTTGTTAGTTGATGTGTGTGTGTGTGTTTTTTTTAGAAATAAGTATGTAGTACTAAGTGGGTGGCAATAATCACTTCAGCGGAACGCCATTGGCCGCTAGTTCTTTGCACGATTTTTTAATACGCCAACTCAAATGTTCAGGCACATACGAGTAGTAGTAATAACTACAAAACTACACATGGTACAACAATCGTGATAAACCCCGAAGGAATGAAGAACCCGCTGACTGCCATAATAACCACTTTGTAACGATGTCTCAATCGACTTGCCTGTGTTTTTATTAATTACAACTTTTCAACAGTCGACTTAATGGCTGAATGATATAGAAACAATCATTAAATAATATACATTTATGATCGATTCTATTTACTGAGCTCAACAAAATAAAGAGAAAAATTTTGTACATGTATTGTACATTCTGAAGTAATTCTGAGAAGAATATTGTAGAGATTTGGTTTAAGTTTTTTGCTTTTCTAATGAATTAAAATTAATTCAATAAAACGATTGAATTATACTCGTTGCAAAGGAACCGAATATGAATTTGCAAGTTTTAACGTAAAAACGTTCGAAACCAGAAGTTGAGTTGAAAAGTTTAGAACTTTTCTGCGAGTTGCGATGCATGTGAATGTTATGACGGGTTGTTAGCTGATGCAGACGACCTATTTGGATCACCTTTCGTTTCTTTACGTCATGCTTTAGTTATACAGCAGCCTGCACTTAAGATTAGCTCTCCTTGCCATAACTATCTCAAATAGGTTTTGTTTACATTGGACCACCGCTTTTACTCTTCCATTAATGATTGTCCTAGCACTATTAACGCGCCACCCGTCAAAGCTTTGTATTGACATACAGACACAGTGCAAGTGTGCGTGTTGCCTTCACCGGGCGCCGCCTACAGTCCTTATCTTCGGCAAGATTTAGTTGCGCGTGACATGCCTGACACTAGGCCGCGTCTTCATTGCCTATTGAGAACTTGTTGACTCCTCTTACAAGGCCTTTCATAAATTATTACCGCATACTCGTAGTTGACGTAGGTATAAGTCCAATATTTGCCTTGAAAACGGTCATATTTAAATATTGTGTATATAAGTAACTATACAATAAATGAGAATTATGCTCGGTGATTGCACGTTTTATTGCACTGCTGCAGCACTGTAGTCATCGCTGTAGCATGTGCAGTGCACAGTGTACACCGGGCACCAAATCATTCTCAACCCTCTTCACTATTGACATCTTTAGTATTGGACTGGAATATTTGCGCCAAGTTTACACAATTTGTAACTTTATATACTAATACACATGCCAATTATTTATTCTCGCATTGTTTGCTGTTCTTGTTTGGTTGTCTCGTTTATTTCTTTTACTAATTTTTCAAACGCAAAATTGCCAAAATACAAAAGGAGAACATACTCGTACAGGTATATTTCTGTCTTATCGATATATGAGCCGTTAACTGCACAAATCGATTAGCTCAACATTGTGAAAAATCTTAATTTAAGTGTCACCTCATCTGATATAGGCATATCTTTTTATATTTATAAAAACTTTCCTGAATAATAAAGAATTACACAAGTAAACAAAATTCATTTGGACATGAAATAAAAAATTGGGGAATTTTGAAATTTTATTTTGTTTATTATAAATCTGTTTTTTATTAGTTTAAGTTACTCTGATCAGAGAGTTATTTGGCCCATTAGTGTAGCATAATAATTGAGCGTCAGTAAATCTTTCGCTATGGCAACGTTGCGGTTGTTGCAAAAGGTTTTTGGTAATCCGCATCCCAAAAAAAGTGTTAAAAAATGGTACAAAGACTTCAAGAAGGCCGAAAAGAAGTTCAAGGCGAATAGCTTAGTGAACGAATTTTAATAAATATGTATCCTCGATATTCACAACAAAGAATTCAAAGATTTGATGATCAATGCTGTGGACATTTTGTTTGGATGAACCCAAACCATTTTCAAAGATGTTTTGTGCAGCAAACGGGACAAATGTTCATAACAACCAATTTTTCGTGTCACTCTGCACTAATTTTTGAGAACGTTACGACAAAAATCAATCCATATCATTCTAAAAATTTTTGGCTGTTCAATAAACTTGAAACCACGTTTCGGGGACACCGTTTCGATTCGATTGAGAAGATATAAGCTGAATCGAAGAAAGTATTAAAGGCCATTCTGCATTCGAGAATTGAAGAAAAAAAAACGCGAGAAAGGCTATGAAATTAATTTATAAGAATAAAGATTTTCCATTTCATAAACAAGTTCACCTCATTTTTTTATTACAGTGGTACATACTATATGTACATATGTACATATGTATAAAGTCGCACGCAAACGAGTTAATAGCGACCTTAGTCCTCCTTAGGACTGTACTATATAAAATCGATGTGTATTTTTTACATTTTCGCATGCAGAAATCTAACTATTTAGTTATACATTTTCCAGGTTACATACTTATCAAGTTAAACTATGCAGTAAAGATACCCGTGCAATCTTTCATACAGAAGATTGATGACCCTTACGATAAAATTATAGTCCAATTTTTTGGTATTGTTTATGATGCCGAAACAACACGTGAACCACGCAGTCGTCCCAAAACTCGATAATAATTTAAAACGGTTTTATCTTTATAACAGCAACACCAATCTTGAAATGGAAAATTCCAGCATGTTGCCCATAAATAAGTGTGAGTGCCCTCTACGTATGGATTCGGATGGTTTTTTCCGCTAGATTTTTGTGGGACCAGATACTATGGTTTACTTTACAGACAGAAAATCACAACACGGTCGTTAAAGCGAGATTAGCGCGCTAAATAATGAGAACTTATGGCCAATTTAATGATACTTGTATATGCATATAAAAACAACAAAGTTACATACGTAAATATAAAAAAGACAGCTTTATATTTGTGAAGCATCTGACTGGCATTTTCAACGGGCAGCGGCATGTATGTATGTACAAAGAGTGTTTGAAGTTTCAACAACAGCAAACACGGCTTTTAATTCTTGCAAATTTCTCTATAAACTGCACATACAAAAAATCCCTTTTCCAACTATTAAGCATTACATTTCGTTCAATTAAGCACCAATATCACAACATCCAATTGCATGGCAACGGCGAATGGTCGCCGCTGGTGGCGTCACTGTGGTTGTTGCAGTTGTTGGCATCGCTGCCGCCTTGGAGGGTGGTGGGGCGACGGGACGTACGCTCACTGTGAATTGATAAATTTGTGCGAAAGCGTTAACTCGGCTGAAGCGGAAAATCTTAGCATTCGAAATTCATTTCTTTCAGAACCATTGACGGGGTCGGATCGATAGTATTAGATCGGATCGGCAGTCGCGAGTGTGCAAGTATTAGCGCAGCGGTCAATATTGCAAATTAACAAAGTGAAAATTCGAAATTCGACATTGCGCGCACTCGCGACGAGAAAAGAATTTAGTGCAAAATGGAGCTAAATAATGTAACAATTGATGGCGATCCTGTAAGAATCATAAAATGCCGCCTGGCATATTTACGTTCATACATACTTAGTTGCATAAATGCTGCGTTAAATTTTTATTGAAATCTATTCGGCATTGGCAAATGGATCATTCCGGAGTTTTACTAATGAAACAATTTAGAAAATTAAACAATGTTTTGTTATTTGTTGGTGAAAATGCTTTGCAATGCACTCCACACATTCCTTAAAGTGGGGACATTCACTTTTAAACATCTAAAAGATATTAAACATTTTGGTATTTACTATATGACGGCGATTCGATGCTGATTCACCGCCGCTTTATTTTCTTTTGATTTCGATTGATTTTGGTTCTTCTCTGTGATGCAATTTACAGCATTTCCTAATTGTCGCGTGGCATCTTGTGATCTTCGATTCCTTTTAGTGATCGCTAATTGACAAGCAAAGTGCCGTTAGCACTGCATTGACATTGACACTGCAGAAAGAACCAATTACGCGTACACATTGGTGTGTTTTGTGTTGTCTGCGTTTTTCGTTTGCTGTTTGTTAATTGATTTGAATGCTGAAAATTAACAGGAAACTAATTTCAAACACTTCATGTTATTGCTGTAGTTTAGCAGATATGTTGGACTAGGAGAAAGAGGGTTGTGGTTTCAAAATCGGACTCAGCTACAGTTACAAAAAAAGAATATTCCCCATTTTAGCAGAAAGAGAAACGGCATTTATCGCAATGAGAGTAAAATATTAGCCCACGAAAAATCGGCATAAACTGTAGGTCTCGTTCAAACGTGTACATAGTTGAATGCTCAGCACGTTTGGTTGTGGGAAGCTAGGCCTCAGTTACGTCACCAGATTGTCACTCAAGATATGCATAGCACGCAAGGGGGTTTAGGGGTTCAAACCCTCCAAATAGTTGTGTGCTATAAAAATTGTGGGTGGTAAATATGGTTTCCAGTGGAATTGAACTCAAAAATGATGTATAGAGCGTACCCAGAAGACATAACTACATTTTAAAATATAGAATTCGAATGAATAGAATATAGAATTCTATACATATCGCTCGTTTTCCTGAATAGTGTCATAACTCAAAAAACATAAAAGAAAAACGCTTTTAAGTGAAATATGACGACGTAATAACGACACTTACTCTTCGCATGAGAAGAGTTCAAAAGATACCGTTATGATTTTTCGACACAGGATAAAGTATAAAAAGGTAATTATTTCTGTATATTTAACCAACAAAAATTTTTTGGAGTTATGACTTCATGTTCGAGTATTCAGGAAAACGAACGATACATAGAATTTCGAATTTTAGGGCGGAAAATGAAATCCTGTGTACGTCACTGATACCTACGTACACATATAAGTATAAACCGAAAGTAGGAAATTTCTGATCGAGCTAAAAACACAGTGAAATATTGTGCAACCAGACCTAAATCCATAAATACATACCATAAATTTGGAAATAACATGGAAAAACTGTTTGTTTTTGTTATTTGAACCAATTTCAAATGTCACCATTTCTCAACTGCATACATCGTTATTGACTTAAAGTAATCAAATATATGGATTATGCATACACAACTGATTGATTGATTGTGCCAAGAGCAAAAGTAACAGCCGATCAATGTTCAATTTGGGTCAATCTTCTTTAGATTTGGATACTATTGTAAACCCTTAATGGGGGTTTCTACTACATTATTTAGCATTTAATGATGCTAATGAAAATTGAATATTTTCCGATGAGTTATTACGTTCGAATTAAAAAATTAGATTTGCTACGTCTGACGCTCAGTTTCTACAATTTATTTTATATTACAGTGTTATGTGCGGTTGTGTTTCATAAGCTGGCTGCTTATTTCATGATAATAATTCAAATAATCAATCGGTCGTGTAATACAATTAAATCGCAATTATTTTGTGAATTTTCTTATGGGGAACTCGGGCCGCGTTTCCCCGCAACTACAACTCGCACATGGGGAATATTCAGTTGTGTGCCAATTGCAAGCGGCGGGTTGTGAGTTTTTTATAGGCAATTATTAATTTCGCACAGAGGTGCCAACTCTTGTTGAGAATTGCCTCTGAGGAAAATTGCTTTTCATTTGTTGTTGGCTAAATAAGTAGAAGGAGCACTGATGTTTTTTCCTCGGTAGTGTTACCTGTAGCAGCGTTCAAAGCAATTCGGAAATAAAAATTCATTTAACTTTTCAAGTTTTCGCATTTATGTTTTAAAAAAATTACTGCAGATATTACTCGAGGTTTATAAGTAAAGTTTGCTCGAAAAATACATTTTTTTTAATCAACAGAAATCGTGTTAAGAGGCATAAGTAGAAGGTAGCTTCTTTTTTCTCCAAGATTATATATAATCACACAGTACGCATTCACAACAACCTGTTGTGTTGCATTATTGAAAAATATTTATAAAATTTTTTGTTTAATTGTTTTTTCCTTTTTGAATGAAATCTCAACTTTCACTTGCTTTCAGATCCAAAAGGCTTAACGTCCTGAGGTTTCACAACGGGTTAAGATGGCCTTGCTAGCCTGCTGGCTGAAGACAGCCTCTTTCTTAACCCTTTCGCTATTTTTTTGCCATATGGCAACATGCTAGTTTGTGGACGTCTGAACCCTCTGTGGTTTCAAGAATACATTTTTTTGGTCCTTAGAATAGTTTGAAGTTTTCGGAAAAATACGAAATTAATAAACTGAATATTTAAGTTTAAACAAGAGAAGTATACACGTTTTTTTAATGGTATATCTTCACATAGTAAAGGAAGAAGAAGCAGAAAAATTAGATAACTTTTTAATTTGAGGTTTTTTTTTCAATTTAGATACTTCTTTTTTTTTTTAATTTTGGCTGAAGTAAATGAAGAAATATTCAAATTTTCGTTATGCGTAAAAAGTTTTATGTAATTATTACAGCCACTACGATGTGGTTGCTCTCATAGAAAAACACTCTAAAACACAGGGTCTGAGTAGAAAAATTAAAAATTTTTTATGGAATGTTGCTAATACAACCACATAGAAGCCTAAGACGTAAAATTTAAAATTTTAACTTTCCCCAGTAAAAATCTGTAGCGAAAGGGTTAATAATTCTTTCAATTCCAAACATTTTAACGAACACAAATCATCTTCAGTTGCAACCCTAACCTGACGTAACCTACAGTGTATCACATTATATAAGAAACGGACTTATAATGACTACTTTATTGTCACTTTTATATAGTTTCGCTTTAAATTCTTCTTCTTAATAAGCTGTGGTTTAGTGTTGAATACGTTAAGCCTATTATTTGTTTCCTATTCTTATTTTCCCCATTATAAACTCTTTGTGATTGCCTCAATATTTGACACTATTTTCACCGTAAAACAATTTTATAATGTTTAAAACATGTGTGAATTAAGAAAAACAATGCTTTAGTGTATAGTTTACTTTCTTCAGTTAATATTAATTCGTGCAACACCATTTTCTAAATTTAAAAGTCTAACATATAAGTGAAAGGCCCACACAATCTGCAAGTATAAAAATGCATTTACACGTGTGCGGCATGTTTTACGGAATCTTGATTATTTCAAAAATTCTGATCATTAATTTATGAGTTCAGTTTTAAATCAACTAGACGGTAAAAAAAACAGCATAACTTAGCGAGACATAGTCGTGATTACGCTCCGACGACGCTTAGCGCTCAATTAATCACGAGTGCCACAAACGGGCGCTAACCGTCTGTCAGCGCGGACAAAAATCACAGATTTCTTCTTTCACAGCGATGTGAATTTGATTAAAATGCTAATTAATTCAGAAAGATAATGCAAAGTACGAACAAGCAGTCGAGAGCTAACGCCAGTAATAAACTAACGTTGCCTAATTGGGTGATTTATACTCACTCGCAAAGTTGGCGGTTCATCGTTTGCTTAGCGAGTGTGCAGCGAGTTAAGTTATTCCGAAAATACATACACACATACCTACTAAATAATTGTAAAATTGAATCAGCAATGAGACAGATTTGCAATTTTAATATTGTGTAAACAAAACCTAACACCTATCATTATTACTAAAATTATATATTGTACAATCCCGAGGCGATCAATAGTTATGTGCGAATGTGGTTGTGAGTGGAGCGCAAAGAATATGTCGAATAAAATTAATAATAAATAAGAGTATGTTTATTCTGGAGCATGGCGGCTTAATGGGCTGATCAAACAAAATGTTATAGGGACCGACTTCGAAGGGTTCTATCTTTGTCTACGTCAATAATTAATATAATTGGCCATAATATATTAGAAGTAATGTTCTATCAAACTGTCAACAACCATAATTGGCTGACTGCGGTTGTAGATTTAAGTGGTTATCGCGTTTTATAATTATTTGAAAAGTAAAAGAACTGTGCGTTTATGTTTGAACACAGTCAGTGTTAAAAAGTGCAATAAAGTGAAGATGAAGAGATAGTGAAGCGATATGCTACATACAGATTAGGGCTTGCAATCCCGGGATCCCGGACAAATTCAGTCCCGACAAATCCCGGGATCGAAACAAAGAAAAAAGCTTACTTATTGGTTTTGTCACCTTCACTTCGAAAAAGACAAACCTTATTTAGTACAAAAAATAAATTACATACTGCCTGTGATGTTTGAATAAGTTTCAAAATGCAACAATAGGCCTGTTTGTGTACGGATACTCTGTACAAATTTATACATACTTTTATTACATTTCATTAGAGTCAAATCAGGAGATTAGCAAGCTTTCGCTACCAAAAAAGGATTTATCTAAAAATGTAAACAAACAGAAATTTGTAAAAACTTTAACAAGTTTAAACTCTTGTTTACACCAGTGTGATTTGTCATATTCATAGTACAATGGATACAATGAAATATGAGTGTAAATAAGAAGGTGGAAAAAGAAAACAATTGATATATTAGTTTCAATTGAGCTTTAGGGGAAACTTGATTTATTGATATTACTCACACCGAATTTAACTTATTGTGATATTTTGGAAACCGTGGCCAATCCTTTCAAATAGTATATGACAATTTACATACGATTTCACCTACTAGTGTTGAACAAGAGAGATGCTTTTTTGTCAGCAGTTTACCAGGTAGTTTGGCAATTAAATGCATTTTTATGTTATTTGTGATGAATATTTTGTTCCTAGTTTTAAAGGACACTGAATTGTAGTTAATACGAACCAAAATTTATTTGGTTCAAAAAGATTTAGTTTCTTCAAATAAAATATTCAATCCCGGGATCCCGTGATTGCGATTTGTAGTCCCGAAAAACCCCAGGAGTGTAAAACTGGTCCGGCATTGCAATCTCTAATACAGATGTTAATCCATTGGATATATGCTCAGTGGCGCACACAGGATTTAATTTTTGTGAGGAGGTTGCGTACAACTTTTGAGCCCAATATCATTTGAAACCATATTTTTCACAAACAATTTTTGTATTTGGGGGATTTAATCTCCAAAACCTTCCCTGTGTACGCCATTGCATATACCTATATAAAATATACACCTACATATGTACTATTTGCACTCCAAATCGCAACAATTTTCAAATTGATGTTATAGTCAATAGTTGATTCCGATGGAAAAGTCGGTCGCTTGCAAACTCACGTCCAAATTTTGTTAACGATTTAAGAATCAATTTTTGATAGTAATTTAGCTTTATCTTTCTTTTAGGCGGCGCTCAAGAATGGCGGCACAAATAACACAACCACCATAACCAACAAAAAGGAACCTTCCAAATCGAAACTACTCTACGCCATTAACGAGAATCCGCCATGGTATCTCAGCATTTTTCTGGCATTTCAACACTATTTGACCATGATTGGCGCCATCGTTTCCATACCGTTTATTCTGACACCTGCGCTCTGCATGTCCGACGAGGATCCGAATCGTGGCGTCATTATATCGACAATGATTTTTGTGACGGGCATTGTGACGTTCATTCAGGCGACATGGGGCGTTCGCTTGCCCATAGTGCAGGGAGGAACCATCTCGTTTCTGGTGCCCACGCTGGCGATTCTCGCGCTGCCGCAATGGAAATGTCCACCGGTGGACGAGATAGACGCCATGGACCCGGACGAACGCACCGAACTCTGGCAAATACGCATGCGTGAGCTGTCCGGCGCGATTGCGGTCTCGGCTATGGTGCAAGTGATATTGGGCTACACGGGGCTTGTGGGTAAAATTTTGCGCTTCGTCACACCGCTGACAATTGTGCCGACAGTGTCGTTGGTCGGTTTGACATTGTTCGAACACGCGGCGGAAACGGCCTCCAAACATTGGGGCATTGCCGTGGGGTGAGTGTATAGAACACATGTATACATATACATATATGTACAGTGTATAGATTTGTCATATCTTATAGGACAACTGCAATGCTGACCTTATTTTCGCAAATTATGTCGAATGTCACTGTTCCGTTTCCGGCGTATCGGAAGGGGCACGGCATCGAGATACGAAGATTTCTGCTCTTCAGATTGTTTCCCGTAAATACATAATCATTAATTAGCATAAACGTGTATCAATTTATGTACGTGTGTGTACATTTGTTTCTTATGTGTATTCTAAACAAATTTGAAGGTGCTACTCACAATTGCCATTATGTGGGGACTGTGCGGCATTCTGACGCTGACCAATGTCTTTGAGGAAGGTCATCCCTCGCGAACAGACGTGCGCTTGAAGGTGCTGACCGATTCGAAATGGTTCTACGTGCCATACCCATTTCAATTTGGCTTACCCAGTGTTACGCTGTCCGGTGTGCTGGGCATGCTGGCCGGTGTTTTGGCGTGCACCGTCGAATCGCTAAGCTACTACCCAACAGTATCACAAATGTCGGGTGAGACGCATTCTCATTATACCTACTATATACATACATACATATATGTTATTTAAAATCCAAAAACACACAATACATTTTATTGGCAGGCGCACAATCACCGCCGCTGCATGCCATCAATCGCGGCATTGGCACCGAGGGACTGGGCACAGTTTTGGCCGGACTTTGGGGTGCTGGCAATGGCACAAATACATTCGGCGAGAATGTGGGCGCCATTGGAGTCACTAAGGTACTAAAACTCTAAACAATACCAATAACAATAATGTTTGTTGTAAGTTACAAATAATCTCTCATACAGTCTCATATCTACTTATTTGCAATTAAAGCTATGCTTTTTTGTATTGATTGAATATAAATTCATTGTTATTTGGTTACAGGTTGGCTCACGTCGCGTCATACAATGGGCCGCCTTCATAATGCTGCTGCAGGGCGTGATTGGGAAATTTGGCGCCGTTTTCATTATGATACCAGACTCGGTTGTGGGCGGCATATTTTGTGTAATGTTCGGCATGATAATCGCCTTCGGCCTGTCCACATTGCAGTATGTGGATCTGCGTTCGGCACGCAATCTATATATCCTCGGCTTGTCCATATTCTTTCCGATGGTGCTGTGCAAGTGGATGCAGACACATCCGGGCGCCATTAATACCGGCAATGATACGGTCGATTCGACGTTGTCGGTGCTGCTGGGCACAACGATTTTGGTGGGCGGTCTGCTGGGCTGCTTCCTGGATAACATCATACCGGGTGAGATTGTACTCATTGGAGCTGTAGTGCAATTATGATTAACTGTTCATTTTATAGGTACACCAGAGGAGCGCGGCCTCATTGAGTGGGCCAACGAGATGCCGCTCGGCGATGCTAATATCAACGATGGCACTGCCACAGATTATGATTTCCCTTGGGGCATGGAAACGTTGAGAAAGTAAGCACAACACTTTTACAACAACTTAAATGAATTTCCAAACTAGAAAATGTTTACATTTCAGATGGAAGTGGACCTACTATGTACCATTTTTACCAACATACAAATTACAGAAAAGTAGCTGAATCGCCTGTGGCCATGCATCGAACTAGTACTTAATTTAGACATGTTTTATCTCTTTACTGTTGAAAAATACCTTTTTTATTGTTATTTTTTAAGTTAAATATCTTACTGTACTTTGTACAAATTTCCTTAGAACACATGCAGCACGAAGATTAATTGTTGGCCTGCTTAATGCAAAGCATAGATTTCCTTAAGATATCGTAATATTTTAATGTGTGCTTAAATATTTGTAAATATGTTTGTAAGTTATTGTGGCTTTATACTTAAATATATCTCAATGCTTGTCTACACGAAGTTTCATTTGTGTGTTTTCATACACAAGTGCACATTTCGATTCTAAATCAGTTATAATTACAGCAACTCGCTCCGTGGCGTCACAGTTCATTGAACGATGTCTATGTGCCCTTGTCATTGTGAGAGCTTCAGTGAAAGTTGCAATTGTAATTATATTATATATGTATAGTATATACACTAAGATAAAGGATACATAGACTATTTCATCGGCCACTTTAAACCAAAACCGTCAAAAGATTTCCAGTTGTTAGTACATAGTTTCATTTTTTTATGTCTTAAATGTAAATACCCACTTGAAAAATATACGTTATATGAATACATATGACTCGATAAAAGATATGCATTAGATCACATAACATAGGTCTGCAAAATTCATAACAGAATCTTGTGAGCAATATTTCTAATTGTATTCCTCTGCTCGCTAACTTGTTAAACCTTTTTGAAGTAAAATGAAGACAATGGATTAATCAACTAATGTGCCCACTAGATATTCTTGAGCTTTTGCTAAAGCACCACAAGTTGAGATAAGAAGCAATGTGAATTGATTGAAAACTTCTTGAACTATTACCATTCAATCACTAAATTATCATTCAACTAATCCTCTATTGATGACATTATAGAAAAGGCGCCGGACTTGAATGAATGCAAATAATAAAACGTATTTTTCATGAACTTGCAGATTTCAAATATCTGTTTCTCAATTTTAATTATAATTCATTGTCAGTACATACCTGAAAAAAATATTTGAAATATGAAAGTTGGTTCATTTTATAATCATTTCAAAATTTAAAAAAAATTAAACATTTTCATTGACATCGAACATTTTCGATTAGGAATACACGAAAGTACAAATGAGAAGAGTACATAGTTCATATTCACAAAGTAATGCTTAAAAATTAACTTAATTTAGAATTTTTTCTCTCCTTAAGTACTTCACAAAAACGCGAAAATTTCACAACTCTTCACAGCTCTGCCGGGCCTGCCGTCAGATTTCCCAAGCGCCTATTCAATACAGCTCGGCATGCTTCTTTTCGAAAGCCACTGCCCGCCTGATGGATTGGCCAATACTGATGCCCAATTCAATGTCCCGCGGATTAAACTTCATGCGCTTGAATTGATAGAGCTCCCAAATGGCGTTGTCGCTTGTGCTAATATCGTTGGCTATTGCCACAAAAGTGGCGACTGCCAGCAGATTTCCCCTATAGTTCGTAGCCCACTGCGGATGCGCCTTGTTGCGCAGCAGCCGGCAGATTTTCCATGATTTTTGGCATTTGCCATTCTTCCGTATCAGCGGCAAAGCACTCTTCAACACATCGATCACATTGCCAAAGTTGCCCAAGCAGCCGAGCATGCCCAGCAGTTGTTGATCGTCAATGCGCAGCGCCTTCAACGCCAGCTGGAACCAGTGCAGCAGACCAATGCCGTTCTGCATGAAGCCGGTGTAGCAGGCCTTGTTTTGCAGGCGCTCAATCTGAGCGCCGGCCCTTGTGCCATCCAGCTCGATTCGGCGTTGGGTTAGGCGGCAAACGATCTCTTTGGCGAACGGCTCGAGTCGCGTGAAAACCTGCGAAAGCGTTTCGCATAGTTCAGCGCTGGGCGCGGGAGTGATTTCGCCATTAAAGACGCGCTGCTTCAAGCAAAGCCGCATCGTTTCCGTTATGTGGTCGCATTGCTTTGTCACGTTCTCCGCATTGTGCGTCATCAGCTTGCAGAGGAACAGACTGATGCAGCCAAAGTACGTGGCCAGCTGTGCGCTTTTCCCGCCAGTCAACTGTTCAAGGCACCAGAGGTACCAGCTCTCCATGGGCGCGGGCACACTCAAGTCGGCCAGTGCGTCATCGGTTGCGCTCACCATGGCAGACTTATCGAAAGGCAAGCGCATCTCCAACGATTTCTGCTCATCCTCATTGGCCAAAACGTAAACACTGTTGATGGTCGAGTGGCTGTCCGGGTTGGCGCCGGCGAGCTCGATGCGTAGCGCCATCAGTAAAATGCGCAGCACATTTTGCCAATCGGCGGCCGCGCCACTGCCCTGCGCGTAGTGCACCAGGAAGTAGCGCACGGCCAGCTGTTGCTCTTCGTTGTCCGGGCGTCTGTAGCGCGGCACAACGCTCCAATAGATTTTCTCGAACACACGATCCGACCACTCAATTCCAGTTGACTTGCCAGCGTCGTTTGCTCCTTTTTTGCCTCTCATATTTTGTTGCTGGTTTTCATTCACTTTACTTCACTATTCACTTTTTAGATCTATTGCAGCGCGAGTGACGTCGCTGCCTTTTATAACATCGGCACAAGTGACGCACAATTTACGAAAAACGGAAATCCCCCGTATAATTGTAATTTCGCAATGTATGACATACGAACGAACGCACATCGAATGCAGTGCGTTGCTCTGTAAACACCTACATAGATAAATATATTCGTGTATGAATATTCGTTAAGCTGGGAATGTGCTGGAACTTTGCTTTTGATTTTGTCCGTTATCTGCATTTATGTAGTGTTTTGTTTTTGTAGGTATGCACAATAAAAAGATGGTCGGTGGTTGGTAAAAGCCAAATTAGATCACCCCACTAGAAAAGTGGTGCCAAATTATGCGAAGTGGCTGCCGATGCTGCGGACCGTATGACATGGTTGATCTTTTGTTTATTTCAAATACTACTCAATACTTAATAACTACTAAGTATTCATGTCTATATACATAAGTAGATAGATACATATATTTATGTAAAGGCAAGATTTCTTTAAATAATTCCAATAGCACTGGAGAGCACATGCCACATATTATTTTGTATTGCATAGCAGTGATGTACAGAAGAAGAAAGGAAACACACCTGGGTCCTATTGGTCAAAGACTTATTTACCTTACCTTATACGTGAATCCAAATACATTTCGACTTTTCGTAGGCGTGTAGGGCCGCGAAAGTTCTTTGCCACTCAAGAATGGAGCTTAATAGACCAAGAAGCTGTCATTTCATGTTTTATTGATCTCTCTCTCCATATATGTACATAGTTATGTCTGATTTGTTATATAGATAACCCGATAGATAGACATATATTCCATTACGTGTATTCTGGCGCTTAGCCTTCTCTCCCGCAAATGCAGCAAATCATGACCATGGCAAATTTGTTTTTAACTTTACTTTTATTTGGTTTACGCTACGTTACTTCCAGTACTTAATGCGAACATTTGGTGAATTAATGAACAAGTGTTTTCTATACATATTGAGTATTATTATGATTTCCCTTTCTTATTGTTGTTGTTAATAAATTTTTAATTTTCCTCTCTTTACTAATGATGCACTAAAACTGTCTGACTTTGGCAAACAATAGCACGTCACAATGCAATTGAAACGGTTTACACATACAACTCTACAGGAAAATCTGCTGTGCGCCGCGTTTTAAGTACACAATGCATTGAAATAAGCATAATGAAAACTTTCAGACATTGCCGAATTCATTGGTACGAGTACTTTTAAAACTACGGTCACGCCTACAACTTATGTATAGCATTAAAAACTACGTCTAAACAATTGCTCCACACAAATCCATTAACCAACCGCACACCGTCAGCGGGCGCTGCTATCGTATAAGCCCGATTGCGCGCTCTACACATATACGGAAGTACATCTATGTATATGTATGTGTGTTGGTAAGGTACAGCCGCGCCCACTTGAATGCCAAAGTCCTAATTCTCATTTTAAATTCGTGTTCCGATCGTGGGAATATCTTCGATTAACATATCGTCGCCTCAAAAAACGAATGTCGTATGTTCCATTAAGCTTGGTAAGACATACGACATTTGTTTTCTCAGGCGACGATATTTCAACTCAAATAGCATCAATATCCGTTCGGCCGATTTCGGTTGGTTTGTGCGCTAAACCTAACAGTCAGTACTTTTTACGTTTCATGTTTTATATTTTTGGTTTTGTGTTTTCAACAGCAGTTTGCAAATTTCGCTACAAGTAGGGCGAGTAGTGGTTCGCGTCCAACAAGTTTAACATATCCGGTAACATGCGTAGGCGTCAGTACGTATGCATGTAGTAAGTTTGGTTGCGAGAGAACGTGGCTTGCGAGGACTCGAGACATATATTTCTACGTACCTATAACCGTTTTCATTCGTAACAGATATACTATTTAGATCTATAATAAATATGTAAAAAAGGAAATTATACAATCGATTTCCTATGCGTCTAATGTGAAAGCAATGCACAACTTTGGCTCAAATGATGTATGTATGTATGTTTGTTTGTTGCGTGGTGATGTATTGTATGTTCCGTGTACGTATGTATGTATGTATGCATGTACTGTAATTGCTACAATCAAGTGACAATCGAACCACACGCATCGTGTCGAACAAAACAAGGCACAATTGTTACAATATTTCTAGGAAAAATCAACATTATTGTTCCGCCTAGGGCTGAATGGTGTATGTACTTAGTTGTCAGTATGTTGGTTTGTCAGTTGCGGGGCAGCGCATTGGGCGCGCCCCTTCTCATAATATGTATATACGAAATACATATGTATGTATGTATGTATCTATAAAAATATCAAAATTATACATAATTGATCTCGCTTTCGTTTATGCTTAAATGTACGCGTGTGTTTGTGTTATAAACATTCGAATTAGTTAAGGCTATGCGCAATTATTTAAAACTTATTCATAGTTCGTGCCGGGCATTCGAGCAGCGTTTTGTGGGCCGAGGCGCCGCCGCCACTGCCGCTTCCGCGCGACGAGGCCTGCGAGGAGGCGGTGTGACTGCTGCCGCTGCGATTCCTTTGCGAGTAGTAGCAGAAGATACAGAATCCATTCTGCGGTGTTGAACATCAAATGTTTGTGGGACTGCGCGACGTGGAGGAATTGCGATAGCGCGAATTGGATCTGAAAGCACCAAGAAAACCGATTAGTGCAATAATCTTGGAACTGAAAGACGCCACTTTCCAAAACGAAAGACATGATTTATAACTTGACCCAAGTCCTGTTTCTCAGGCAGAGGCCTTCACAGTTGAGTAATTCTGACGTATGCTACATGAGAAAGCCCCGTGTTAGACGAGAAATTGAAGAGCATATGGCACGAAAGGCCGCAAGGTTGCTTTCTGCTCAGAGAACAGTCGCCAAAAGAAAATATATGTTGTTGTTGTTGGCTACAATAAAGATTTGAATCTGTCGCCGAGAGTGGCTTCAGACTCGTGGTCCAACGCATCAGCTGACCCACGGCAGCATGACTTCCTTTTCCAGGAGGAAACATTTCGAAAAGCTCCTTTTGACGGAGAAGTGCAGGAAATGTGAAGGCCATGGCGTCATAGAACCCTTGGAGCATATTCTATACTTCTATTTGCTATAGCTAGCTCTCGCCTTACATGTCTGGGATTTTCGTATTGCTCTAATTTGAGAGAGGTTCCTAATCTTTATATTAAATCGCTGCTCAAATTCGCTAAAAACGCTGGAATTCAAGCTAAACGATTGTCACTTCACCAGCTCTCAACCTTCAGGAACACCATCTGGTACCGCTAGAGACCCTACAGGGTCTATGCGTGTCCAATTCGGTCAACTTTAACCTAACCTAGTTAATAAAAATTGTATGACATGTTTTTCTTCTCTTTGCATTGGGAACCTAAAGCTAAGCTAAGTAAAATTTGAAAAAGAAAGGTTTATTACTTATTTTACTGCGAGAAGAATTGCTTTTTTAAAAGTTAATGAAATTAAAATTTACATAAAAATGGCTCATTGGTGCTGAACCCTCAAACGTTCTCGCGCGTCGTCGAATCAGGAAGTAGAAAAATACGATCGAACAAAATGTATGTCATTCATTAGCATACCTCGAAATGCCAGACGTGTAGTCTCGGACAGGTGTGCGCGTGTCTCGGCGGTAGTTGGTCGTGCTGGCGGACGACGCCGGGTCGAGCAGCGACATTGTGCGATGATCGTAGGGACGCGTCGAACGTCGCCCAACCGTTGCGTAGCCGTCAATGTTGGAGTTTGTTATGGTCGCACCACTGGGCAGTGTACCATTGAAGGTGTACGACGAGCGCCGCTTCGGACTGTAGGTGTTGTAGTAGCCGCTGTTCGTTGCCGCCATGCCGTGTTTGGCGTCGTACGGACCGGCGCTGGCGATGGTGGACGGCTTCAAGCGCGTCGACGCTGTGCCGCTGCCTGTGTTCAGCGACAGGTAGTCATTCTCCAGCGTCGAGCCGTAGCGCTTCGCGTGCAGTGACGGCGACGTGGCCTGTCTTATGTCATTGAGACTTTTGCGCGGCTTTCCTATGGTGGAGCTGTAGTCGAGTGGCGACTTGTAGATCGGCGGTTTGAGCTCGGTGCCGACCGGACTCAGCTTCAGCGGCCGGAAGAATTCCTGTGCAATGTCGGGCGATTTGGGGCGTTCGTTGGTGGCGTTTAGTTTGTTGTTGGAACGTGCTTTGACCGTGGCTTGCTGGTCGCGATAGTACTCACGGACGGCGCTGGGGCCGACTATGCTGCTGGTACGTTTCGGCTTCTTGTCGTTGAAGCGACAGTAGAAGCTGCGTCGTTTGATGCGATCGATCATGCTCTCGTTGGGGTCGGAGCTTTCGCAGCGCGTGGGTGACGACAGTTGTGAGGCACGTGAGAGTCGCGATACTGTCGGCGATGGTGTAGCGTGCAACATGTAGTTATCCTCTGAGCAGACGGACCAGTTGTCAAAGTTGAGCTCGGGCTCGTCGGTGGGCGAGAGAAAGGTGGAGGTGGAGGCGCAGTCGTCCTGATAGCTGCGCGAATCCGATGAGTAGTTGGCAATATTCTCCGAAGATGGTGTCAGCAAGTGGTTGCGATTTATTTCGTGTGCCGAGGAGGTGCGGTATCCTGACGTCTGTGACGTTTGCATGGACGAGTTGTTGTTGGTTAGGTAGGCGTTGTTGTTGTTGGTGGTGTTGTCTACAGATTGCTGGCTGGAGCTGTTGTTAGACGAACTATTGACGGCACCCGGATACGGTGGCAGATTCGAGTAGATGCCATTGCCGTTGGTGTAGGCGGCCTTCAAGTTGCGACTAGGCACCGCTTTGCTGTCGCTCTTCTCAAGCTTCACCAAGTCCAGCATGAGACCTTTGCGTTTGTCTTTGTTGCCCTGGATGCGCTCTTTTAGCTGAGCCGTCGCGTTGCTGGTTTTGCTGGCTTCGTCGCGGCGTTTGGTCACTAGGCTGGCAGTCTGGTCTTGCAAGCACTCGACGCAAGCACTCTCTACTGCTGTCGTCTTGAGCGGTGTGGTTGTTTCGCAGCCGCAGCTTGCTGTATCCGACACTTTGGTAAGAGCGGACTGCTTGTTGTTAGCCGCTGTGGTTGAAATATCATTCGAACGCTGGCACTCCACCGCGGCGTTCTGATAGATAGGCGAGGGTAACGATTCGCGAATCTGCCGTTCAATATTGCTGGTGGACCGGGTGCTCTGCACACATCGGTCACCGCCGCTGTCTTTGTCAAAGCGCTTGAACAAGCCGAGCACTTTGTTGACTGCGTTCCTGTTGAACGTTCCCGGCATTTCCTCGACGCTGACGGCGCGTTTAATGTAATTCGACTCGGTTGCGGGCCGCGTGCGGGGCACGGAACGCTCCCGCAGTGAACGTATCATGGCATCAATGCGCGACCGTTTGTCCGCCTTGAGCGGTTTCTCCGTGCAATTATTATTTGCGGTTGGTGTTTTCGGGGCTTTCACTGCTGTGTTGTTACCCATCTGATCGGCGCTTTTATCAGTCTTCATGTTGGAGACTGAGTCCACCGACTTCTTTTTCTTGAGTAGCGTTGTCTTTTCTTTGACCTTCTCCGGGGAGGCGCTGTCCGGCGATCGTTTGTGGGTTATGGCACCGTTAGCATTAGTGGCTGAGGGACTAGCAGCCAGTGCTTTCTTTTCTTTGCTCATTGCGGAATCGCGAAGTTTCTCAAACTTCTGTCCGATTGCGTAGAGCAGTCCTTTGCTGGGTTTCTTTTCGGGCGATTTCTCCTTCATGGTAGGGCTAGATTCTTTGGAGTTGTCCGTGGTTGTGGTAGTAGGTGTTGTTATTGGCGTTGGTGTTGTGGGCGTCACTGGTGTGGGCTGTGCCAGTTTGGACTTTTTCACTTTAACGATTTTCTTCAATGCTGTGGGTCGTGACTCACTGGAAGAGGAACTGTCGACGGTATTCTTTGTCATTGGCGTTGGCAAAAATGATTTTTCTTCGGTCGCCAGTGGCGCCGAAGTATTTTCGCTGATGGTCGCAATGGCTGCACCGCTGCGGGTGACCTTTTTCAGATCTTTGGGGGGCGTCAGCTTTGAAGCGGGATAACTTTTCGGCCGTATGAGACGACTTTCACGCACGCCACCTCCAACACTACTCACGGCGGACGAGTTGAGGCCAACATTGGTTAACTCGGTGTTAACTTCCGATATGGTTGTGGGCTTGCTGGAAGCGCCAGCGGTTACTTCGCTTTTGGTGGTAGCTAAAACGGGCTCTTTTGTTGGGTAGGATTTGGGTCGTTTGAGCTTTGATTCTTTCTTGGATTGCTCCGCCTCATTGTTAGCTGTGTCTTCTACAGCTGCCAAATTCTGCGGCGGTGTGGCAGCATCGCTAATTGTCGTTTTTATCGTTTCAGTCTTTTTAACAATCTTCTTGATCTTCTTCACCACAGCGGTGGTGGCCTGGCCATCAACGTCGGTACTGGACTCGGCTGATTTCTCCTTCGGCTTGACCTTTTTCAACTTCTTGATTGTGGCCGTCTTCTCGTGCTCGACGGTCAGCGTTTCCTTGCTGACGCCCTCGGCAGTTTCGCTTGCCCTCTCCGTAGAGATTTCCCTCGGCACGGAGAGCCGCTTCTCCTGTTGTGTTCTTACAGCCGATAGGAGCTGCAGCTCTTGGAGAATCTTGTCAGCTAACTCATGTGTTCTAATGTCTTCGCTAATGTCCCGCGGCCTCGATAGACTTCTACGATTCCGCGTATTTTCTTGCGACGAGCTGCTGCCTCGATACTCCGGATACAACTCCATGCTCTTGTTCCGCACATGCTTGGCGCCAGCCTTTTGCCCTCCTTCCGCTGTCTCGGCATCCGGCAAGCTGTGCTTGCGGGCCAGCGTATCGTCACAGTCATAGCCACTCTGATGGAGTCGCTCGCGACTGGGTTCGCGCGACTTCTCGCGTATTTCGCGCAGTACATTTTGCGTTTCGCGCTCACGCAACTGCTTCTCGCGCCGATACGGGTTCACATCAAGCGGCTCATCGAAGAAGTCGGGCCGCAAGAAGCGCGAGATGCGTCTCTGCGACGAGCGTCTACGCAAGGAGCTGCTGCCACCGTCCGCTGCCACGGCTGGCGGCGACAAGCAGCCGTTTGGTGGACGCCCTATTGCAGAGCTGGGTGCATCTCGAGGCGAAACGCTGCCGTAACGCTTTTGCGGTGAAACCGAACCGGCACTCTCCGTCGACGAGTCCTTGAGCGATTTGCTCAGATATGGCGAGTAGTACTTGTATCGGTCGTTGATGTCGCTGGTATAGGAGGAGCACAACGACTTGCTGTAGTCATCGCGGCACACACTGTTGCTGCGGCTTTTCGAAAGCGCTTCCGACGGTGTCGGTATGCAGGACTCGTAGTCGTAGCGCGAGCGGCTCAGACTGCGCCTGTAGACCGGATCGTACGTGGGCCGTTCGGTGTGCTTAGCGGCCGATTTGCTGGTGCCAAAGCTGGCCGTTTCCTCGACCAAATTCTCCTTGAGATCATTGACGGGCTCGTGTAGCACACCGCGCCCACCGCTCTGACTGCGCTTGTACACCTTCGCCGAGGGCGTGGTCTGCGCGCTGTTCTGCATGCTCAAGGTACGCGACAGTTTGCGCGCCTGGGTGGGCGGCAGTTTGGCCAGCAGCTGCTCCTGGAAGCACTTCGGAAGACCGGGCGTTATGCTGGACAGCGTCTCCAGATCTTTCTTGCTCAAACGCAACCGCGACAAATCGAGATCGGCCAGGTCCAGCGGATCGTCAGTGGCATCAATCGTCGCTGGGGCTAGATTCGGGTGCTTGTCGTCGACGCTATCGATGCAATTATTGTCTACGCTGGCATCGGCGTTGCGAGTGCGGCCGCTCTTCGATGTTTTGCTGCCTGAAATTAGCAAAATAGGAAGAGGAGACACTTCCTCAATTACTAGAATTTCGATCGCACACTACCAAAGGACATATAGAGCAAATATTTCATGTCGATACAAAGCGACTTAAGTCGTGTGTGTGTGTGTGTGTGAGTTTACTAAAACGATAAAACGTTCTGTTTATGATGAGGAAAAATTGCGAGCAATACTCACCGGTTGATGCCGACATAACATAGAGTAAGTGTAAGTGAGTTTGGGAAGATCCAGATCGACTTTTTACTTGCAGTGTTGCCGGGGAACTGAGTGCCTTAGTGCCCAGCTTAACTCGTTGCAGCGTTGTACTGCCACAGGTTTGACGAGATGTGCTATACCGATGCACATTATGTCCAATAAGCTGTGATAACATTCTGAACGCTTCAAATTGTAAACATCGATATCCGATATGCTACAAGCTATAGGAGACTAGGAGCTAAAGTTCAATGCAGGTTTTCATTTCAATGGAAATTTCAAGGTAACGAAATTTCCAAGTGACTTGGAAACGGACTAACTTTTAAGTTAGGTCCAGAAGGAGCCAACTAAATAACTATTCGATGGTCAGAAAAGTCAGCGTGCATTTTTCCAAACCCATTTATATTTTCAAAGTAACAAGGATCAATCAACGATTGCAAATTGTTTTGGTAGTGATGGCTGACCATTAGAAGTCCTTTTGATGTGCCTTATAAATCCTATTCGATAAAATAATTTTCTTTTTAAGACGAAACACTGTTCTAGGTGTTCGTCTACTACCTCATCCGTACTAAAAGTTATGTGACAGCACGGTCTTTCCTATCTTGAACTCCCTTTTGGATAGATTTTAAAAAGAATGAAATGGATGATGGAATGATGGAGCACCACTCTTAAGATTTTACGTTGTTCCAATACATTTTTGGGTAAAATACTCGTTGACTTGTTGCCATAATTGTTTGGTTCGCTAATACTCATAAAACCTAATAACTTAGGGATTTCGGAGAACAAAATGCACAAAATGTCTGTGATATCTCTTGAACCCATTCAGAACTTGATGTCTATGCGAAAATTTTTAGCAAATGCTAAAATTTCTAAATATTGGCATGTGGTCTCTATTGCAGCTGTAACGTATACGCCACGTTGGACCTGAATGGCTTAAGCCAACATGGGTGCTGACGATCACAACGCACTTGAATAAAATATTATGACAAAATATGATGCAAATGCATTTAAGTGTCCGTTTTTTAAGAAATCCAAGCCCCATTCGAACCAAGTCACTGAACTGATATTTTTAAGAGTGACTCTTAAGTGACTGAAGTGAATTGTCTGTTGCCTAATAACATTCTCACCAAGCGGATATAAATAATTAAAGTATTACAAAAAAATATCTGTTATCCGATAAGACACAAACTAAACGGATATAAATTACTGTAGGATTCCAATAGAATAGTTTGAAGTTTTAGGAAAAATACGAAATTAATAAACTCAATATTTAAGTTCAAAAAAGAGAAGTATACACGTTTTTTTAATGGTATATCTTGACATAGTAAAGGAAGAAGAAGCAGAAAAAATTAGAGAACTTTTTAATTTGACGTTTTCTTTCAATTTAGATACTTTTAATTTTGGCTGAAGTAAATGAAGAAATATTCAAATTTTCGTTATGCGTAAAAAGTTTTATGTTTAAGTAATTATTACAGCCACAACGATGTGGTTTCTCTCATAGAAAAAAACTCTAAAATATAGGGTCCGAGTATAAAAATTAAAAAATTTCTTATGGAATGTTGCTAATATAACTACATAAAAGCCTAAGACGTAAAAATTAAAATTGTAACTTTGCCCAGTAAAAACCTGTAGCAAAAGGTTTAAGGGTCTTCAACTGAATATTTAATGAGAAGAATTGAGAATTTGGCACATAATGGTTGACCTTATTTATTTCACTCATACTGAGTAGTTTTCGAAGTTAGCCAAAATCAATCAAGTTCTATATACAAAATTATTAAATTTTTTTAGCAAATTTGGAAAAACTGCAGTAAACCATATTCCAGGGGAATCTGGAAAACTTGAGGCTTTAACCATTGAACCCAATTTTGAGGGCCTCTTCAAAATGCCTGAATTATCAACATTCATTGCTTGGTTCACTTTAAAACTATGTTTCACTACCACACTTCTTTTTCCCAATATAACCTTTTTCAGTACAACTTTTCATTAAAAAAAAACCAAGAACATGTATACTACGACTATGATTACATCAAAACCTGTCGAGTCCAAACTGTGTGCGTGTGTTTTTTCCCTCTACAACACAACAGTACAGCAAGTCGCTCGCACAAAGTGTCCTTTTTCGGCGAGACCCGACTCGGATCGACATCGAAACTAGATAAGAGTACACCAAATACTTACCTGTCATGTCGTTGGGGGCGGTTGAATCGCACTCAGCAAGAACGCGCAACACACCAGAACGTCACTGACCACTGAGTCTGTTCAGTGGCGCTGCTGGTGCAACCACAAGAATCGTACAAATCATATTCTCAAAAATCATTTTCGAAAACTGTGTGCGCTTGCGTGCGCCTTGGGGCCAATTAAGTAGCAACAAATTGCATAGAATAGCAAACAGTACGGTTAAGATTGGTTAAAGCTGCTAGGAAGGTGAAACTTATCAATAGCGATTCATACGTACTATAAAAACAACGGTAAATGTAAACGGATAGAGTGTAAGTGGCTGGCGTGCTTCAACAAAAAAATACGTAAGGGCGTTTAAAGGGAGTTGGCGGGCTGGCGGGCGGGCGAGCGGGCACATGCCCAGATAAGTAACAATCAAATCGAACAAATGAACAATCGAACTAACGAGCGAGCGAACGGTTTATTTAGGTAACAACATCAACAATGAAATCGGTTAACATACGAAACAAAAGAGGAATACAACAAATGAATTAATGTTCTTTGGAGTTTTTGGTTTTTAATTGAGTTTTTATTAAAATTAGTTTGACGATTTTTATTGACTGGTTTTTGTTGGATTTCTAATCGCTGATATTATAAAAATGTATAAAAATAACAATTTGTGTATAAATATTGCTTATGTAACATGTAAAATTTCACGAACAAATCAATCAATAGTTTCAAGTTATGCAGTAGAATGGTATTTGTTTTCTGTTTAATGTAGCTGTGTCCGACGGCCGGCACTTGTAAAACGTCACTCGGATGCACTAAGCACTATGCTAGATTGTGTCAAGTCAACTAATTGGGGTGTAGTTTTAAGTTTAAATTAACGTTAGGATTAATTTTAGATCTAAGTTTAGGGTTTTTGTAGGTTTGCATTTGGTTAGTGCTAACGCTGTTGTGTAATGTCGTTGCATGATAACAAACGTAACAAATCGGTAAATTATGGAATCACAAAAATATATGAATTAGTATACATACATATACCTACATAGGCGAAAATGGATTACAAAATTATGATGAAAATCAAAATGACAATAGTAATGTTAAAATAAACGGCAGCAATGCGTCACAGCGGACAGTCGGCGTTCACAAAGTCAATGCAATGTTGCTGCGTTGGGTGTTTGCGTTAGATCAGTTGGCCGTTAAGAGTTGGCGGATCAAGTGGAATTGTTTCTTGTTGCTATTAGTGGGTGTAAAAGACTATAAAACCATTTTGAATTTTGTGAGAAATATTATCGGACGGTGCGATCATGGGTTAAGGCAGAGAGTAGAACTTGCTTTAAGTTTTTAATTTGGCATACATTTGATTAGTTTCTTTTTTTCAGGGAACTTTGTCTTTCATGGAGCAATAAAATTGAAAACAGCAAATCTATTCACAACCAATTCAAATTTCATTTAACCGCAGAGAAAAAATAAATTATAATTGATTATAAATGTTGCAATGAATTTGAAGCTAGCAATTGCTTTCACTAGGATAATTGGCTTTGATTAAGGTTTGTTGAACTTGACAATACTTGTTTGGGCTGATCATTAGCATAATACATTCCATAATAAGTTTTGCAAATCACCACATCTCAGAATTTTCTTCCCAAAATTTGTTTGCATATTTCTTTCTCATAGAATGCTTTTTAGTGTTGCTACATGAATACAACATAAGAGATGCACCAAATTAACTTCATTAAAAATAGTTAGTTAGTTAATAAGCATTTAGTATATAATTTGGTCACAATGTTTAGGTTCTCCAGTCTCATAGCAACACACTGTACTCGTATCTCTCTCTTTCTCTTAGCAGCCAACTGATCTCGCGCTTGAAGTATAAACTGAAAGTGATATCCTTGCGTATTGCTTTCTCGGCTCAATGAGCTGGTTGCTGCTGAGTTACTTGTTGCATGGCTGCAGCGTTGTTGCACATTGCAAGTAGTTTGTCTTCGTTTTGGTCGCATGCTGCACAACACATTGCAAACTCTCGAACGCAGTAATGAATCTAATTCACAACTACAACAAAACACAACGCACAAGCGCATCAACAAATGAATGAATCAATTAGTGTGGTAGGGACGTCTGCGCTAGACGTCGATATTGCACAGTTTGGTCAGTAGTGTGGCTGACGTGGTGGTCTTGGTTACGGTACTATCGGCGCTTGGGTCGCTGATGTTGGGCGCGCCTTTGGCACTTTTGCCCGCTGCTGTTGGCACGGAGGTGGTGATTGTGGTAGTAGTGGTAATATTGGTTTTAGTTTTTGGCTTGAGCGTGGCACTAGTGGTAGTGGTAGTAGTGGTAGTGGAACTATTGTTCTTTGTTGTGGTAGTACTGGTAGTAGGGGAGCTGCATTTATTGTTAAGTAGCACATGCGCTTTGGGTACGCGTAAGCCCACTGCAAGCATAACAAAGAAAAACCAAATTAAAACAAAATCCAAATCAAAATTCACACATAATCAAGTCGACAGTGACGGTGACAAAGGCGCCGCCCTATTGTCAGCAATCAAATGACAACTGCAAATTAGTTGAAGGCACTTAACGCAACGCTAAAATTAACTATGGGAGTCAAAGTAAGCGCCGGCGTTAAACTACGATTAAGTCAAGTAAGTTCGAATGCGAAATTAATTAACGACAACAAAAAGAAGTAATTATAATCGTAATAACTAGTAAATGGATGAATATGCACAACAGTTACAATTAGTACTGAACACTTTCATATTATTCGTATTCAAAGTTTTGGACATTTTTTAAGGCGCTGCTCGTTGCATTCGGCTCTTCGGCACAGCACTGCTCGGCAGCGGCGGCACTCACAGCGGCGCGCACAATATTCCAGCTGCCGCGTATGTTGTTAAAAAGAGACATGTTTAGCGTATTCGATATTTACAGTGAAGCAATTCGATGAGTAACAATGACAATTTTGTGCACGCTTAGCAAAAGTTAACGGAATTTTGAATAGAGAACTTCCACTGATTGTAGCAAATTTCCAATTGATGCGAATTTCAAAAAAAGCCCAGAACTCAGAAATTTGTTTTTGTTGTTTAATGTTATTTTTTTTGCTTGTCGCTTTTGGTGTGGTTGTTAATGTTTGTTTTATGTTTTATGTTTTTCTTGAATTTTAAGAAATCAGATTAAAATTATACAACAAAATTTAAATCAAAATCAAGTAAAAAAAAACAATATAAACTAGAAAATAATTAAAGAAATTATGTATAAACTTGAATTTGTGTAGAAATTAGTTAATTAGTGTAGTTTTGTAATTTTCAAGTTTTTTGCAAGTTTATGTACAGAACTTAATTGTAAGTTAATTTGCAACTAACTGTTCAAGTCGATTAAAAACTGCGCTTTGAACTCTTTACGAAAACAATGGAACATAAGCGACGCAAACTATGAGTGAGTGAGTGTGTCGGTGTGGAAATGCGTGAATGGCAGGAAAGAGGGGAAAATGTTGCATGAACTTGCGATTTAATGCGATTATTATTGTTGTTGTTGTTGTACTTATGGAATTTGAAAATGTTGCAACAAAAGAAAAACAAAAAAAAAGAAGAAAATGAGATAAACGTAAATGAAACATAAAGAACATTTTTATAAAATGTTAGTGTATTTTTTTGCATAGCACTGAAATCAAAACAACTAAACGTTATGGTAATAAAAATAAAACAAATTTAAGGTAGCGGGGCCATGGCAAAATTTACAAGATTTTCGTACTAAATATAAGCGATTTTGCTTCTTTCAAACAAATATTGTAAATTTAAATGTAAATAGCGGTTTTCGCGTGTATTCCGCTATTATAGAATTCTTTTGGTTGCACGTTTTGCTGCCGTTGTATATATATGGTAGATATGTATGTTAATACATATGTGAGTGGGTGGGGCGTTTGTTTGGTGGAAATTTTATTTTAATAACAAAAACAGCGTATTTTTTCAATTTTCAATGAAACAAGTCGTTTCTTTATTTCAATCATTATGCTTTTTCACGTATGTAGGTAAACCTTTTTTAAAAACGAAATATGTATATGTGAATTTATTTCCACGCTTGTTTGCTGCCATCTCATCACATCGCTTGATTTCATCTCATTGGTGATTTACGCATTTTATTTATTCATATAGAGTATGTATGTAGGTATAAAGTTAGCTTTTGTATTGGTATTTCTATTGTTAACAACATACGGAAGTGTGCTTTCTCTCATTACAATTATTGTATAGTAAATTTCTATTTTTAGGATTTAGTTTTTGGTTGCTTGAGTGCTCAACGCTTTGTGCTATGCAACTGAATTCGACTGACATGTCCTGAATCGAAACGGATAGTTTGAGTATTTGTTCATTTGCTGTGATATCAACGGGAGAACGCGAAATCGCAACGATGGAAAAGCGAGCGAGGATATAACAAGTCCTGATGTCACATAACTAGGGAGCAGAAACAAAGTCTCCGGCAGAGCCTGGGAATTGTGCTTTTTTAGAAGGCGGAACGGTATGAGGGCAATGATTGTATTTATTGAGCAGTTGGTTCATTATCACAAAGAATTGCGCTGCTATTAGGTGATCAGTTTGCTGCTGTTACTGGGTTCGTTAGCTGTCGTAAGGAGCTTCAAACTGTGTACAACCCACACCACTTCGAAGCGAAACCTAAGCTTTTGGCATTGTTTTTTATATATAAAAGCAAAATAGCTGGAATAATGCTTCGATCAGTGGCACACGCATGGATAATTTCGTGGTTCGAATCCCCAAATATCTGTTTGTTAAAAAATGTTGGGTGGCAAATATGGTTTCAAATGGTATTGGGCTCAATAGTTGTGTGCGGAGTCTGCCCCTCCAAATGAAATCATGTGTGCGCCACTAACTTCGATAATGAGTCAAATTGGTTGATCAATACTTTGATTGAACTTTCATACATATTGCGTCGCAAGCAATCGACACAGAATTTATTAATTTATAGAAAAATATGTAAAACAAACAAGACGGTAGACATTGTGTTGGTTTAATTTGGAGCAACAATTTATGCACACATGAAGTTTTCATACTCGAAAATCATTATTCGAACTGTTGTAGGGAAGTACGAAAGGGGATTTTTGGCCTTCAAGCCCCCCAAATATATGTTTCTTTCAAACGTTTTAGGTGGTAAGTATGCTTTCAAATGGTATTGGGCCCTTCAAAATGCAATCTTGTATGCGCCACTAGAAAAACGTGAGTGCACTTGCCCAGTTTTCCATCGTCAGTATTGGCCCTCGGCGCACAACCGAGTTTCCAAGCCATTTCAGCGTTTTACCCAATTGTTCAGTTTTACTTTTATTATGGTTATAATTTTGTTTTTGTAACTTGTATCGACTTTCTACTAACATGTGTTGGTTTTGCCATATTAATTAAATAAATCAAACGTTTATCGGTTTATAAACGTTTCTCCTCTTTATACAAAACTTTGAATACGAGTTTTCTTAACATTTAGCTACAATCAATCAAATAATCAATCTGTAGTAATCATTAAGGGATTAAAAGAGAATTAACAAACAAAAAAACGTCATCTCGAAATCATATCAAAAGTTTATAAGCCAAATAAGATATATATTAAAGGAAAAATTAATGTCATATTGAATAGATTTGATAAATTAAGTTATAAATTAATTATTTGCAAAAATTATACTTTAAGAATAGAAGCTAAAAATAATAATGTAAAGTAACAAATTGCTGCGACACTAAGGAAAATAATTGCATAATTACCAATGAACATTTTTGTGTTTGAATCGATTTGTTCTTTTTGTTTTCGTAATGCAATTTTTAAAGAAATGTTCGTACATACACATAGTTATAATTTGGCCTTTGTTTTTGCTATTTCAGTTTCGACTAAGTTATACGTGAATATGTCAAAGAATCAAAAGAAAACTAGCACAATACAGAGAACGTAAAGTAAAGAAAGACATTCAGATCATCGCAACTACTCGCAACGCACGTACAAACGTTCAAAAACAAAATTCGGCTTTAGTCGAGTGGCTGTTGTTGCTTTTATTGTTCCTGCCGTTTGATAGCTTCTTCTTATTCTTTGCCGGCATATCAACTTGAACAAACGCATTCGCATCGAGTCAATACGAAAGCAAATCGCAATCACAAATCGAGTGCATCGCAAGGATGTCAGTCACGTCGCTGGCGTGCTGTCACCTGCGCGTTTGCTTTTGTATTCGAGCGCTGCCATTGAGAATGCCAGAGCAAAGCGATTTGCATGTTTTTTTTCGGCGTTGTTCAATGTGCTTTGAGCTATTCTGTACTTGGCTTTTCTTTTCGGTTGTCCTCTTCGGGTCGACGTCTGCAGTGGCAAACGAGCAGAGCATACAACTAAAACATCTATGCAACTGCACTTAGTAACGTTCTTGAGTAGGCTTGCTTGAAGCGTTTTTTGTTTTCTTTTTAGCTTTTTTAGTTTTCTTATGGGACTTCTCTATTTTTGTTTCGCTCTCTAATTTAACACAATTAATGATCTAGAAATTTACTCTTTATTCTGTGATATTCACCTCTTGGCAGTGTGGCACCAGTGCGCGAGAATATCGAATCCATGTCACTGCCCAAATCGCGTGACATACTGTGACGCCATGGTGCACCCACATTATTGCCGGCTGAATTGTTGAGGCGGCTGCAAGTAGACAAAGTGAAAATTATGTAAAAAAAACTGGTGCTGTACGGAAGTTTCTCAAGAAGAAAGAGCACTACGCATAAAGGCACATACACAGACATACGAACTGCTTGTAGATATGTACGTAGATGAGATTGAGTTGCCGACTGCGGGGTTAATGGCCCAAACGCCACTTGCATGCAAGAATTGCTAGTGCGCGGAGGATGTTTGTTAGTGTGATAGTAGGACAAGTGGGTCAGTGGGAGATGCGGGAGGAGGAATGGGGCTTTGCTTCTATATTTTCCTACAAATTTTAAAAATTGCTACATACCAAGACGCTTCCTAGAACACGTCTTCAGTTTGAAATGGGCGTAATTGAGTGTGGTAAATTGTTCAGGGTAGTTATACTTAAAATTGAATTAGGAAGTGCAAACAAAAAATGACATTACGAAGAGTTTTAAAATAGGTCTCTAAATTAGTTTATAGGGGAACAGATTCAGGAAGAATATAAAATATTAAATTCAAGAATTGTTTATGTGAATCACAAGTTGATTCTTTGATTTGTGTGAACGACTTCAGTGGTGAGTTTAAAAACCCAATGCTGCCGGGTACCAGATCCGCCCACACGATTTTGATAAAATTTCATACACGACCTAGAAGTGACCCGAAATGATCAGAAACAAAAGTTCAGCTTTATATCTCTGCACGTTGCTGAGATATTCATTAGGTATTTTGTACCCATTATGCAGCAATGATAGCTTTTTTCCATACTTTGTAAAGTGATCAGCTAAACACGTGAACAGAAGTTGTATTTTGTACAGGTGAGTTAGGAGGCAGATTTTTTTGAAGCTCTAAGGCCACTACGTTTCGCCACATTTTCCACCTCCGGAAAATTCACGATTTTTGAAGTCTGGTAACTCTAGCTAGATGGCGAAATTTTAGGGTGACCTTCACTAGGTTAAGGTAGTTCCATCTTTACCCTAACAGGGATAGTTTGGTTTGGTTTTGAGAGAACTCAAACATTGACTTTTTTGTGATTTAAAAAAAAAATCAATTTTCATGGGTAAAATTTTACCCATTAGGCAGCAATGGGTTAAGCGCAATTTGGGTAGTCAAAGCGAATGATAGATCGAGTGCCATAGTTCAAATATATTTAAACATTAACCGACACTATTGCTTTGAGACACACAAAATATACTTATTTTTCAAGAAAACAAAGTGGATATAACTCTCGCTAACTAACCAAACCTTCTACCCCTTTTTAAGATTAACCAAGTTTTCGTGGGATCAAAGCAGCAGATCCAGCCGCAACTTCAATCACCACTTTAACTAACTAGCTGACATTATCTCACCAGAGAGTAGTGTACTATTAAAATGCGTATTAAATTATTACTCTTTTTGAATGCCAAACGCAGCACAATTTGCCAATTCAGCATTTGTAGCAATTGTTGCACTGCTATTCAATTTATCTAACACTGACTGCTTCAAAGAGCTTTTCTATATCGGACATTATGTATTGTACAATAGTTTGTCTTGAACGAAACTCAAATGAAAACACTTACAGTCAGGCAAACTTTCAACATTTCGCATTCTATTATGAAACTTACAAGCAGCAATTGAGCTTCAAGCTGTATACAAATTTACTTAAACGACAGAGTCTGGCAAAGCCCCACAACACCTTTTGTTTTAAAGTAATTGACCTATAAAATGTGGGAATAGTAATCAACAGTTATATAAGGATCACAGCAAGTTCTCAACTAATAGTTAAAGTGCAAAGAAGTGACCACGAGCATGAGAACGTAGGACAGCATGCAACATATTCTTACTCAAGCCGTACGCAACAAGAACAGTAACAGTAGGCCACAGGGAAACCACAAAATTATTATATACAGAAGTAAATAAAATCTTCGAAACGCATTGGAGTAGAACAGATGAGGTAGGGAAACTAAACAGTAAAGCGGTAGCAGGTCAGGGGAGAAATTTCAGTAGGCTGATGAGTAGTTGGAAGGTTGATAGGGTAATGCAACAAATAGTTGATGTACTTACACGTGTTTCTTCTCAACCGTTTCACTGTACGTATAACTCACTTGAGATCTTAATTTTAAGATGAAGCAATTGGCATGATTTTGTGTTTGTTTATTTGTAAGTGGATAGCAACACCAAATAACACAAAGGTTTTAATTTGTTTGTTTTAATTGTAGTTATTTTTGGTTTTTGTATATGGAATACAATTGGTTTGATTTATAACAATTTGATTGGTTGCATATTATGAGGGTGCCATTTATTTTTGATTTGTTATAAGCAAAGGTGAATATTTTTTAGTGTTTCAATTGCCAGAATTGGTTTTAATTGAGTTTTATGAAGCGCACGCAGCATGAAAACAAGAAATGGTAAAAATCGGTTAATCGCATATTTGTTGTTTTGTGTGAAAGATTAGTTCCATTTCATAAAAAATTCATTTTCATATTAAATTAAACTGTAAACAAGTACAATGAAAACTTCAAATTGCCATACAAAATATAACAATATTAATATTAACAGTCGATAGACAAAAGGAAACACTAACCTGCCGAATGGCTGCTGATTCCAGAAGGGGCTGTGCCCCTGTCGCATATTGCTAAGCAAACGACTCGAGTTGGGGAATCCAGCTGTTAAATCTTTATCGACATTTAGACGATGAGTCAATGCGTGTACCTGCAAACAAGGATAATCGATTATAAAAAATGTTAAACGTGTTCAGTTATTGCATTGTACTCGTTGTAGTAATGTGGAGAAGAGGTTTTCAGCGGTTAGAATTTCAAAACCGTCGTCGTCATCTTCTTCGCCGGAACTTTGTGAGTCGTTATCTTGGCTCAGTTTTTTCACCGGTCTTGAGCTTCTGTAAATATTGAGGATAATTTCACAGATGAGTGAGTAAATAATTTATAAGAAATTATTAAATATTTGAATAAGACAATAAAGACAATTTTAACTGAATAAAAACGATATACTCGCATTTAAAATAAACTTAAAGATTAGGAATAGGAAAATAGTCCAAGAATTACCAATGTTAATACTTTCAATAAACTACTCGAATAAATTACAAACAATGTTGTCTAGAGCGCTTCCATCGGTTGTAAGTTTGTTTTTACAAACAACATAAATAAATATGTACAACTAAGTTACATTTCATTATAGCATACAACAAAATAATGTGGTTTTTACCTCAATCTGTGGAGCGTAAAGCGACCTTCGTCGTCGCCATCTCTGTTGCCGGAAGGTGTGCGCAATTTTTGGAATGGCAGACTATCATCGATGCCAGAATCATTGAGCAACGAGCTGTCGGAGAAACGTTCAACGGATTATCGAATTATAGTTAATAATATTTCAGCACCCTTACCCAATACGGCGTGCTGGTCGGAGTCGATTGAATGTCGACCGACTGGAGGTGGTGTGACTAGATTCCGACGGTTCGATGCTGCCCTCGCGCGGCGTTATAAAGCCGCCGCCCTCCATGGCAATCGGTATGATGAATTCGCGCGGGCTCTTCTTGATCGGCTGCGACGAGCCTGTCAGCGTCGATTGCGACAGGTTGGTGGTGGTGGACTCCGATTCCGAATCGTTGGTCGATTGGCGTGACAGTGAGCCAGACCTGCATGCAGCATACACGATTTATAGAAATTTATTCATGGAAACTTGGCGCGTGCACAAACCTTGTGGTGGTATTGGAGGCGGTGCGTGTGTACGGCGCTTGCTGCCGGTTTATGGGTATAATGTGCTCCTTTGGCTCCAAGCTGGTGGCACGTGCATTGAGCGTCGTCTTAATCGGACTATAGGGCAGTGGGCCCTCGCGCGCCGGTGCGCTGCGCAAGTCGGCGACGGGATGTTGCATCTCGGTGGTGAAGCGCATCGACGGCTGCTCGGCAATGCGCGGCTTGATCTCCAGTTGTATTTCGGTTTTGGCGGTTGGCTTGCGACGCGGCAGTGTCGCCGACTTGAGTGTGATGGTGGCGGTGGAGGTTTTCACAGTGCTGGGGTCTCCACCGGGCGAAGCTGTTTTGCATAAAGATAAACGTACGAACAGGCAGACAGAGAGAGAGAGAGAGGGGCACATTAGCACAGTGCTTAAAATGGCGCATTAACAGTTCATTTGGGTCTCGTGAAAGTAATTAGGCGAAGGTGCGGTTTAGTAGTGAACACTGAGAGGCGATATGTGATAAGCAACAGGTGACAGTATAATAAACATAAAAAGCTTTAAAGTGCGTTACCATTACTCCGTACTCCTTGATAGTTTAGCCACCAGTGGGGTCTAGGGAGCTGCCCTAAAATTGGGGGAATAGTGGAACAAATTGTGTTTTACAAGTTGGCGTCAAACTTGAGGAATGGCTAATTGGACAGTTGAACAACACGGCTATAAACGGATCTGACATAATATACAAATTTGGAAAACCCTTTGCAACGTTCGACAGACTCAAAGTGCTTTCAGTATTGTCTTAAGTATTGTAGACTTGATTTGTTTAGGGGTTCATTGAGTTGAACTTTGAGAACGAACAGTGACGGTGACATTTGAAACAGACAATCACCGAGAACACTTGAAAAAGCTCGAATTTTGTTAAAGCTCAAAGTGGTTGTGCAAAGCTTCTAGCGACTACGCATTTTTTTCCAAAAGTAAAGCAACAAAACATATACGTTTACAAGTTGTATTAGGTGTTGGTTTTTGAAAGAAACACAAAAGTAAACTGCGTCAATTTGGAAAGGAAATAAAGAAGTAACAGAAAAGAACAGAACAGAAGAACGAACCAACTAACGAACGAACGAACGCAAGAACGAACGACAGCTAAACTTACATTTCAAGAATATCGAAGGAGGTGGTGCATTATAAAACGGTTTTGGCACACTGTTTATGGTAGCGGTGGCGGTTGTGGTGGTGGCGAAGGCATTGGCGTTGGCAGCGGTGGCAACGGGTGCAGATGCGGCATATGGAGGTGGCATTGTTGTTATGTTATGAAGTTGTCTTGGTAATTGTTGTTGTTGAAGGAGTAGCTGTCTTATTGATTGTTGCTGTTTATCTGATTGTTGGAATAAGTGTCGTTGTTGTTGCATTTGAGTTGGTTGTTGAGATGAAGTGGAGTTGTAGTTGAACAACGAGGGTTGCGTGAGAGGGGGTTGCGGTACTGAGTTGGAAGTATGGAATAAACTGTGCCCACCAGCCGCTAAACGTCCCATTATGTGTTGCCGTGCAGCGGCGAGGGCGACGTTTGCATTTGGTGTCAACAATGGCGGCGCCGCCTGATATGGTAACGAATGGGGCGGTCTCGGTGACTGGGCGAGTGGTGGCCTACTTCCGCCGTCGCCGCCAAGACCAATGAAGCCGCCACTGGCTGCACGCATTTGCCTGAAGCCCCCGCCCCCGCCCCCGTCGCCGCCGCCGATGCCAAACAATGGTGGTGGCCTGCGTATAACTAAAATAGATGAACCAATGGTGAGATGCAAATGAACGTATGCGTATCAATGAAATGTTCTGTATTATATGCATGTGGGTGGTAGGGTAGCTGTGAGTGTGTGTGTGTGTTGGCATTTGAATTCGAATTCGGGGACCGATTGGGATGGAATGGAATCTGCGAATGCGACTTCGCTGATCGGCTGTGTGATTTGTTTGCTGGACGAGTGATTAAATGATTGATTGGATGTCGGAATGGTTTTTGTTGCTTGTTTTAGTACCTAAAATGTTGTTGGCGATGGTGATGTCGTCTACAAAGTTATATGTGTTAAATACTGTATGAGTTAATGTGATTAAATTGCCTCATGAGCTGTGGTCTTGATGTATACGGAAGCGCTAATCGGCTTTGTGTTATGTACGAAAGATTCAAATCAATGCGGAAGCGAATTGCAGTTGTGAACAACCGCAGGAACCGCATTTAATTATGGCCTTTGAGTGGCCATTAGATGTGACCATTTCTCACGATCTGGATGGGGGAGGGACGAGAAAATTCTCCAAATGGAATTTGCAAATAAACAAATTGGGAAACCATTTTGCTTTTGTAAATATCAAGTTGTAACAACAAATTGAATTGAGTTGATTGAATCAGAAAAAGTTAGTGGAAAACAAAGTCGCTCATATGAGCTGAACAATTACAGCTCAGCCTTTGCTTTCTATTGATTGTCAGTAGCAAAAAAAAAGTGAATTGTAATCACAAAATTAGTTGACTTTTTTTGCAGTTGTGAGCAGGTTTTCTTTTTACAATTTGAATAATTTTTCACAAGATATTAAGTAATTCATTTATGAAAACAATCACAAAATTGAAGCAATGAATTTTGTAGTGCTTACCAAAAATTTAAAGAATTGATTTGCGAAAGCTTTCTTAAACTTGCCACAATTGTAATTCGTCCGCATCGATTAAGGGCCTTTTGTTTTGCAACACAGTTCTTGATTTATTTGTTAATTGCATTAGTTCAATTTTTGAAGGGTAGCTTCCTCCACCTACCTGGCAGTATGGCATTTCCAATGATGGTACGCGCGCTCTTCAGCTTCCGCTCGCGCTCGGCCGCCACGTGCGGATCTGTGGTATCACTGACTTCGATATTTTCGGTTTGGGCACACAGTTGATCGACTTCCTTGGACGACTCGCTTTGTGCTTGACGCAGCAGCGCTATCGAGTTCTCCATGGAGCGACGTGCATCTTCCAACGACAGCGATGTAACCGACGTCTTCGAGTCACTGCTTTCGATGGCTGCTGCTGTCTGCTCAATTGGGGGCGTACCCGGCGGAGTTGCAACGGATTCGCACTCGAGCGCTGCCGCTGCAGCGGCCGCCACTTGTTCCATGGCACGCAGCTCGCCGGCCGTTGGTCCTTGCTGTACTGGTGGTGCGGTAGCCTTGCGCTCGAACTCCTTCTTGAAGCTGCCCACGCTGACGCCGGGAATGGCCAACTTCTTCGGCTTGTCACCGCCATTTCCGGCATTCATTTGCTGAAACTTTTCGGCGGTCTCCAGAATGCGCGACTTGCGGCGGTCGGTGTTGAATTTATTGAGCGACGCCTCGTCCTGCAGGCTGCACTTGCGAACGAACGGCAATGGCGCTGGTGTGGCGGCCGCTGCGGGCGTATTGCTGGTCTTTTTGCCGGCTTTCGTAGCGACTTGTTCTTTTGCTTTTTCGGGTGATATTTGTCCGATGGCGTTCACCAAATCGGCTGTTTTGTGCTTGTTCACAAATTGTTTGATTACTTTGGTAGGGTCCCGCTCCTCGGGCGATTCCTCAACAGAGTCCAGCTTGCCCAAGGTGCGTTGACGGGGCACAGCCGGCGCTGCAGCGTTGATTTGCTTTGTGTTTGCATTGCTCTCGTTCGCAGGAGTTGCGGCCGCGACCGCCACACCGCTGGGCTCGTCCTCTATTAGCTGCTTGCACAGTTCGCCCACCATCTCCATGTCCTTTTGCGAAAAGGTGCCCGACCGAGTGTTCTTTACCGTTGCTGTGTGTGGTGGCTCCTCCATGATAGTCTCCTCCTCGGTCTCCATGGGTATTTCCTTATTTAGTGACGTGGTGGCATCACCAAGAACCATTGAATTGCTGCCCGGCTTCTCTTTCTTCTTGAGCGTGCCGATTGCATTCTCAGTGGACACTGTAGTTTCGAGTTTCCGTTTGCTCTGCACTGGACTTTGGGTGGGTGTGATGGTGCGTGTGGGCGAGGGCATGAGTGCTGCTTCTCCGCCAGCTGAGCACAGCGTTGTGGTGGCCGCGCGCAGGAGAGAGAGAAGAGAGAAAACGGGGATGCAATGAGTTTGGTTATATGGTGGACTGTCAAATTTAGTACACTTTTATGTAGAAACGTAAACGGAGTTTAGTGTTTGTATATAGTTGGAATGAAGGATAGGGGACACGAATTGAGAGAGTGTGATCAGTAAAGGGTCGGAGTTGGGCAGGAGATTGCACCATTTAAGACTTGTTAACTATGTACAGAATATAAATATTTACACAAAGTTAATGCACTACAGTGAGACAGACTTAAATACAGATTAGAAAGGCATGGGTATTGGCTGCAACTGACAAAACTAGCAAACGGATTTTTAAATGCAAATTATTATAAACATGATTGTATAAAATCAAAACTTAGCTTTGCCAATTAAAAACTGACTTGACAACATTGAACTTACATTTTATAAAAAAGTTAAATTTTTCACTTGAAATTTTTGCTTCAACTCTAGAAATCCGTTTGCATATTTGCACGCATTGCAGATACAAACACAAACTAGTTCGCGCACACCATTCAATCCACTTACCTGCCACCATATCCAATATTCTGCGTTCAGCCTCCGTATTGCCGCCCATGTCACGTATCGATCCCACCGAGTGGCTCCTGGGCACACGCTCGTTGCCCTTACCCCCGTCGGCGGATGGCACAACCAATTGATCGGCCGTTATGGCGGCCGGCGTTAGTGACAGCAGCACGTCTAATCGCACTGGCGTCTGATTGGCCAGATTCTCGGCCAGCTCCAAACACGACACCGGATCGTTCTCGTTGACCCACCAGTGCGCGCAGATCTGCTCGATGGTGGCCCGCTTGTGCGGACTCACTGTCAACATATCACGAATTAGCGAGGACGCGCGTGACGGCTTCTTTGGCTCGTAGTAATCTCCCTGGCTGATTTGTTTAACAAGTCTTTTAAAATTCGAACCATCAAACGGCATTGACCCGTAGACTAGAGTGTAGAGGAGTACACCAAGGGACCAGCAGTCGACTTCTGGACCTTGGTACGGAGTACCTTCGACGATTTCCGGTGAGGCATACAGCGGCGAGCCGCAGAATGTGGCCAGCAAGCGCTGGTCATCGAAGACGTTCGAAAGACCAAAGTCGGCAATCTGCAACCGAAAACGCACCGCTCAGAAATTACTACAATAACTTCTGTGTGTGAGTGTTCATTTACCTTCGCGTTGCCGTGCTCGTCAAGCAGAATATTCTCCAACTTCAGATCGCGGTGACAGATTTTATGCTTGTGACAATAGTAGACCGCAGTGGCCACCTGGCGGAATATGCGTCGCGCCTCCTCCTCGCTGAGCACCTTGCGTTCTGACAGGTAGTCATACAGTTCACCGCCAGCGGCAAATTCCATGACTAGCACCATTTTTTCCCGATTTTCAAATACTGCAACCAAACAACAAGAACCACCACATGAATGCGCGCCCAGGCGGAGCAAACGAACGACGCTGTCTGTTACCTTCGTAAATATGGATAATGTTGGGATGCTGCACTGAGCTCATGATCTGCACCTCACGTCGTATGCGCACCAAATCAGCCTCGGCTTCGATTTTGCATTTCTTGATGGTTTTTATGGCCACCTCCTGGCCGGTCTCCTTATTTATACCTAATTGCACTTTGCCGTATGTGCCCTGCCCCAGTTTTTTAATAATATCGAATCTGCAAGGAGCGAACAATGACAGTGGACAGTTGAGCAAGAAAAAGCGCAGCTGCGCACGCACCTTTGTCGTAATTTCTTGCGATGATTGTTCATCTTGACATCGCCCGTATTCGCAATGCCGCTCATAATATTGTCTATCTTATCCTGTGGAATACCGGATGGATGCGCTAAACTGCCAGCACCGCCACCATTGGCCGCATTGGTGGCGGCAACTGCATCTGGATTGCTTATCACCATTTTTGAGTTTTATTTGTGGAATTCACTGCAAAGAGAAGAGTGGAAAACACCAGTCATTAGTACGAATTCATTATGCCAGCACTTGGAGCCGCAATGAGCCAAACGCAATTAGGAATCAATTTTCTGATTTATCAGGGCACCAAGTCCTACGACGAGTGCGCGGCAATGCACAGGACGCGACGGAACGCGGCCAATGACGCAGAAGCAAAAGTGGAAGAGCGGTGGTTCAATGGACTGCGCGCAGCTGGCTGCATTCAATAATTGAAGCAATGGTATCGATGACGGGCACTACATCGATATCTAATAATAAATCGCCTACCGCACTGTGCAGTGTGCGATGGCAGCGCAAGCTGGAATTTTCATACGACGACGCTTAAATTTAGTTGGGAATGTTCAGGCTTGAATTTCATTTGATTTGTTAAGTAAATTATTAAATCATGGCACATTGTTTCGTTGCCAAAGAATCGGCAGTTATGTAATTGTAATAAACCCAAATATGCGTCAGTTCATTGTTTTTTAGTACCAGCTGGTATCCTGTTTAATATTTAAATATTCTCTGCGTTTTCTTTGCTGTCTTCTTTGTTCCTGACCTTCTTTATTATTTTAATTTAACTAGAAAGCAACACTGCAACCATGAGACCTAACCTAACCGCCGAAAAAGATTAAAAGCACATCTTTCAACGGTCTTATTTCTAGGTTATTATTACAGTTTTCTTTACACATTTCTCGCTCGCTTTTCATTAGAAAATTCTTTTTCTTTCAGGGGTTTGACAAACATTAACCACAGAGCCATTCATTAATTTAATAGTTGTTTGAACAATTGTAATTGGTTTCATATTTCTTTCTAAACAGTTTTCAAATTACATTTATACATTATTGTTTATTACTTTTATTTACTTCAAATTAGTAGAGTTGAGTGTGCTTCAGTAGCACAACAATTTGCTAGAATTTTAATTAAAGTACCAACGCACAGTGATTCGACTCCATACAACCGCGGGACAAAATTAGGAGTGGTCCGTTGTTCATAAAATTTGGTATACTAATTAATCATGGTCTGCTGAATTGAAATCTCCATTTTGTTTTTCTTAAGCTTTTGTAGTTTGCCAATGCCTAAAACTTAAATTTGCAATTTCCGTCATTTTTGGTGAGCTATAGCACCAAGTGTTGGCTAGATTTTTCAGATTTTACATTTCATCATTACATTCAGTTACAGAAATTGTCTTAGGATCCTCTGGTTTTGTAATAAAAACGATAATAATAGACGTATGTTTTGCTTTTTTGCAGTTTTCTCAATTTTTCATGCTGATTGCATACTTTTAGGGATAAAAAATTAATTTTGTCGAAAAATAGGTGTTTAGACCACTTTTCAAATTTAATTATTTTCTGAGATCGGAAGATATCGGAGGATGTAATTACAATATCCGACAAAGAAAGAATGCTTCTTAAAATTAAAAAAATCCAGGAACATACTTTCACATACTTTTTAGATATTTTCCTCTAAGTTTTGTCAATTTTCAGGTTTTTAATTTAGAAAAATATTTCGAATTAAAAGTGAAGTAAAAGACTAAGCTTTGCAAATTTTGAGAAAACATTAAAAGCGGAAATGGCCACATCATATCTTAATTTATATTGAAAGTTTGAGCAACTTCTTGGTAACCATGTATTTTTATTTTTTTTACTCAATAGACTAAAAAACATAAAATATTTGTTTACATTTTTTTGTGAAAAAAGTTTCAACTTTGAGCCGCTTTTGCACAGACACTAATTAATTTTTTGCACAGATTTTTTTGGGTTTTCTTAGTTGGAGTTTTACCTTTCAAATGACACCAAAATCGTCAAATTCTGAGACCATAAATTTGTTGAATTTTGTCTATGGAACGAATCACTGTGCAACGGCTTAATATGGCATTGTACCATACCAAATAAATTTCCACTTGCACGCACACATGCACCTACTTTCATACAAACATACATACATATACATACATATGTATTTACGTTATTCATAAGCATTAAAGGAAAATCTCTTTAAGGCACTTTAGCAGCACTCGAGGCTCGTAAGTGGCCGGAAAAAATGTGAACGAATACGCAAGAATGCCACCGAGTGCAGCAAAGTGAAATGTAGAAATCGTGCGGTAATAAATATGCACTTGATGGACATTTGAGGCAAAATCGCAGACAGAGTGTAACGCACGCATAGACACCGGGACAGGCAGCCAGCCAGTCAGTCAGCCAGCCAGCCTGACGATCGGGCCAAGTACTGCCTACTGCTCGCCAACGAGGCATTTGCCTTTGGACGCGTAACGGCGCAATCCGACTGTGACAGGGGGCGAGGCGCGTACAAGACGTGTCTCAGCCACGCGATGCTCGCGTATGGTGCAGCCGAAATGCTCCAACAACAATGACAACAATAAGTGCAACAGCATAAGCGTCATTGCAATCGCAGCGGGCCCAGCAACGACTGCTGCGCTGCTGCTGAGTGATGGCACGAGCCAAGAATGCAGCGGCAACCACAACAAATCGCTAGAGGAAAGCAAACATCAGCCACCAAGAGCGCAAATGCAGCCACGAAACAGGGTGCTGACGGGCGGCGATACGATCCGAAAAGTGATAAATAACTAAATGGGAAATGGCACGGAGCAGCACAACGAGCCAACCAACCCGAGCAAATTAAACGCTTCGACATGTGCGCGTGTGTTGGTGATGTTTGCAGCGCGCCATCGAAGCCAACGCACATCAAGTGAAATAATTAAATTCAGCAGCACAGCGCGCAGAGGCCGGGCGGAAAAAACTACCTATGTACGTACTCGTATAACGAGAATATAAAAATCCGCGTTGATTTCGCTGTGTGCATATAAAACCCTCTCTATGTACTGTGCAGTGTGTCTGTCGACGTGTACACGCGCACATGCAGAAGACAAAAAGATTGAAATTTTCAAAGTGCGCTGAACTCGCGCCAGTCGGTCCCAGCAGCGCTCTGGGGATCAGCAGCGTCTGTCGATCGGCGGGCCGGCAGACGTCTGCGTTCTTGCAGAGGCCGCGGCAGCTCAACCACGCGTGTAGCTTCTGGCATATGGATAATTTTCACATTGAATTTTACAATACAAAAGAGAAATGTGTACAGCAACATTGCGTTCGCTGAGCGGCGAGGCTGTGTGCTCGATCAAGCGTTGGCTGAGTGCAGCGCGCCAGACATTTGGAGCCACCCACAGTCGCGCACCTTCCGCGCGCTGCGCAATCGCCAGTTGCGGCAAAGTGGGAAAAGTGTAGCGCGTTGCGTTATTTACTTTTTCTGCAATTCGTTTTATGGAATCATCGCTGCTTGGCGAAATGTGTGAAATTCCTGTGCGAAAATGCGAGCACAACAACATTTCTGGGTCATGTCGAGGCCTACGGCGCACGTAGCTGGTTGGTTATTGGCGATGCCGTATGGCCTTTCGCAGTGGGAAGTTGTCGACTGGGTTGCTGTGGCCTTTTAAAACTGCAGAAACAGATATGAGGAACTGCGGCATTTGGAGAACGCAGTGCGGCCTAATAATGTTTCTAGAACAAAGTTTTAACAGGAATTCGAAAAGAATGACATAAAATGGTTTTTGATCTCAACTTTTCGCTTAAAAGATAATTAATAATAATGGTTGCGGTTATTAGTGGGTTTCAAGTTCAGTTCATGTTCAATGCATTCGATGACGAAATGTTGAAAATTGAAGCAGTATTAAAGAACACCTCACCACACTGTTGCCAACTTAGTGAGTTTCGCACTAAATTGATTGCTTTTTGAAAAGAAAAACGCGGAGTGCATTAAGTTTGGTGCTTGGTGCGTTTTGTAGTGCTTTTATTTTATTTAAAAGACACCAAGACTAATTCATGCTTAAAAAAACTAAGTTTTTTTAATAACTCCAGTGTTATAAAACATTATATTTTATTTAACAACTATACAACAGTGGAATGTTGGGTTAAAAAATCATTCTTTGGATATTACATGAAACCTGAAGTGATCCTCCTTGGTTGAATTGCTACTTGGATCACGGTTCCCACTAATCTGCAATAATTAACTAACTATTAACTAACTATTATTATTATTTTTTGTTCATCAATGCTTTTTGAGTGGAAAAACGCGGGTTTTAGTGCCTTCTGAAAATGAAAAGTTGGCAACACTGCCTCACCATGTCCTTGGTTTATTTGGAAAACTAGTGAAATATTGATTTGTGAATGGGTTTTCATATAACACGGACACAGCGCTTACAGCAAAATTAGTTCTCGATTTTTCGTAGCATCCTCAGCTAAAGGGAATGAAAAAGACTTGTCAAAATAGCCGATTCCGCATTGCGTTTTCTTAAAAAAAATGCATATGCTACTGTGTCCAAAAAATCCGGAATTGTGTTGTAAAATGAAAAATCTTTATTATCGTTTACCCTCAAAGTACTCCCCTTCGATGCAATGCACTTATGTTATAATAGGGTTTTTTCAGTCCTCGAAGCACCCCAAATAGTTATTTTCCGGAATGGCCTTTAACACCGTCTTCGATTCGGCTTTTATCTCCTCAATCGACTCAAAATGGTGTTCCCGGAGCGGTCTTTTGAGTTTAGTGAATAGCCAAAAGTCACACGGAGCTAAATCAGGCGAATACAGGGTGTCGAATTTTTGGCGAAATGTAAGATGGTGCATTATTAGTGTTTTCGGTACGAATCGAGATTTGACGCGTCTGAGGCCCAAAACATCCTTCAAAATGGTATTGACTGATCCTTTTGAGGTCTCTTATTGTTAATCGACGGTTTGCAAGAACCAATTCAATGCTTTAATTAACGTGTTGCTCATAAGTTGATGTGGATGGTCGCCAGGAACGCTCTTTATCTTCCACGCGTTGTCTGCGTTCTTGGAACATTTTTGGAGCTTGGTTCCGGTTAGCCTTCTCTAACATTCTCAACGTTTTCGCAGCGATTTTTCCATTCAGAAAACAAACTTTAATCGGACTTCTTTGTGGAATAATTTCAGACATTGCAAAATTCGAAGAATTCTCTTTGTGTGTCGTACAAAACCAAGCGTAACTCAAACATTAACGACATTTATGACTTGAAATTTGACATGGATGTCTGTAAGAGTGCTGCCAACCTAAGAAAACAAATATTTCCGCGAAATTAATTACTCGCGTAGTTTGAATCGGCAGATTCCGGGTATTTTAGGGGTATTTCCGGGTAGTATTAAGAGATTCGTTAACCCGAATGTGCCGCAATTCTTTTTCTCTCAAATTTTGCGAAAACACCTTTTTAGCGATTTAACGCGAAGCATAATTTAAAAATGTAATTTTTTTGAGTGCATGTTTGGTGTGACCATATGGTCATGCTAGGCGTTACCGGGTTAATGTGATCACAGCGAAACAAATTGCACCTACTCTGCACCACATATATTTATCGCACTTTCCATTAAAGCAACGAGAGCTAGTAACGAGACTTAAAAAACATTTTACGACAATTTATTAAAAACTCAAGAACCACTTTTAATTGCTCGCTGTTTGAAAGCAACACAAAGTTCAATTTAAGTAGCTTCGAACGCAAGTTTGTCCTTCGCAGCCACTCGACTATAGACGTTCGCACATCATTTGGCACACTTTGTAGGTTAAGACGCATCGTTGAGTAAGACTGAATGTTCACGAATCGTTGCTGCACTCTGTATACACAAACAAAATGCAAACAGTCTGATGACAATCACATAACATAACGTACGTATGTACGTACGTACGTGCAACACGCCCACCAAAATACCACAACCATTTATCAAAAACAATTAGAATAAATTTAAATGAAAATTTGAAATGAATGTGGAAGCCAGAGAGCCAAAGAAAACGACCGCAACGAAAGATAACAACCATGAAAGCAATAACAACAACGCGCACAGCCAGCCGAAATAACGTGCAAACACAGCCAAGTGGGGGCGCAGGGGCGGAACGCGCGGCAGCTGTGTGTGGTGTAGGTCACCTGAATACAAATTCAAGGATTCGCTGCTCGGCACTCATTGAGCGTCGCAGCATTTCATCTACGTTATGCTTCGCTTCTGCGGCGCTGCCGGCGAAATGAACTCGCATGGCGAATGCGATTCGGGCTGTCAATGGCGAGCGACGGCGTGGCGCGGCCGCCCGCTGCGGCGCGAAACGCTCGTGCGAGTAGGTGTGCGAACAACTTGTCAGCGACAGACCACCTCCACCCGCCGCCGGCGCGCACTACAATCGGCATCGTTGCGCTGTTATACAAGTTTTTTGGCCACCGCACAATTCGGCGGCCGCCTGGCAAATAATCATATTTATGCCGCCCGTACGCTGCGAATGTTATTTGCCAGCGTTCGCAAAAAAGCGGCCGGGAATTCGCACGCGCAATACATTCTTCACCCTTGAACTTCTCGCTGTCGCTCGTTGAACACCGCACCCGGCCCCCTTGTCAACGTGTCGAGCTGCACATAGACAAGCGTCAAGTTGACTTTTTTGCGCAGCCATGATCGCTTTCTTCACATGCAACAACAACAACAACAACAACAACAAACAGCCAACAGCAAAAGGAAAACAAAGGCCAAATGCCAAGAACAAGCACAGCGCATTCAATTATAATTTCGGCCACTCATTTGCCGCACAAATAAGCGCCAACATGGCCCACTGTGCAAGTGCCCAAACTGTCAGATGCGCGTCGACGTCGACGATCGAAATTGCAGTTTATTCCGTTTGTGTTCTGTGCCCCAACAAATTTGCCACGGCGGCATTTATTTTTGCATTGTATTTTGTCGCGAAGGAGCTTCTGAGCCGCGTTGAGCCGGTCGGCGCTGCGCCGCTTTGTTGTTTGCTGCAATTTGCATTGACATTTAAAAGACGAGTGGATGGCGAGCTGTTTGGCGCTATTTTAAAGATGTCAAAATTGTTTTTCTCGGCGAGGGGCTGATGGCTGCGCGCGTCTGAGGTCGTTCCACTAAAACGACAACATCATTTGTTGAATACACGAGAAGAATTCCTTTATTAATAAACTGCGTAATATGTTATTGCGCAGGAATTCTGCTCGTGCGTAGCAAAAATGCATTGATCGTGTCCGATTGCGTTTGTTTATTTGATGCGCAATGCAGCAACGGAAAAGTCCCGTTAGGCCGCTCAATTGTCTGCTAACTAAAAGGATAGTTTGTGCGCTAGTCGCATGTGTATCCGTTGTCTTGCAGTTGTGTATCTATTGCGCAATGCGTAGTTGCACTTTACTTCTGCGCAAGAAGTTTTACTTCGATTCATTCTTCGCTGATCAGTGCTGGTGACAGGTCGTCAAATAAATAAGTTCTTAAACGAAATTAAAGTGTTTTATTGAAGACTAAATCCAACAGGTTATGGGCCCAGCTCCCGTCCACTTTGTAAATAATCCGTGTAAATATTTTTTGGTGTAAATCAGTGAACTTGGAAAACTTGAATTAATTAATATAAAATAATGGAGAAAATTAAAAGAAACATTAAGCCTTTCGATGGCGAAAAATATTCAATTTGGAAATTTAGAGTTAGAGCACTCTTGGCGGAAACAGATGCTCTAAAAGTGATAGACACTGAAGTGCCAGAAGACATTACGGACGAATGGAGAAAAAGTGAAAGAAATGCTAAAAGCATCATCATCGAGTATTTAAGTAATTCATTTCTTGGCTTTGCAAGTAGTGAAAGTACTGCAAGGCAAATTTTTAAGAACTTAGATCAGATATACGAGCGAAAGAGTTTAGCGTCGCAACTAGCTGTGCGGAAAAGGTTGCTTTCGTTAAAATTAAAGAGTGAATCCCCATTATTAGGTCACTTTAATTTATTTGATGACCTAATTAACGAACTGTTGGCTTCGGGAGCTAAAATTGATGAGATGGACAAAGTGTCTCAATTATTATTAACATTACCACCATCTTATGATGGAGTTGTAACCGCAATTGAAACACTGTCAGAAGATAATTTAACATTGGCTTTCGTAAAGAACCGGTTGCTGGATCATGAAATTAAGTTAAGAAGCGATAATAAAGACACAAGTTCCAAAATATTGGAAGCGATGTGTAATAATAACAATAAAAGCTATACAAATTTCTCGCAAAACTTTAAAAACCAAAATAAATTCAAAACTTTTAAAACAAATACCAAGCCAATTGTGAAATGCTATCACTGTGGTAAAAAGGGACATATAAAAAAAGACTGCTATGCATTTAAAAGGTTTTTGAGTAACAAAAAGAATGAACATGCCAAAGCTGCACAATTTGCAACTACTTCACCGCGAAACGGTTTCGCGTTTATGATAAGAAATGAAGCTGTAATTCCTACTGTCGGCGACGTGTCTTTTCTCCTGGATTCTGGAGCTTCTGACCACATTATTAATAACGAAAATCTTTTCACCGATTGTGTCGATCTGGAGTACCCAATAAGGATATCAATCGCAAAGTGTGGGGAATATATTTATGCTACAAAGAAGGGCATCGTTAGGCTCTGTGATGATTCTCAAAACGAAATTACCCTGGAAGATGTACTTTTTTGTAAAGATGTTCCACAGAATTTAATTTCAGTGAAACGGATGCAGGATGCTGGATTGAAAATCGATTTTGATGCAGGAGGTGTTAAAGTCAGCAAGAATGGTCAAGTAATCATTGATGGTAAATGTATTCATAATGTTCCTATTATCGACTTTGTTTTAAGCAGAAAAGCGTATGCATCAAATATGGTTAAAAATAATGGTTATCTTTTGTGGCATGAAAGATTAGGACATATTAGTAAAGGAAAGTTCTTGGAAATAAAAAACAAAAATATGTTTAATGATATTGCACTTTTAAAGACTGTGCAACCAACTGATGAATTATGTGAGGCATGTATATATGGAAAACAAGCTAGACTAAGTTTTAATATATCTAAAAATAAAAATTACATTAAAAGACCTTTATTTGTAGTCCATTCAGATGTCTGTGGCCCGATAACACCTTCTACAGTTGATGAAAAGAACTATTACGTAATTTTTGTTGATCAATATACACACTACTGTGTAACTTATTTGATCACCTATAAGTCTGACGTTTTTGCCACTTTCAAAGATTTTGTTGCAAAAAGTGAAGCCCATTTCAATTTAAAAGTTGTAAATCTATATATTGATAATGGGAGAGAATATTTGTCAAATGAGATGCGCGACTATTGTGTTCAAAAAGGCATCAGTTACCACCTAACAGTTCCACATACTCCACAACTAAATGGTGTGTCTGAACGCATGATAAGAACAATAACGGAAAAAGCTCGTACTATGGTTAGTGGAGCGAAATTGGACAAACGGTTTTGGGGTGAAGCTGTATTGACAGCTACCTATTTGATTAACCGAAGTCCAAGTAAAGCGTTGAAAAATAGTATGAGAACACCATTTGAAATGTGGCACAATAGAAAGCCTGATTTAAGATATTTGAAAGTATTTGGTTCGACAGTATATATCCATAATAAAACAAGAAAACGAAAATTTGATGAAAAATCATGGAAAGGTATTCTTGTTGGATACGAACCAAATGGATACAAAGTGTGGGATGTGGCAACTGGAAAGTTTGTGTCAGCGAGAGATGTGATCGTTGATGAAACAAACATGGTAAATTCTAGGACTGTTGTAAAAGACAGAGTAGAGTTGAGAAACTCTGGTAATGAAATTGAATTCCCGAATGAGAGTACGGAAAGGATATCTAATGAATTTGCATTAGATAAACAGCCTAGTGGTGTGGTAACAAGTAAAGAGAATGCCGATCCAGTTGAGACTGGTGAAAATGTATTAGAGAATACTGATGAACACAATGGTCAGCTACAAAACTCACAGTTAAGTGAGGAAAAAAACGAAGTCAGAAGAAGTGATCGATTGAAGGAACGGCCACAGATATCATACAAAGAAAGTGATTTGTTAGTCAAAAGTTGCATAATGAATGCACAAAGTTTCATTGATAGCGTTCCAAATTCTTTTGATGATATTAAAAATAGAAGCGATAGGTCACATTGGGAAGAAGCAATTAAAGAAGAGCTTGATTCTCATTTTTATAACAAAACTTGGTCTCTTGTATCAAAACCTAAAAATAAGAACATAGTTAGTTGTAGGTGGGTTTTTACAAGGAAATATGACGAGCTAGGCAATCCAATTAGATATAAAGCAAGGCTGGTCGCGCGTGGTTTCACACAGGAATATTTAATTGATTATGATGAAACATTTGCTCCAGTAGCAAGAATTTCTAGTCTCCGATTTATATTAGCTTTTGCAAACCAATTTGACTTGAAAGTTCACCACATGGATGTTAAAACCGCATTTTTGAATGGTATATTGAAAGAAGAGATTTATATGACGGCTCCTCCGGGATTATCCTGTGGTAGTGATCAAGTCTGCAGATTGAATAAAGCAATATATGGTCTTAAGCAGGCTGCAAGGTGTTGGTTTGAAATTTTTGAACAAGCATTGAAAGAAATCGGTTTCATGAATTCAGCTGTAGATCGTTGTATTTACATTCTTGATAAGGGTGATGCACATCACAACCTGTATGTGTTATGATATGTGGATGACCTAGTAATAGCAACAGGGAATATTGAAACAATGACCACTTTTAAAAATTATTTGAAGAGCAAATTTAGGATGACTGATTTATTTGAGATTAAATATTTTATTGGGATAAAGATCGAAAGAGTTAATAATAGCGTAAGTCTTAGTCAGTCCGCTTATATCGAAAATGTTTTAAAGAAATTTAAGATGATTGATTCTAAAGCAGTTAGTACTCCACTTCCAAGTAGGCTAGATTATGAAGCATTGAATTCAGACGAAAATTGTGATGCACCGTGTCGTAATTTAATTGGCTGTTTAATGTATATTATGTTGTGCACACGACCCGATTTAAGTACATCGGTTAATATATTGAGTCGATATAGCAATAAAAATAATAAAGAATTGTGGCAGTGCCTTAAAAGAGTTCTAAGATATCTTAAAGGTTCGAGTGATTTAAGATTAGTCTATTCTAAAAACTTAAATTGCAAAGAAATGATAACTGGTTATGTTGATTCTGATTGGGGTGGAAGTGTTAGTGACAGGAAAAGCACTACTGGTTATGTATTTATGATGTTCGAATCATGTATAGTTTGTTGGAATACAAAGAAACAACACTCTGTTGCTGCTTCATCTACTGAAGCAGAGTATATGGCACTTTTTGAAGCCGTTAGAGAAGCCTTGTGGCTGAAGTCGTTAATGAATAGTATACAAATTGAATTGAAAGAACCAATGAAAATATATGAAGATAACCAAGGTTGCATAAGTATAGCAAATAATCCGTCATGTCACAAAAGATCGAAGCATATCGATATTAAATATCATTTTTCACGGGAGCAAGTTGAAAATAAACTAATTAAAATTGAGTATATTCCTACAGATAAACAACTAGCTGATATTTTGACAAAGCCGCTGTCTGGAGCCAGATTTTTAGATTTAAGAAGTAAAATGAATTTGAAATAAAGCATATGAAGGAAAACAAAAAAATTAATTAAAAAAATGTAATGTATATAAGTATGTATAAAAATGTAATATGATATATTGAGAAACAATGTAATAATGTATGGTTTGATTGGGTTTTTCTGGGTTTTCCCAATCCTTGCAACGAATGTTGAACCATAATATTGTCATTCCCCAGATTACACGACTTTTCACCAGCAAATATTTTTTTTATTAATGTAGAAACATGTGAATCAGTTTGTGGCGATCAATTAATTTTTGAGGAGGTGTGTTGAATACACGAGAAGAATTCCTTTATTAATAAACTGCGTAATATGTTATTGCGCAGGAATTCTGCTCGTGCGTAGCAAAAATGCATTGATCGTGTCCGATTGCGTTTGTTTATTTGATGCGCAATGCAGCAACGGAAAAGTCCCGTTAGGCCGCTCAATTGTCTGCTAACTAAAAGGATAGTTTGTGCGCTAGTCGCATGTGTATCCGTTGTCTTGCAGTTGTGTATCTATTGCGCAATGCGTAGTTGCACTTTACTTCTGCGCAAGAAGTTTTACTTCGATTCATTCTTCGCTGATCAGTGCTGGTGACAGGTCGTCAAATAAATAAGTTCTTAAACGAAATTAAAGTGTTTTATTGAAGACTAAATCCAACATCATTGCTGGCGGTATTTCTTGTGCAAGCTGCAAAACAGGAAGTACGACAAAGAATCATTTCTAAGGACTAATGCAATACATTTTCAAATCTGACAAAATTTGTATTATAATTTCGACATGGTGGCTAAGTGACCACTAAGTAATAGTTTCATGAAATGGAAAACAAAAAAGGAAAATATAGAAAAGCATTATACGAGTATAATTCAAATTTTATGTGCTTGCAGAATTTGAATAGCATATATTTATTTTTAAAACATGTGAAAACGTTGTTTTTGTACTCACAACGGATTGTTCAAAATAAGACCGAATTTTCCATGCGGGTCAAAGTGGACTTGTTGATCGTAGTGGAAAGAGTTGTGGTTCAATGCCCAGGAAAGGGGAAAATAGAGACGTTAAATTAAATTTAACTAAACGATAAGTGTATTGATGGAAATCTTTGATTTTCAGCGCATAAAATATACAAAGCCTTTTTTTCAATAGCTATCTTCCCTTTTCTTTTTTCCATAGAGCACAGTACAAAGGACTGAACTCAGTCCCAGTCCCACAATTACATCTACAACATTAGCTCATGCATTGCGATTGGGCAATAATGATCCAACATTCACAAAGAACAACAAACTGCCTAACATTAAGTCATAATACAGGTGGAGAGTTGCATCCGGGATGTGCATTCGCAACCACATCCATGGTCGAAGCAACAAGCAACTATGACCCACTTTCATTGCAAATTTCCCGTCAAACCAAACAATATTTGACAATCTTGAAGAACTTTTCATTGTCAACGTTAATCCGTTTTCTGATATCACAACGATAATCGCTGTTTTATGTGTGTCTTTTGGCAGTTTCTGTACATTGGCAGCCATTTTACTCTAATCCTTAAGTTAACGAGTTATTAAGTTTTCCTTATCAAAGGAAACCGATACAACTCGCTCAACAGGTCTTAACAAACAACTAAAGATCGATACAAGAATGTTTTCAAAAGGCGTCAATTAAATTCTTGCAACAAACTGTAAGCAATCAGTCAGTTGACCTCTGGCCAATCAACTTTTAAAATGAGTACTTAGGTCAGTAAAGGTAATTATTTACATTATGTCTTAAGTATTTAAGCAAACACTGAGTGGTTTAGAATTAACGAAAGCATTTAAAAAGCAACGATTTCTCTGCTTCATAAAATTTCCGAATCACTAATTTGTCTTTTCATAATGAAGCAATGAAAATCTTAACATTGAGCTCCGATAGTTCAGTGAGCACATATCTCGGCAGTCCGGGATATATCCCAATTTTGAGCACATCATCTCGGCTTGACTCAGAAATGCCAAACTATCACAGTAATACAGTCCATTTCATAACTATATCACCATCTTATTTTTATAACTCCTTTGCAAAAGGAAACACTTGCAAAAAATTTGCCAATTGTTTTTTGTTTGTTATTAAAAGTAACGTATATTTGTAATTTTTTAAATAAAAAAACTACTATTGTTTCACATAAATGCCAAAAAAATATTTTTTTTACTGTTTCATAACTATATCACCACTAATCAAATACTCATTTTTCTTGCTGTCAAAACAATTTTTTTGACATTGTAATGCTGTAAATTATACTTATTCATTCGTTACACGAAATGCCGCGCGGAAAATATTTAACGGTCGAGGAAATTGGCAAAATTAAAGCATTTCGTGAAGTTGGGTTATCCTTACGCGAAATTGGACGCAAATTGGGGCGTAATCACGTGACAATCGCAAATTTTTTGAAAAATACCGATAGTTATGGCACAAATAAAACGGGCGGCCCCAAAAAAAAATTATTACCACGAGACGAGCGTCGAATTGCCAGAGCTGCAAGCAATTCTACCAAAAGCTTAAGACAGTTGCGGAATGAATTGAAGTTAAATGTGTCACTGCCCACGGTTTTTCGCGCACTTCAAAGGTGCCCGCACCTTCAAAATCAAAAAATGAAGAGCACGCCAAGACTCACCAAACGTCATATCGACGCTCGTCTAGGATTTGCACGAAGAAACTTGACCCGTAACTGGACCAAGGTACGTAATCGAGAAACATGTTTTTAATTTCGTGTAATTTTATCACCGCTTTCTTCTCAGGTAATTTTTTCAGATGAGAAAAAATTTAATTTGGATGGTCCAGATGGTTTCCAGTTCTACTGGCGAGATCTTCGCAAGGAACCACTATACTTCTCGAAACGGAATTTTGGCGGAGGAAGTCTAATGGTGTGGGGTGGGTTTTCATCGTGTGCAACACTGCCATTAGCCTTTCCGTCAACTAGGATGAACAGTGAAGAGTACGTCGGAGTCCTTGCGAATAATCTCCTGCCCTTTTTAGAGAGCCGCAGTGAGGGGGAATGGGTTTTCCAGCAGGATAACGCCGCTATTCACGTGAGCAGAGTATCAAGGGGGTGGTTTTCTGACCGCGAAATTGCTGTTCTTGACTGGCCTGCATGTTCACCAGATCAAAACCCAATGGAAAACCTCTGGGGAATATTAGTACGGAAGGTTTATGCTAATAACCGGCAGTTTAGTAACGTGCAAGATCTACAAGCTGCAATAGAAATTGCTTGGGTTGATATTCCACAGGAAACGCTCCAGAAGCTGGTCGACAGCATGCCAAATAGACTGGCCGCGTTGCTGGAAAACAGGGGTGGCCCAACCAGCTACTGAGTTAACAACTTTGCAGTTCGTTAATTGTTTACTCTTAATTAAAATCAAATATTGCAAGTGGTGATATAGTTATGAAATAGTAGAAAAATAAACTTGTCAATAATTATCTATGTAACAGCCTTTTTTTTTTTTTTTTTTAATTTTACATATACGTAATTTCAGATAACTAATAAAACACAATAGGCAATTTTACTGGAAATGATTTCTTTTACTAAACACTTGCAAAAATAAGACGGTGATATAGTTATGAAATGGACTGTATGTGAAATGTAGATAAAACCGAATTTCATTTTTGGAATACATACATCATTCTTCATAAGAAAATCAATAGTGGAGTTCACTCTTCACAGCATTTTACGTGTTAAGTTGCTATCGTAGCAATATGTCGCTACAACTGCTTTCAAACATTGCGAAAATTCAAAAATTGTTATGATAGCAACTTTACACCTAAAATGCTATGAAGAGTGAACTCCACTATTGTTTTGAGTTGAAGTCACAGGCTTTCACTAAAACAACTGATTTGTCGTTATATCCCAGTATGCTCGAGTATTTATATTTAAACAAATATTAGGAGCTTAGTAAACCCCATAACTATTATTGTTAGTATTGGCGACGACTATCGAATACGAACGAACAACGAGTTCAAGTACGAACTGTTTGAAGACGATGAAGCTGCGGCGAAAAAGATGTTCGACGCGGTTGTTGGACGTAGACAGCCAAGAGGGAGACCGTGTCTTCGATGGAAGGTCTAAGTTCAAGACCAACTGGAGAAGACGCGTACAAAGCAGAGGCGCCTGTGGAGCGCTTTTTCGGCAGGCCGTAATCCGGTAGAGGGTTTTTATGGCCAGTTAAGAAAGTTAACATTTGTAAAATGCATTTCCAATGATTTAAAATTGCTGAATCATTGTCAATGACTGCATTTTAATAAGAGCTCTAGTTTTTTAAAACTTTACTTGCATTTTGAACGCGGTGAGTAATAATTTGGTGTTGGTTTTCAGTAGGGAATGTCTTGACTATTCAAAACATTTGTTTAACATCTTCGAACTAACCGACAATATGGCGAATTTCTCAAAACAAAAGCAACAATACAAGTATGTTTGCTGATTGTTCTGAATTGTTTTTTTTTGTAATTAATAATTCACTCAGCATTTTTACGAACGCCATTGAATCGTAGTTCATTGCATTTGCATTACAGATATCCGTCGGTTTTTTTCACAAGTTGGACAGTTTGCGTTTGCTAGTTAATGATCGACAATTCTCGGACAGATTACATCCCACAGTGACACAGGCGTTACTGCCTTCACACATGGCGTTTTATAGATTGAATCTCATAAACTTGTAAATTACCGTGTTGTCTTCACTTGAATCCAGTTCGGTAGCGCTGCCGTTTTATACGCTCGGCATTGTTCATCTATGAACATTTCCGCTTGGAGCTGCTGCCAACGGCCATTTTGTTTTCGTTTCGTTTTAGAACAAATATCAACTCATGGCTACATCTGCTCGTATGCAGAAACTGCACAAAAATACACAGTTGTATTTTTCTGTCAATATTTTTGGCCACAATGCGTAGTATGGGCGGATTTGAGTGATTGCGGCTATGTGCGCAAGTGTGTGTGTGTATGTGTATGTGTGTGTGTGTGTGTGTGCTTGACAGTCCACTCAATAAATCGATGTCACTTTTTCACTGCTTCCACACGACTCGTCCATCCGTTTGAATTGGAAATTCGTCTCGCCTTTCTCTCGCAATACGCTTTCAACAAGACGGAAATTCGTATTAGTGCAACATTCACAACCGGTCACAATTTCGTAGTCGCGCATTAATTCGAAATATATTTTTAAAAATAGCTTTTAGCTAACACGCAAGAGGAATTTTCATTTGGATCTATCTCGTCGCGCCTTCGTGGCGTTTTTCGTGCGCGAACCACATGTACTCACCGCACTGTTCGTACGCGCACGTAGCGCGCCGCGCACCGCAAGACTCAAAATCAAATTCAATTTCAAAGATACAGAGCTATGTACTATACAGTTCTATATTGTAGATACATACACAATCAGGACTCGAGCACTTTGCGCTGCGATAATTCCCCCAAAGACGAGCCCGCCAGCCGTTCCGCACGCGTCTTTCGAGTCGCGCACCACACTCGAGCAAGGACACTGCGGCGTTCGAGTCCTTCTTGGCCACAACACTGGCCTGGGGCGCACGTTTCAGTTGAATAAATAAATCGCCACAAATCGAACAAGAAATTACTAAAGCTTGTCGCTTCCGCGAGTAGCTGCCAGAGTGTGCTCGCGCTGTCTACCCGTAGGCGAAGAAATTTCGAATACTGCCGAAACTTGTGAATCGTCCGCTGAAGAACATCCTAAAAATAAATTGAGTAAGGGAATGTTTTATTTTCAGATACGAGTGCGGTCGGCTGTATCCACGAGCCGTATGCAGTTTTGTCGGCCGCCTGCCGTTGCTCAATGCGGCGGCGGCAGCTGCTGCGAGATGTCGAGAGCGAGCTGAGGCGGCGCGCGTGCCGCTCGCAATGGGAATTGCGGCTCACGGCTGACGGCTCGCGCTGTGCTCCTGCGATTGGGGCGGTGAACTGCTGGCGCTCGGCGATCGCGCGCTCATTTTCCAATGGCAGCGTTAATGGTGCATGAATTGGAAAATTCGCGACGAGCGGAGCGAACTCTCTCCGCTTGGAGATAATTGGGCAAAGGTGGGCGCATGGCGTGCGTAAATATTACGGGCGGGCGAGGGGGGGACGTTGGAAAAGTGCCGGAATTTATAAATTTCAAGTGTGGCCATAATTTGGCAGCACCAATTAGCGATGACGAGTAGTCGATTGAAAAGTACTGAGGCATAGTTTGAGAAGTTACGGTGCTGAGTGTCCAGACTTTCAGAGATTGTGAGCTCAAAAGCAGGGACCGTAAAAATTATGAGCTTAATATAAAAATCAAAATTTAAAACTTATTTTTCGATTTTTATTTTCCGCTCACCGAATAATAATTATTTTTTGATTTTTTTTTTTCGATCAGAAAATAAAAATTATTTGTTGTTTTATTTTTTTGGGGAAAAATAAAAATTATGCGGTGAGTTTTATTTTTCACTTGCAGAATGAGAATTATTTTTCAGTTTTATTTTTTCAACACAAAATAAAAATTACGGGACGAGTTTTTGTTTTTGATTCAAAAATAAGCCTCATGTGGTAAGTTCAATTTTTCAAATTGTATTCCGAAAATTATTTTCTGAGTAATACTTTTCGCTCATGAAATAAAAATTCTACTATGAATTATAAACTTTTTCTTTAAAGGAATGAATGCAAAAATGCGATTTTTCCCGATACCCACCCAATGTTATGAATGTGTGTACTCTAGATCTCGCTCTAAAGTTCTGTACTGGTTACATTATTCTTTACGGAAAAAAGAGGATTCGATTTTGGGTCTCCTGAGCGCCGCTTTAGGCTTATGGTCGCTTGTAGCTGAGCCACGGCGGCCACGTTATCTTGCAGCCCATTTTAGAAGAAATGTGAGCAAAAAAATTCAAAGCAGTAGCTGCTACCCAACCTTTCCAGTCCTTTCACCAACGCTAGAACTATTGGTGGCAAGAAAATTCCTCGCGTGGAAAGCAGTGATAATGCATTGCAGCGGCTCATTTGCAGTAAGCATATTAGTATAAACAGAATCAAATCGTCGGCCGATTTTTACGCACCGAACGTACGCTGTAAAAATTAAAACATAACATTGGGTGGGTATCGGGAAAAATCGCATTTTTGCATTCATTCCTTTAAAGAAAAAGTTTATAATTCATAGTAGAATTTTTATTTCATGAGCGAAAAGTATTACTCAGAAAATAATTTTCAGAATACAATTTGAAAAATTGAACTTACCACATGAGGCTTATTTTTGAATCAAAAACAAAAACTCGTCCCGTAATTTTTATTTTGTGTTGAAAAAATAAAACTGAAAAATAATTCTCATTCTGCAAGTGAAAAATAAAACTCACCGCATAATTTTTATTTTTCCCCAAAAAAATAAAACTCAACAAATAATTTTTATTTTCTGATCGAAAAAAAAAAATCAAAAAATAATTATTATTCGGTGAGCGGAAAATAAAAATCGAGAATTTTTTTTTTATTGCTTTTTTGATAACTGCTTTCAAAAACAATCACTTTATTGCACTACATGATATATCTGCAATGCTTCCTTCATCTTGATTTTTTTGATTAAAAATATTGCGATAATAATTATTTACGGTCCCTGCTCAAAAGTCAAAACACATCTTTAATAAGTGGAATTTTTAAAGAGATTCTGATAAGCAGAATTGGCGTAGAAATGTTTGTCTATTCTTTCGTTCGCCAATCGGTTGGGAAACGTGACTGTAAATACACAAATATCTCCAATCAGCGTCATTAGAAGAATCAGTTGAGGTCTGTATGTCTGTTTGGCTACAAAATTCAATTCAATTAATAGGAAATCTATATATATATAAATATATATAATTATCCTGACTGACTGATTCATCATCGCCCAGCCCAAACCACTGAAGCTATAAACATGACATTTTAACTGTAGGTACATTGCAAAAAATGAACTTCCGCTAAAACAGGATTTTTTTTTTAAATTCGGGGTCTAAAGGATTAAGGTGTTGTATGAAAAAAGTGATTTAATGGGCATATTGAATTCTTATTTGGTGAAAATACTGTAAATCGAAGACAGTTTGACAAGTATCTTTAAATTTTTCAAAAATAAAAATTGAATGGCTCAACAATGGGTTAAGGTTCTTATATGGGAAGACTATGAATATAAATTATCTTTATCTCTAAATCCTATTCTTTGCTAGCATTTGTCCGTCGTAATAGTTTCGAATTCTCTGATCCCTACACGCTCAAGCTCCTGTACACTTCTTTTGTTAGATCTCGTCTAGAGTATGCGTCTTTTGTCTGGAATCCATATTATTCTTCTCATTGTAATCGTATTGAACGAATTCAAAAAAACTTCTTGAATTTTGGCCTTCGCTCTTTAAAGTTTTCCAATCCCATTCCTCCGGATCTATCGCGTTGCTCTCTCATAAACCTTAAATCTCTTGAGAGTAACTAGAAGAACTATCCTCTCTTTAGTGTTCGTCCATGAGGTTATTAGTGGTTCTGTTGATTGTCCTTACCTCCTGAGTCTAATTAACTTCAATGTTCCTTCTCGTGTCCTCCGTCACTACGACTTATTTGTCATATCTCCCTGCAGGTCTAATTACGCCTTGAATGCCCCTTTGGTGAGAGCGCTTTCCGAATTTAACAAGATCTGTGGTTCTCTTAACCTCGATCTTTCGATCTCCAAACAAGAATTAAAATCACGTCTGAATCGCTTTTGTAAATAACGTCATTCTTATTGTTATGCTATTCTTAAGTTCTATTCCTATTGTTATTCTATTTTTAAGTTCTTATATTGTTGTTTACTTAGCCTGTAAGTTCATTTACTGTAGACTTGAAATAAATGAAATTAAATAATATTTCAAACAAGAACGAAACTTATATAACTTGAGATCAATTCAAGAAATTTGGACTAAAAAATTGTGTTATGGTCCTGGAAAAAGAATAATTTTCATATTTTTAAGCTCAGCTAAGCTTAAGCACAGCTAGTGGAAGTTAATGGAAAATGAAAGTACACACATGTAAGTTTTTTGAGTGTTGCCTCCTTTTTTGGTGACACTTTCTAAAGACTCCATAAGCAGCTTGATCGGTGGTGCAAGATCTATTAAGCCCATAATTTCCAACCAACAGTCCAACACACTTTTGTACAAATTGTAACAGAAGTCTTGCAAATATTAAAATATGATTCCAGTTCAGTGGCGCACACAGGACTTCATTTTGAGGACTTCATTATACCATTTGAAATCACATTTGTCACCCACAATGCTTGTGCTTGTGATCCAGTTACTGTTTCATATTACGGCGTTAAACTGTGAACCTTTCCCCCTTCGCTACACATTCTAAAAGGTTGGAATTGTGGTATCAAAATGGGCTATTGGCCCATGTCGACCACTATAGCTCTTTGCAAGTTTTGGCCTACTCAATCAAGACTAAAACAAATATTTTATATGCTTATATGACAGTTTGGCGCCACGAAAGGCCGTTCGTGTGCAATTGTTTATGCGATTTTGGAAAATGTGTATATTTATGTAAATATGTATGTACAATACATTTCGAACGGACGTATGCGTTGTAAAAATTTGCCAACGGCACAAAATATATTAGAACAAAATAGAAATCTGAATGCAACAACGTACAATTGTGGCCCAAAATCCAGCACAAATATAAAATACGAATGTAAAACATTGTTTTTTTTACGAGCAAGGCTACAACAAATGGACATACAGAAAACATACATTTTATACTGTCCGAATGCATAGTTTTGCCTTGAATTTAACATAAAATACGGCCTCTAGTGTGCAACAATGCAATATTTATATGAAAAAAATGCCATTTTTCACATTGCATTGACGCGTTTTCCATGCATTGAATGAAAATCAGATATGTAAATATTGTCAGTGAACTGTTCACATTGCAGCTGTTGGTGAAAAAACGTAAATATTGCTGTGGAAAAATTTTAAGCAGCGTATTCTCGATGAGGATGGGATTCGAACCATCGAACCACATTGGATTAGCAGTCCAACGCCTTAACCACTCGGCCACCTCGTCAGCGTTCATTGCCATAACCCAGGACGGGGTTTTAATGGGTAGACATATGTCAGAATTGTTACTACAGCTGGAGGAAATAAGACTAAGGACAAGAAGTGAGTTAATGAAATGGTATGAGACATTATCAGAAAAGCACTCTACATAAAATGTCTAAAGAAATGTTTAGATTTGGTGATGAAGCACTAATTTTTTTTTATAAGATAAATCTTTTCCAACGAAATGTGCATCCTGACTTAATGCAAAAAGTGCTCAGTTGGCTGGTTTAGAAAAAACAAATCGTTTGGAATCGTCATACAACTTTAGGTTCCTTCTTTTCATAAACTTGTATGCATTTGCTTACACTTTAATTTAATCTATTTAAAGGACACATTTAATTGCAAACTTCAGTTTTACTACAGCACAAATTTTCACAAATTTTTAAACCAACATTTTTACACCCACTATATGTAAATAATTTTTTGTATTAAGTAGATAAACAGCAAAAATCAATACAAATTGAAAATAATGTGCAAAAAAATGCAATAGCCTTTTTTTTAGCTACGACGAGGATGGGATTCGAACCCACGCGTGCTATGCACATTGGATTAGCAGTCCAACGCCTTAACCTCTCGGCCACCTCGTCACTTTGCTGTAGAACTTCAACTGCTATCTATCTGACTGGAGTTGAAAAGCATGTAGCCCAACAAAAACTCTCAAAATGAACGGGAAATTAAACGTAACCAAATAAAAAACACAACCAAGAAAAACACACATTGACTTTTGAATATAGTTGTTGCTGTTTCGTCACTGTTCTCAAACCAGTTGATTAAATATTTAGAACAAATTGCCATATCGACGTCTGCTAAATATAGTAAAAACTTAATCAAATAATCATTAAAATAAAAATCAAATTAAGCAAAGCATCTGTCTTCTGTGTCAAATTGCGTTCGATTTGTTTTTGTTTATCACAGCAACACAGCTGATAGCAAATGGGACAATGAGGAAAAATAAACGTGAAGTGCACTTGCGAGCTCTTCTCCGCGTCTCGCTGATTACTCACACTAGTGTGCAAAATAAACACACAAAGACCCAGAAAGAAATTGACAATTGGCTCGGACTGCCGAATGTTTTCAAAAAGTGCTTTTAGTTAATTATTATGATTATTTTATAATTAACGAAAATACAAAATAGATCGGAAAAGCAGAGAAGAGAAAATAATGAAGAGCAGTTGCAAGTGTGCTCGCTGTTGTGGTTGTTATTGCATTCGCAGTCGACAATATTTGTATGGCATCACAGAATCGCAAACAACTCAAATGCGGAAGTGCACTTCAGGAGGGCAGCAGCGAGGAAGACTGTAATAAGGAAGTTGCTAATAGGAGTTCAGATTAAAATGTCATTGTTCGCACACATACTTAGTGTGTTGGCTCAAGAGTCCGAGGGTCGTGGGTTCACCCATCACCGATTGCCACAAAACCAAGTAACATTTTCTATCGATGGCTTACAAACAGCAGGAAATGGTTTTTAGGAAAGCGCCTATGTTTCTACATATCCTTGCTTAGAAAATTCAAATACTCAATTTCGTTAGAAGGATAGGGCTGGATGAATAGATAGGAAGTTACGTAAGAGTGGCAATTAGACCATAAAAGCCCATTATGATACCGCAAACAATCGAGCTTAAGGTAGCTCACTGATTGAACCAGCTTCAGCTCCGAACGAAGCCTAGTAGAGAGTGATTAGTCACGAATATTTATCGAGTTCTTAAAAGTTGTCAGGTTATGTTATTCCAAGAACAAATTTCTTCCAATACGAAAATACAAATCCACATCTGTCAAACTCCTTTAAAGGTGTTTGGGATTTAGACCGATAACAACAAATGTGTCCAAATTTTGCATATTCCGAATGTTATACCATTTTAATGACTATTAAAGTGAATAATGTCCAAAAACATTCAATTATTACTAATTAGTTATTGCATTCCATTCAAATTCTTTATGCCTGACTATAGGGTAGATAAATCAATTTGGTTTTTGCAAATTTATTTGCCGTTTTTTATGCAATTTTCATTAGCTGCTTTGAATTATTTTGGCACTTAAATTTCCGTTACGTGGGTTGATTTACGAGTGAAGAACATAAGAGAAAGAAACAAGATTGTTTTGCTTGAGTGCGTGTTTTTCGCTAAATACTGCTGAATATTTGTGCTGATTTCAAGAAATTAAGAGCATGACAAATGGCATTTTGAGCATTTGCATTGGACGCAGAAGCACTGTGGTGTACTTGCAATTGCGGCGCGCAAATAATTATAAATAACGTTTAATTATTGTATGTTGAGAGTAAGAAGACATTTGTACAATACAAAAAGTGTATTGGGAATGAAACGATTTCAATTCTAAATTTGTATTCCCTACAAGAATTGAATGCTCTGAAGTATTTTACTGATTGGGGTATTTTGTTTGATTGATATCCTTCAATCGACATGAAAATTAGAAAACATTATTCAATTCGTCTTAGAATTTAGTACAATACAAAGTGTAATTGAAATGAAACGAGAAATTGTTTAATTTTATGTGAAGTGATGTGAACTACTAGAGCGAAATTTGTATTCTCTGAAAGAACTGAATGGCTCTTTTGATCGTCGAGAAGTGTTTTGCTGACTGGGATATTGTGATTCTTATATCCTACTATCGACATAAAATTGTGGAGACAATATGGATTTAACTCGTCTTAGAGAAAAATCAAATTTAAAATAATGCAATTTCGGTATAATGGAGAGACGATAGCTTTCAGTTGGTTGCTGACTGTCAACATAGAATGACTTACAATTGACTTCAAGACGCTAGTGAGTTGATTTAATCAGTTGACAACAGTTTTCCAAATAGTTATTCGTAGTAATTCGAAGCCGTATGGACGAGAAAGAGGAAAAAAACGCACTTACTATTCATGCACTTGTCCTGCATTATCTAGAAGATGGAACACTCTTGGTGTGACCAACTGGAGAAGGCGCGCGCAAAGCAGAGGCGCCCGGATAGAACTTTTGCGGCAGGCTGTAACCTGGTAACAGGTTGTAATGGCCAGTTAATTAAGTAAGTAAGGAACACTCAGCTGGGCAGCAACTTCTTTTTTGACAATTTAGAGGATTTAGCCAATGCACAGTGATTCGACTCCATACAACCGCGGGACAAAATTAGAAGGAGTGGTCCGTTCTTCATAAAATTTGGTATACTAGTAAATCATGGTCTGCTGAATTGAAATCTCCATTTTGTTTTTCTTAAGCTTTTGTAGTTTGCCAATGCCTGAGACTTAAATTTGCAATTTCCGTCTTTTTTGGTGAGCTATAGCGACAAGTGTGTTGGCTAGATTTTTCAGATTTTAGATTTAATCAGTAACGTCAACATTGATAATTGCAAAGAGTAACAGAAATTGTCTCAGGACCCTTTAGTTTTGCAATAAAAATGATAATAATAGACGTATGTTTTGCTTTTTTGCAGTTTTTTCAATTTTTCATGCTGATTGCATAGTTTTAGGGATGAATAAAATAAATTTTGTCGAAAAATAGGTGTTTAGACCACTTTTCAAATTGAATTATTTTCTGAGATCGAAAGATATCGGAGAATGTAATTTCATTATCCGACAAAGAAAGAATGCTTCTTCTCTTCGTACTTTCACATACTTTTTAGATATTTTCCTCTAAGTTTTGCCAATTTTCAGATTTTTAATTTAGAAAAATATTTTGAATTAAAAGTAATGTAAAAGCCTCAGCTTTGAGAAAACATTAAAATCGAAAATGGCCATATCATATCTTAATCTATATTGAAAGTTTTAGCAACTTCTTGGTAACCATGTATTTTTATAATTTTTTTTACTCAATAAACTAAAAAAATAGAAAATATGTGTTTAAATTTGTTTGTGAAAAAAGTTTCAACTTTGAGCCGCTTTTGCACACACACTGATTAATTTTTAGCACCGATTTTTTGGGGTTTTCTTAGTTGGAGTTTTACCTTTCAAATGACATCAAAATCGTTAAATTCTGAGACTATTAATTTTTTTAAGTTTGTCTGTTTGACTATTCACAGTCTGCTACCATTCGTAAGGAGTTCAAAGTGGTTCAACAAGTGAGCGCACTTAAGTTCGATTGATTGTGGTATGAAAATGGGCGTTTATGGCCTAAGTGGGCTTGACCTTGAGATAGCCGCACCTACCTACTATTGGTAGTGATTTTCAAGGTGACAAATACTAAATTTTTATAGACAGCAGTTGGCTCACTGATTGGAACCACAAATCTGAGGTTTTTGAGTGCAAATACCAACTAATTCAATATCAAAGAATTTTTATTAAAATGCTGTTCAGATGTCTGTCAGAATTGCCAATTACAACAGTCAGTTGTGTGCCCTAATGCCCACTTGCAACAGAACACCTCAATCTTGTTTCAAATTGCAATGCACACATGCAAGGCCTTCAAGCCGTACATAGTTCATTTATGTATTTTTGTTGTTGTAAACATTAACCGTAGACCTAGGTTTTTTTTTTACTTTTAATATTTTTCAAATGTGTTTTTATTTTTAGCTGTTTTTTCATGACTTTCTTACTTGGACTATTATCTATCGAAATCAACCCGTTTCATATTTTAAAAACTAAGTTGGCTTGCATTTTTTGTAATTTGTGCAATTTTTGTCAATCTGGGTCGTTTTCTACCCGTTATATGTCGAAGCATTTTGTATCAGAATTTCATCGTGATTTCATAGCAAACGCAAGTAAAAGTATAAATTATTATTTATTTTATTTCAAATAGAAAAGTTTATTGTGATAAATGTCAAATTGTCAATGTCAAAATAAAACAGAGCTTGTCTGCTGTGGATGCCTAAAAATATCTGCGCAACCGTATTATGTGTAAAATGCCTTGAAAGTGTTTAAAAACTAGAAATACATATTTCCATTCTACTTATTATATTTTAAGTTTTCGAATAAACCGTACCAAAAAGTTTTGTTTTTAAACGTTAATTTTTGTACTAACTCCCATATATGAGGGTCGAAAACGACCATAACGTAAGATGAGTCGTTTTTGTTTAACGTAGGTCTACGGTTAAATATAAACAAAGCGCACGTAGACGTAGATGTTTGGAATATCCGGTACAAGTGGTAAAAACAAATTCCATGTTCAATTTGCGATGCTTAGGTCAGGGCAGATATTCCGCTTCGAATAGCACCAACAACGCACACACCGCTCGCTAACCGATTAACTTCGTATTTCGCTTTAAAAGGTAAATGAAGTGATGACGTGAACATGTGTCACAAGTGCCGTACACCGGCAGCAGCAGCAACTAATTACAATAATAGTCGGAATGATGGCAGCGCACATGACTCACGTCATCGTTCAGAAAACTACAAAACAAATGAGCGCAAAATGATGTTGCACCATTTTAATGCGAATAATTAAAATTCATTCAAATCGGTGGCGCACGGTGGAAGGAAGCCAACGTCCTACACGTGACACGCAGCCAACCAACCACTCAGCCAGTCAGTCAGTCGGTCGCTCTGTTAATTACGCACACGGCAACTGTGAAGCGCAAATTAACATTTTCCATTCATGCGACTCGTGCATTCAAGCGCGTTCGCACACACGCTCGCACACGCACACACGCTCGAGTGGCAAAATGCAAAGTTTCATAAATGCGTGTGTGTGGGTGTGCCTCGACATAAAATGCAAAAAATTAAAAATATTAAATTCACGTTGCAGCTTTGTTAATAATGAGCAACTATTTACGGCGGCTTTTACACCTCGTTGGCAAACTGGATTCGTGCGCGGCATCGGCGTCGACAACATCATTATCAGTAATGGCAAGAGCAACACCAGCAACAACAACAACGCCAACATCATCATCAACATCAACAACAGCAACAGTGGCAACGGCAACGACAGCGACAGCGACAACGCCAACGCGAGTAGCGCCAGCGCCAGCTGATGAAAAGGTTCGTTTGCACGTTTATAGTTCAAGGTAGTCTAGCGTGCGACGTATTCTTTCAACCATTTCCGCTTGACATCCTACCGCACCAACGGCCAAACGTAATGGCAACGACAACGACAACGCCAACACTGCCACCGCAAGCAGCAACAGCAGCAGCAGCGGCACCGCATTGCTCGCGCCACGGCCATCAGCACAGCGCCAGCAGCATTGCCGCGACGCGTTGGCTGGCTGCGTGCAATTTTTCAACGCTCAGTTTTGAATACGACGTTTCGACTATTTAGTCGCAAAGTGTCTGCCTGCCTACCAAAGCACACACACACACACACACTCACACATGCACACGTTTAAACAACGTGAAGTGGAACAGTTTTCTGCTCCGATGTTGCAATGTGCATTTGGTTGGGTCGGTCGGTTGGACGGTGGTCGGCTGCCAGCCTAGTTGTGACCCATAGCGGCCGTTGTTGTTGTGGTGGCGGCAAGTTTACGTAAGACACACAACTGGCCGAGTTGGCCTCAAACGCAATTTTTAGACGTTGCCTACAGCTCGGCGAGGCTTTAGTTGGGTTTGGCTTTGGCCGCATGCGAATTTCGCCGAGGCGCACATGTCGGCCTCCAGGAGTGCCAACGAAATTGCAATGCTAAATTGCGCTTTGCACTTAACTCGACTGGGTGTTAAGGTTGCCATTAACTGCCTAAATTACATTCAAGTACAATCTCGACGCGGTCTAGACGGAAGCCGCGCACAGGAAGCGAGCATTTCTATAATGAGACACTTTGACGATAAAGTTGCACAAAAAATCGGCTTGGGTAAAGCAAACATTGGCTAATCACATGCCGGCAAAGACATTGAAGTGGGCTGGGTGGGAGGAAAATAGTGGGAGGATTTCAATTTGCCATGAAGATACTAGACAACTGTTTGGAAATTTAATTTCTGTTTTCATTCAAGTTTACATAAGTCACGACTCCCAGATTGGAATGTCCCAGAAGCTGTAAAACTTTATTGGTAGAATAGAAAGCTAAAAGAGTGAAGTGATAATAAAAGCATGACGATGAAAAGGAAGATTAATGACTCATTTGGAGAAAAAACTCAAAGAATTTTGGTTAAGGCTTAAACTGGAAGAGGTGCAAGGTTCTTTGAAACAAAGCTGCATAGCAGAGCACAGTTCAATAGTTGGACATTAAGTGAATTAAAATCAGTATACTGTATTTATTTAGTGACAATCTACCGGGCTGTGGCTTTACAGATTATAAAATGCAATATTACAAATTTACAAAACAATTCCTATAAAAGTTTCTTAAAAATATTTCTACTCAAACTAAGTCCCTCTTAGAGATCGTGTTGCAAAGTCCAGTAAATTTATGAATAGGTTCATTGAAGCCATACAAAGTTTTGTACGACTGGTTATATAATATATACTTTTTCCGCAAAAGTCTACTGAGACGTAAAACGGCAAACGCGATAACAAGTCTGGCAAGTCGATCTAATTGTCAAAACTGTACTAGACAGGCTCTGCAGGTTAGGAATTCTACACCGTAGCTCATACGATGGCATTGAATTGCTCGCGTACATTCTGCGAAGGGCAAATTTAGTGACGTGCCTCTGAACTTTTTCCAACCTGTCAGAATGTATGGAAAAGCAGGGGCCCCAGACCTAACCAGGCAGAAGTAGATGCTTTTCAAAGTTAGCGGATTACTGAAAACTTTTGAGTTACGTTTGAGAAAACCAAAATTTTGAGTTACATAGTTGCAAAAATAATGTAATCCCTATGGTAATCGAAGCAGATCGAAACTAATGACCTTATATCGTCCTGTAAATTTGCACAATTCTGAAGATCCTTGACAGCGTAGAACACTTTCAAGTCATCGGCGTATAGCAGACACTTGCCAAATTTAAAAGTCTGCACAACATCGTTAATAACTAACAAAAAGAGTAAAGGGTCCAAATGGCTGCTTTGAGGGATACCAGAAGTCATGGTAATTGTCCTGGATGGACAGTTGACTATCATAAAAATCAATTTTCTGTTCGTGAGGTGAGATTCGAGCCAGTCATTTTAATTTTGCGAGTAGTAGGTAGGTAGGCAGTGGCGTACATAGGATTTAATTTTGGGGGTTTGCAACCTTTGAAACGAATACAGTTCCACATTTTGAACCCCTCAAAACCCCCCGGTGTGCGCCGCTGTTGGTAGGTATGAGACACTCTTAGGTCTCTATATGAGCCTATTGTGGTACCACAAATTTCACCCGTTTGAAATGTGTATCAACATGTGTTACACACATGTCAAACGGATGGCGGAAGGGGGGAAAGGGATCTTCAGTTTTACGCCGATTCCAAATGGCGGTTTTTTTTGGGGAAATTTTCTTTCACACTTGGAGGTTTTTGCCGTTGCCTGCCAAGAACGCACTTGTGCGATTCTTGTAATTCTCATCTACTTCATGTGGATAGCGATAGAAGTAGACGAGCTAGGAATCGACCCTAAGGCCTTTGGTATGAGTAGTAAGTCATGGCTTAAGCTGTCAAATGCCTTAACAAAGTCATTATGAGAGGCATCGACTTGGAGACCATTTTCTATCGCATTTATAACAAATGGGGAAAGATTGCAACGTTCGCAGTAGTAGATCAGGAAAGAAGTCATGCTGTTGAGAAGCAATATGGGTTTTGAACGATGATAACACTGCACAACAGCATGTCTGTTGCATGGAGTTTTTTACATGAATCTGAATCGTTTTTTCACGCTGTTTTCAAAACCATCCTCAGTTTTTATGTAGCAGCTCTAGTTTTCGCAAAAAATGGGCGTGTCACTTTTTCGAATTTTCCTCGGTTTTTTTTTCTCGTTTTCGACTGTAATTTCTGAACCAATAATCCTATCGACATGATTTTTATAATTAATTTAAGGAAAATTTCTTAAGGAAAAAGACTGAAAATGACTATGGTACATTTTTGCTATTATTTCGATGCGAATGTGTATTCCGCCAAATCATTTGGCTGTGTTGTATTGCTTGATATATCGGCTTTCTTATACCTTCTTATAACTCGTTAATTGATTTACAAAAAATGTGTATGTTTTTGACCCTCAAAGAAAACGCCTTAAAATTCCATATTTTTCGACTTTGAGGTCCAATTACCGCGGAATTTTAAGACTTATAAAAATAAGTTGCATCGAAAAAGAAGCCGTGCGGTGTTGTCAGTGCAAAAAGGTGAAAATCATGTCAACTGGTTTATTGGTTTAGAAATTATGATAAAAATCATAGTATAATTATAAAGTAGTCTAACCTGAACTCTCCCCTCTTTTGAATACAAATTTTTTGAATTTTCTTTCACAATATTTCATTTTGATGTACAAAATTTGTCAACAGAAAACATAGGCGCATATTGATTTGAACACAAAATATTTTCAAAACTCTGTTCATAAAATTTTCTGTCAATTTTTGTAAACAAAATAGAAATACATTAGAAATACTCTCTCAGGTTAGACTACTTTTTTATTATACTATGGATAAAAATATGGAAAAAGTAGAGGAAAATCTGAAAAATTGACACGGTATCTGTATCTCACTAACTAGAGCTGCTACAAAAAAACTGAGGGTAGATTCGAAATCAGCGCACCCAAATTAGTAAAAAAACAGTAGAAAAACTCCATGCAACAGACAAAAAGTGCGATTTTGTTGTCCTGTGTAATAGGAAATTATTTATACAGCAATTTCCGTATAGCAGAAAGTTTGACAATTGGCAAAGTTCAGTGAGTAATTATTTAGCACACCATTTGAAAAAGGACACGTTGACTAGTCGAAAACACGCATTTATTTACGAAAATCTATCTATTTAGTTTGCAGTTGTGCACGTTGAAAGTGGAACAATTAAGTATTTCGCTAACTTAAAGCATTCACTCGTTCGCTCTCATTTCCTTTGGCATATGTGCGCCCCTCGGTGTGTGTGTGTGCATACATCGGGTGGTGCGTGCGTGTGTGTGAAGTTCTCTGCACTTTTACTTATGGGTTTCTTTGCAAAGCCGACGCTTTTTCCTTTACAGTTAGTTTTTTCCTATTTTCCATTATTGTTTTACGCTGCTTATAATATTTATTTTCGTTGTGACCTACATACGCGACTACAGTTTAATGCCGCCGCTTTTTGGTATTTCGTGCTTTTCCGCCAACCGCGCCCACCTCCCGCACCGCGCTGCAGTATCGCACTCACTCACTCACACTCACTCACACACACACATACGCACACAGTCCACCGCATAAAAACTTGTAATTGAGGCTTTTGTGTTTTGCTGCTTGGGTTATTGTTGTTGGTCTCCTTCAGTTGTTCACCACTTATGCAAGTTTATTGTTTTTATAGCCAAAGAATCTGTTTTTGGCTTTTGTGTCGCCCGAGTGTGTCTTTGATTTTTGCTCGTTTCGCATTTTCTTGCATACTTTGCGCACTTCTTCGCGTTTGGCGACTTCAGTCGTTGGCGTTTGTTGGCGGTTGCGCTGACGGTGGCTGCTGGTGGCATTGTGTGTGTTTGACAGCTGGAAAAATGAAAAACTGTCAACACACGCACACGGACATGGCCGCCAGACCGTTCGGCCATTTGCCCACACTTAAGCTGTCGCCGCTTGCAATCCTCTGTACGCCGCGTAGTTGGTGTGTTTCGGGTTGAAATTCTCGATTTCTTAAGGCGAAACATTAAAAATTTTACGTATTTAGACGTTCTTGTTGATTCGCAGCGTTGTTTTGCATTTTTCATTTCATTTTGGCAGCGCGAGCGAGCGCCGAATGCGTCACTGTACGTGAAATAGTTTAATGACGTCTGTGTTGTTTTTGTCGCAGCGATCAAGAAATTTGTATGTGTACGAAGGTCGCCGGTCAGAGAGTAATTGTCATATTGTTCAGTTGACTGGTTAAGCCAGTTTTAATGCTAATTTCGCTGCGATATTATACACCAAAGGTACAGATGCTAGTTGGGTTAATAGCCTAACGAACGATATGGCTCAGTGACTAAAGCGTGCACACATGCAAGTTAAAGGATCATAAGTTCAAAACGTCACACAACCAACACCAAAGGAACAGGTTCTGTCTCTGTAGGTTGGACGGCTTCAAAAGAAACACGAGACTAGGGTTCAGTAAAATTGGAGACGAAAAATGTCACACGTTGTGCAAATGCAGTTCCTTATTTACTCTCCGGGAGGCAGCCTACATTTCCTTCTGGATATTGGACTAGCCATAATTTCCACTACGAATCTTGCCACAGTTAACTTGTTAATTATCAAAATTTCAAAATTTTCCTGTACCAAAAACCACGTTTTTTGACACTTTCCGGTAGGTCTTGCTTCCTTTTAGAAGTTAATAAGAAAGTTCGGAACAAATGCAGTATAGCGAACCCTCGTGAAAAAAAAACGGAAAATTGGACCATACTACGGTGTCCAAAAAATAAGGTGACATTTGAATTTAAACTGCGCGCGTCGAAGGATTTGGAGAATTATATTTTTTTTTAGTCAACAGTCAACAAGGAATATTATTTGAACGTTATGCGTCGTTTGCGTAACGCTATCCGCCTAAAAAGGCCGGAATTCTGGAAAGACAATTCTTGGTTTTTACACCACGATAATGCACCATCCCATACTGCACTCGTAATTCGTGATCATTTCGACAAAAACTCAACCCATATCGTTCCGCAACCACCGTATTCACCTGATCTGGCGCCGTGCGACTTCTGGCTGTTCAGCAAGCTCAAAAGACCGCTCCGGGGACACCGTTTTGATACGATAGAGGAGATTCAAGCCGCAGCGAAGACGGAACTGAAGGCCATCCCGGAAATCAGTGTTTCGAAGATTGGAAAATCCGTTGGCATAAGTGCATTGCATCGGGAGGGGATTACTTTGAAGGGGATGAAATTGATTTGGAAGAATAAATAAAGAATTTTCAAAATAAATACAATGTCACCTTATTTTTTGGACACAGTAGTATAGCAATATGAAATGGGTTTGGACCTAGTCAAGTTAGAAAAAATTTAAAATATATATTAAAAAAAACAAAAGTATACATTTTTATATTTCTTTGTAAAGGAAATTTCACGGGCTAGAATATGGTAACAAACTTATTACACTTTAACCCGGCATTGGTGTGGTGGGGTATACCATACCCCAGAGGTTGTATTTTTGTAAATAATACGGATATCAGTTTTATGTGGGCACTATTGCTTCTAGTGGCTGTTTATAACAGTCCAACCATACACATTTGCTATCCAAAAACAACTTAAGTGTGACCAGATTTGAATCGCATCCCGCTAAAGTTTATTCGGGTATGACATACCCCACCACCCCAATAACGTAACTTTTTGTGTAAATGATTTTGAATTCAAATTGATATTTTCGATGGTCTAGTAGTCATCGTTTTATTCAAAAATTCACCGTACGGAAAAATAAGAGGCAAATACCAACTGTCCAACTGCTACGTGCAAGAAAAGCTCCCAGTTCAGTATTCGCATTTCGTCGCCGTAGAAAACGAATGTCGTATGTTCCATTGAATTTAATTGCACATACGGCAATCGTTTTCATCGTATCATATGTTCCAAAAAATATCATTAATACACAAAAATATCATGATTCTTTAAATCCTTGAAATAAGGCGAAGCTGTACCAAAACGTCGTCAGTACAGCACTCGATGTTCGGTTTGTGCGAGAGCAAAAACCTCGACACGACTTGCGAAAAATGCGCTAATTTTGAGACCCTGTAATTCGCTCCTCTTTCAGGGTAGCTACCAAAAATTTAATGTCACATAACTATATGTATTTAATTTTTAAAACAGACTATGTTTTTTGGAAAATTATATACAGACATTTTTTTAAACCCCATTATATGAAGTCAACTTATAAATATCGGTACTTTTCGTTTATTTTTGTTATATTTGATATTTTCTTTTACAAATTGCTTGCACATGTAGTGCTTTTGTATTTTCTTGCGTAAAAGTAAATGAAGAATAATATAAAATTGCTATCTTTTATATTTGTGTTGTTTCGTGAGGTTGCTGCTATATCAAGTCTTGGGGTATGTCATACCCCACCACACCAATAACGTAATTTTTTTCCACCACACCAACGCCGGGTTAATAATAGATTTTTTCGAAAAAAAAATCCGTTTTTAAAAATTTTGTAAAAAAAAATTATTTTTTTTGCTTAAAACTTTTTATTAGTACATACAGTACGTATCTGATGTTGTACATTAATAGAAAGGTATGAATATACCTTTCGTTTGATACCCATATCGTGAAAATCAGTTGGAGATTAATTGAGTTTTTTTGATAAAAACTTTGAACTTTGACCCCGAGCCACGCCTTTTATGGGCGTTTCCCAGGCAAAATTTTTAGTTTGTTAGATTCAGGAGCCAACCCTCTATATAAAAGCATACTCATTTATTTTTTTCACGAGGGTTCGCTATACTGCATTTATGCCGAAAGTTCCCCAGTCTAGATGCTCTTCAGTCTACTGTGGACCAAAACAAGGACTTCCTTACTACGAAAATATTACATTTGTCAAATATTATGCAAACATTATCTGCCGTCTTAGAAACCCTAACTCACTCTCACTTATCTCAAATATAGGGTGTTTTTTTTAGAGGTATAGAACTTCGAATTGAAATAAAACACAAGAAAATCGTTTTAATGTCCATCAATTTGGCTTTATTGGAAGGATAATTTTATGCCATTAATGTTTAAATATGATTTCGGGCATGTGGCCGCCGCGGCTGGCTCGAATAAAGCCAATTCTACAGGTCCGATTTTCAACCACTTTTTCGAGCATTTGGGGCCGTATGTCGGCAATAACGCCACGAATGTTGGCTTCCAAGTCCCCTAACGTTTCTGGTTTGTTGGCGTAGACGAGCGACTTCACATATCCCCAAAGAAAATAATCCAATGGTGTCAAATCACACGATCTTGGTGGCCAATTGACAGGTCCATTCCGCGAAATTATGCGCTCATCGAATGTTTCCTTCAATAAATCGATTGTGACGTGCGCTGTGTGGCATGTAGCGCCGTCTTGTTGGAACCACAACTCATCCACATTCATGTTGCGCAAAATCTTCCATAAAGTTGATGGACAAAGCTCCAATTGCTGTGCACGGTGGCGAATCGATTCATTCGGGTCCTCTTCAACATTTTGCTCTACAGCGGCAATTGTTTCTTCGGTGCGCACTGTTCGACGTCTCTGCGGATGCGTATTATCACATAGAGTAAACGTAGTGCGAAAACGACCCATGGTTAACCGAATTAATTGCTCTGATGGACGATTATGTCGACCATAAAATGGACGGAGCTTGCGGTAAACTTCGCGAACTGAACCATTATTTTCGAAATAAATTTGCACGATTTGCAAGCGTTGTTCTTTTGTCAACCTGTTCATGATGAAATGGCAAACCAAACTGAACATAAATGACATTAGAGTTGCCAGATTTGACCACAAAATGCCAGTTTTATCTCTATTCGAAAAACAAACCTCTAAAAAAAACACCCTATACTTTAACGCATTTCATTACTACGATTTTAAGTATAAACATATCCTTTACCACATACGACATTTTGTAATGCATTAAAACTTTGTCTATGCAAGCATTGCTGCATAAAAAACTTAAACCAATTGGTTCCAATTAAACGTTGAAGTCAAAAATGCATTTTCCTTGGCGCCCAATCAATCTGCACCTCAAACATTAACTTCTCCATGCCGTTCTATGCAGTTTGCACATCACAGCGCATTGAGGGATGAACAAATGCATTCTTACTTCTTGCTTTCACCAGCAGGAATGCAAAGTCGTGCTCAATTATTTAGGGCCCAGTAATTTTCATGTTGTTCTGCTTGCATTGTTGGTTGTTGTTGCCATTTTGCCGCCTGCAAGTCTCACTGACAAGAGCAGCCACTCGGCGTTGTTGTTATTTGGCTGCTTTTATTGCCGTTGCCTGGTAGGTAGTAATATTTCAGCAAACATCCTTGACCTTATTCGGAGGAGACGTTGTCATGCTTTCGATTTGCTTTTGCGTTGCGCTCAGCAGCTCCGCCAACCAGCCGAATGCAGCGAATAATGTGGAACATGCAGCAGGTTTCGTAACAGCGCCAGCGCCAGCAACAGTACAATAAAAAAAATTTAGTAGCACTTTTGCGAAATTTGTGCGAAACCTTGACCGATATTCGGGCACCTCGACGCCGCGCCAGCCGCCCACTGTGCAATGTGCAAAGAGCGACACGTAACGGGCGCTGCAAGTGGCTGCCATTACTGATCCTGCCGCTCCTTGCGGTTCTGTGGCCACATACTCGCACGTACGCGTATGCATGCGCCGCGAGGGTTGGGCGCTGGCTGCAGCACGTGTCTGTTGTTGTGCGCTGCATTGAGGTAAACGAGTCGATGCACTGCGGTGGGAAGTTTGTTGAGCGCGCCCAGATGAAGGCTGCACAAACACGCAACGCTGAGCGAATATAGGAAAATTGCCAGAGAGCATTACATAGACTAATCTTCCGGCTAATGTGTGAGACTTTTACAGGAAGTCACGTTAATGAGATAAAGATTAAGTTAGGTTTTAAAATTCAAAATGTGATAATTTCGTTAAAAAAAATACTTCTGTAGCGAATGAGAGTGAAACTAGAAACAATTTTGATATAAATTTAATTTAATTATTCTTCTTATCTTATTCTTATAGTATTTAATTTAATTGTATTCTATTAAAAAGGGCGTGGCTCTCAATTTTGAATCGTACCCTTTGTGGCGCGACATGAAAAACCCAAAATCGAATCCAATTCTAATTCAAATAATCACTACTCGACAAAAAATGGGTTCATCGAGTGCTCCTAAAAACAAAAGTATTTTTTAGACTAATCTTCGGCTGCTGAATACGAAACTGAAAATCAAAAAATTTTCTTAAGAAGCGTTTTCGAAAAATCTTTGGGTATCAAATGAAAGAGGAAAATTGTCTCCTTTTAACTAAATTTTCTATTTTGAACTTTCAGGACCAAAATATGTCAGGAAAGGTTAGTTAATTACCTTCCGAACGACGGGCCACTTGTGTTAGTCGGATGGTTGGTTTACGAGATATGTGCTCATAACTGAAATAAGAGGGGAAAAACGTGTTTTTCGAAGATTTTTCGAAAACGCTTTTTAAGAAAATTTTTTGATTTTCAGTTTCGTGTTCAGCAGCCGAAGATTAGTCTAAAAAATAATTTTATTTTTAGGAGCATTTTTCGTGTCGAGTAGTGTAATCAGCCATCTTTTTAATCTTTATAACCAATAGTCGGTTCTGATATCAATAGTCTAACAGCCTGATTCTGTGTATTCTTGACAAATTTTTTATCAAGGAATTTTGTCAATATTTTTATCAAGCAAAAGCTTTGTTGGCATTCTGATGCAACATTGATAAAGTAAAAAGCTCATTTAATTCAACATAAGGTGAATATGCGACAGCTGTCAAATTGTCAAAAAATAAGACAACAAATTTAAGAAAAGTAAGTTTTTAAAAAAAAGCCGGCCTTGATAGCCCAGCGGGTAGCGCGCTGGCTTCTCATACCGAGCGCCCCAGGTTCGATTCCTGGCTCGGGCTGGAAAAAACGCTCATCTATTAGGTCAGTCCATAAGTTTTTTCAATAGTTTCACAATAGGCGCTTTTTGCATACAAAAAATAATTCGTGGGAGGTAACGGAATTTTTTATTTTCTCTGATGTAAAAGTGTTAACATGCACAATTCTTCCATTTTCAATAGGCAAAATTTCAATTTGTATGCTGTTGTCAATAGCATTCACACTTTTGACAATTTATCAAGAAAAGAGCTTTTATTTTCAGGAATAGAATACCAATTTTTGACAAATAGTAAAAAATTGACAAATAGTCAATATGGTGAATTTATCAAGTGTACAGAATTGGGCTGTAAGTCTATTTAAAAAGGGCTGGTTCTCATATTGTGAATCGTATGCGCCACAGATAAACATGAAAAACCAAAATTAAATCTAATTCTAATCTCAGATTAAATCTTTATAACCATAAGTCAGTTAGTCAGTCACTTGTTGTTTATCTTTGGGAAATCCCTACTTAAACTGCCATTAAAGCTTTTTATAATGAAAAATCTAAAGTGCTTAGTGGGCGTAGCATCGACTGGCGTGTGGAGAATAAATAAATCAGCCAAGGTAGGAGGCCGAAACACCTTCACTTGCTTCCCTTTCACATCAATGACATCAAATTGATTTGGGTGCGTTTGACGTCGGGTCGGGTTTTCTGCACAACAATTCGTTGTTTAGGTGCTGTGATGGCTGCAGTGACACTTTTAACCCAATACCAGACGAATAAACACATTACCGGCTCCATCGGACCGCCCTAACCAGCCAGCAAACTATCGTAAACTGCATTCAGTGCTGCGGTTGACGGCACCTCGTGGGGAGGCGACTGAACGCGGATATGGCTCATGTTTTATTTAGTTAGCCTTTTCGCTTCATCCATGCCACAGTCGACTTGCATAACGACATTTAAGTGATGTCAGTGCACCGATTTTAATGGAAATTCTGCTTCCGGCGCATTGGATGACTGACTGGCCGCTTGCATTGAATGGCGGAATGGTATTTGCGTGAAATGTTATTTGATTTCTTCGTTTACTACATGACTTACGACGTTTTTAGCTGGGGAATACTGCTAAGCAGACTCTTAAACTTATTTTGGGACAATGCTATTTGTGTGATTGCTGTTTTTCTGGATCAAAGTTTTTTAATGCTTTTAGCCATAAACTGGTGGACTTTACGAGTCGTAACCTAATGAAAAGCATTTTTTATAAAATCATTTTGTGGTGTAAAGCGATCTCTAGCATTCAGATTGCATTTATGTGACAGTCGTTGCGCGAAATTATTCAAGCCGTAAGCAAATAGTTAGACTTGTCGTTTAGATAATTTCAATTTCTGGGAATGAGATCTTTATGGAGCACTCACACATTCATCGACAATCGTACAGAATGTGTCTTTGTTGCTGTTGTTTGCACTGGGCTGTGCACTGGAAGTGTATTTAAATTCCAACTAAATGACTCATGGCCGTCGCACGTAATCTAAGCGAGTATGAAAAATGACAACAGTGCCTAATGCACTTCCACCAAAAATGGAATGATAAGGGTGCGGCGACGTGCGTTATAAAAAAAGGTGAGCTAACTGCAGAGAAGAGTCGACTAGCCGAGTTATGCAGCAACTAGCCGACTCACTAACTAATCGACCAACGATTTGTGGATTAGAGAAAAAACTGCGTGAATTGTGGCGAAGACTCTTCTGCTTATACATTTTTGTCTGGCTACGTCACCGTTGGCGAAAACAATATTTAGCGTACTTTTATGAGCGCTTGAAGTGAACGAAGTGAGCACTTGCAGGCGGCACAACATTGACACCAGCACAAGTAGTAGACAGAAGACATAAACAACAATAAAGGCATTTTGCACCTTATCACACGTACGCACACAATGTCGAGGATGAAAATGAAACAAACCGTACGAAAAAAGACGGCTGAGTCACCGCGCCGCAAAGTTCGCCCACCCGGCATCGGTAGCACCAACATCATCACCGCTACTAGGCACACACACATACACACACTGATGTGGCTCATTCACCTGTACGTCCAACCGTGCGAACGTCCGTCCATCTCAAGGCACACACGGCTGCGAACGCCGGCAGCGCTGCCACACTCGAACGCTTCAAGCAGGTAAGATAGAAATTCAATTTGAAAACAAAGTGAGCGAAAATGAAAACGAAAACGAATGCACAGTAAATCAATTAATTTCGTACAACGCAAGGCGATAATTTCTCAAAAATGCAAACAAATTGCAAAATGTCGCTCGCCGCCGCAGTCGTCGTCGTCGTCGCAGCCGCCGCCACTGCACCGCCCGGCACGCTGTGGCTGCGCACGTAGTCGTTGCATTTTCATTTCTGCGAATTGATTGCCGTCGAAATTATTTGAAAATGGTGTTGGCCCACATTTTGCGGTTGCGGCGAACATGGCGCACGAGGTTAACGAGGACATTGTGGATTCAGACCCACACAAAAAAGTGTGTGTGTGTGTGTGTGAGCGGTCGTGTGAAAAGTAGAAATGCAAAGGAGGAGAGACGAATTTAAATCTCAATCTTATTGGGACAAGGTTAAAATTGAGCTGTAAATTTCCATTTGGCTCAGTTTGGGTGCTGAATATTTGAATAGAATTTTGATTACTTTTTCTTTGTTGCTGTGGAATCAAGGAATCGGAACTAATTGAATGTTGAGACGCTTTAGGGGGTTTTTGCAAGCTCCTTTGTCTTTTAAATCAGTGAAAAAAATTGTATTCAAATAATTAAAATGCAATCAAAGGAAAAGGAGATTCATATTAAGTTGCACAAAATAATTTAAAAAAATATGCTTTATTGACGTTATTATTTCAACATTTAACAATTTGCTTAACCCTTGTGAGGGCACCCACTTGAGACCTCATAGTTGAACCACCCATGGTCTGGCCTGACCATGGTGCAAAAAAGAGGATATTCGAGGATTGTGGCAGTTAATATAATGTTTTTTATATTTTTGTTGATGAGTTTATATATAGCTGAGTATGTATGAGTGTGTGTATGTGTTTGGATGTGTGTATGAGTGTAAAAAAAACCAGAAAGTGTGAACACAATGATTTCTCTTCCTTGCTTACATTTTATTTAGGTAAAACGGGAAAAATATACTTGAATAATTAAATAAATAGCGAATTTCAACTTCAATGAATGAATTTCGAAATTAAAAAAATACGACAGTAAGGCAAAAAAAATGAAAATAAATGAAATACGTTGTTTATGGATTTACTTCAACTGCTTGACCAATGCAGGGGTTGTAACTATATAATGCAGTATAATGACTCCAACACACTGAGATTTTACATTGGACACATACAAATCGTGTTTTGATATATCTATTATTATTTCTGAATTCTTTGCGCTGTTGACATCTGTGCTTTGAAGTCGAAAGGTAGCAATTAATACAGAACAGTGGGTGTTGTTGGCTATAAATTAGAAAAAAGATCTTCTATCGACCATTTTGTTTCATCTATCCCAAAGAAAAAACATTCTTTTCAAGCATAAACTGCACAACATCTTATTATTCATGCCGAACTGGTCGGATATGGACTTCATTGTCGCTTTCGTCATCGCTATCATCATATTGAACTACCTAAACGACCCTTTTCTTATCAGTATCAGAAGCTTCGTTTTTTTCAGGGTCTAAAAGATAAGATTTTTTAAGCAAAACCAACATAAAGTTATAATGTAATCCACATTTGCATATTTCGAAAGGTTTTAGAGTATATTTCAGTTGTATAAAGAAAGCTAATACTTTTATACTATTGTTTTAAAAAGTCACTGGGTGTGTTACACCCACGATAGTAGTAACGTTATAACATTGCTGGGTGCTTAACACCGATTGTTAGTAATAAAGTTGTATTTTTTATAAAATGCATTTACATATTTTTATTCACTTTTTTTGGCGACAATTTTTTTAAATAACGTATAGACCATTTAGTAGAAAATCCTTACAAATTATGCTCTAGAATAAGTCACAAATTTTTTTTTTTATTTTACACTAGAAAATCCAACATTTTGAGTTATGAATTTTTTGATAACATTTTAATTCAATAATTACCGAATTATTTGAAGTTATGTCACTTTTGCTGATTCTTTTTTATGTTGTGACAATTTTGCTAAATTTAAAAATTATAAATCACAATTAAAAAGTTGAAAGAACAATTTTGAAAATACGAAATAAATTTATGCATATGAAAATATAAACTAAAATTGTCACAACTTTACTTAAAATTAACTCCAACAAAGATTCATTTCGTCAAAAGTGTCAGAATTTGAATTGGGGCTATTTTGCATTGAGCTGCAGCGATCAAATAGCATCAAACTTCTCGACGACACAACTAAAAATAAGTCACTATATGTGGATATGAAAAAATAGAAAAACAAAAACAACATGCTGAAAATGTAAAATATATATTTCCAAAATCTACAGCAACCCACTCTGCAGCTATTGCTATGAATCAATCAATTCAACATTGCCAGAAATCAGTGTTGTCAGATCAGGAGATTTCCTCCTAGATTTAGGAGATTCTTGGCCTTTTAGGAGAATTTTAAGGAGGAAGAATTGTTTAGGAGAAAGTTAAGGAGATTTATATTTTATGTTAGGGGATTTTTCTGATCCTTAGTGGATTTTTAGAAGATTTTTGAATAACGAAGTATGATTTATTGGGAACACTGGCAACAAAATATATGTTGACAACTATTTTAATAGTCAAAGCATCCTATTGTGTTAAAAATGTGAAAGCTTACAAAATGTAAGCTCGTTCTCACTTATTTCTGTTACAATGAAATCCCGCAAAAATTTCACTTTTTATTTAATTCATTTGTTATATGTTTTGTTTTTGTTAAGTTTTTGTTGTTAAGAAGGTCCTCTAGTACAAACGGTGTTTTTTAAAGCTTTTTTTGGGATTTTTTCTCAGAAACTGCAAATGATAATGAGATAATTCTTCGTATATTTATTCTTTACATATTGAATTATAAAAACAAATTTTTTCCACGTGCTACCGCGAACACTGTTGGGGTCCGCCAGCTGAGTACCGGCCATGTTTTTTTTGGAAGGGTGCGTTTGCGCCATCCTGTGTCCCTGTTCGTCTGAAATGTAATCCAAAAATTGCCCCTTAAAAAGCATTACTCCAATTAAGGGATGACCTATAATGAACCCGATCTGATCAAAATTGGACCCGCGGCATCGTTTTAACTTTTTTTTTCGAAATACGCCCTTTTTTGCTCTAAAAACTCCCCCCAAAAATCGGCTAGTCAATGGAGCGCAATCTCCGTAGGTTAACCCGTGGAGCAAAAAGTTTTGAATACAACAAAACAAGAATCAAGTGAATCGGCCAATTAGTTTCGACGGAATCATGGCGCGATGGTCAAAAAATGTGTTTTCGAGAAAAATGCGTTTAAAGTTTTAAAACCGTGTACGTGACGTAGTGAACGAGACGGATTTGAGGCTCTGTATCTCAAGACGTTTACGAATTTGACAAAATCCGTTCGTATACTTTTTCTATGATAGTTATTAAATATGAAATAAAAAAAAGTTATAAAAATATGAAATAAAAAAAAATCGATTTTTTCAAAATTTACAACTACCCCCTTAAGCTTAATTAATTAAAAAAGGCTGCAATAAAAAAAATTATATGTATAGGTAGATATATTTTTATTTTTATGAGAAGTTTTATTCCTTAAAAATGACGCAAATTATAAAACAATTTTAGGAGATTTTTTTTAGTTTTGGGAGGAAATTTCGGTATTTTTTAAGATTTAGTAGAAAGTCAGTTCAGGAATCTGGCAACGCTGCCAGAAATGAACGCAAGCTATGACGACATGTTTGATAACCTTAAAAAGTAGCAGGTATATTGTTGATTTTTGTTTGAGTTTTTACGCCGGTCCTTGGTCCGAAAAAAATTATTAAATAATTATTTAATACTTATTTTTCAGCTTTCTGAATCACTAAGCCTAAGAAGCATAGCCTAAATATTGTGCAAGATGTGGCTATTTGTCCTATACAATTTTTTATTTCATCTTTTTTTTCTTCAAATGAGATGCACATAAACAAATGTTTATATTAAATAAATGAATTAACAAAATTACAATTTATTTTTTTTACATTTTATGAGGTTATGATTATGAAAAAATTTGTTTTTTGTTTATTTTACCTCAATGGATAAGTAAAACGGATAATAAAAAGTTGTGGGTGGATTACACTTATAGTTAGTAATGAAGTTAGCGTAATAGACGATAGTAATGCAGGGTTAAGAGTGACTAAAGTCGAACTTATCGCAATCACATCATTTATACATACGGCAGATCAAAGCAATAGTTTTATTTTCATAGGTTTCTCCTTGCCGAACGTTTTTTATTTGGTGTTAATTAAGTCGGGAATCGAACCTAGACCTTTCGACTGGTGATTTAATGCACTGACAGCCAAGTACGGTAACTATTGAATAGAAAAGCTAGTCAAATGGGGTCAAGGGGAAATGCACTGCGTCATTTCAATTGCAAACATGGCGCCGTATAACAGAATATTTCATGCACCGTGTTATGCAAACTGATTGACATTTCCCGAATCTGGCATTTGGTGTTGGTCGAAACGCTGGCGCGTGATTACCAAGTTATGTGCAAGGCTACAGCCGCAAGCCACACACGTAACACCACAGCCAACTGGTCGTTTGACGCTTTCCATGCTTACAACTTTCGCCTGCTTACAGTTGACGAGGTGAGCGAGCGAGTGAGCGAAACCCAATAGTGGCATTATGGATTTGTTAGTTAACGAGCGAGCGGCAGCAGCTCACATTTCTCCGCCGGTTAGTTTCGACGCCATTCAAGTGCAGCCGCTTGAGGGCACGTGAAAAACATTGCTAATTGCGAAATAATAAACAGCGCTTACGAGCGCGCGCCGTGAAATTCGGCTTTGTTTAGCTGGAAATTCTGGTTTCAATCGCGGCTACAGCCTAACTTAAAACTGGAAATGAAGTAAAAAACGCTCGGCCGAGCGGCTCGCACGCGCAGCAAGACGCTTCGTCCATTCAGCCGAGCAGCTAACCGCGCCAGCAGCTTTGCTGGCTGCGCAGCAGTGGCTGTGTCTGTTAGTTGGGCTGTTGGTGTGAGCGTGTTTTGTAATCAAGTCGGCGGCGTAATAGGGGAATTGAGTTGAATGCGCGCACGTGTGGGTGGGTGGGCGAGCGGCAAGGTTGCTGCTGCACAGCGGGCCCATACAAAAAAACGTGCTTGTGCGCGTCGTCGGCTTGTTTGCATGGCCAATGTGTGTGTGTGTGTGTCAGTGCGAGGCGGTGTGGCTTTGTGCGGAAGCCACAACAACTGCGGCGCCAACCGAACGCAAACAAGACAAGGCGTGTGAAGAGCGTTTTGTGTGCACAAAGATGCAGTGCCACACGACAAAGCGCTGACAACGTCAGTAACAAAGCCAGCACGACAACAACAAAAACGACCACAAAGACAATGGCAGTAAAATTGTTGCAGTTCTTGTGTGAATGCTGCAGCTGCTGCTGGTGGGCGACGCGCTGCCAAAATGTTGCAACGAATGTACAAAAGTAAAATAAAAAATTTAAATATTTAATATAAAATGTGGCAAAAATGCTGAGTTGTCCTTCTGTGGTTGCTGCTAGCATTTGTTGTTTTTGCTTTGGTGGCAACATTTAAATTTGGCCTGGAAGCCTTTAACGCAAATGATTAAATGGAAAGCCTTAAATAAAAAGTTTGTGTGCTCACAAGCAAACTCACACACACATACACAAACATGCACCGCAATGACTGGCAGCCGTGATAAATGTATGTTGAAACACCAATGGCTGCGATCGGCCGACGCCTCCCGCTTGCCTGGCCAGTGTCTTTAGTGATCTTTTGACGCTTGTCGCAGGCGAGAAAATACGCCAGCCGGCCCGTCAGCCAGCCAGCCAGCCAGCTATCCGGCATACGAGACACGAAAATGTGGCTCATGAACGTCATTTCGCCATAACGCGCCTCGTCGCTGCTGTCATCGACATCGACATCGCCACCAGCACCGCCACCGCTGGCGGTCCACCAGCGAAATGTTTTATGTAAATATCCGCGCGACTTTATACGCGCATCGCATACATATTTCACTTATTTTCCTGAAATATTTGCCTTGTTTATTTTGGCCAAAATAATAAATGCCGCTCGTTTGTCTTCTATGGGTTGTGAAAATCATGTCGAAATCATTTTGCAAATTATTCGGCACCAGCTAAAGCAACACAACGGCTCGCGGCTGACGGCTCACGTTCATGTGTATGGCATTGTGAACGATTATATCGCACAGTTAACGAGATCACTTGCGTGCACGCAATTTAGCGGCTAAATAAATTGGACAAAGGCAAAACCGTTGGATTCGATGTAGAATATGTTGTGGCCTCAGACTGATTCCATTTCAAGTGCAACTCGAAAAATAACCCAAAGTATGCATCGGGGTTTTGTGCTAATATAAATGAACACTTTTGAATATCTGTAGATTTTAAACAATTTCGAATAATAACCTTGTAGACGCTTTAATACTACAACATGTAATGTAATGTAATGATTATGGGTTGGGTCCAAGCCTAAAGGGTTTATTGTGCCCCTTAAATCATCTGGTATTTTATATGCTCAGGTATCGAATCAGACCTTTCTGTGATATTTGCATATCAGGTCCTCTTCACCAAGGCTATGTTTCCCCAAAAACTTTGCACGTCTGTGTGTGAGGGCAGAGCAATTGGTGATAATGTGTTCCCTTGTTTCATCACTTTCATAGCAGAATCTGCAAGTTCTGTTGTCGGTAAGGCCAAGTTTACAGAGATGGTTGTTACAGAAGTGGCCTGTCACAGCACCACATAGAGTCCTAAGTTGGCTTCTGTTGAGATCTAGAGCTGAAATGGCTATCTCCTTGTTAAAGTTTAGGTCCTTTTTGGATTGGTGCAGACCATGGCTCAATAATAAGGTTGTAGCATCCCGGCAACACCAAAAACCACATGTATTTTGTTGGTAGGATTGGGAGAAACTGAAAACAAACAAAAGTAATTGTTGCCAGACGGCGCTGTATTTCGAGTGAAAAAAGGGGAAAAGTGCTCAGCTCAGGTGTTTTCATTTCAACCGATGCGGCCACACAGCACCACTGCTGACACCGACGATTTTGACAGAAGCGATAAACAATCAGCCGGTGGATCGCTACAACCTTATAATTGAGCCATGGTGTAGACCTTCCGTTATGTTCCAGTATTCTTGTTTATGTTTTTGTGTCCCGTTGCGAATGTCCTGTTTCAGGTAATTTTTACTAAAACGGAACATCGGGGCTGGGCCTATAAATGGGCTCTCTGCGCCGTTGCTGGCTTGCACGTTCGCTATTTCATTGCTTTCATGGCCCTTATGGTATCCAAACCAGAACTACACAATTCTGGGAATCTAAGTTATTGAGTTTCTTCAAAAGGATTTTCGATGGAAAATATTAGCTATCCAAAGCTTTTAATACTGAAAGCGTGTCTGAGAGTATTGTGATTTTTTCTATTCTGGGGTTTCCTTTGGTGATAATAATACTACAACATAATTTACCATTGAATTCAATAGTGATGCATGGATCTGGAATCAGTTCAAGTCTAGTAGTTGTCTAGTTTAGTACATACAAGTCCAATATTAAAGCTGTTGCAGTTTACTAGCTCAGAGCTAAACCGTACGGACGAGAAATACATCATCCCCAATGTGCCGTCTGGTGACTGGGAATCGATATATAAATTATAAAGAACCCTCAAGTGACTTAATGTTTAAAAAAAAACTAGCATTATTGTGATCACCGTTTTCTGTACGTCTAGCCAATCATCCATCTATTTAACCATCCAACAGCTCTGTAAGTCCTTCAGGAATGTCGCTATTGTTAGGCCATAAGAGAGCACGAAGACTAGGAACTGAAAATACAGATCAAACCCCGCAGGACTTGTACACTCGCGAATTTTCTTTAAAGATAATCAACCCAACTCTGTACTTCAGCTTGGATAGAAATCAGTAGTAAAAGATCACTGAAAAATAAAACCAATAACGTCTTAGAGCAAAACGTTGCATGCAGATTCTGTAGAGGAACGGAGGAAACCTTATCCACAGTATTTCAGATTCACTACTTCTATAGGCCGTTTCAGAGTCTGATCTTGTATGGATCGCAAACACATCTAGTAAAGCGCCAACTGTGAAACTGTTGGTATCTCTGGTGTGGGATACGAATGTGCAGCCGAGTTTTCTCAAGCTGATCAGGCAGAAAATATAAAAAAAAATTACTTATTATTTTTGGCAAGAGAGAAAGAAAGAACCAAAGAGAGAGAGAGAAGGAATGCAAGAAAGAGCGCAAGACGAGCGAAATGTGCGGCGGCTGTGCGCTCTCTTGCTGGTGGGCGTTAAGATTTTTATATACACATTAACAGCAAAACCAACAGCAATAGCAGCCAACGACGGTGGCCAACAACAATAGCGGCAATTTATCACTGTGGGATTCTGCGAAAAGTGCTCCAGCGCAAAATGAATAAAAAAGCGAGAATGAAACTTTTGCAAATAGCGCCAGCACACACACGTTTACGCAGAAAACGAACTGGCAGACAGATAGACAGCAGCAGCGCAATTATTGTGGGCGCTTCAGCCTCACATGGAAGCCAGTAGCAGCGTATGGCTTACGGAAAGGGTTATGCATCATTAGAACGGTTGGAGCTGGAGCTTCTGCGGCCTGTGCATGTGTGCGTGCTGGCGGCAGACGAGAGATGAGGCAGAAAAGTGCTGCAAACCATTAATAATGAAATGGAAGAATCCGCAACCAAAGAATCACTTTCGCTTTTCTGCAACTTTTGCGGCCCATGCGAGCAGCTGAGCTGAATACGTTGGCTTATGTAATTAAAAGTGAGGAGCGGCGGAGGGGACAAAGGGAAAGAAGTACAAGTTGGACATACCCGCTCTGAATGCAGCATAAATTTGGCGAATTGTTGTTGTTGTTGGTGGCGGTGGCGGAGCCGTCTGTGCGTGGTGACCGCCGTGTGGCCAAGTGCGACGAAACAAAGTTCTCGCTCTCGCGTGTAGCTGGGAGACACCGTGCGAACGCGCCCCGTTTTTTATTAGCACAGCGACGACGGCGGAGGAAGCTTCGGCCGAACTTGCGAAATTTTTACAATTTTTGCTTTTTTCTTATTTTTTTACGATTTACTTGCGCGGCGGACACTACTGCTGGCTGCTTGTTTAACATACGCGATCCGCGCCCAGTTTTCCGCTTCGTCGGTGTGGGGCTGCAGTGGGGCCGGGTCGGACGCGGCTGTGTTGGGCCACTGGGGCGACGGCACTGGGTGTAGTTGCGAATTGCGTACCTTTGTTGTTGGTTCTATCGTTCCGTCTTACAGGGTGCTGTGCGTTATGGCTTCTGCCGGAGCAAAGAATACCGCGATTCGACTTGATTAAATTCTTTTTTGTGACTTCGATTTATGCCGTCGCGGTAACTGTCGCTGATCGGGTACGTAGGAAACGCGGCGAATGACTCAAACCCGAACTGTGCGGCGTTAACCACCGAATTTCGCCGATTTTACGCACAGTTTTCACGCTGCAGTCGTCAACTTTGTATTTGTATTTTTCTTTGCTCACTGCTTTTCGCTTATATCTTTTGTGCTGCTTATAGCTTTAACTTATTTTCCACTTCAGTTTTTGTTTTCGAAAACTTTTACACACGGCGCACCGTCGGCGAGCAGCAGGCAGCACTAACGGCAGAAGCGAAACTCGTCGGGAGAGCACACAGCGCGCTGCCAAAAAACTTCAATGAAAAGCAAAGCAAAACAGCTACAGCAATGTTAACGTCAACGGCTACGCAACAACAGCAATAACATAACAACAAAGTCGGTGAGCATCTGATTTGGGTGCCAGTGTGGGCGGTAGCGACGTCGTCGCCTGGCGTCGGCTGCTGAGGCGGGCGGGGAGTCGTCGCGGTTGACGCAGCGCAGCTCCGATGACAGCAACAACGCAAGCGCGTTTGTGTGTTGGTGTTTTGTCGCTGGGACGCACGCTGCTGCAGTCAAAGTACGGTGCGGGGCGCGCTGCTGCTATAAATGGCTCCACTCCACTCACGCTGCGCGCTCTCACACTCCTGTGCTGGCTTGCCACCAGCCGTTACTGAAATCGCACAACTTCGCTCTTTGCCTCCACGTTTGGGACGCTAGCTGCTGCTCCACCGCTGGCGCAAAACCGAAATTTCAATTGGTATTTCTGCCAACTAGCGGATCCGTATGAAAACCGAAATTCCGTGCTTCTATTTTGACTCTGAATCCGACACTGCTCTCCGCGGCAGCAGCAGCAGCATTGCCAGTGCGGCCATTCCAACTTGTGCTTCTTGGCAGTGTTGTGTTTGAACCGAACGCTCAGCTGTGCGGGTGGACGCCAGCTGATGGGGCTTCCTCTCGTACAGCAAATGGCATGGCATAGATATAGGCCAAATATTACATACATATATCTTTTATATATATTCGTGTTTGTATGAGATTGTATGCAGTAAAAGTGTTGCATAGAGGTAAAGTATTTCAAGTTTTGAAAATTGGAATATACCCGTTACAAAACTTGACTTTTGTTAAACACAAAAAGTGTAGGTATTAATGCAACCCTGCGAACGGCAGTGCCAGCTTCAATATATTTCCACATATCTTCCGGTAAATGGGTTTTCACCATGTTCCGAATAAACAGTAGATTGATTTATTCTGAATCTAGTGAATTGGAACTATTTTAGATATTTCATTCTTAGTCATCATTGGTTAATTGTTGGCATAAACAGCTCTTAAAACACATTGATTGTTTCACAGTTGAACTGTGGCACGCACGGTCACTGTTAAAATTTACATACCACATACACAATCAGCTAATTTAAATTTAACATTTTATTAGTATCGCATTCAAAGTGTTCAATGGAAATGTCTGGCGTATGCAACACATTTACATCATGTATTTGTTATTTTTCTCGGACAGATGCTTCGAAGAACGCTTCGCGTCCAAAAACAGCGAGTGCACATCATTAATGTCGTCCTTGGTGATCTGTGTGCGACCATTCACTTTGCACATTTGATGCGCCGGCGTCAGTAGTTGTACCGCGTAACGCAATGTCGACGTACTGCCAATTTCACTGAGCCGAGTAAAGGCCGCCTCCTCCAGCTGCAGTCCTTCGGTCTGGGCACGCAGCTTGACGATTTGCTCCATCTCTGACGACGAGTACGGCAGCGTGCGTATTATGAGTAAACGATCGAGTAGATCGAGCGGAATGCCATGCGGGGAGATAATGTCGTTGGTGCCACTGAAAAGCATAAAGCATTAGACTGAATGAAACGTTGCAGCAACTAGGGTTGTGTTACCGTATAACGCAGCGGCCGCGATTGGTGGCAAAGATGACAATCGGCGCAATGGGCGATTCGAGTGACTTGTGCAAGTAGGTGAACGTCTCCAGGTCGAGCATGTGTATTTCGTCGATGAAAAGCACACCCGGCACCAGCTCAGCAATGCCCTGATCGATGTATTTGTTCACCACTTTATTGATTTCCATGCGAAGTTTGTCTGCAAGACAGAAGGAAGTTTGTTATGGCGTTGAAATTTGAAAACTGTGACTGTGCGTACCTGTGATTTCGGTTTTCTTGGGCTTCATCAGCTGTCCCATCATGGAGAGCACGTCCTGACCTCCCTGTGGCCGTGCATTGCTCACATCCAGGTCATGTAATGTCACATCCTGTATGACTTCCTTCTTCTTGTGCACATCGCCTTTAGGCAGCGGCACGTACTCCTCTGTTTCTAGATCGAATTCAGTGGCAAACGTGTCACTGCGTCCCTGCCGCTTTACGGCGCCACTGTTTGCCTCAATGTAAATCACATCACCCACTTCCACTTTCTCCTTTTGCAGGGCTTCAAAAATGCTGGGATCGAGTTTGAGCTGTTTTGTGCCTTTAGCAGTTTTCAAACCGATCACCACGTTGCTAATTGTCTTGCCATAGCCACCCATTGGGTTCTCGGTCTCCACTGGGGTCAACTCTGTGACTTCGCCCTCGTACACCTCCTTCGTCTCGCGTATGCGTAGCCCAATCGAACGGCGAAAGTTCTCCATCAGCACCTCGGTCTTCTTGATCTCGCTGCTGAATACCTCAGAGCCCACCATCGGGCAGAAGGGCACCTTGTTGCCCAGCTCCTGTGCAATAGCCAGTGCAATTGCTGTCTTGCCAGTCCCTGGCGGGCCGGCGAGCAGTAGCGCACGGCCGGCCATTTTCTTTGACTTAATAAGGTCCACGGCAATGCCGGCTGCCTCGCGTGCAGCTTTCTGGCCCACCAGACCGGCGGCTATGGGCAGCGGAGAGCCATCTTCGTCCAGGCCCAGACCCTTCACGTGGCTGTGCGCGGCTATGCGCTGTGTGCGCACTGTACTTTTCACTTCCTCGATTTTCATTTTGCAATGCGTTCGTTATTTAAAATTGTTGTGATTCTTTTTATTATTGATCAAACTTGAGATGTATTTTTCTAGAATATGGAACGAATTTCGTTTGGCGTTTCATTCGATGCACGCTGCCTTTTGTTGCTATTGGATTTTCACCGCACAGCCGGCTGTCATTTGCATTCAGTGGTGAGTTTCGTGGTGTATGCCTGCTTGGTGAGTATTCTAGGAACAGTTTGAGGGTTATTGTTCATTGGTACTCTACAAGGTGGTTTTTGAGAGTACACAAAAATTCGTTAATGGTGCATGCGGAATTCTATTTTGAGGAGGGCCGAAACATTTTCAGCCTAATTTCGTTTGAAATTTGAAACTGTATTTTCCACCCACGTGTTTGAAAATAAACAGATATTTGTTGCGCCACCGATTAGTTTTAAATATTTCTATTAAATGACTTTATTATTTTGTATAATTCTATATCTTTTCACATAATGAAAATGCTAACTACAAGTTAAATAAGCAAATGAAATTAAAAAAGAAATGTAGCATACGAATCGAATCGTTTTACTTTTACAGATCGGGCAGTATGGGGGGACAAGTGCACACCAAATGTTTGTCGCCGTAGGCATCGTCAATGCGTCCAACAGTGGGCCAAATTTTCGAATCTGGCTTCACAAATAGCTGCAATGCAAAAAACGTCATTAAAAAAGAATCAAAACTAGACATGACTTTGGTTGCGCTTACCGCTGGAAATGCGGCCAGTTCGCGCGTATACGGCCTGTTCCATTTATCCGAAATCACTTGGGCCTGCGTGTGCGGCGCCATCTTCAGCGGATTCACCACCTTGTCCATGCGACCTGCCTCTATTTCGGCAATTTCGGCGCGTATCGAAATCAGTGCCTCACAGAATCGATCAAGTTCTGCCTTGTCCTCGGACTCTGTGGGCTCGATCATCAAAGTGCCCGCCACGGGCCAGGACATGGTGGGCGCATGAAAGCCGTAATCCATCAGTCGTTTTGAAATGTCTACTGCCTCTACGTTGGCGGATTTCTTAAGGTCGCGCAAGTCCAATATGAATTCGTGTGCCACCAGACCACTGTTGGGTGCCTTAAAGAGCGTCTTGTAGTGATTCTCCAGGCGCTTGGACATGTAGTTTGCATTGAGGATGGCCACCTGTGTGGCGCGCTTCAAACCACGACTGCCCATGAGTTTGATGTACGACCAAGAGATGGGCAGAATGGCGGATGAGCCGAAAGGCGCCGCCGAAACCACACCGAAGCTGTCCTGCTCGCTGTCTAATAGGGGACTAATAACTGGATGGCCCGGCAGATATGGGGCCAGATGGGACTTCACTCCGATGGGGCCCATGCCGGGTCCGCCTCCTCCGTGTGGTATGCAGAAAGTCTTGTGCAGGTTCAAGTGCGATACATCGCTGCCATAGTCACCCGGCCGGCACAGACCCACCTGAGCGTTCATGTTGGCGCCATCGAGGTACACCTGACCGCCGTGTTTGTGTATCAGATCGCAGATGTCGGCCACGGTCTCCTCGAATACGCCCATCGTGGAGGGGTACGTGATCATGAGGCAGGACAGGTCGCGATCGTGCTCGGAGACTTTGTCGCGCAAATGGGCCATGTCGATGCTGCCGTCGGACAGAATGCGAATGGGCTCCACTTTCATGCCGGCCATTTGTGCCGAGGCGGGGTTGGTGCCGTGCGCCGAAATTGGAATGAGGCACACATTGCGGTGTTGCTCGTTGCGGTGCTCGTGATAGCTGCGTATGGCACGCAGTCCGGCGTACTCACCTTGCGCTCCCGAATTGGGCTGGAAGGAGATGCGATCGTAGCCGGTGATCTCGCACAGGTCTTTCTCCAGTTCGCGGAACATCTGGTGATAGCCCTGCGCCTGCTCGACGGGCGCAAACGGGTGAATGTCGGTAAAGTGGCGGAAGGAGCATGGTATCATTTCGGTGGTGGAGTTGAGTTTCATGGTGCAGGAGCCGAGCGGAATCATAGAGTGAACGAGCGAGATGTCCTTGTTCTCCAGCTGCTTCATGTAGCGCACCATGCGCGACTCGCTGTGGTGCGAGCTGAAGATGGGATGGGTGAGGTAGGGCGACGTGCGCAGGAACTTTGAGCGCTCGATGGCACTGGTGAGTATATCGCGGCTGGCCAAAATTTCGTCAAGCGTCTTGCACTTGAAAATCCACAGCAGGTCGTCGACGTCCTTCGGGCCGACTGTCTCGTCCAGCGCCAAACCCACGGTGCCATCGCTGTGATAGCGCAAATTGATGCGTTTTTGGGCGGCTCGCGACTTGAGCTCCTCGAGCGGCAAGTCGTCCGAGGCTTTCACGTGCAGCGTGTCGAAAAAGTGTTTGTTGTGAATCTGATGGCCGGCGTCTTGCAGGCCGGTCTGCACAGCCAGCGTGAAGTGGTGTATGCGATTGGCAATCGCCTTCAGACCCTCGGGTCCGTGATAGATGGCGTACATGGCCGACATGTTGGCCAGCAGGGCTTGCGCGGTGCAAATGTTGCTGGTGGCCTTGTCGCGACGGATGTGCTGCTCGCGCGTCTGCAGCGCCAAGCGGTAGGCATCGTTGCCGTCCATGTCGCGTGTGACGCCTATCATGCGACCCGGCATGAGACGCACCAGGCTTTGCTTGCAGGCAAAGAAGCCGGCATGGGGACCGCCATAGCCCAGCGGCACGCCGAGGCGCTGCGAGGTGCCAATAGCGATATCGGCGCCCAATTCGGCGGGTGGGCGCAGCAGTGTCAGCGCCAGCAAATCTGTAGCCACAACGACCAGCGTCTGCAGGAAAGTGTGAACATTGAGCACAGATCGAATAGAAGCCACAACAATGGGCGCCATCATACTTACGCCATTTTTGCGCGCCTTCTCTGCTATTGCCTCGAAGTCTTTCACGTCACCATAGGTGTCGGGGTACTGAAGCAGTATGCCCGATATTTCGCGCCCATCCAGATCGGCCTTCTCAATGGGACCGCTCTCAATTAATAGCTCCATGGCGTCAGCGCGCGTTTGCACCACCGAATAGGTTTGCGGATGAATTTTATTGGACAGATAAATCTTCTTGCGTTTGTTGTGTCTATGCAAAAGTAGTTACGTTACAGATAATTACATACTCGTAGATATATATGAGTGTATCTGATTAGTCGGGTTCAATAACACACCTGAGGCACAGACTCATGGCCTCGGCGGCCGCAGTGCCCTCATCCAGGAGCGATGCATTGGCGACATCCAGTCCGGTCATTTCGGCGACCAGAGTTTGATAGTTCAAGAGCGACTCGAGGCGGCCCTGCGAAATCTCCGGCTGATAGGGCGTGTACTGCGTGTACCAGCCGGGATTTTCGAAGACATTGCGCACAATTGTGGTCGGCACGTGGCAGTTGTGGTAGCCCATGCCAATGTAGGAGCGCCAGATCTCGTTTTTCTGCGCTATGTGACGTATGTGGCGTATGAGTTCGTGCTCATCTGTGAAGAAAGTCGACGTCTTTATTAAAGTGTGGGCAATTTTCGAACGATGGTCAAGTGACAACAACAAGCGCAAACTATAAATACCTATGGGGGACTGGAAACGTTGCCAAAATTAGCTAATATGCATTGAAATTTGTGCCGATAACGGTGCCCAATTTCAAAGTCAATGCCTAACAAAACCGATCTTCAAGGAAAGTAGAGGAAAATATTAAATGCAAATCTTATGTGACATGTAGTTAGACAACGCACAAACGTTTCGCCCAAATGACTACACAACAACTGATAACGACAAGCTGACCTCTTAACCGCACAACACCCAACCTTATCATGTTCGTGTACAATCAGTAGGAACACTAGGGGGTCTGACCACTTGATGTCAGTAGAGCTTAATGACACTCTTATTGATTTTGTGGTGGAATTTAACCCGCAAACGCCTGCAGATTATAAATGCGCGTATCTATAAAGATGCATCTATGAAAAGGCTTCAAGCTGCTGTTACTGATTGAAAAGCTTTGAAAAAATTATAACTAGTTGGTTGATTAAAACTTTGCTTGCAATTGGAAACAAAACTTAAAGCCAAAGTGCCATTATGGGAAATATTCTTCATCCTCTACTTGTGTCTTTGACTTTATGCAGGTAGCCTTTTTATACTCACACTCTCCTAGAACAGCTTTCGAAACGTTCTGCCAGTTCTTATCTCATCTTTTACATCTCATAAATGCTTTTCAATCAAATCCTTGTCCTTCTATTCGAGAGTCAAAACTACTTTCACGTTCCAAACTTGCTTTGAGCTCATGTGTCACACTTGGCTTTTCATTTACTTACTCAACGGTTTATCCAAGTCGAGATCTCTATCCAGCTGTATGCGCTTGGGCACTGCCTTCTTGGTGAGTTCCTCCAGCGACTGTAATATTTTGATGGCAGTGTTTTTAGCACACACTCACAAATATTTTGCGTTTTATACCTTGAAGCCCAACGTATCCAACATGGACACTACATCGGTTTTGCGCGGTCCAATGTGTCGACTGGGAAAGTCGGACTTGGTTGGAAAGAGCACCTCGCCGACGGGCAGTGTGGCCAGGCGGCGTGCCAGCATGAGCTCGTGTGGCCGGTGCCAGCTCTGCGCAGGCGAGATTGAGCACAAGGAGCGCGTGCTTTTCAGCGTAAGACGTTGCATATTTCAATGGAAAATATTGTTGTCAACAACAAATTGAATGCAATCAACAAATATTGCAGCAATTTCACGAGGCGAATTTTGAACGAAATTGGGTTGAGGCGCAGAACAGAAGCGCTGTTGCCGACGATCGTTGGCCCAAGACTGAACGCCTCTCTGCGGTGTTACGTTGCTAGTGGACAGACAGGGGCTTATCAGCGCACAGTGGCGCTGAAATTTCCATTGAGCGAAGTGGCTTATCAGCCTGGCCTGGCAGGTCTCAATGAGCCGCCGTAAGCGCGTACAGTGCACTGTGATTCGTTCCACAGACAAAATTCAAAAAATTTATAGTCTCAGAATTTAACGATTTTGATGTCATTTGAAAGTTAAAACTCCAACTAAGAAAACCCTAAAAATTAATTAGTGTGTGTGCAAAAGCGGCTCAAAGTTGAAACTTTTTTCACAAAAAATGTAAACACATATTTTCTGTTTTTTAGTCTATTGATTAAAAAAATTGTAAAAATACATCGTTATCAAGAAGTGCCTAAATCTTTCAATATAGATTAAGAAATGATGTGGCCATTTTCGCTTTTAACGTTTTCTGAAAATCTGTAAAACTGAGGCTTTTACTTCACTTTTAATTCAAAATATTTTTCTAAATTAAAAATCTGAAAATTGGCAAAACTTAAAGGAAAATATCTGAAAAGTATGTGAAAGTATGTTCCTGGATTTTTTTTATTTTAAAAAGCATTGTTTCTCTGTCGAATAATGTAATTACATCCTCCGATATCTTCCGATCTCAGAAAATAATTATATTTGAAAAGTGGTCTAAACACCTATTTTTCGACAAAATGTCTTTTTTTCATCCCTAAAAGTATGCAATCAGCATGAAAAATTGAGAAAACTGCAAAAAAGCAAAACATACGTCTATTATTATCGTTTTTATTGCAAAACTAAAGGGTCCTAAGACAATTTCTGTTAGTCTTTGCAATTATCAATGTTGACGCTACCGATTAAATGTAAAATCTGAAAAATCTAGCCAACACTTGGTGCTATAGCTCTCCAAAAATTACGAAATTTGCAAATTTAAGTCTCAGGCATTGCCAAACTACAAAAGTTTAAGAAAAACAAAATAAAGATTTCAATTCAGCAGACCATGATTAACTAGTATACCAAATTTTATGAAGAACGGACCACTCCTTCTAATTTTGTCCCGTGGTTGTATGGAGTCGAATCACTGTGCAGCGGGTCAAAGCGAAAGCGACAATTAAAACACATGCACAGCTCTGTTGTCATCTCCATAATGTTGGTATGTATATTTTTTGCATTTGTTATTTTGTTATAATTTGCAAAATAAACTCTACAATTGTTGTAATAAATATGTTCTTGTTGGCGCAAAGTGTAATGATGCAATTGCACGAATCGTTATTACTTAAAACATTATACATAAATTAACATAAAAAATATAACACTTGACATAACGTAAATGTACAGCGACTACTAGCGCCACGCGACGAATGTCGCAGTTGCGTATTACAAGTTTTAAATTACTAAACTAAATACAATTGTATAAATACATATAATGTCATAAACACGATAACAAATTCAAACCATTCGGTTGGCCGCTGTGCCGCAGCTGATGTTAACAATTGGCCTATTGGCTGTATTGGAATTTTTTGCTATACTATATGCCGCATCGTTTAGATTCAAATACATAACGACAATAATGCTCAATATTGTATATAATACAATGTCTTGTAATCCTTTTGATTTCGACGTGAAATTCATACATACATACGTCGTGGTTACTCTATTCGAAGCGATTGCGTTCCGAATTGAAATGTGCTGTCGGTTTGCTTCGGCTAATTGCTTTTCAACAGCTGCAATAACAATCGAAACTAATCGTTACAAATGTTTAACTAATTTGACAAGATTTGTTATTATTTTGATATTCGTTTTTCACTGTTTGGTAATTCAGTCATTAACACTTAAATATTTAACTGCACGCAGTAATAATTGTTGTAACAGTTTACGAGTACTTGAATTGAAATTGGGAAATTGAGATATCCAGCAGAGGATCAAGGGATCGTAGGTAATCTTTTTTTAGGTCTAAGCAAGTTCAAATTTTGTTAATAGGTTTTTTAAGTTGTATCGAAATGAAGTAATTTACTATATATATCTGTATATACTTTATGTATCTATGTATGTAAGTATGCACTTTGAGTAGGCTCAAGAGATGCTAAGTTGCTTTAAAAGTTCTTCGCTTAGATGAGGTAATGGTGTGGTTAAGCCCAAAGTCAGGTGCACAGCATCATTCATGTGAGGAGTGTTCGAGTGTGTGGGCGGTGGCGGGTGCGTCTACTTGAAGTGGTGCCGAGTGGTGTGAGTGCTTCAACATTACTTCAACGGTTCGATTAAACATATTCATGTAAGTATGTATATGTGTATGTGTGTGTGTGCCTTACTGTTAGTTGTGTAATGTAGTTAAGTTTTGGTTAGTTTATGCGTTCCATTAAATATTGCTTCTTAGTTGAAAGGTCATGCACGCACTTTGGCGTCGGCGAGAATTTAGTGTTAGTGGATAGTAAACGGTTATACAATATTTAACTTGGTTTTATAAAGCAGAATATCTCTAACAAACTTCGACAACCTTTGCTAATTGATTTCAAATATGAATCGAATCACTTGTGTATCTATGTGTGAGTGTGTATGCCTTTGAGACTATAGTTCTTCGAAAAGAATACTGTATACGTTGCGTACAGTAAATTGATTTCAAGGCGCCTGCGACTTTTTGTCTTTTCTTATATTAATATTAAAAGTGCAACAGAATTGCATGGAAGCATTAACCCTTTCGAACCGAAAGTTGATTGGGAGTAAGTTCAGCTGTTTGCTGTCTAAGAGCAAAAGCCTCGACTGTCTTCTGTTAGTGCGAGTAGATACTGTATCAACAAATTCATGCTTTCAAAAGAGAATTAATAACAAATATTATGGAAAATATGGAAAATAAACTCGTTATTGTTTGTTAGAGTTGGTTGTGTAAATGTTGCAGTATTTTTCAAGAATACGTTAGTCCACTTTTTCTTATTTGGTTAAACTTGATTGGTAAGAAAAAGTGGGTATTTGAATACTGTTTGTAGTTAGTTTTTAGAATGAAGTCTTGAAGTTTGGAAAGTCAAAGTTTTTGCGTTTAAATTCGATCTAAAATGAACAATTCACTCTAAGCCCTATCACCTAACCTATATTTCCATCCTGAACTAACGCAATGCCTCTTAGTGGGGATTATTATTAAACCTTGGATCACATTCTTTTCTTCCGTCCAGCTATCTCAAGACTGCGTCTAACTTACTTACGAGCCTCGTTCTTCTCTGGGCTCTCAAAGACGACATTAAGTCGCTGCTGAACCTTCACTTTCTCACTGTTTACGTTTACGTCGACTTGAAACACTAAGAAGTTGTAACTGGTCCAGCTAGGAACCCAACTTGTTCAGACAGCTTAGCTAATCTAACCTAACCTTACACGATAGTGTGAAAGTGTTCAACAGTGCCCAAGAAAGAAAATGAATTGTTCTGGTATTTTTGTTGGCAAAAATAATATTAGATTAGAAGATTAACTGATAAAAATAAAAAATCTAAAACTCACATCAAATGTAAACATTCAGAATCGAAAGGGTTAAGCATGAAATTATGATTAACAACCAGACAGTTGCATTCTTTGAATGAAATTTTATGTGACTGCATAATTTTAATATAAACAATTAAAAATAAGAGAAGATAATGCCAACTAAACCTGAAATAATTGCAGGCCCTTTTTCATGCTCAATATGCGAAATGTTTAATTTTCCAAATAACAGATTTTATTTAATTTTTCGTTAAATGAAAAGTGTCAGAAAATTGAATCAACGATTTTTTAAACCTACCAGACATAAAGCAGTAAGCATGATCAATAAAGTATGAAGAACAGGACCCTGTATATGATATTGAATTCGACCTAACTGCATATATAACTTTTTTATATCCTCCTTTGTTACTTAATGAAGCTGTAACGTTTTGAAAAATTAAAAATGCCCAAACGTTTAGTGGCACAGCAAATATTTGAAAATAATAGGACATGAGTACCACTGTCACTCGTTTCGAGTTAAAATCTTATGTTTATATATGTTACATGCTTCTTTTTATATTGAATTCTAAAGAAATTGTAGGTACCAGTTACGTTTAGGCACCAAATATAGCTACATGAAAAAATGTCAGAAGCATTTCAGAAAATCGCCTTCGGGTGATTGCCTATAAATGAATTGAACTCGCCAATTAAGCATACGAATTATGTACACACTTCTCTTTTGATTTTGAAGAATATTTTATGATTTTAACATGCTTAAAAAAATTCACTTACAATAAAATTCTGAATCTGAACTTTTACTAGAAATCAGCAAAATATTTTAATTACAAGTTTTAGTATTATTATTTAAATCGACGGGTTTTCCATTGAAATCGACTGGTTTTGCCGCATTGAACTTGAGAAGGTTTTCAACAATGGTGAAATGGATTGAAACCATATCGATAATGCACATGTTCTCGTTTTTCGAGCGCCCGACATTAGATTACAATGGGACAATGAAATCATTGTGATCCAGTAACATTTCGATATAGAAAAAATTCCTTTTGTTAATTTGGACAATCTAAATTGTTGTTTGTACGCTTCCAAGATCTCAAACAATTTAATCAAACACCTTTAAGCGCTGATTTCAAATAGGATCCAATTTTTTGTTTAAATTTTTTTACCACTTCTTAATGCATTAAAAGTCCATAGAAATTCGTCAAAACAATGCAGTTTTCGTTTGAAAGCAACTAAAAATCCAACTACGCGATGGTAATCAACTAGAACTATGGTATTTCAAGTTTGCGTTTTATATATCTAAGTACGCGTGCACTCGCATTCTAGTTGCGGGTCCTCTAGCTACTCGTAAACTTTCTTAGCTACGGTATAAATATAGGTGTCTCTCTTGCTAAAAAGCTGTTAACGTCGGTTAACTGGCATCGTCTGCACTCACTCTCTCTCTCTCTCTGTCGCTCTTGCTCGCTCTACAGGAGCAGTCAATGGGGAAATTAAATTTTAGGCAGCTCGGCGGCCGTGTTGTTGTTGTTCAAAGTGGTAGTGTAAAGGCCAAATGAGTATGGGGTTCCATCGTTGTTAGGCTGTCGCGCCGTTAGTGATGCAAGCGGCTTGTAAGCGCCCGTCGTGTAGTACGGCGACGGGGCTGAGTTGGTGGCGGTGGCGTTGGTGGCGGTGCTGTTACCAACCGTGCTCAGGTTGGAGTTGTAACTAGTGTTGCTGGTGGTGTTCGACATCGTGTACGTCATTGGCCGATTTAAACCTGTAAAACCGTGGCTGTTGTTGGTGTTGGTGTTGGCTAGCGGCATCGGCACGTCACTAGCGACAGCAATTGTTGCAATTGCATAGTTTTGTACTTGGGTGGAGGAAGTGTCGGTTAGACTGGCTGATGTTGTTGTTGTTGTTGTGGTTGTTGTCGTCGTTGTTGTTGTCGTCATGGGCACAGACCCTAACCCAGCTACGGTTGTAGAAGCAGATTTGATTTGCATGAGAATGTTGTCGCAACTGCGTATACGTAGGTCCAGGTTAGAGGCATCGGTGACCGATGCTGGCATCGGTAACCTTGAGGGCAAAGCGTTTTCGTGTGCACAAAAATTACCTGTGGGCGTGGTCGCCGAATTCTGTGTGGTGGTAGTGATCAAGATGGAATTGAAGGAATTGGTGGTGGTGGTGGTGGTGGTAGTTGTGGCGGTGGTGATGTTCGGTTGGGAAGCAGAGGCGACAGTGCTATAAGCACTACTCCTACCGAGCTGGTAGCTACCGGCCATTGAAGTACCAGAACTGTATCGGCTTTCAATTCCGTAGTCCGTAGTGCCGATAATACTGTCTGCTCTGGCTGTTGTGGTGGTGGTTGTTGTAGTTGTTGTTGTTGGTGGTTGTGGTGGTATCGTTGTCGGGGAGAGTGCGTTGTAGGTTTTGGTACTGTTCGTGGCACTGGCGCCGAGAATGTCCATGTAGCTGTTTGCTGTCATCGACGGAGATATCACCGGCGATCGGCTGGGCGGCCGCGAGAATTTCTTCTCGATTTCTTTCTCCGCCAACAGACGATCGTAGAATGTGGAGGTGACTGTGGTGTGTCGTATTTCTAGTTTGCCGGGGGAGTACACGGGTGCGTTGGAGCGTCTGTGCGGGTCGTAGCCGAGCAAATTGTCCGATGTGTGGCGATACGTTGCGAGCGGTCTGTCCAAATCCAGTACATTAATGTTTCGCATTGTTGTTGTTGTTAGTGTTGTTGTTATTGTTGTTGTTGTGGCTGTGTTGTTGGAAGTGTTTGCTGTGTTGCCGGTGTGCAAAATCGTCATCTCCGTCGATCCATATGGAGACCTCAACGGCGATCTGGAGGCCGATCTTGAGTTTGATCTTTCGCTTTCATCACATTTGTATGTATCTAGTTGTCTATCTACTTTATGAAACTTAGTTATACTACCACTACTTAATGCGCTACGATTATCAAAAAAATAATTTGGCAACATATTTTCACGTCTTACCCTACTCTCGTACTCTTCGCGCTCCTCGTCGTGGCGGCGGCGCGGTGAAATCTCCCGGCGCAGATCCCGATTGGAGCGGTGATGCAGTGGGCTGGCCGCACGCAGTGGGCTCGTCGAGCGTATGGAGTCGGCCGAGCCCATCGAACGGCCGAGATAGTACTCCGAAGGCCTCTGGCTGTGATCCGAGACGCGTATTGACGGCGTGTAGCCGCGACGGCCGCGGCTTTCGGATCGCGTCAGGTCTTCCAGTGAGCTCTTTTTGCTGGCGAAGTGAATCGAATCGGAGAAGAGGGAGTCGATGTAGCGCTGACATTTCTCCTTGCGGTATGGTTTCTCCTCGCACAGCGAATCGATGGATTTGATGGTGTTTTTGATGGAATCCAGGCGCTCGTTGATGTTGTCGTTCGTGCGTAGGGGAACGCCAGTGTGGCTGCCAGTGCGTTGCAGCGGCGATGTTTCCTGCAATAAAGTTTACACCCAATCACTTTCAATACTAAGCGATTTCGATCTGAATCGTTTTCGTTACTCACCCTCATCAGTCGACTTCCCATGGCGTCAAGGCCTTCTGCGGCGGCCATTGCTAAAGCTCCACTAATGCTGCTGTTCGAATCTGCAAGAGTCTTCTTAAGAATACGATGTAGCATTTTAGAATTTTCTTCAATAATCTGCAATGCGCCATCAGTCTTGCCCACCATTCGTTCGGCGTCGCTTCGGGGAATTTCGGACCATGATTTCGGTCTGTACTGCTTTTCGTCATCGCGGAATCTGATCGACTTTGGACTTGTCGATCTGTAGTAACCATCGTCAGTATGTTCACGTAGTGCTGACTTTGGTGTAGTGGATCTTGGAGCATCCACGCGTCTGGGGCTCTCTTCGCGCGACTTGGTTGTTTTAAATTCCTCGAAGGACAGCGAAGGTGACACCACATCTTTTAGCTTCTGGTTGAATTCTTTGTACGTTTTTTGAGTTTTAAAGTCGAAGCATTGATCTTCCTCAAGAGCGCGCATACGCGCCTCCAACTCTTCGGCCGTTGGCAATTCCTTTTTCGTGGGCGATGTGACCAGAGTTTCCAGGCTATGTATTGGTGTTCTGGGTCTTTGATTTTCGGCCAGCTTTTGTCGTTTGAGGTCATCGATAGTGGGAGAGCGTGAACGTGCTCTGCGAGGTGGCGATGGAGTTATCCGCTTCTCGTCTAGGACTCTCATTCTGTGCTCCAACTCGCCGGTGGTTGGTATGTCGCTACTATCGGGACTGGCATCAAGCAGCATCTCGAGTGGGTGGATAGGCTGCTTCATGTCCTTCTTCGACTTGGCATTAAGGGATTCCTTTGACTTGGATCGTTTTAGATCCAGAGCGCGATAGCGATACTCAAGATCTTCTGTGCTCGGAATTCTGGTCTCGTCGGCAGTTTGACGTGCTGGCGACATGTGTCTTTTGGGGCTACGTGAAGTGGGCGCGCGGGTTGGCGACGTGTATGGAGTTTTCTCCTTTGTGCGCGATGGCGATGTATAGGGCGACCTGGGCTTTTGACTTTTAGTTGGTGTGGTTGCGGGCGCATCACGTGCAGTCTCAAACGGTTGGGGGTTTTTGTCTTTGTAGGCAGCAATAGCATCGGGTATCTCATCTAAGCCTTTCCCTTCGCATAGTTCCAAGAACTTGGAAAGGTCTTTTTCGTGCGAGAGTGAGTACTGCAATTTGATTTTGCGTTCGATTTCGCCCAAACGCTGCTCAACATCGATTTTTTCCACATCTTCCAGGAGTTTAATTTGGCGCTCCAGTGACCTGAATCTGGCTTCTAGTTCTCTCGTCGACGGCAGGTGTACCGTTTTGCGTTTCAGATGGCGTTTAACGGGATCCGGTCCCCAATCATATTCCTCTTCGGGTTTGGGTTTGGCCTTTTCGACCTCTTTATCTGCGTTGGCGTAATCCTCTATTTCTTTTGACAATTTCGACAGTTCTTTAGACTCTTCTGAGGGGCTTTCATTGGCAGTCTGTGGCATATCGCTTGCTCGCAGCAGTTTACCACCTTCGCATTTGATGAGATTTCTTTCGCTGAGTTGCTTCTCGAGTGCCTGGAAGAGACCTTCCAGTTCCTCGGTGTTGGCGCGCGTTAGACGGCGCACTTTCACAGCCTTCGGTTCATTGTCCAGCAACAATACAAGTGTCTTATTGTTGGGATCAACAGGGCCAACTTCGATGGCACTTGCAGCTGATGCGGCTTGGTCGCTGAGAACCGTTTCAGTTGCTTTAGTCGGCGTTTTTGCAAGTTGACTTTCTTTATTTTCGTCCTTAAGTTCAGACGCTTTTTCAGTAGGTGAATCTGCTCGTTTTGCAGTCTCCACTTTGTTCTCTTTTTCAGCTGATGCATTTGCGGTCACATGAGGAGGTCCCTTATCCACAGTGCTGTCCTTTTCTGAAGTTGTACGCTGTTCCTTAGTTTTGTTAATTGCAATTTCATGGGCATTTTCATTTTGTTTTAGTGGTTGTTTTTTCTCAATCGCTTTCTCGTCTGATGCTGTCTTTTGTTCCGAAGAGTCCATGTTTTGTTTTTCTTGATTCACTTTAAGCGATGATTTCTCTTCTTGTTCCAGTTGTTTGGTTTCTTCGGTGTCTTTCGAAACATTATTTTCTTCTTTTGAATTCACTGGTTGCCCAGAGCGAGCGATTTGTTGATTTTCTAAGGTCTTCTCTGCTTTCAAGTTTCCTATTTGTTTTTCTTTCAGCACTTTCTCGCCATTTTCCGGAAGCTTGGTCTCCTTTTTGTCATTTTTAAATTCCTCGTTCAACACATCTTTTTGCACTTTTTCCATCACTATTGGCTGCAGTTCATTATCAGCGTTTCCTCCTTCCTCATCTTTATTGGGTTTCGATTCAACAGTTTGTGGATTTGCACTAAGCGGCTTTTCTGATTTCGACGAGCTTAGTTGTTGTTCAACCATTTCCAAGCGCTTTTCTAATTCGGCAGTGGTAGGCAAGCTGGCCGCCTCCGTCTTCTTCGCCGTGTCTTCACCATCTTTATTCAGCGTCATCTTAATATTGATGCTTATGTTGATGGGCTTATGTGAGCCAAATTCGTCCAGTTCCCCAAAGTGCGTGTACCGTACCAGCTCCTTGCCGGTGGCATCAATGGTCTCGGTGCTCAGCCGGCGCGGAGAAGCGTTCTCCTCACGGCCTTCTTCGGCTCTTTGCCGAACAGCCTCTAGTAACTTTAAGCTGTTTTCACTTAACTGTTTCTCCAGTGCCAGTACGCGTTTTTCCAGCTCCTCAGCCGAGCGCTGATTGCCAGAAGTAGAGGGCGACTCGTCGTCGGCTGGCTTCTTCGGTATGTCGACAAAGTGTTTTCTCGATGCTACTTCGGAATCACTTGCACAGCGCTGCTTGTAGAATTTCTTGATCAGTTGTCTTTCCAAAAAGAGTAAACGGTTTTCAAGATCAGCTCTTGATGGTAAATCGGAGAAACGACGAACCATTTTGTTGGATGGGCTGTGCCACGGTTCGTAATTTTCCGATCTAAAGAAAGCGGAGTTTGCATGTGCTTCCGAGGTGCCATCGACCTTGGCTGAAGAGCGTGGCCCGGTGGCTGCTGCAGACTGTGGGGGTGGCGGCTTTCGTTGGGGATTGATGTCGCTGGGTTTTAGGTTTCCGTCGTTTGGCTGAACTTTGATTTTGCTCTGGAATTCTTCAATTAGTGCGCGCCGCTGTTCATCAGCCACCAGAATAGAGGGCGACATGTCCGCTGAGTTTGCCTTAGGCATGGGAGGTGCATCGGGGATGGTAGCAACGTTCGAGGTGTCAGCTTTTAATTTAGCCTCAGTGGGTGAAGTTTCCTTCGATTTAACGTCGGAAGTTACTGGTGACTGTTTTCTGGTTGCTTCCAGTTTCACCTCAGCTATGTGCTCAGTAGTTTCATCTTTTATAGTTGTTGATGCGTCCACATGCTCACGAGTCTTATTGAGGTCTTCGGTTTTAGCTTTATTCGTGCTCGATTGTTGCTGTAGTGCCTCGAAACGGCTTTCCAAATCCTCCGTTGAAGGTGGTTCTTTTGTTGTCTTTTTGGCCACTTCTTGACTGCTTTCGGGAATGTCTTTGCTACTAGTGGAACTTTTGGTGTCGTCTGGCTCATTGGATTCTTCAATTAGAGACGTTTTTCTGGTGTCAGCTGTCTCATTGGAATGTTCTGTTCTTCCAAAGCCTTTCTCTATTATAGCTTTAGTGCTCATGCGCCGCTTGAGAGACTCGAAGCGCTTCTCTAAATCTTCTGTCGACGGCGGCTCCGATGCTCTTCGCTTGATTAATTCACGCTGTGCTCTTTCTTTTTCGGTCTCTTTAACGTTTTCCTTGACATGTTCTGCTATTTCACTCTCTTTCTGTTCTTCGTTTTGAGTTAGTTCTTTATTTATAGCTTTACATTTGTTTTCAAAACATTTTATCGATTTTGTGTTTGGTTCGGGTTCTCTCGATTCTCCTTCTGCGGCATCTGCCCTGGAAACTTGTTGCGCTTGCTCGGTTTTTTCTGTTCCTGCATTTGCTACCGTTTTTTCGGCGAGCTTTTCATTTATAGCTTTACACTTTGCCTCAAATGAGTTTAAGGATTTTTCAGCTTGTTCTTCATTATGCGATTTTGAGTCATGCTTCTTGATGCTTGCAGCATTAGAGGTGGATGCTTCTTCGTGCAGTATTTCGTCTTCTCTTTGAGCTTGACTTGATTTTCGTTTCGGTTCCATTTCACCCTCTAAGCTTGCGGTACTCATTTGTTTTTCCAAGGCCTGGAAACGTTTTTCCAATTCTTCTGTGCTTGGCGGAGACTTTTTCTTGGCGCCTTCGATTTCTTTATCTTGTTCCTTCACTTTCTTATGCTTAACTTCCATGGCTTCCGTTTCATTTCTAGACTTGGGTGTTTCCGATTCTGCGCGTAACTTCGAGCTTGCTGGCGTTACAGCTTCGGAGTCTTTGAAGTCTTTTGGGCTTGCGGCTTCTTCAGCGCTTTTTGTTTTTTCCAAAGTTTCTTCGCTTATTCTCCTGCTTTGATTCGGTTCATCAACTCTGTCACCAGCTGTGCCCTCGGCTTTATGCTTTATGCTGCCGTCTTTTGCTTGATCGTCAGGCGGTTCTTTCTTGGTTTTCGAAGGGCTTGACTTCGGTACGCTCATTTTCCGCTCGAGTGCATTGAATCGATCCTCTAATTCGGCGGTTGAGGGTAGTTTCCTCAAGCGTGGTCTGTCGCCACTGTCTGTGGCTGGCGCTGCTTTATCGGCGGCAGCATCTGCATTAACGGCTGCCTTACTGTCGCCAACTTCCAAATCTCTTTCACTTTTCTCTGCTGGCGTGTTGGGTGGTGTATGTGCGTCTTCATTCTTCTTATCGCCACTGTTTTTCAAGTTGATTGAGCCTTTGCCGGGTAAACTATTTGAGCTTAGTTGCCGTTCCATTGCATTGAAGCGACTTTCTAGATCAGCGGTAGAAGGTATGCGATGGCGGCTGGGTTTTGTGGGCGAATCCCCCGCTGAGTCCTTTACGCCGTTGGTTGTGGAATTATCTTTCTTGATAGAGCTTTCTATTATTTCCCTATTCTCACCCCGACCAGTGCTGAACTGCCTCTCCAGAGTGTTGAAACGCTCTTCCAGATCGGTTGTCGAAGGAATCTTTTTATGAATATTTTCTGTGCTAGTCACATCTTCAGTTTTCGTCTGCGATTTCAGTTTGTCTTCCGCACACTTCTCTGAACTCAAACGCCGTTCTAAAGCTTGAAAACGCTCCTCAATATCAATTGTCGATGAGCGAGTTAGTGTGAGCCGCCGCGGATCTCTGCGCTTTTTACTTGCATTGCTCAGTGCAGTTTGTTTGTCTAATGGACTTCGTTTTCCTCGATGTTCAACATCTTTTGCTTCACGAAAATTTTCTTCAAAATGTTCCCTTGTTTCGCCAGGAATGTTATCGTCCCTTGTGTGACTTGCAAGTCGACTATTTTCCTCGTCTTTGATCTTTTCTTTGCCCAAGCTGGTGGACAACTCGTTTGTCGCTTCCGCAATGAAAGCAGCCGACGACTTCTCCGAGTAGTCTATCAGCAGTTCCATGCGTCGGTCAACGCTTGCCACGTCCTCTTCGCTGGATTCTCTCAACTTTTCCACACTCACTGTGTTCTCATGGCTTTCTTTCAGCATCTTAGATTCTGGGCTTACGATCACAGTAACTTTGTTCACATCGACATCTTCGGTGTTGAGCACCTCTCGCGATTCATCATCCTTGTCCTTGTAAGCATCTCGTATGCTGTCTTCCTCATTCAATGAGTAAAACAGATCCAACTTTGTTGGTCGCTCGACGCTATTCACTCTCTCGAAGTACTCGTTAGTCACTCCATCGTCACTAACATTGAACTTCCGCTGGTCATCGCCATCGCCACTGCCCAGTGAGTTGGTCGAGTCCAGAAACGGCGGCTTGGGCGTCGGCAATGGGCTAATAGTGGTGTTGTTCAGGTACGACGATATGTCAGGCATGGGTGAGAGTTGGCTTGTGCTCGTTATTACGGGCAGCTCCAGCACATCGGTTTGCACATGCAGTGGCCCCAGCTGCGTGGTTGCCAAGTCGCCAGCAATAGTCGAGTATTTTGTTGTCGACCAATCCAAGTCGGCAGCACACTTGTAACCCAGCCGATCACTTTCGGTGGCGCTGTCCTCCTCCTCCTTCAATAGGTCATCATAATTTTGGAGACACGTAGTTTTCTGTTCGTCGCCGCTGTGTACCGGCGACTCCATTAGAGTGAATGGGATTTCAGCGGAAGAAGGTGCCCACGATTTGGGGCGCTGGCGTTCTTTGTCGGCGTCGTGGCCGGGCTCCGTTAGCTGCTGCAGCCGCGCAACGGCTTCCTTCTGCTTGCGCGACGATTTGGATTTCCGTTTCGGACTGTTCTCGATGGAGGAGGAATGCGTCTTATCGCCCGTCGAATTGGGATCATCCTCATCGCAGAGGCTGGTGTCTGTGCTCGACGCATCGTCGTCGTCTTCGCTTTCCTCGCTGTACGACGATGAGTCGCTCTTGCCCACGCGGCTGCGCAATTTCTGCGACTTGATTGCAGCCTTCTCAGCGCCTTCCCTCATCAAGGTGGCCCGATCGGCTCGTATCTCCTTCCACGTGAGACTATCGCGGCGACGCTTGGTCAGGTCGGTGTCGCGCCAGTGCAGCGTCTCGCCACGCCGCAGCTGCCGCTCCGGCGGCTTCGTCTGCAACACTATGGGCAGCGACGGTTTTCTGGCGGGCGGCACAGCGCCGAGGGGCGGGCCTACACGTCTGCCTTTGTTGGTCACAATCGCCGAGCGTCCCAAAAGCAACTGATTGACGGGCATGGCAATGGGATTCTGCGGCGAGGCGCCCTGGCGTGCGGTGGAGCAGGCGGTGGTGAGTATGATGTGCGCTTGTTTCTGGCGCTCGCGCAGACGGTCGTACTGCTTCTTCAGCAGCGAAATGTCCAAAGCAAGCCGGTCTTTGTTCTCGGGCGCCTGCTTGGCAGTGCCGGACTGACCGTGCGAGCCGCGACGTACCCACGGTATGCCCCAGACGGTGGCCACAGCCAGCTGGGACTCCTCGTCCGAGCCGGGTTCTTCGTCGTCGAAGTAGAATCTGCAAAGAAAGTGTGCAATCAAGGTCAAACAAAGATAAATCGCATAGTGAGATTATCCTTACTGTAGTCCTTGATTGTGGCGCAGCGGGGTGATGTTGTAGAGGTGCTTGTCGCGCAATTTCTGTATGTCGGGTATGGCGCCCAGCTGCACAACCTTCTCGATCAGGCCGTTCGAGTCGATAAGGTGACCGTTCAGAAGTTCACTCGAAAAGGAGCCCATCTTGCAGTAGAAATCGTCGGCGGTGCGCGCGCTCAACACACGTCTGCAATTTGTAAAATAACAACGTTATGGACAAATAGTCGAGGCACCAATGACGCTTACTCCTCCAGCAGGCTCCACAGCACGAGCGCCGTTCGCAGCAGCACATCGCTGCCCTCGATGAGCACCAGATCCCACACGCGCAGCACGCACGACATGGGCAGACAGGTGCAGAACATGGTGAGGAACCATTGCATTGTGAAGACGTTGGTGAGCGGCGGCTCGTAGGCGTTCTCGATGGGCCCCTGCAACTTCTGCAAATGCTTGGCCAGGCGCGGCAGCTTCGTTTGCATCAACTCACGAAATACACCCATGTCCGCCTGCAGACCGCCCATGGAGCCGCAGAAATAGCCAGCTGGCAGCACGCCCTCCACCAGATAAATCATCACCTTCATCGATTCGGACTCCTCCTTCTCCATCACCTGCAGTATGAGCGCGCCCAGCATGTTGAAACCCTGTGCGGAGTGCGGAGCAAATTAAATTCAGCAACTGCTGGCCGGATATTGCAAGTCTACCTGACAGTAGCCCACTTCCGGATTGTAACGTGCGTAGCCCAGCAAAATGCGCTTCAGCTTGGCCTGGTTGATGGAACCGGCGGGGCCGGTGCACAGATTCGAACCAGTGCGATGGAGATCCTGTTGATGGGAGAAATTAAATCAATTGTCTAGCGGACATTTTGCACACAATGTGCTGCTGTGTGCATTTCAATTTGATAGGCCATCGAGTTGGGTGGTTCTAAAAATAACTACGAGCTGTCGCGTGACGTTCTGTTTATGAGGATTTTGTATCTGTAATCTTTTGTCATTCGTTGGAATGAAAATGGACATGGAAATTTGAGGGGTTTCCCTTTGGGGAGAAAAACAATTTGGGTCTATATTAGTTTTTTATTAATTTGAGTGATGTGTTAATATTTATTTTCACAATGATAACCTTCAAGCGGTTGGTGTGCAAATTGTGCCCAATTAAAATATGTGATTTAAATTTTGGTTCGAGTTCACCACAGTTTCTAACACCAATGCAATATTATAAATTTTTTCATTCGAAGCCGATGGCCCTGGTAGCTAGTGCTGATAATTTATTGTAATTTTAATTATAATAAATAAATAACTAAATCAATCAATCAATCAATCTATCAATCAATCAATCAATCAATCAATCAAGCAATCAATCAGTCAATCAATCAATCGATCAATCAATCAATCAGTCAGTCAATCAATCAATCAATCAATCAGCCAGTCAATCAATCAATCAATCAATAATAATTCTAACTCCAGTCAGTGCACAAGCACTTGTTGTTGTTTCTGATTTTTGGATCAAAAACGTATCAAGTGCGTTTGATTTGATGCCGCGTGACCTCTTCAAGGTTACACAAAATTATGATTCGGAAAAGTTTTAAAATTCGTGTTGACCTGTTTTGGGCGATTTTCTACAGGGTTTTGAAATTTTATACATATGTATATGTTTTTCTCAGTTCAGAACGCTTCTGTAATGAAGTTGCTTGCACTTAAGGCAGAGGGTTTCACTAATGAACATGTTTCATACAATTACTTGTCTGCGGCACTGCCTTGTCTCGGTAATTTTTAGTCCAAAAGACTTACTAATGTTCCCAACAAACGATATCCGAAGAACAGACTTGAACTCGACAGTCATTTCTCGGGTCGACATCAGTTATAAAAGTCATAGCAAACCACATTTGAAACGGAAATCTGTCAAACTTTTGCCTTACCTTAACAATCTGTATGCCCAGCTCCTCGTCGTCCTCGCGCCATTTCTCGCAGAAGCATTTCTCCTCCTCCTTTGCCCAGTCGACATTTTTCGATTTCAAGTATTTATCCGCCAGCGATAGCCACAACTGTAACATGGAATGCCAATTAAAAGATTTCCACTTAATTGTGTCGCTGCGCTCCGGCGCTGCTCACCTTGCGTCTGAATTCGGGCGGCATGCCGCCCGGCAAGCGGGCCACCAATTTCATGGCGTGCAACCATTGATTGTAGTCCGATGCGGCGTCGTCGTCCTTGATGACGGCGCCCGGTATGGACGCGGCGCTGCCGTCGTCGCTCTTCGGGCCGCCGGAACTGCGGGCTTGCATATTGGTGGGCGATGTTATGGCGGAAGCGGCTTTGGGTGGCGGCGGCGAGAGGCTGAATCGCATCTTCGGATGAGCATTGTCTGCAATGGCGAAGCAATCGAATGTTAGCGAGCGAGCCGGGGCGCTGAACTTAAGCGTAAGTAGCCACACATATGTATATGTATATATAGTCTTAGAGTATATAAAAGTATATATATAGCAGTTCGAGTGAGACTTACAATATCCGTGCAGTATGCAAACTTTTAAATAGAGAGTTTTTTATTTTAGCATTTTACATGTAAAAAGACATTTTGAGAAAAAAGAAAAACAAAAAATACAAATATTCACTTTAGAAATAAAGAAGTACACAATTATAATCTCAGCACAAGTCTGCTGAATAGTGAGTCGATATTTTGTGCAGACTTGTGCTGAAATTTTGAAAATTGGCGCGAATTGAACATCGTATGAACGAGTGAACAACAATAATTGGTGGCCTTATGTGGAAATGAAAACGAAATGCAACCGAAACGATTATCCGCAGCTGGGCTGGCAATTGAACAGTTTAATGACAAACGATTATAGGACATTTTGTTGTATTTTTAATATGAATAAAATTAAATAAAATGAAGCAGAACGAATGGTGAACGAATTGTAAACAAATAAAAAGTAGGCCGTGCATGGCAAAGTGCGCAGAAAGTGTTTTACATACTCACAGAGATGTGTCTCAAAGTCTAAGTGCAATGGGCGTATTTTGATAATTTTATAATGGTGCATTTGTTTTTTACAAAATATGATAAGTAGAGAATATAAGTTGATGTGACTTGGATAAAAACACATTGTAGTTGGCATGTTTAAAGGTTAGGTTTCTTGTGTTTGTGTATTATCCTTAAAATGTTTGTGAGAACCTAGAACTTGCGGATAATTAAGTCAACATTGAAGCTATTCTATTGACTCATGCAAGGAGTGTTTTGAGAGTTCATATCCCACCCAAATGTCTGGTTGTTACAAACATTTTGGATGACAGATATGGCTTCAAATGTTATTGGGTTTGATAAGTTTCAAGTTTACTGTCGTAGGGTGCGAAGTGGTAGGAATGGTCGGACAATGTCCTGGAGGGTAGGAGGACCAGACCCGGAGAAGGTAAATGAAGAGCTACACTGGTGTTCAGATATAAGATGCTTTGTGTACAAAAGCCCCTAAAATGAAAACCTGTAGGCGCCAATGGTCACCACTTGAAAATATTTTTCCTCGAACAACCATTTGGAATGCCTCTACTGCACGTAAAAAACATAGACTAAGTAAGAGCTTAACCCTTTCGACACGGAATTTTACCCTGTGTCTCGATATTACTTTTTGGTATTTAAATCATGACGACATTTTAAATCGCAACGCCTCTTTGTTAGAGTTTTAGAGCTAGTTTACTTTTGAAAAATTTTAGCTTAAAACGGGTTAAATAAATTTTGTATCAATATTTTTTAATTACAGAAAAAATATATAATATATATGAAAAAATACAAAACTATCACTTTTTGATTTTATTTAACCATTTTCAAAGAAACAGGGTTTTGATCAAACGCACCCAATTCGTAGACTTCAATTAGAACACAAACTTTCCCTGATATCGCTGCAAATTATTGGATATTATTTTGGGGATAACAGTAAAATTTTTGTCATTTGCTTTGAATTCACTTCTAAAAATATTGATTTGTTGGTGCCTACTAAAATTAAACCCATAAATCAAGCGTAGCTTTTGCTATAAGATGACAAATAGGTGAAGTTGCTCTCAGGCAACTTTGGGGTCGAAAGGGTTTAGAACTAAAAGATGCACGGAAGACAAAGAATAAAAATAGAGCTATAAATCGATACAATTTTTTCTACAAAAACGATCTTAAGGCTGAGACAGCGTGACAACATTAGACATGATTTAGTGAACAATATTTCGATGATAAAGAAACTCTCATTTTATGCGGTCTGGTGAAAAAGTACATGAGCCAAAAAATTGTGGGGCTAGAGTGCGATTAAATAGCATCGCATTGAGGTCAAAATTCACAAAAAGCTGGAAAATTCGACAAATTGCACCACAGCTGCTCAGAAGTTGCTCTTAGAGGGTTAAAATCTATGACTGACCGCCACTAGTTTTCACTACTGAACATTTCTTTCAAACATATTTATATCCTATTTCCAACCCTTAATGGGGCTCCCATACAAAATGATGGTTTTTGTAAAATAGGCTCCAACTGCTCCCAGGTTGGCCCCAGATGTGTCAAATGTATGACCAACACTCATTTATTTTCCCTTCCGAATGTTTCTTCCAAACATATCTACCCGCTATCTCCAAGTCTTAAGGGGGCTGCCATACAAAACGGGCCAATTTTTTTATGGAATTGGCTCCCCACTTGTAAATGTAGTAGTTAGGTGAGCGAGGAAACAACGTATCTCAGAAACTACTGAACCGATTTTAATGATTTATTCAGCGATCGACAACATTCTTAAGTGCACAAAATACAAAATTAATTAAGTTTCAGAAATTGGCCACCAGAGGGCGCCTCCCATACAAACAAAGTTGTGAGGTTATCAACTTTTGGATTTCTACGAAGCAAAAATCAAAATTTATTGTTGATTAATATTGAACTCTCCACTCCGAAAATATGGTAGTTGTATTGCTAGATGACTGATGATCATGTCGCTACTCGCGAGAAGCCTCGAAGGTGGCCTCGACTTCGCTGCTACTCGCGAGTAGCAGAATGGTCATCACTGATCTAAAGTAATGAAAGGTTTGCTACAACCTACACCTCTTTTGTTCGCTCAAAGCTCGAATATGCGTCATTCATTTGGAGGCACCTTATCATGTGTGTCACATTGAGCGCCTTCAGAAGGTTTTTCTTCGCTTCGCCCTGCGCTCTCTTCGCTTCGTCGATCCTTTCCCTCCCTATATAGCGAGGCTTAAGCTCATCAATTTAAAGTCCCTTCAAAGCAGGAGAAGTATCCTATCTCTTTTTTTCGTGTTCGATATAATTAATGGGTCTGTTAATTGTCCTGCTCTCTCAAGCAGGATATTCTTCAGTTCGCCGCTAAGATTCTTTCGGAGCCCTGTGCCGTTTTATATTAGCTTCGTGAGGACGACTTACGCGCAGAATGCTCCTCTTTCCAGAGCTTTGGTCGAGCTCAATGGACTGTTTGTATCCTTGGACCTCGATTTGGCGCTTCCTAAATCTAAATTTTAAGAATGTCTCAACCTTACCCTTAATTAGTTAACCCTTTCCGGTCAATTTCCACATTTCTTGAGATAAAAATTTTTCCTTCAAAATATTGACTCTCATTGAACATTTTAGCAATAAAATACAAAAAAATATCAAAAACATAATTTCAGTTAAGAATTATAGCTCATTCAATTTTGTACGATATATCGTACAATGGTCCGCAAAGGAGTAAAAATGCATGCAATTTTTGTTTCGTTTTTTTAAGTTTTATGAACAATTCATTGATTTTTTTTATATCTAGAAAACATAAATTATAACAACAAAAAATCAAAACGTGATTTCATTTTGATCGAAACTTATATAAATTATATATATAAACAATGGATTCACATTTATTCGGCCTTATATAACCGTTGTTGTTGTTGTAAAGCCCTTTTCCTCTCAATAAAACACAGAATAAATTAAAATGCATACAGTTTTACAGAAAGATACTGAATATAGCCGATTTTTATTAGCGTAGTGGGAGTGGCAAGTGCGCATGACTAACCTTACATAACCTGTGTCTGCCCAGTAAAACACAAAATCTTCTAGTAGTTCTTATTTTTAATCGAAAATTGCCGAATAGTCGAATTTTATTAGTTAAGTGGTTTACAGATGGGCGTGGCAGGCATACAAACGCAAAAATCTATTACCAAACCCATAACTCTAAAAAAATGCAAACATAACTTGCAACCGTTGCTTTCCATTTGTATGATATATCGTAAAAAGCTTTGCAACCCTTGCCGTCATTTGTACGATATATCGAACAATTTTTTTAAAGACTCGGGAAAAATATTTAGACGCCAAAAATGTTAAATTTAATAAGTTTTATAAATCAACTGAGATTCAAACTTGGATATTGTTTAGGTTTTTGCTCCCAAAAATATTACATATTTAAAAATTCATACGCAGAAGCATCGGTTTTTCAAATTCTTGCAAAAAGCCGCCTACAAAACGCACTCATACTGTGTAGCCACGGCTATAATGATTTATATTTTTAAACAGAATGATACAGCAAAGCCTACTTAATACGAATTAAAAATCCGTTCCATAAAAAATGCGTTCGCTGTCAAATAAAAAAAAAAATTGTACGATATATCGTACAAATTTCCGGAAAGGGTTAAATTTGCATTTACTTTAGAGGCTTTTTGTTTTTTTAGTTTTAGCGCCTTAGTATGTAAGGTCATTGTTATAGTCTGTAAGAATTGTTATTCATAGATTGAATTTAATAAATAAATAAATAAATCAAAAAATAAATAAATAAATAAATATATAATTAAATCTAATAATCTAATAAGCTTACGGCTTCCACAATAACGCCTACTTCTAGAGTCGCATTGAGGTTATCAACCAGCGTTGAAAACGTTTTACGATGTCCATAAATACCGCGTAACAAAAATACATAAATTCATAAGTAGTATTTGTCTTTTCTAACAGGCTAATAATATTCTCCTTTGCAGCAAATAAGCATTCCTAATAAATATTTGCATAAACTCGAGCATAACTTAGCGTACACGAAATGCCAAAGTATTTCTGCGGCAGCACAAACCCATAAACAATCATAAAGTTGTAGAGTTGTAAACATGTGCATGTGTGTGTGTGCAAAAAATCTCCCAAATTTACTTGGAAAAACATTGCTGGCTATTTATTTTTGCTTTTATACAAACACAAAGACGCTCTTTGCTGTTAATCGCAGACCAGCAGAGCGGCAGAAGAAAACATGGACAGAGCGTCACTTGGACATTTGTGCCTCACAATTATGTGCCGAGTGCTGCACTCACGTGTTTTGTTTTTTTTCATACATACTTGTACATATGTAAATACTTATGTACGAGTTTGCGCTGTTTGTTTTTGTCTTGCTGCTCGTGTTTTAGTTGTCTTTATTTGTCCGCTGTGCTTTCACAGTTCAGTTGTGTTGGTGGTGTTGTCTTTGTTGTTACAGCTGGTGCTGGTGGTGTCAATGATGGGATGGCCAGCAGCGCAGCGTTCTTGTAGCGAAGTTGACCGTGACATTTGCGTATGTGTGCGTCGGTGTGTTTCTGCTGCGCGCTGAAATGTGTTGCTTGACATTTAGGTAAAGGCCACTTCAGAACACACACACACACACACATACAAGCAGATGTGTAAATTGCAAATGTCGTTGTCGCGTGAAGGACGAGCGGGCATGAATGCTTCTAATGCAACTGAATCGAAATCAATGCGTTGGATCTCTTTGAAAATGATGCCCAAACAAGTTGAACGGTGGCCCTGGGCACAGCGCACCGGTAGCACCGATAATTACATTTTCCATTAAATGAATGTTGAGTAGATTACACTGGAGATTTGCGCAAAATGTTGCCAAACAACAGCAACAAGATTTTGTGTTGTCAGCTTCAGGGATGCGTCAGAACGCATTTGCTGCTCAGTGTTGTGTCCCCTTGCAGCCATAAAAGTGACAAGTTTTTCGTTCGTGCTCTCGACTCCATCTCTATGCACTCGCGGCAAAACGCGGCGCAGGCAAACAGCTCACATTGTCGCAGTGCGTTGCACATTGCGCAACGTGCCAAGAAATGCTTTGCGCTTCAGCAATCAGCAGCCGGCAATGCGTCGCTACAGCACCCGCGGCCGCAGTCGACCATGTCGTAATAGAGTCGTGTTGCATAACTTAAAATGCCAATGCACCCGCGGAAGCCTGTGAAAGGGTAGCGCGACAGCCAGTGCGTCCCTTTAGGGCAGCGCAAGTGGATGACAAAGCGTGCTGCGTGCGCTCGGGAGTGCAGCTGGAGTACAGAATTGCATAAATAGCAAAGCGGCCGACGCTGCAGGAGCTGCACGCTCGAGTGCAGCAAAAAGTGCACGAGACACGAGTGGAAGAGCGCGCACTGTGCCGGAGTTAGAGTGCAGCGTCAAGAGCGCCTGCTGCTGCTGCCGCCATTCGCTTCAGTACATATATATGTATATACCTACATATGTTTGTATGGATGCGTGCAGTGTATACTTGTGGCACTGGAGTGGATAACGATGCGCGGCACCGCTCGTAAATACGCTGAAGATGCCCATAAAAATTTTAAACCGAGCGCAGCTTGAGTGGTATTTGGGGAAGTCGGTGTAATGAAGTGATTTAGGTGCACTGTCAAACCGCGTTAGTGCATCATTTGCTGAAATTTATATTTGTTAGTTTTTTTTTGTTCATTCCGTTCAGCATTTATTGCTGAAACAAGAATTCGTAAGTGCACTGTGGGGCGTATGAGTAACACACACTTGCCATATGGGCGTATGAGTAACCAACACGTAATTGTCATACGGGGCGTATGAGTAACACACAATTGCGAGTATATGCCATAATGGTGGGCCATGTTCAGTTGTGGTTATCTCTTCTATATATATAAAAATGAATCTGGGTTCGTTCGGATGATTAAAACTTGAAATCGACTGGACGAAATTGGATACTTTCTTCTGCGGGTATGTTCGTAATTGCTACGCGAAGGTTTAGGAAAAAAGAAAAGTCGGGAAAACGTAGAGAGAGACCGAAGAAAGAGTAACGCAAAGGATTGGTGAGATGTCGGCTGAGTTGGCTAACCTAAAGTTAACACTTAAAATGTTTGAAGATCGAGTTGAGAAAGCTAACCGTGAGTGTGCTCAGGTTGAGCAGTGGCGTGATGAGGCACAGCTGTTGAAAGATGAACTCGGCGAGTGTCAAAATAGCTTTGTGTCGTCGGACCTCGTCGGTTGCCTTTCGTGCAAGCAAAAGCAAAGGCAATTCACCTGTGATAGTGAACAATTCCAATCCAAAAAAAATTTCAATAAAACACCCAAACTGAGATAATATTCAAGACACATACATATGTCTTTAGAATAGTAGAAGAGTTTAACTAACAATAATGAGTACATATAGCAAAACAGTATAACTTTTAAGCAAATATTTCATAAGAATGAATTTTTCACACAAAAAGGAATATTTAAACTTTAGATGCATAGGTGCGCTTCAAGGTTGGGTACCATATGTATGTACATATTCATACATATGTACAATATTTTTGAACTAAGCCCCTATAAACCCCTATATTTTTTGAGACGGTAACTAATTCGAATGTGTTTTAGGCTTATATTTTTTCCAAAATAGTTTTCAACTTCGTTAAAGCGGAACAAATGATTTCTTTTAGGCAAAGAAGTAAATAATTTATGCATTTGAGGGTAAAGTCTTTCGATTCAAAGTTCAGTGTTAGGGTGAGCAAAAAAAATGTATTCTAGAATTGAATTCTAATAATGCGGGAAAGCTGCACAAAGTTGCTTTGAGTTAGTAATAAGTTGAGTAAGTAATAAGTGAGCCAAATTGATCATTAGAAATTTTTTTTTAAATTTGGCCAATACGATAATTGAAAATCGTGAAATCACTCGTCTATATCCATAAAAGAACGTCAATTGCAATGCGAGAAGGCAACATTACGAGAGATAAGGTACTATTCTTAGACCACTTACAACGTACAACGTAGTAATGACCAACATTTACATGAAGTTATCTCTAAAAAGTGTATGGCAAGCATTGATTTATTGACTAAAAAACTGTTTTCATTACATTTTCCAAAAATTTCACACTATTTTATCATTTTTCTGATTTATTATTTAAAACAAACGCTTATGAAACCAATCAATTCAAACTATATGAAAACATAAAAAAAAATCGATGTTTGCATTCTTTTCAAAAGGTCACTTCGTCAAAGGATTTAAGTTTTCGTTTATTGGTGCAAACTTTTGCACATAACTGGTAAAAAAGAAACGCTTTGAATGCCATAATTCATTTTTCTTAATCAAAAACAAACAAAAATATTTTAAATACTTATAATTAAAAATATTCACTTTACTCATTGAAGTTTTAACTTCTTTAAAAATATTTAAAAATATTTAAAAATAGAGGCTTGTGAAAAAGCTTATAAAAGAACCACGCCTTGTAAAGATATTTTCTATGGATTGCTCCAGTTGAGCTTAAAAATGTTAAAGCCATAAGTTGCTAAAGCTATAAAAGCACAACAGCCTTAAAGTATGCAACAAAAGTCGTACATAAAGATATTATATGAACACACTGAACACACACACGACCTGTGCAGCCTATACGGATCGCACTATATGTTTTGCCAATCTCCCACGCAACGCATGTGACCGACTTGTCAAACCAAATCAAATCAATGTCTATGAGAGACATTTTAATTTCTTTTCACTGCAATTACGAGAACATTTTAAATATAACAACAATAAAAGGCCGCTGTCAATTACAGTTATGTGCTGTCGCCGAACGTGTGCGTGTGCAAAGGACTGTCGCAAATGCGTACTGACGCAACGAACTGAAGCGCCGACGTGCCTGTCGAAGGGGGAAATACGGTGAACGAACGCAACAGTGCCGTTGCTGCCACACACAGACCGACTGGCGTTGTTTTGTAACGGTAAATAAAAAAGTTCTGCTCAATGGGACCAAAACCAACAATGCCGGCGAAATGCCGTCCCCAAAGGAGGAATTGCCACTCGAGTGCGACAGAGCGAGTGTGTGTGTGTGTGTGTTATGTCGTGTTTATTAGATTTGCGGCCCCCTTTAGCCTCTGCTGCACATTGTTGTTGTACGAATTAAAACGCAAATAACGACGCAGCTGACGCATACAAACGGACACATGTTTGTGTGCAGTTCTTTTTGCTGTCCTGTCGTGTGCCGTAAGTCCGAGTGGAGTGCGCGCATCTAATTATTGCGGCTACTCGTGTCGCACACTCGTGCTGAAAGTTGCTAAAACGTGATTTCTCTATCGTTTTCACGTGGTGGGCTGTCCAAGGCGAGCGCGTCTGCCCGGCGCTGCCAGCGCGCGGCAGCTTGCAACATCCTTGACACGCTTAATGACGCCATTACTGCACACACACACACACACACTCACTCCGCTGTTGAGCCCCACTCCGCACACATATCCTCGGCAAGTTGTTGCTTGCGTAATAATTTCACTTTAATTGCGCCAAACTAAAATGGCGCTGCGCCGTTGGACTGCAATAAAAACGCACAGCTTACATGGCTTAGCGAGCGCAAAGCGTTCTTTCGGCATAAATCAGCCTCATAAAAGATGAGAAAATACGCACACAACCGCGCCGGGCTAAGCGTGCGAGCTGCTCGCGTTCAATTAAGTCGAAGCATGAACACGCATGGCCGCTCATAATCGCGAACGCGTGGGCGGCCATTACAGCACAACGCTCCTCGCACAACTAGGAATATAGAAGTAAATGAGCAGCAGAGCAGACATTAATAATGATAATAAAATATTTATTAGAGCCTTGATGAATCTCTCATCAAATTGTAGTATGAAATTCTGGCAGCATTTTTCTTGACTTAAGGCTTTCCCCGACTCTTTGAGAACATTTTGGTATTGCATGCGCCGGCTTAGCGGCTCAGCTTTGGCATTAAGCTTTTGCAACAATAACCAAAATATGTACATATGTGCATATACTCGTGTGTATACATGTATATACTATATATTTTGAATAATTTAATATGCTCAGCGACTGAAGAAGATCGAGCAACTTAATATTCTTTGCAGGAATTTATTCAGTTTTTTCATTCAGTTTTACAAGCAGAGAGCAGGAGGGAGGAAGTTACATGTAGCAACATTGTTGAGAGTGAGGTGTACGTGCGATTTAAAGAGCCAATGCGATTATGAAGAAGCAGATATTCAAATGAAGTACCAAAATTTATTCTAACTAAGTTAAATATAATCGATTGATGTGAATACTTTGACAAACCGGCTTATTTATCACTCAATCATGTATTGTAATAATAACATGTGAAAAGTTTTCAGCTGAGACATTAAACCAATTCGCAGGTAACTAAGCTAAATATAATCGATTGCACAGTGATTCGTTCCATAGACAAAAAATAGAAAACCCCAAAAAATCGGTGCTAAAAATTAATTAGTGTGTGTGCAAAAGCGGCTCAAAGTTGAAACTTTTTTCACAAAAAAATTTAAACACATATTTTCTGTTTTTTAGTCTATTGAATAAAAGAAATTGTAAAAATACATGGTTGCTAAAACTTTCAATATAGATTAAGAAATAATGTGGCCATTTTCGCTTTTAATGTTTTCTAAACATTTGTAAAGCTGAGTCTTTTACATCACTTTTAATTCAAAATATTTTTCTAAATTAAAAATCTGAAAACTGGCAAATCTTAGAGGAATATATCTAAAAAGTATGTGAAAATATGTTCCTGGATTTTTTTATTTTAAGCAGCATTCTTTCTTTGTCGGATAATGTAATTACATCCTCCGATATCTTCCGATCTCAGAAAATAATTCAATTTGAAAAGTGGTCTTAACACTTATTTTTTCATCCCTAAAAGTATGCAATCAGCATGAAAAATTGAGAAAACTGCAAAAAAGCAAAACATACGACTATTATTATAGTTTTTATTGCAAAACTAAAGGGTCCTAAAACAATTTCTGTTACTCTTTGCAATTATCAATGTTGACGTTACGAATTAAATGCAAAATCTGAAAAATCTAGCCGACACACTCGTTGCTATAGCTCACCAAAAATTACGAAAATTGCAAATTTAAGTCTCAGGCATTGCCAAACTACAAAAGTTTAAGAAAAACAAAATGGAGATTCAATTTAATTCAGCAGATCATGATTAACTAGTATACCAAATTTTATGAAAAACCGACCACTCCTTCTAATTTTGTCCCGCGGTTGTATGGAGTCGAATCACTGTGGATTGATGTAAATACTTTGACAAACCGGCTTATTTATCACTCAATCATGTATTGTAATAACAACATGTGAAAAGTTTTCAGCTGAGACATCAAACCAATTCGCAGGTTCAGATTAAATTCAATCATCTGATAATTTTAGTGTGTATAGAAAATATAGTAGGGGTATTCACATCGAGCTTGATACTTTGATAGTTCGGTACTGGGTAGTTTTGTACGTGTATTTTGTTTTTGATTCTTTTACAAAAACAAATAACATGAACAATACTATCGAGTAGCGAACTAACAAAGTAAGGATCGGTGTGAATACCCCTAGAATTTGTACAAATCCGAGCCTGGTTCGACTCCACTCTCTCGGATCAAGATCCCTGGCATACTTGATGCGGCGAATGTTGAAATTTCGGATCGGCTTTGCTTCATCAAGAGGTCGAACTGGTTTGCCTCGAATTGAGACTGATTACCTCCGGAGCACAACAAAAAGCGGTTCGTAATGGGCCATAACGGCCTCACACAACCATTCCTTGCCTAACCTATCTTTGTTATAAAAAGATGAAGCTAAAAAATGGAAAGCTACGCAGTTGTGTCAAAAATTAGAGTAAGAAATTAGAGTCTTTAATGTATATTGACTCAAGGCTCAAATATTCAGTCAAATGAATGGAACACTGCGTCACTTTAGTAATTCTTAAGGTTGAGATCTTTGCTATCATTTTGAAATTAGTCTTTGTCACAGCATCAACTTGGATCGAATCATAGCATAATTTGGATCTATTGTGACAAACAGATCTCTAGTTTAACACCTTGCGGTATTTTGTTGTCAAACGGTAGCATGCAACTTTACGCCTAAGTTCTCTTTGGGACCAGGAAATCAATTTGGTTTTAGTCTCTACAACATGTTGCAACAGTTTGAAGTTTGAGAAGAATTTCGAGATAAAAACTCCAAAGGATTGTTTTACCTTGGTACAACATACCAATTTTTTCAATCATCGCGAACACTCTGGGTCAATTAGACACTGTGCACTTTCCTCTGTTCGCTTTCCTCTGTTTCCTTTCCTGATCCTTTTAATTCCACGACTATTGAACTTTTTGACATTCTGAAGTTTACATTGAACATTGTTTTACCAATTTCTAAATATTATAGAAAGTCTGTAACATACTTAAACAAATTCAAGGGAAAACAGGTTGTGGACCAAATATGTATGCGTTCTCTGGTTCTTCGAAGGTTAAATTTAAAACAGAAAACTATATGAGCCATTAGAACTTCTTATGAAATGTTGTTATTCTGACCACACAGAGCACTAAATCAATGATTTTTTAATTTTGAAATTCATCAGTAAAAACTCAATAAAACTATTTTTGGTTCAACTTAGCCCTCGTGAAAGCTGTTGGTGACATTATTGGCAACTGTGACCACTTGAACACTGTGGCCTCGACTGCAATGAAAAGCCCACTAACTTGGCTGGGTGACTCAGGTCTTCAATGATCATTTTGCAAATAAAATATGGTGATCCTTTCGGTAGCGGCCCTTGGGGTGTACGAAAGGAAGGCGCTTCCCAAATTGTTCGGTTCTGTTTGTGTGGTGAATTCCATGCGATGGCTGAAAGTCCAAAGGACGTCCTATCATCTCTCTCGCGGCTGTGGGGAACTTTTGCGACATTCCGTAGCCCGTGACACGCTGTTATGGTCAGCTAAGAAAGTAACTAAGATCCTTTCGGCAATCCTGCGAAATGTGATCATTAAAAGTTGTGGCAAGAATCTGGAATTCTGTCTGCCTTTCTTTTAAAAGATGTTCCTACAAGATTTCATTTCATTCATGTTTAAAAATCTGATTCATGAAAATCAAATTTCTTACTTCAACTTTTTATTTGTTTGCACTACTTTCTTTTGGTCTACTTTTGGCATAGACAACTTTTTAGCTATCTACTTTTGTTATACCAATTATTGTAGCAAATCGTTTGGCATGCAATAGCAAACATCTCGGTTTGAACAGCTAAAGAAATCGTAATTACTGAACACAATGACTGGTGGAAATAAGCACAAACTTCAGACCATAATGTCAACAAAGGGGAGAACAGTTTCCCGCAGCACGCTTTCAGTGTTTCATTCATTTCAGTGCACCGCTTAACATTTTGTAATAAGCGACATCTGCTTTTTAACATTTGCCTTTTCACGTTCGACTGCCCCCCGTTTACTTTTAGCTGTTTAAAATTTTCGGCACCCAATTTGGCCGCACAGAAGACGGTGGACAGCCAAATGAAACAAAAAGGCGGGCTGACCTTTTGGAATTTCAAGCTTGTCTAAACAAAACAATACACGCGAAAAACTTTATATGAAATCTACCTTTGGCCAATTGTATTATTTGTGCTCATTATTTGGCAGTTTGGCAAAGTTCAAATGCGGCGCCAAGTTGTTTTTTGTCTAATTTGTCCCGCTTGACGTCACCCCGGAAATGTTTGCAGCAGAAATATTGACGCAAAACACAAAATGTAATCACGTAGCCGCTGATTCCCTGGACGGTAAAGAGTGAAAGGAGACTGAGAACTAACAGAAAAGTTTGAGGCTGCAATACAAATTTGTTTGCCCAATTGTTGGAAGCTGAATTTGCACAGTGAGTGATTTTGTGTGTGTGTGTGGGCTGATGTCTTTGCTGTACGTGCCTTTGTGTGTATTTCTGAGGACAACTGTTTTTACGGCTGCGTGGGTTTGACGCAAATCGGTCGACTGGTATGCAGAGACTGTGGCTGATGTCTATGTATGTGTGTGTGTGGTTGTGTGAGTGCAAGAGTTCATAAAAATTACTGTTTTAAATGTATTCCGCGAACGGTATTGCCAGTGAGTGCATATATAAAACGGTTATACTTATTACAAACAATGTGAAATCACACACACACACACAGCAGCGTCAACATCCGCATCAGCAAATAGCGACTGACAGACAAACGGCGGCTATGCAGAGGCAATGCGCGGCTTGCGGTGTCATTTGCGTGTGCGAGCATCGGCTGCGAATGGAATTATTGCGGTGCTTCGAAGTGAAAGGGGAGAAAGTGAAACTGCAGACGGTATGGGGGCAGCTTGTGCTACATACATATTGCAAGTATGTACACACAAACAAACACATACACGTACACATGTAATGCATTAATATGGCAGACGACAGCAGTGATAACAGCAACAACAACAGCAATGGCAACATCAACAAGGGAAGCAACAACAATTAGCGTACGTAGAGCATGCAACAGTTGGGAGGCGAAAGGAAAAATAGTAAATTGTATGTGTGTGTGTGTGTGAAGAAGAGATCGTGTTTGGGTGTATGGGCGAGTGTGTGCAACAAAATCGCCAACGGAATAGGTGCAAGCTTGGCAGGGAGTGCGGGTTGTGTGTCGAGTGGTTGCACTCATATCAGGAAGAAACTCGAATGCTGACTAAAAATAGGCTGACAGGAAATGTGGGGAAACAACTCTTTCTGCCCGGCTGGGCTAGTGGGAACAGTGTGTGGTGAGTTTGGCAGTGTTGGTGGGGCACGTGGGCGTTGTGAAAACTCTGTAAACAAAGCGCGCAGGAGCAACACAAAAGAAAACATACAGGAAAACTTTAATTGAAATAATTGAATGAAACGCTGCCGGCCGGTGGCAGTCGAAGCAATAAAGAGACTCGGTCAACAAAAACAGGAAAATGATTGCTGCGGCATGTCGGTTGCTGTTGATGGAGTATGGTGTTGTTGTTGTATGGTGTATGTATGTGGTGGTAGATGGCTGGCTGGCGCGTTCGTAGGCGTCTAAGAGAATTTCAAACAATTTACCTTTTCGCACATTGGATTTTTGTGAATGTTTGTTTAAAGTATAAATTACGAGTAAGACATTAAAAAAGAAACAATTCAATGTTATTTGTAATAGAGAGTTGAGTTGAGTATTGAGTATCAAGAGGAGAGAGAGAGAGAGAGAGCGTTATGGTTAGAGAGAAATGTTTGTAAATAAATACGGCTGAATGTTTGAACTGAGCACAATTGGCGTAGCGCGTTTCGATTCACGACATTTATGTATGAAAATAGCACAGCTGATTCGGGTTGACTGACAAAATGGACACAGCCTGCAATTGAAAACTCTTCATATTTACCCATGTTCCGTGCGTTGTATTTGGTTGCGATTTACACGTATCGCTGCTGGGTGGCTGGCTGACTGGTGACTCGGTCGGCGCCTCTTACATTTTGTTCATTTCGTTTGCATGGATTTCACTTGAACATACATTTGTCGTATTTTGCTTTTGCGATTAATTTTTGCACTGTTCACATTTTTGTTGTTTGCACTTTTGGCACACGCTGCGGCCTGACTTTATGCGTCAGCCTGCGCCTAAATGTTATGCAACGCTTTTGGCTGGTTTTGTTATATACTCGTTGTACGTTTCGCTTTGGTTGGTCCCTGCTTGCGTGTGTGTATGTAAGGGGTGTGTTTTTTTGTCAGCGGCTGAGTGCGCTGGCAACGACTTTAGCAGTCGGTGGAAAATTGCGTGGCATTGAAAACTATTTTCGGGTGGTAAGAAAAACCATAAGAAAAATGGAAAGGCCAAAGAAATGAATTGGCTGCAAAGAGCGGGTAAACCAGAGGGGAGGGGTAAGAAGAAGCACAAAATCATATGATTGCATTGTGTGTGCATTGCGCCAGCAAAAAAAGGCAACGAACATTTTTCATGGTCCACAAGTGGGGAGCACAAAAACAGGCGTCGACTCTGGAAGGTTAGTGCCGCATACAGATTTTTGGCAACGATTTTAATTGAATCATTTACTTTTTTACTTGTGTGGAAATATGCATTTAAGGGACTACCATGTAACACTTTCAAAAAATGCATTTTTGTGTTGCATTTTTCTAAAGTTAATGTATCTAAAAATAAGATACAAAAAGGAATTTGCTGAGTTCCGAAAGGAAAACAGGTTTTACGGCAAGTTTTATCACGCTTTCCACTGAGTTCTCGCAGCGCGCCAGGCCGACATGAGGCGCCAAGCGTTAAACTTTAAACGCGTTTTTCTCAGAACCACTTTTTTCGAACTGGTACCCCGCATTTCTAAGGAACCAGTGGACGGATTTTGATAATTTTTTTTTTAAATGTGTGTAAATGTTGTCGCTATCGTTCGGTACAAGATGAGCTTCCAATTGTTATAAACAAATAATAAAGAAATTGTTTTTATCTGCTTAAAAACCCGAAAAATTAGTTTTTTTTTTTTCATGATCCGCCATTTTGACAATTGTAAAGATAATTATGTGAATTATTACCGTACGATAACGGCAAGTCTGCAGATTGTAAAAAACCTTTCCTTTTGTGTTTCAGACGAACAGTTTTTGCAAAATCGTGTGTACCATCAACCCACATACTTTTGGAAGGCCTTATTTCGCAGGGGTGCTGTGGCTACAGCATAACACTTATTTCTTAAACTTCGATTTTTTTTTATACTAAAAGGACCAATAAAAATTAAAAAAAAAACCGCATTGGAAAATATTGAATACTTTTCCTTCTGCAAGATCCCCAAAAACGCCTCGAAAAATGGCGTTTACATGGTAGGACCCCCTTAAGCTTCAATGCGTAATTTGCCCTTTCACAACAACTACTTAATGTTGAAAATCACAATTTGAGTAATCACAATTTTCATTAAAAACATTTGTTTTCGTTTCACTTCATTCTTCAGGCGAATAATTTTTCATAGCCTGCTGGGCACGCGCCTGCTGAAGGATACGAATGAAATGTTTTTGCGACGCTGTGTTGCGCCTGTTGGCTTCAAGCGGCATTATGCGATTTTATGGTATGTGGCCTGTTTGCTGGCGTTTCAGTTACTTTTGTGTGGAATTTTTTGTTGTTGTATGAGTAGTGTTTGTGCTGGGCTGCATCGATTCTTTCTGTTGGCTTTTTCTTGACCCACTTTGTACAAACACACGCGCCAGCACATTCTGCCATAATTGTACGCCCAACGGAAAATTCAATGAAATTTCTGCAACTGCACGAGACACGACTTCTAGTCTGGAGTATATTAGTTTTCAATGAAATGAATATAGTATTTTCGTTATAGAATAATTTGTATGATTATACAAATTGATGCATACAATTTAATTTATAAAAAATAAGTATTGAACTTGAATGCTCTTGAATGTAGATTCTTTTTAAAGTTAAATTTGTTGGTACTCTTAGTGTTGTAATTTTGTTGTTATGTAAAGGGACTGAAAGCACTTTGAAGATGGGAAATAGAAATTTGAGATTTTACTAACCTTTTCTAGGCTTTTAAAAGATCTTTTGGCAAATCTTCAAACATTTCCATGAACAAAGTTTATGAATATTTTTAAATAATTGCTTTAGAAATTAGTAGAACTTAATAGTAGTCTTAGAAATAAAAAGAAATTAAAAAAAATGAAAGACTAGGTATAAGAATTTTGTATTATTTACATAACTTAAAACTGCCCTTGAAGAGTGAAATTCTCTCATACAAGTTTAAAAAAGTAAAATTAAGTAAAATTAGGTGGCATTTGAATGTGAAAATTGTGTAAAAATAAATTTTTTTGCAACAAATTGAAGGCTTTATTGAGCATAGTTAGAATTATCCGATTTATGTTAAATAGACATCGTGTTTTTCGTTAATTTTGAGGGTCATTTTATTATGAAATTTTCATAGAACCCTTGTCTCTTTTGGCAAAAAACTACAGCCGGTTTTCACAAGCTTCTTTTGGGGCAAATGTTTTACCATTAAAATCATTCGCCATAGACAGGAACAACTAGCAATCAATTGGAGTCAGGTCCTGACTATAAGTTGGATGCAAAACCACCTTCCAACCAAGCACCCGAAGCTTCTAGCAAATCACTATCGATGTTATCGATGTTAGCACACAATTCCCCTCCTATTGGCCAAAGCTGGCCGCTTCTGGGTGATTGAATCCTTCAGATGGTCCAATTACTGACAGTACAAGTCTGAACTAAGAGTTTGGCCGTAAGGAAGCAGCTTATACAGGGTGACGCAAAAGTTGTCACCTGGCGCAAAAGTTGCCACTCAGGGTTCTTTGGCTTTAATTTGTTTATGAACGAATGAATGAATAAATCCTTCCTATTCATTCTATCAGGTTCATTCTATCAGTCTTCTTGGGCTCTAATTCGTTTATGAATAATTTAATGAATAAATCCTTCCTATTCATTCTATAATTTATTCATTCATAAACAAATTAGAGCCAAGAACACTGGGTGACAACTTTTGCGCCACCCTGTAGTAGATGATCCAACGCCAATCCTACTAAACAAACAACAAAACCTTTCTGACCGTCAATCCTGGCTGGGGCACCGTTTGCCTGGCTTACGGATTTTCTTTGCTTTTGTTTTTATCAAAGAAGATAAATTTAACATCTTTTATCTGCGCTGGTGTCCATCTTGAAGGCGCGTTCAAAAAAAGCTGAGTCAAGCAATCACAATCACGTTCAAAAAAAGCTGAGTCAAGCAATCACAAATCTGTCCGAGAAGTTTTTCTTATACAAAATCTTTTCGTTTTAACGCCATGTTGATTTTGAATTTGAAATTGATTTCTTTTTACTACATCTTTGCTTTGAGTAAAAACTTGCCGTATTAAAGGCTAAAATAAACATATTTTTTCATATAAATTTGAACGCCTCTCTCAAAATCTCCAATGTTTTTATCGAAAGAAGTTTTGTCATTCTTTTCACTGATAACAGAAAAATAACTTTGAATAAATTCATAAAATTCTTGAAAAAATTTACTTGGCTTCCTTTACATTTAATACAATTTCAATAATAATTTGCAAATTTAATACTTTCTAAATTTTTATGAAAAAAAAGATCTATTGCAAAAGGTTTGAAGTTTGGCGGCTCGCTATTTCGCGGGTTGGTTGAGGTCCCTAAACTTAATAAATATTTTTTTTTGTATTCTTACCGATCACTATTTCACCAGCTCCTAATGCTAAGGAACTCTATTCAAATTCTAACCTAACCTATATTTTAACCTAACCTAAGTTTTAAGTTGCTTAACATATTTCCACTATTTCTATTTCTATTTTCACTATTTCTGATTGTCGTTTCTATGTTATAAATGTTTGCTAACAATTTCTAGATGGCGTAAATTGCGCTGTTTCGCAATTGTGCAAAGTGGGCGTACTGTGATGTTGCGTGTGGTTGTGTGTGTTGGGATGAGCTGCATGGCAGCGTCGTTTGTCTGGCTGAAAACAATTTAGTTGCAGATAAATTTGGCTCAAGCTAATACCCAATCAACTACCATATAAGCGACGCACAGCTGCTTTGAACAGACGCTGGAAAGTGTTAGTCATCATAAAGTAAAAAGAAGTTTAAGTTTTTAGTTTTTAACTTTTACATTTTAATTAGAATTTCATCTTGATTGATATGAACTATTAGTCATAATAACAAAATATGTATTTTGTTTCCAAAGAATGAAGTAAATAAATTAATTTTGTATACTTATTAGTTATTTTTAATTAAGTTAAATTATTAAATAATTTAATGAAATTAATTAAATATTTAAATAAACATTCAAAAAACCCAAACCTGACAAATATTTTTGAAAATAATTATGGCATTATGATATTAAAATCTCTGGTATTACCATCGATATAAAAAATATTTTTATAAAAAAAATATTTGAAAAAATATTTTTTTTATATTAATTATCTTTTGCGTTGAACTTTCAGTTGTGGAAAACTTAAAATTAATACAACTTTTCAAATTAAAAAGCTGCTCATAGACAATACAACAATTTATTTCGCACAAATAACTTTAAAGTTAGAATTTTTTATTAATAATTTTTTCTAACTATAAAGAAGCTTATACATAATGCAAGATACATTTCAAACAATAAATATGAAAACCATATTTGAATACCTAAAGAATTAGGTAAAAAAAATTAAAAACTTTAATGAACATTTCTATGAAAGTACAGTCGTGTCTGGGTATAGTGAACACCCTATATAGTGAACACCTCGATATAGTGAACACCCAAATTTTGACATGGAGCCTCTAAATATTGAAAAAAATTTTGAAAACAATTTCAAGCAAAGATCAAAACGTGTATTTTGAGCAAATAAAACAAGTTTTTGAACAAAAATGTTAACCTTGATATAGTGAACAACCTCAATACTGTGAACAGGCCTTGCAATAATTAGTTCACTATATCCAGACACGACTGTACTTATTTTTTAATAAAAACGTTAAATTTTTTAAATTTCTGCCAACAACTTGATTTGACTAACATTTTCCATCGAGTGTGTTGGCATTGTTAGATGCCACAATGTTATCAAACACATCACATAAATAGTCAGCAATTTTGATCAATTTTGCTGTCACTGGCCAACAATGGACTAATTTTCTTTAAATTATTGTCAATTGTGTTTTTCAATAACTATTTAAATTTTCGTTTAAGCTCGAACTCGGTTCACAGAATTTGCCACGCAAACACTTTTCAAGCTGCAGCAATATTTTAATTTAAATTAAATTTCTGCTTGCACGCACTTTTTGGCACAGATCGATAATTTTTGTTACTTAATGCTTATTTCATGGTCTCCGCAGGCCTGCGACTGCCCGCTCCTGTGGGCTCATTGTTATTCAATTTCCAAGACGCTATGGGAGAACTTTGACTACTTTGTGGCGTGCACGAAGCAAACGAACGGAAAAACATTTAGTGGAAGCGCTACGAAAGGCCAAAAGTCCGAAACGCAAGCAGCGCAGCCAACAACAGAACTGACAATCGTTTGCAACCGCAGTGGCACACGTTTTTGCCAAACACGCACACACACACGGAAACATACTCAGAGGCTCACATTCGAGCGCGCGCACACACACACACACGCACACAAATGCACTCAGCAGCGAATATCAAGGGTAACTGTGCAATGAATGCGAGTACGCGCTGCCTAAGCCGATGTCGATGCCGATGCCGAAGCCGACGCCAGCGCCACCCAACAGCCGCACACCCAACCATCCACAAGCAGCGACGTCAGCGTCGGCGTCATACGTCACTTCCATTCAGTCCAGCGCAATTTCGCTGCCGTTTAACTGGTCGCGTTCGTGTGTGTGTGTGTGTGCAATGTTGTTGTGTCTTGTCGTCAGCGGGTGACAGGGTTGGGGTGCATGCTGCTTTGCACGTTTTTCCGCAGGCGTTACGGGCGGCCAATTGTTATTTTTGTTGATTTTACCCTCCGCGGTGGAACGCAAATGCGGTCAATGCTTTTCTAATTTCTTGCAGTCGCGTATGGATTTTCCTTTCGCACTTATCGCACAAGTTGACAGCAGCAAGTTTCGGACGTAACTGCAGGCGTGCGAGAACGCTCAGGCCGAGTGTACTCCGGCTGCAGATAATTTTGACGTTTGCGGTGCACGCGCAGTAACCGAATTTCGTATCGCACTCTGTCAGCCATGGACACAGGTCACGGTAAAAGCCAGTTACCAGCGGGAATGACAGCAGCCAAACGCATTCGCTCGAAACGGGAAACGAAACGCGAACTAAACGCCAACATGTTCTGACTGGCGACATTTTCCCAATCGAATTGTTTTCCACCCTTTTTAAGTAAAATTTACTATTTAAATAATTGCAAAACTTACACGCCTCCACGTGCAGTATGGCGTCGACGAAGCCGCACAGCACCTCCTGATGTCGCCGGTTGCGATCGCGACTGATCAGCACCCGCTCGAGAAAGTAGCCCATCAGTCGTAGCTCCACTTTGAGTATGGCACAGATGTCGATCAGCTTGCGAACGCTCAGCCGCTGCAGCTCCTTGCGACTTTGGCCGAAATTCACAGCCGCTGTGGCGTTGGCGGTCATGGCGGCCGTTCGGTGTTGTCTGGTGCGCGCGTGCTTGCAGCGCAACGACTGGTGGGCGTCTTGCTGCTGCTTGCCGTAAATGTCCCATAGCAGCGAGTTCAGCAGCTGCTTCACTTCGCTGCACACCAACGAAACGGTTTTGCGTGTTAGCAAGTTGCGCCTCGGCTTGGCACCCAAAGACGGGCTTATCAGTGGGACTTTCAAGAAATCGCTTACCCCATTTTAAGGCCGTACGCGCTTTTGGTGTGTGGGAAATTCTTGTTCGTTGCGCGCTTATCGGCAACTGCTGTGCGACAATTTGTAGTTGTGGACTTTGTGCGAGTTTTTGTTTTGTTTTCATGACATCGAAGTGTCGGAGGGAGAAAGTTGAAAAATGAAAATATTTCAAGGCGTTGAGAAATAGGCAATGCAAGCAGACTTTGCAATACGCTACGCGTGAAATTGTCTTATGAAGATCATCAAAGTTGATTGGAAGTAATCGTGTAATGAGGTTTTCGGATAGTCGCTGGAGTTGATTAGATATAAAAAAGTCCTTTTGGCAGTTTCGTCTTGAAAAGTTGGTGGTTCAAAGTAAATTATTTTGGATCGCTTCAGATCAGAACTCTGTATTCAGATTAGCTATATGCTGCATTGAGTTCAATATAAACTTGCTAATAAAATTTTATAGAAAAAATAGACTTTCTATACATACTTCAACTCAAAGTACGGCCAACGTATCGTCGGATGTCTTACAAATAAAACTTGTTAAAAAAATTGCAGACAAATATTTTCCATACTTCAACTCAAAGTTTGCCCATCAAGTCGATGGCAGATTTTCAAATATAACAAATCGTCGGCAGATTTTCAAATAAAACTTTATAACAAAAAATTACAGAAACTATTTTCTATACTTCAACACAAAGATCGCCCATTAAATCGATGGGAGACTTTTAAAGAAAACTTAAAAAAAAATTGCAGAAATTATTTGTCATTCTTCAACTCAAAGTTTGCCCATCAAGCCGATGGCAGATTTTCAAATATAACAAATCGTCGGCAGATTTTCAAATAAAACTTTTTAATAAAAAATCACAGAAACTATTTTCTATACTTAAACCAAAAGTTCGCCCCCTGAATCTAGACTTTAAAATAAAACTTGTTAAATAAAAAAAATGCAAAAAAACATTTCCCATTCTCAAAGTTTGCCCATCGAATCGATAGCAGATTTTCAAAAATAACGAATCGTTGGCAGACTCAAATAAATCTTTATAACGAAAAATTACAGAAAAATATTTTTCATACTTTAACTCTAAGTTCGCCCATTGCATCAATGGGAGACTTTTTAATAAAACTTGTTAGAAAAAATATTTTCCATACTTTAACTTAAATTTCTCCCATTGAATTAATGAGAGATTTAAAAATATAACGAATGGTCGGCAGAAAAACATTTTCCATACTTCAACTGAAAGTTTGCCCATCGAATCGATGTCAGATTAAAAAAAAAACAAACGATTCGTCGGCAGATTTTGAAATAAAACCTTATAAAAAACCACGCAACGATTCAAGAGGATCGTACCGCATGTAGTTCAACAGTGTTTATAATGATTGTGTAAGCCCGTCTGATCCAATATGCCAGCATAATGAATCATATTATAAATTATATTGTCGCAGGCCTTTTAAAAGGGTGGATAAATTTTCTGCAAATAAATGTATATGAACTGTCGATAAGCCGATAGTATTGGAATTCCTTGGCGTCTCGACATTGAAAAAATAACACAACATTGTGCTTATAATTACTTACTATGTAGTTATATGCAGTAGCGGTCGGTGTTTAACTACAGCTAAGGACTTAACCATTTCTAAGGAAGTAGGGACGTGAAGAATGCAAAAAAGATTCAGGTTCCGCAAATCAACGATATGCATTTCTTATTATCCTTTGGTCTTTTATGATGTGTGACAGTTGTTGGATCGAAGTATTTGTATCAAATAAGTCAGCACGGCCTTCTCTACTGAATGTTTCATCTCCATTCGATTCACAGCTGCTCACTTTTATATAAGAAAGTGGACAGTTGGAAGGATCAAAGTATTTGTATCAAATCCGGGGGTCAGTCAGCAATCCAGCAGCTTATTCCTTTCTCTACTGAAGGTTTTATTCTTCATTGGGTTCCCACCTACTCAGTAATTAATGACAGCATTTATGCAAAGCATTTGAACAGGTCGTAATCAAAATGTCTTGAGTCAAGACGTACATAGGTAGGCTGTAAGAACTGTGATTAGAGTGTGTGGGCAATACGGAATACTTCCTTTGAAGATGTCCCGCTTCCTCGCGTATTACACTTTGGACAGTTGATCAATTAAAGATGTAAACTGAGAAGTGAGTGCTGTTCTTTCTAATTTGCTTGTTCAATATGTTTTGAAGTTGTATAAATTTCAATAAATAGAATTCTTGCTACAAGTACAGTGGATCGGGTTCAAATGTACACCATAGGGTTACACACAATGGTCCTAAGAAAACAAATCAAGTAGGTTAAAAGGAAATAGTTGGAAATTTTGCGTTATGAGAGAATGAAAGAAACGAACTACATACAGTGACGGACAATAGTATTGAAACAGCAACAATTCTTCAACAAAACAGCAATTTTCACACAAACAAAATATAAAATTTATTAATTTTTAATGTCAACTTATGCATTATAACCGACTATGAAATACATTTTTGTTTATATTTTTTAAATATAAGAAGTAGTACGTAAATTTGTTATGCCTGAAATGAATGCATAGGTTGACATTCAAAATTATAAACTTTTTTATTTTGTTTATCTGCAATTTGCTGGTTTATTGAACAATTGTTGCTGTGTCAATACTTTTGTCCATCACTGTATATTGTGAGGTTAGGTTAGAGAAGGAGTATGTATGACATGCAATTCCACTAGGAGAAGTTGGGTCCATTGTGATTCTATGTAGTTATTTTGCACTCTCTAGAAGAAGGTAGAACCGGCTGAGTGATTTCAATCTGGCAAATCGATCACGATCCACGAGCGTATTAACTGAAGTACTCAGGGATTCCTTAAGTTGGTCAACAGCTCCAGCTGGTTGAGAAAGGGGGAGAAATAATACAATAACACAACTAGACAACTCAAGTATGCTTCGTTTTGAAGCGATCATATCCACCCCCGTCAGTTTTATATGGTTACCTTAATATAGGAAGGCCCTAACTAAATTTTTTCAAAATCGAGTTTTTTGCAGATTTCGGTAAGTCACCCTCTAATACTAATTTTATGTAAACAGTTTTTGTGCTACGAATGAAATTAACGGAAATACATGCAAATAAAAAAGGCCCCAACTCAGTTTTTCAACTGCAGAAGTTTAATTTTTATTAAGTTTTTTGCTTCTCCTGAAAAGTAACAAAAATGTTAGATAGGGCTTTTATATATTAAGAAAACGATATGTATTCGCAGAAGAAGGACATGAAAAGCGATTACTCACTGTTTTGTTTCGTTCGTGCTTGCCTTCAGCTGACAATCTAGACGTTTCGTTGCATTCCAGCCCCAAATTGCTGCTTTCCATTTGACAGACTTTCCCCCACAACTTTCCATTCAGCTCTAGAACTGTTTATTCCTCTTGCATACTAAAGTAAAACTCCAAAATGTTTGTTTACGGGTTTGCAAAGTTTATTACGCTTCATTTGCATTTACTGCAGATTTCCGAATTTGGCTGCCACATTCAAAATCGTAAAAGCTAAACAGTCGACCGGCTACCAAAGGAGCAAAATTTCCAATATATAAAAATATATATGTTCATAAAAAAAATGCTGCATTTGCGGATTTCAGACAAATCAGTAAATTCAGACGAGCGCCTTCAGAAGTATTCACGATCCATGAGCGTGTTGAGTGAGAAGTTGCGATACATGCCGCAGCGTATTAGGTCGTTCGAGAACTTCTGCGGCAGCGGAAAGTAGCGCGTGGGTATGGTGAAGGCGTTGGGCGCATAGTAACCATACTCCGAGTTGCAAGTTCGATACATGGTGTTCCTATCCGTCTCGACGCCGTAACCTTTAAAGGTGTCTGCAAGTACACAAAAACAACAAATGCCATTCTTTAAATGGGTCGCAAAGCCAAGCGGACAGCGGAGGAGGCGCACGACTTACAGGGGCATTTGATTTTCTCGCGAGTGTGGAGCTTCTCGTAGCGCAGGCCGATCTCCATGGGCGGCTTGCGCTTGAGAAACTTCTGGTACTCGACTTCCGGGTTGAAGGTCTCAAAGCTGTCGCACAAATGTTCGCACATCTTGGCAGGAGTTCAGAACCGTCGTCGTGCAAGTACTCGAGCAGTTTTTGTTGCGTTGAACGATGATTGCTTGTTGTTGGGGTCGCGAGCAGGCTGTCGCTGTGTTCGGCAGGAGTGAATGAAATACGCAAATGTTTTTTAGAATTTGAAAGTTTCGTTGACTGTGTGAAATTTGGATTTCAAGTGCTGCTATCGACTAAACAAATGCCGGTTGCTGCAGTGATTTGTGAGTTGTGCGCCCCGGTTGACTGCCATCTCTAGTGGCGCGACTGACAGTAGCAGTTGCGGCCGTTGTCAGGCGGCGGTTGCGTGACATGCGCCGTGCGGCGCTCTTAATGTGCTATTGATTTTGTTATTGGTAGCAACGGCAGACGTCAACATTTTGTGTTTTCGCCGAAAAGTGCACTTGGGACGGCAACCGAATTCGCTGAGTGGTTAAAGGCGGCGCAGAAACATGTGCAAGCTGTTAAATTTTGTGAACTTCATCATTTGCATTGCCACCTTCAGTCAGAACATCGAGCCCAGCTTGGGCCTGAAGCGGGGCCCGCACCATCCGCGCAGCGAACAACTCAAGTCAGGCAAAGTGGACCAGCACTTGACGCACGAGGAGCAGTCAGTGGCGACAGATTGGCGCATGTTTCGCGGTATTTAGTAGTTTTTTTTATTGTTGCAGTCGCATCGATGACGACCTGAAGGATGTGGGCGTCAATGTGAATCTGGACGAAATGACCGAAGAAGAGAAGAACTTCTTCTACTTCAAGGTGGGTGCAGATGCGAGAAGTTCATTGTTCACAAACTTGAAGAGGTTTTGCAAGTTGCAGTTTCATTTGTTGTGCAATTTTGCAGCGCCCAGAAGAAGGTGTGGTCAGTATTTACTGACAGTATACCAAAATATGGACATATTTCCAATTATGGACTATTTATATGTTGAAGAACTGACGATAAATTTGTGAGAGAAAATTACAGCAAGTTTCATGGAATTGTAGAGCTTCAAATTTCTATACATTTATACTTACAACTATTTTGTTTAATGCTTTCAAAGTGTTTAAAACTGCCAGGTCGCCAATATTCACAGTTCGCGGCTGGTCTCTTTGATGTGGGTTATCTGCTCGACTCTCTTCGTAACGTTGGGAACAATTTGATCTTTTTATACTTTTCTTTGCCAGACACTCTTTCCTTATCTTTTTGAGTTTTGAAAAAGATGTCCGGGTTCAATGGTTCAATGTACAACAAGACAAATCGCTTGAATTTTAAAATTGAATTTAAACAAAATTACAATTTTAAACGTTTATCACAAGCTTCTTGTTTTCGAAAAACAGGAATTGGCGTTTTCCCAATTATCGAGAATCTAATTGACATTGTTTTCTTAAAAAAAAAAGATAAAAAGGAGTAGAGAGCAGGTAAATTCTTTACACACTTTGCTGCATACTTTTCAGCGAGTGTCTCTGGGATGACAATGATAAATTTTTGTAAATCAATATGCGATGAGATAAAAACCTTTAAAGGATGACAAGGGGGGGGGGGCCTCAAATCAGTAGTTGGGTATATGGGTTCAATTGCTATATTCGATTTAGATGCCCATCGTTTGAGGCACAATAGCTCTCCTTTTTGCAGTCATGTCCACCAATTCTCCTTTAATTATAACTTCATACAATATGAATTTTTATTGTGAACTAATGTGTCTAAAAGTATCCAAAGATGGTAGAGTATTCTACTGTAGATACAAAGATAGATATAGTACAGACAAAGACTACACAATTCTGTACAAAGATAGTCTTTTACCTTTGCTATAGTAGAGTATTCTTCCATCTTTGCTTTAACTATGATTCTGAGCTTCAACTAAATATAGTACAGTTTTCTACTAACTTCTATAGTCATCATTCTTTTGTCCTTCTTTTGGTAAAAATGAAAAAGCTCACAACTCGCCGTTCGGAATCGGCATAAAACTGTAGGTCCCTTCCATCCGTGTACGAATTCGCACGCACAACACGGATGGTTGCGGGTAGCTAGGCCTTGGTCTCGTAATCGGGCTGTCGTGCCAGTCAAGAAGAAGATGTTCCTATTACCATTGCTTTAACTATGATTCTGAACTTTAAAGACAATTCAGTATTCTATTATCTTTAATTGTGAAGCATACTTTTACCTTTGCTATGGTAAAGTATTCATCCATCTTTTCTTTGACTATGATTCTAAGGCTCTAACCAAAGATAGTACAGTATTCTAGTCTCCTTTATAGTTAAGCGTTCATTCACCTTTGATATAATAAAGAATCCTTCCATCTTTGCTTTAACTATGATTCTGAGCTTCAACCAAGAATTGTTCAGTATTCTACTATCTTCCATAGTAAAGTATCCCTTCATCTTTGCTTATCTATGAATCTGAAAATTCTCCAAAGATAGTACAGTGTTCTTCTATCTTTTCCTGTAAAGTATTCTTCTATCTTTGCTATAAAAAAGCATTCCTCTGTCTTTGCTTTGACTATGATTTGGGGCTTCGAATATATGGAAAATTCGTAACAAACTGGTAAACCTGCATTTCCAAAGTTTCGTCAGTGATTTTGAATCTGCTAACGAAATAACTCATTGATTTCTCACACTTTAGAACAACTTCAGTTTCATTTCATTTCATTTTTTCACATCATTTCCTCTATCGGCAGATTCACGACAGCGACAATAACAACGCCTTGGACGGCCTGGAAATGCTGCACGCTGCCATACATCAGGACGAACACTTCAAGAAGGTGGATCGCGACAGTTACTTGAACAATGCGAGCGAGGAGCTCAATCACATTATTGGTAAACGATAGCGTTGGCCAACGATTGAAATCTTAACTTTAGAGCAGATCTTACCATTTGCAATTCCAGAGGTTATTGATGAGTTTCTGCAAATTGCCGACGTGAATAAGGACGGCTTCTTGCACTATCCGGAATACGTGAAAGCGGTCACCGGGACACCGGAGCCGTAGTAAATGGGCGGCAACATTTCGCGGCGACACTTTCAGGTCGAGAATACACTTTGCGCTTTTGCCAAAGACCGCTGCACGCCCCCCACACCGCAAATGCCAAACATGCCAACACTTACAATTTTGTTCTATGTATTTTTCCAATAACAACACATAACTTTTTAAGCAATCATAAGAAATAAATATGGGAACTTTGTAAGATCGAGTATTGAAGTAACTAACCAAGACTGTACATACTTAAGCTACAAATACAATTTTATTAAGCATCGACGTTAGCATAATTGGCAAAGAGGTTCGAGGAAAAATTGTTCATTTATTGTACTAAATCAAATTGAATCAAATGAAATCAAAACAAATACAAATAAATCACTTAATAAACAGTTAAACGTGCAGACTCTGAATTACTCGTTGCTTTGATGCTTCTATAGCAGACTGTCGCAGGCGACGGTGGTGTTGCAGGGCAGTCCGCGGTAGCCATCGTAGGCGGCGCGCTCCACCAGCACAATCAGCTCGTTGTAGCGTGGATTACTCAGCGCATTGCTGGCAAATTGAAAGACGCTTTCATACAATTTTGAAGGCCAGTAAACTTAACACTCACCCTTCGTACTTTTCGATGCCCTCCAGCAGCGCTCTGGCCGCTTTGGCGTACTCGTAGGACACACTGGGCGCGGCACAGGCAGCCGCATACAGACAATCGTCAACGCCGGCGCCCTGTGCGGCCAGAAAACCGGTGATTAGATAATCCTCACCGTCGCCGAAGCCCAAATTGATGCCTTGAAGAGAGTGTGGAAGTGAAGTCAGGTTGAAAGTGTCGTTAAGTGCGGAAATGCTTACCGGCGTCATTACTGCGCGCATAGCCGTAGCCATAGCTGCTCCAGTGTCCGGCGCCCAACATGCCGGCAGCAAAGATGAGTATTTTTAGCAGCACTATGATCAGCAGATTGGTGAGATTGAGGCTGAGCACCTGCATGTTGATGAGTTCGTAAAAAGTTATAAAAAATTATGCAATGAATGAATGAAGTCGTCTGAGTCGTCCAATATTTGTGGACTTTGCAGGTTGAGTAATTAATCTCTGCTTTCTTTGTTCAAAAGAAACAATTGGTAAAAGTTCTAAAATGCTGTGCAATGAGCAGTTGGTGGGTTCGTCAAATACTTATCTGTGGACTTTGCAGATTGAGTAATTAATCTGTGCTTTCTTTGTTCAAAAGAAACAAAGTCCACAAATTTAAGTATTAATACAAGTTTTGATAAGCAGCTTCGAGTTCTCTACTCGAATTCGTTTGAATTAGGCTGTGACAAGGAAGATTTGCAAGTTATTGTAGGTCTGGGTTTAGGTCCAAATTAACTTTAGCTGAGTCAGCATTCGAATCGACGAACCTCGAAATATAAGTTAACGAGTCAAATGATTTATTTTAAATTTCATTTTACTTTAATTCATCGCTTGATTACTTGATCCTCGGATTTATTATCCTATACACGCACCACTGAATCTATAAGCTTAACACTAGAATGCCCAAGGTAGTCATTTTGACTACATTGAGGTCTTTTATATAGATTCTTTTCTTTTCTTTATTGTAATAATATAAAGTAATTAAATTATGCAAACTGAATTAAAGTAACTGTGCGGTCCAGCGGTCTGCTCCCTTCGGTCGTTTTACGATGAATCCCTGATCTCTTGCTTTTTCCTTGTCCTTTCGTCACTCGAATATTCACCGTTTTCCCAAAACCCGTTAGCTTAACCCACGCGTCGTCCAGTTCGTGTTCTCTGTCTTTATCCCGTCCTTGTCAGTCACCTATTCGTAAAACAGGGTTGCATTTGTTTGTCCTACATTTATTGTAAATAACTTTTGTTGCATCGCATTTTAAAAAAGTATCTTACGTGACTTTTATTAATTTTTAAAGCTAAATGTAATAAATAAATTAAAAATATTGTAAAAAAAATTGTTTACCCCAATTTTGCTAAATTTACCTTAAATGCCCAGTTAAATGATAGTCATTTTGACTACCTATGTATATACAATTTTCAGCAAATCTTACTGATAAGTAGACAAATATGCATCTTCAATTGCGAAATATGAAAATTTCAAATAACTGCAAACATTTAAAAAAATATCATAGTAGGCTGTGACAATTCCCAAATTTTTCAATCCAAAATTCACGCACAAATTCCAAATTTCATTCCATTTTATCCCATTTATGTGTAAGGTACGCTATTTTATTTAAATGAATTTACTTTGTAAACCATAAAAAAATGAAAACTAAATGCTTATTTTATTTTAATCTCGTGTACATTTATTCATATTTGCTACTTAAAAACCAATAAAATTTAAAAAAAGTCAGTAAACAATAATGTAGTCAAAATGACTACATTTGGGCATTTTAGGTATGTCAGATTGTCGGGCATTCTAGTGTTAACCATTATAAAATCAGTCAATTTGATCGTTTAACCACAGAACAAACAGTTTGCGGACTAAACATGGTCCGTTTTGAATATAAATCTGTAAAATCTGTAAAATCGTCTGTTGAATCAAATTTGTTGTTCTTCAATTCTGAACAACTCTCGACAATTATCTTTAATTTTTTAGAGAATCAAGATAGTTGAATGGTTTGTTTGAAATTTAGAGCACAGCACAAAGTCTACGTTATTATTTGTGACTTCAGTTAAATATATATTTGCCATAAATTCACTTTTCGAAAGGGGTTTCTTTTAAAAATAAACTTTATTTCAACTATCCAACACTCGATTGATTCCACTTTAACTCAAATCATTACTCAAAGTAATACTTTGTTTGTAAAGATATGCAACTATAAAATAGTTATTCACCATCACTTACTTGACTATTTCCCGCCGAACGATTGAGCAGCTCCTTTGCCACCTGCACCACCACATGTCCTGCCGGGCTGGCGATCATGTCCTGTGCGCTTTGCAGCCAAGTCGACGACTTCTCCGCCACTTCGTACACACTATTGCTAATATTGTCGTTGTTGTTGTGCTCATCATATGTAATAATGCCAGCACAAATCGAACCGACTGCAAACGAATAAATCACAAAACAGCAAAAATATTGCTTTGACATGACGTTGAATCTCAATGCAAGCAATCGGTGCCTTGGATGCGTGCTGACGTTGGCGACAAGACGCGACTAAAATGCACCGCAATGCCGGGCGTGTTTATATGTGCGCTGCACCGAGATGCACATCTGGGTTTCCGCGTGCGCCAAGGCGCCGGGCCGCGTACCTGCGCGTAATTCGCCGTCATTTGCCAGGCATGGCTGAGCGTGAAAGTAAGATTGCGCACAGAAATCAGTAAATATTCATTGTCAACTCAGTGCATCGGCGGCGGCGTGCAGGCGCGAGCGAGACAGTCGCAATGCAAACAAGTGGCAGAAATTAAGCCAAATTTGCAGTAGGTAATGGGAAAGAAGTGTGCACGGTCGTTAGCCCAGCTGGCAGCGAGGCGCATTGGCTGCAGCCGCTGCTTCATTTTTCTGTAGTGACGCGTGCTTCAAACACGATTTTGTTTTTTTGTTTTGTGTGCGTTTTTCTGCTTCGCGAATTTGACGCATACGAATATCTATGAAAAATTGACAACAGGTAACTGTACGACAAATCGACGGAAGAATCAATTGATGTTAGTTGCTTATGCAGTTTAAATGATAATTTGCTAAAGTTCATTGCAATATTTGTAAATTGAATAATTTATGTAAAAGCAATAAACTTGAATTGGTATTTGACTTAAAAAGGGTCATTGTTCCTTTGGATGTGTCATTCACTGGTTCAATAGACCGGAAGTATTTAGAGTTGAAGTTGAGTTGAAACGATTCTATGTGTAACTCCCCGGAAACCCGACAATTCTAAGTTGCATTTGTTAACCCTTTCGACTCCGAATTTTACCCTGAAATCATGAAACACTAAATTTTAGCTTAAAACGGGTTAAATAAATTTTGTATCAATATTTTTTAATTACAAAAAACTTATTTAATATTTATGGAAAAATACAAAATTATCACTTTTTGATTTTATTTAACCATTATTAAAGAAACAGGGTTTTGATCAAACGCGCCCAATTCGTAGACTTCAATTAGAACACAAACTTTCCCTGATATCGCTGCAAATAATTGGAAATTATTTTGGGGATAACAGTAAAATTTTTGTCATTTGCTTTGAATTCACTTCTAAAAATATTAATTTGTTGGTGCCTACTTAAATTAGACCCATAAATCAATCGTAGCTTTTGCTATAAGATGACAAATAGGTGAAGTTGCTCTCAGGCAACTTTAGGGTCGAAAAGCGAGAAGCGAGAAGTTTATTTTGGCTACAGAAACTTTACAAGGGAACATGGGCGTAGCCAGGAATTTTTTTAGGTCTTTTTTCGAGGACAATTTCTCAAAAATCAATGAAAAAACGAGGACATTTTTTTGAAAAAAAAAGTAGGATTTGGTGCAAATGAGTAATAGTATTTTGTTGAATTGGTTTGAGTATTCACTTGCACCAATTGTTATGGCTCATGACTTAAGTATACTAATTTTATTAGTACTCATTGCCGGTCTCTGTTGTGTATATACAAGCATTTGTTAAAATCAATCTCAGGTTTGACTGGAGAATTTTTTGATTCGAAGAATTATAAATATAAAAGCCCAAATATGCTCGTGTAATATTTCTAGATGTTAGAGAAATCTCATTGAAAAGTCCTCGTTTTTCTGCAATTTTGCGAATTGTCCTCATTTTTTATAAAAATTTTCATTGATACTCCTTTTTTCCGCTTTTTTCCCAAATTGTCCTCGTTTTTTACGAGAATACTCTTTGAAAAGTCCTCGTTGTTTCAGCATTTTCTCCAAATGTCCTCGAGGACAAAGATTAATTTTTTCTTAAAAAACGCAGAATTTTTCGAGGACATTTGGCTTAGGTTGGGGCATTTGCCACTACCTGCCCCTACCTGGCTACGCCCATGCAAGGGAAGTACATGCCGCACACTCCTCTTCTTTAACCGAACCTAACCTAACTTTACAATGATTTCTTGAACTAAATTTTCTAGAAAATTATTTTAATGGCGTCAACAACTACATACATATGTACAACCATAGTAATGTAAATCGCCTCGAGTACTCTAATCGTAAATTGAATAGAATCTTCTGATTTATAAGATCAAACAGATTGAGATTAAATAGTTAAATGTTAGTCGAATCAACTTGTTAGAGGATTAATAAAAAGATCATAATTCATATTAGCTTATATGGCAGTGGCGTACACAGGATTTCATTTGCGGGGGGAGGGGTTGCGTACAACTTTGAGCCGAATACCATTCGAAACGATATTTCGTATCAGCAATATTTGTGTTTCGGGAAAGGAACCCCTAACTCCTCCTCCTGTGTGCGCCACTGTTCTATGATCAACTCAGTTCAGATTAGGTTAGGTTAGGTTTTTGAAGCTAATAAGCAATGTGGTTCACTCGTTCTTTAGGTCAACGCAATTTAGTCCTTTCTAGGCTGTAATGATTCAATTATACCGTAAATGTTCCAATTACAATGGCATCTTTCAAATTCGGCAGAACAGTTCATCAGTTCTTGAAGCTTGTGATATTAAAAAAATTTGTGTTTTACAAACATCTAACCAGTCTTTAATGCTGACTAAATGTTACTTTTTCCCATTTGTATCTTAGTTTGTAAGGATTTTTTTCCATTGACTATTGAAAGTATTTACATTAAAATGTGTTAAATCACGTTCTCGACACTTCTAATTAATTTTCATTCCACACGATTTGAAGGCATTGCTTTTGTTGTATTCCAAGCGATGTTGACAGCCACTGGTTTCTTTACTTCTTTCTTCTTTGCGTATTTCTTAGCAAGTTCCTCTTATAGGCTCCATTCAAGAAAATGTCTTTTGATGTTGTTAGTCCTGCGTGTGACCATCTTCCTTTATTTATCTACCTGTCAATGGGTAAAACTTGTCGCTAGAATATAAAAAATTGTGATTCCCGACACTTCCAAATTAAACCTGTTAAGTGAGAAGCTTTTTGTTTCGGTTATAAACAATATACAAAAATTTTTTTTTTTTCAAATACATATGTACTTGTATGTTTCACATTAAATCTCCCAAAAAATGTTTTCGCAAGATTCGAAACAAAAAAATTCCGGAAAATTCGGGTTAATCTGTCACCAGAATCGCAAAAATTTAATACCATGTGACACGTTTTCCTGCGTCTGTCTATCTGTCAACGTGTAAAACCCATCGCTGGAGCATACAAATTTAGTCCCGAAAGATTCTAAGTCCGATCTAGTTTTAAAAAGATAGATACAACGACTTCTTAACACTAGAAAGACAATTGCCATCATTTTGACGGTTTTTCATTTTTAAATATCTGTATTTTCTTTTGTATTTCTATCAACTTTTGCTTTGATGGCTTTTGTTTTTTTATCGGATTCTACAACAAGTTCCACAATTAGGGTTCTACAATTACAATTAGCCAAATTCGATGTGTACTCTTCGAGATATCAGCGGATATAACATATAGTCTTTGTAAGTAAGGATAACTTGCGGTCTTTCTAGTGTTAAACTATTCTTGGATGTCGTTTTGAATAGCATCAAAAACTGTGATCCTCAACACTTTTTACTGTTTCTTTTCGATGGTCACATTACGACTAAAAGACTGAATGGAGTTATCTGTTCCCAAAATCGCAAAATTCTTAAAACCGTTTTTAATGAATTTATCTTCTGATCAGCTCTAATGCTGTTGATAAACGGACAGAAGACTTGTATGCTACATTAGGGGCATTCACGTCCAACTTGCTACTTCATTAGTTTGGTATCTGGTACAACAGCTGAGCTTATATAAAGAAAAAGTACTCTCACAGTAAAAACTTTACCGAATTATCAATTAACGAATTACCAAACAAACAAGACCGTGTGAATGCCCCTATTGTTATTGTTGTTTTTTATGTATTAAAGACACCTTCACTTCATCATGGAATTAAACCACACACAGTCGTCGTAATTCATTTTAAAAATTGTAATATTTTATTTATCAACTCGTTATTGTATGCATTATTTGTATTTATATTTGTATTTGTATGCCCATTATTCATAATCATATCCAATCATATTTTGCTGTTGTATATATATATATATATATATATAATATACTTGTATAACATGTAGTTACATACAACACATACATAATATATGGTAAATAGTAAATATTTGCTATAATTTGTTCTGGTTGTTCGGTTATAAGAATTCATGTCTCGTGTGTCACCTTTTAAACCGATTTCTACGCCCGAACCATGAGCGATAATGCAATGAATGTGATATTTTCTGCTGCTCTACCGTCCACTGTTTACGTGATGGTGAGTGCGCTCTGGTGGGGGGGTGTGCACGATTGAATATTGAATGCCGAGTCTGTCTGGTGGCGTATTTGTGTTTATATATTCGCTAAGTGTAGGATGCTTTTGTGCTAATGCTGCGCCCTCTGGCGGCGCCACTGATGATGTGTCTGCATGATGATGTACGGTTAGTTGCGTTTAAGGTATACGAGTATTTCGATATCTATGTGTGTGTGTGTGTGTCGTTTGTCGTGTCCTAACATTCATTTGAGTCATCGAGTTCAATTGATTTAATTAAATTTAAATTTTGTATATATGTATGCATTTTGTTTATGTTGGTATGTTTATTATTGAGTGTGATTAGCATAATTTTTTGTTTGTTTTTTGTTGTTAGTATTTTGTATATATTTGTTTTACTTAATAGCTGAACATTGAAATTGAAAGTTGCATTTTTTTGCAGTGTACTTTTGCAAGTAAAATAGCAGCAAGTATACGAGTAGTAGAAGTATAAAGGAATAGTAGGAGTTGGTTATTTAAGTATTTGGGAAAAGTAAAGACGTGGGCAGCGGCAACTTGATAGGTCAGTGTCCAAGTAATAAGTTCGCCGTTTAGCTAATAATTAAGTAGTAGTCAATGCAAGTCACAACAATACATATCCACTTCAGACATGTTCGCTATGGTATCATTATTACTTTAATGTATACGAAATTTCAATATTTAACTTTAATATTTAATAAAATTCTGCTAGTTATCGGCTATCGTTAGTATGTATGTGGGCATTGAACACAACCGAAAAGTTGAAGAAACATAACAAGTGTCAGAATTTGTAGGTTTGCACTGGCTACTGCTGGCAACATTGTCTAACTATATGCAGTGCAGATGGTCAACTTGGAATATTATACAATACAGATATATAGGTATACATAGCATTATGACATCAAATGGTTTCAATGGTTTCATAGTTGACTGCAATTGCACATATTTTGAAGTTAAGAGGTTTTTGTAAACTCAATTGATTAAAATTCTGGTATTCACAATTTGTGGCAACTAATCTGACCGAACAGAGGAATAGCACACATGGTAAATTTTGAAAGTGAACATTTATATAGAGAAACTTTTTGACGATGTGGTCTTATATATACTAAGAGGTCTTAACTACACAAAACCAACGAGTATTTTCATATCGAAGACTTTGCCGTATTGTAACATTTATACATACATCTAAGTACATTTGTATTGATTAAAATTTCGTATATATGTGCTTAACTTGTCTTTGAACTGAAGCATGCAGTCCTGGGTTTCAATTGATAAGCAAAAGTTTATTTGGTTGTAGAGTAAAATACACTTAAACCCGACTCACTGATTTTTAAACAGTGAAATATTTTAAGGCGGAATGAGGCAAATCTGCCATGCCAGATGAGTTACCACAGATTGTGAATACTGTTTATATTTGTATTAAACTTAAAATTATACTATGTTAAGGCTGTAATAAGCACAATCAATATTCGATTAATTTTCACCATGAAAGTCAGAAATATGCACCTTAAAAGTGAACATTCATCGCGAACTCGTTCATTTGGAGTCTTTGAAAATTGCGAAAATTTTTTGCCATTTGACAAACTAAACCGAATTAGTGGTTAAATGAAAACCTTCAACGCTCTCCTTGAGAAATCTAGAGTTTACTTTTGGCCACAAGTTCTTAGCGTGTAAATTTCAATATGAATGGAAGGAAATTATAGTCGATTCTTATTGACAGTGAATTGCACAGCACTCAAGAATTTAAAGCTCAATTTTAGAGCAATGAAAGAAGTTTGGTTACTTGTTATTGAACCTTGAAACTACGAACTATTAACCTCCAATTCAACGTACTAATCAATGAGCCACTGCAGCTACATCAAGAACCACTGTGGATGCTGCAGAATTGATTTTAAATCTATAAACTGAGCAGTACACATATTTTTTTGGTTGATTCATAATTTGACTGAAGCAAGTCAAGTTCTGGCAGCTAGTAGAGGTGAGTACGAGAACAAGTCTATCGAATATGAACGAATAACAAGCTTTAAGCTGTTGAAAGACAACAAAATCCAGCGGCTACGCCGGCCCTGACCATGTCTCCCAAAAAGGGATTCGACGCGCTAGTTGCAGATCGACGGCGAAAAGGAAGACCGTGTCTCCAGTGGAAGGACCAAGTTGAAGATGCCTTTATGTGACCAACTGGAGAAGGCGCGCGCAAAGCAGAGGCGCCTGGAGAGAACTTTTGCGGCAGGCCGTAACCCAGTAACCGGTTTTTATGGCCGAGATCAAGTGGATAATCTTCACAGTTCTTTGGGCTTCGGTAACGTTAAGTTTCCAATTTAACTTTTCAAATGCACATTCAATGCACAACTTTTGACTTCCAGGATTTCCAAATATTTTACATAAAATTTTTTAGAAATATTTTTGGCTTAAAATGTCTGCATATCTGTGACACAACTGACTCATTTACATTTATAATAAAAAAAATTGCTTTTGATTTTTTTTGTAATTTCTAAACCGCACAAATTCTGACTGCTCGCGGTCAATGTTGCCTTCGTTGTGGTTGTTGTGGTTTTGTTGAGTTGTGCTATTTAAAATTCCGTTAGCAGTAACCGAAACGGACCATTTACTATACAAAACAGCGATTGTGGTTTTGGTTGGCGGAAACTTAAAATTAACATTGCTTGTGATTTTTGTTTGTTTTTCACACATTTTTGTTTTTTTTTTGGGTTTCTGTTAGTTTCAAAGTTTTTTGTATTTTTTACTTTTCTTATTTAATATACAAAGAAAGTTTTACGATTAATATTATTTCTTTAATAATTTTGTTATTTCTGCATTTTTACTGCTTTATGCATGATAAGCAATATTTATGAAGTGTGTGTGTGTGTGTGTGAGTGCTTGTTTGTGCTTTTGCATTAAATAGCAACAATTACATAAGCTGATGCATGAATGTAAGCGTCTTCAAGTTAATGTCGCCGCGGTTGCCATAATAATATTTCAATAATTTCCGCTCCACTAATTGCCATCAGTTATTAGTAGGTAAACATGTAATAATTGTTCAAGTTTTTTGTTTCATTTTGTTATTTTTGTTTGTTTGTTTTGTTTTGTTAGTTGTTGTTGCACATATTGTCTTGTATTTGTTATACAAATGTTGGTGATTTGTAAAGTGTTTTTTTGGTTTTTGGTATTTGTTGTTCACAATGTCTCATGTTGGAATAACAAACCTCACGTTCTCATTATTTGCTTTCATTTTTCCTTGTCTTTTCTATGTTTTTAATAGCATTTTAACATTTAATAATTATCTGAATATGCTTAAAAATTGTTATAGGTAAGAGCCAGCTGGTTACAAGTTGAAGTAATGCTTTTCGTTAGATTTTGCAAAACACATTTACGCTTTCCAGACGACAATTCAATGCGGATAATCCAAAGTTTCAGCGCGAAATTTGCTTTCCTTCGCTTTCTCGTCCTGTGATATTTTGTCTTTATTTGTACGAGTATTGTTTTAAAATTCTCAGCTGCTGATAAGCGGCTGCGGCTCATTTATTGTTGGTATGTTGTAATAAATATGACTGTTGTTATATGACTGTAAACTTTATACTATATGACTTTATTTAGTGTATGAGTAGGTTTGAGTTAGTTAGTGATGAGTTAGTTTGGTTTGAATAACAATGGTGTGTGCGTTGGTATGTATGTATGTTGCTCAGTCACTAGTTTGTGGTGCATTTTCAACATTCATTGGTGTGCAGTAACATTACAACAACACTGTCACACAAATTGTTGGCAGCAACATCGAAGCAACTGTCAAACTAGCAACAGAATTGCCATTGTACAGGCTTGTGTGGCCTTTAGGCATATATCTGTGTGTGTGTGTGTATGTGATGTGTGTGAGTGGGTGTGAAATGACCTAAAATGTTTTCGCATGAAACCAGGAAACTTTAGAGGCGATAGATGCGCATTCGGCTGATTACTACAGTGAGTGGTTGATGGCTTTTCAACTGCTTTGCAGCCTCTTATGTATAGAAGTAGTCGTACTTATGTGCTTGCAGTAGTATAGTTGCATGTGTAGCTATGTATGTGTGTGTGTATGATGCGTTTCCGCCTCTCCCAGTGATCTTACTTCAAATCGTACTCGTCCTCCTCCTCGTTGGGTGCGCTCCAGCGATTTGCCGCACCTCCCACCGTGTACGACGTAATGCTGCTCGTGCTGCCCGTCATGGGCACTGCTGGCGGTGTCGCTGTCGGCGAGTCGCTGTAATCGCTGAATGCTGCATTCTGTATGCCTTCGTAGATGCGATACGACGGAATGCCACTGGCGCTGCTGCTGCCGCTGTCGCTTGGGCGCTCCGATGTCACGCTGAGACTTTTTGATGTGCCAAAGCGATCCGTCTTGTAGTTGGACGGACCGCCGAAGATGAGCTCCGCATCGGACAGAGAGCCGCTCGCGCGCGTGAACTTGCCATTGCCGCTGGCAGGCTTTGTGTCGCCGAATATTATGTCCAGGTCGGATTGTTTGTTGGAACCTGCAAGTAGACGAGTGGTCAGTACACATTTTCGCATGGTCGGCGTATAGTGAGCAGGCGTGGCTTTATCGCTTCCATTCTGCATAAAGGTGCAAATTACTGGATAACGGTACCAATTGATCGATTTCGTAAAACATCAACTAAGGTATGGGTAGGAACAAATGTAACTACGGCGCCAATTGTACGTACAAAACACACTGAACGTGATGACAATGAAATGAGTTATCAAAATATCGTCGGCTGTTCGGGCATTGGCGAAATAATGCAGAATTAATTTTGATATCTCGCAATTGATTGATTTGTATGAATGAGCGGTGAGATGCTGTGAAATGCGGCGAGTGATTCAATTGTATTGTTTGTGGTGGCGGGTAGTGGTGCGGTGAGAGCGGGGTCGCTTCTAAACTAGATTTATGTTAGACTGTTAGTTCTTTTTCATTGTAGGGGAATGTGTTGTTTGAAAAATTTTGAGCTGATGATAGAAAAGGCTATTTAGGTAATTAAAAATCGAATCATTTAATTAACTAATCAATTTAGTTAATTAAAAATCTATAAACAAGACGCATATTTCCATTCCAACAGAGTAGACCAAATGCAATTAAATAAACAGTGGGCACATAGTGAACTAAACCAAGCAAACCTAGTAGAGAAAGTGGAAGCTCTTATTTTGACAACCCCTTTTTGAAAAATTATATTTTCAAATGTCTTTTCAGTCATTAAGCCACTTGAAAAAACATCCCTAATTTTACCTGAAAATGGTAGAAAATTTTAGTTCTGATGTTGTTCATTTGTGCCATGCAAAAGATGTTATGCTTCTAAGCCTATTTACTTGTTAATTAATAACTAGAAACAAAAAATAAGGTTTTCGAATTTTGACAACTTTCACTGCTTGGTTCAGGTAGTTTATTTCACTATAAGTGGCCATATCTGTGTTGAAGGCAATTTTTATCCACAAAGTGCCAAAGTGACAACAATCGTTTGTATGAGTTGATTTCTGCCAATTATTTGTGATTTATAACTGAATATAATTTTCTGCTATTGTTCGCTTCTACTCAACCAATTTTTTTTTTAAACTTTTATTATCTTTACTTTACTAACTTAGTCATGGGAGGTTTAAAAAAATGTTTGTAGCAGATTTAGTATTACGTGCGCTCCAAAGTAAACAGGTTTTTTGAAATAGGTAGGGCATTTTTTTTAGTAGCCCCACTAATACAATGTGACTTAGTGAGTCAAAAGATACATATTTCTCGATTTAAAGTCAAAATTTTATGCCATTTGGTTCATTGGAAGCGGAGTTATTGTTTCTAAAGTGACTGTATGTTTGTATCGTTGGTAGACAAATTAACACCGAACAAAGATCCAGTTGCTAAGTTTTGTTTCAAACTTAGTAAAACTGTTACCGAAACATTTTAATTGATGAATCAAGTTTAAGGATGGCCAACAAAATTTTAATAAAAAAAAAATAAATAATAAAAAAAATAAAAGTTTAATTTTTTCCATTGAAATTTTAAATTTATCAAAGAGCGGCCAAAATTTTCATTGAAATTCTTAAAACGAAATTTAAAAACCTGCAAAATATCAATTTATGAATTTGGGATACAAGCACATTCTGAGCTATATGTAAGTTCTTCTTGTGCCACGAAAAAAATTGTATCAATAGTTTTTTAGTTGGTCAAACGGCCTTTGAAAAAATTCAAATTGCCTGATATATATGACCGAAAAAATAAAAGTATTAAATAAAATAAAAAATTGTTATTTTTGACTGATAATATAAAAGTCAAAAGTAACAGTTATTTTTGCCTAAAATAATAAAAGGCACAAAATAACAGTTAATTTTAACTTTTATAGTAAAAGACTAAAATTTAAAAGGCGTTTAATATTCGTGAAGCTGAGGCCATTACGATCATAATGGTATATTTCAAAAAGTCAATTTTTTCGTTATGCCTTTTTGATTTAAAAATTGTAAAATATCAGTTATTTTCGGTCCCTGGTTTTTTGCTATTTTGGAAATTTAGCATGCAAAGTGTATGAAAACTTTGATTTCTAATAGGCTGTAAAGTGATTAATTACCCAAAACCCCTCTTAGCTACGCCTCTTTTTTTAAACTTCAAAGCACAATTAACTTAGAATGGGTACAGCATTCAGTATTTTTCAGTAGGAACAGACTAACTTAACTAAACTAACTAACTAAATCTTATCGGTAGTCAGTGTGTTCTCATAAATCTTCATTCGACTTTGGGTCTCAGATTTTTCTAATTCAAGCACCTCTGTTTCCTTTATGTATTACAATTTTCAAGGAAAATGAACACGTAAATCTTTCGTAGTTACTCCATTATTCACAATCGACCGTGCCTTTCGATTGACTTTAGTTCTCAGACTATCCTAACTCAACCACCCGTGTTCCGTTTATGTATTTTAAAACTTCAAAGCAAATGTAGACGCAAGTCGTGTCTTATGATGCGACACAGTTTGCAATCGATTGTGTAATGTATTTTGTAAAATGTGTTCAGTATTCAAATTCTCATATACATTTTATTAGCTAAAGTTCGCAGACATTTTTTTCAAATTTATTTGAGCGCGCGACATTTCCAATCAACTTTTCTTCAACGACATTTGATAACGCATCGCCAAGCCATACGCAAAGTAATCTCCACATATAATTATGTATTTCTATGTATGTAAATAAGTGTGTGCATAGGTAATGCATAGTCCGTGTGGCAATACACAATTTTGATTTTGATCAAAAAACAAAAACAAATGGAATTTTGAATAGGAAAGTAAGATTGAACAGAGACAAAATACGAGTACGATAGGTGGTTAGATTTTGGTTAACGAAGCATTGGCGTTGGCAACTTAGGGTACATGACGCGTTGGCTGCGTGTGAGGGTGAGCGTGTCGCGTGTGTTGGGTGCCCAAAGCCAAATTAAGAAATTGCAGTGACATTGCTGTATTTAGTAGTTATTTAGATATTTGATAGTATAAGAATTGTATTGTAACTGATTGTAGTTGGGCGCATTGAGCCTCGTTTCAATGGTTATTAGACACAGATCGGTTTTCGAATGCTAGTGGATGCAGTAATTAATTGTTTTGTATATTTAGTTATTAAAATTGCAATTGATTTTGTTTGTGATTTGATTGCTTGGCATTAACAAACTTACGATACTGTAGCGTTGCGCTGCGGTAGTTTGCGCGAACATGCTGCGAGTGGCGTTGCGAGCATGACGAACCGATTGGAGGCGGGAGGAGGCGTTCTATATACGTTTCGGGGGGTTCGGCGCGTCGGCACGTAAATCGCTATTGTGGCAATTTTTTGTAATAGGAGTGGCAAAGTGTTTGTGTAGAGGAATTGTGTCTGACTCGTATGTGGCATTATGAGCGGATGGGGGGGGGGGGGCGGGGGGCAGGGGCGACTGGAGGCGGATCAAGGCGAGAAAGAGGCTTTTCGGAACAGCCAGCCAGGAGGAGAACTTATAGGGAGCAAAGGAAGGCGTTCTTACGAATATTTTAGAGAAATATTCTAGGTTTTCTTTTAAGAATTTTCAGACTTTGCATTTACATTTCTTGTCTTTTTTTTGAGATACGAAACTTGAAGTGATAGCATTTAATGAATTGCAAAAATATTTTTTTAGTACCAGAAAATATTATGGAGAATCAAAAACTCTTTATTTAATTTTGAATTGTGAAATTTTCTGGGTTTAAACTTTGTGTAAAGCTGGCAGTTCGAGCGAAATGCTCAAGTACTTTGTTTGTTTTTTTTTCGGGTAAAAGGATTAGATGGAGGCGTATATGCGTGTGTGATTTATTATATTCTATATATATGTTCGACCAATTTTTGGCTTAGTTCTACTTAATGTTAAACTCGCTACTCAGGCGCACACTTAGTAACTTTGTCGTTGTTTGGCTAGTCAAATTTGGTTCTATTTAGTAGTAAAAATCTAGGATTAGTTGGTCTCTTGGCCTGTCTGCTTCGCGCTTATTATTGTGTATTATTCGAGTTGTTGTTGTTGTTGTGGTTTTGGTTAGAAATGTAGTTGAGTAGTCATGCTAAATGAGTAAGTCGGGCTTTAATGAAGATGATGAAAATTATTTGGGGGAGTATTTAAGTAGAAATGATTTCGAAATGGTCATTTCGGATATGGTTTAACGGTGGCTGGGAGGCGTTTACGTCTTGCGCAGCGTTAGGCTGACCAGCAGTACGCCGACGGCCAGATAATTACCATTGCTTTCGGAGCGCGAGTACGAGGGTCGCGTGTACGTCGGCAAATCGGTTGTGGCGTTGAACGCGTTCGAGGCGGAGTTCGATGCATAGCCCGAGGTGTCGCCCGCTGCCGGCACGGCGCTGCTCATTGCCGCCGGTGCGCTGTAGACGCTGGCCGAGCGCACGCCCATGTTGGACTTCCAGGCGGCGCTGCCGTTGTTGGCCGCGTCGGGCGCGGTCGCGGTGTCGGCGCTGGCGCCGGCCGTGGTCGTGTTGGTGGTCACCGTGGTGTCCATGCGCGTGATGGTGTCGATGGAGGTCGAGCTGCCGTAGTTGAAGGCGCGCTCGTTCTTGCTGGCCGACTGCGGCGTGGTGGTGGTTGAGCTTCGGTTGTTGTACGTGGAACTGACGCTGGTGGCCATGGCGGCCGCTGGTGGTGGCGGCGGCGGCCCGGTGGGCGGCGGCGGCGATTTGATGGCGCCACCGTTGCGGTTGATGCGCGATGAAATCGACGACGAGGAGATCGACGACGACGAGGTGGTCGAGGCCGCGCTGCCGATGGTGTTGCTGGTGGCGGACGTCTTGATGGTGCCCTTGTCGAAGGGGTTGACGCGCTCCTGCGGCTCAAAGTTGGTAACGGGCTTGTACTTGCCCTCCTGCTCGAACGTGTCCAAAACGCTGGAAGATGGCTTGCTGCTGTAGCTGGCGGCCGAACTGGCGCTGGCGCTCACGCTGCCCGCGGTCAGTGTGGAAGTGGAGGAAGTGTCGGAGCGCGCGTCAAATGGCTGCGACGGCTTCTCGGCGGCCGATTTCGGCGTCGGTTGCGTGGAAATGATGTCCGCAGTCGCAGTGGCGGCCGCACCCGACTTGGCCGCGGCGAACGAGAACTGCTTGCCGAGGAACGAGCCGCTCATGCCGGTTCCGCTGCTGGGGCCGCTGCTGCCGCCGCTGCTTGTCTCGCTCGCTGTTCTTCCGCGTTTCTTGTTCGCTAATTCCTACATGTCACCGAATATCCCCGCAAACGTCTTTCGCAGGTTCTTCATGGTGTCCTCCGCATCCTCGACCACGGAGGTCTGAGTTTGCGGAGGACGCTGCGGCGCCCTGGAAGCCGACGAGACGCTCGACGCCTGCGAGGTTTGCGAGTCGCGACGCACTGCAGCGCCGCTGCCGGACAGCGTTGAGGCCGGCTCCTCAGGTACCTCGGAGATGCTGCTGCGGCTGCTCAGGCGGCCAATGGAGCCGACGGCCGGCGAAGTGCGCTCGGGAATGGGTGGTGGGCCGCCCATGGGGGCGGGGCGTGGACCGGCGGGCGCCGGCGGAGTGGGCGCCATATCGTCGGTGGGGCTCTCGCCGCGCGACGAGATGGACGAGCGCGACGGCAGCCGGCCGTGGCCGGGGCCGGTCTGCGCCATGCCCGGTCGACACACATTCTGCAAACAAAAAAATGAACGATAATTGCTTGGCGAAAAGTGTATAAAATGAGTTTGAACTGCAACAAACCTGCATACGTGCCGACACCAAGTCGGCAATCTGGCGTCGATCTTCTTCCTGGCTGTCGCCGATCAGGGCGAACGTGCAGTCGCAGGCGCTGATGATGTACTCGCGCCCATCTTTGCCCACCACAACGGAAATGCCGCACACTTCCATGCCGCCGAAGAGTTCGGAGATCTGCAAGGCACGGCGCATTAGAATCGAATCGCCGAATATGGTTTGAATTGAAAGCACTTGGACGCTGTCATTAATCGAAACACGCGGCACACATCATTGCGCCGTTCCGAGAACGCACAGCGTGCATGTGGGCGTGGTATCAATTACGTGGCGAGTGATTAGAAGCAGCCGAAACCAGACGTTTGCAGCGCACTGAATTCCAGTGCAATGGCGCTCCGCGCTGGCCGTATGAATGCGGCTTTTGTTTGCGCTGCGATCGACTCGGATGCCGCAGCGCACCCACTTCACAGCAACCGCAACAACAAACACACAAATAAACGCGCATAAATAGCGACAGTGCGCGCGGAACGGGCCACTTACGGCATTAGTTGGTTAGCGCCGACCGCAGCGGTGGCGGCGTCATAAATAATTGCCGCTGGCTGAGTGGCTGGCTGGCTTGTTGGCTGCCGGTAACTGATGTAAATTGCATGCGGCATATTGTTGCTGCAACATGGTTGCATTAATGCTAATTTTTAATGCATTTCGCATGTAAATTAAGCGAAAATTTGCAAATTACTGCATGACCGTTGCATTTTCTGGCACTGCGTCGCGGATGAGTCACGTTGCCGGGCGCACTGGACGCACGAGCAGTCGACGGAGGCCAAACGCTGCGCGCAGCGTTAATAGCGGAATTGGCTTCGCTAAAAGTTGCGCCCGATTGCATTTTGAAGGTTGCAAAGTGCATCTGGCGTGGCCCATTTCGATTGTTTGAATGTAAATCAAAAATATTTTGCACTTTTCAAAAATTAATGGAAATGTTGAACATATTGCTTGTGCGAATTCATTTGGTTTTATAAAAGAACGCGCTACATAGGGGAAAATCAGGTGGCTTTGGCTTAGTTTAGTTTAGTAATTTTGAAACTTGTTCTTGGTACCAGAACTGAGACTGGGGGACTGAGAATCAAACATTTGGGAAAAGAAGATTTATCCATCCTTATCAGAAAAGACAGAAGAGATAACACCGTGCGACAGCATTTTTCACACCGGGAAAATCCATACGTGCGTAAAACTAGAGACCAAATATAGTAATACTGCGTACTCAGTTTTTCATTTCTACATCCTTTGTCCTTTTAAAAGGACTTCAAAATTTTGAAGGGGATAAAAAATTAAAAGAATATAAAAAATACTTAACCTCGTTAGAATATGGCGATATATATATCAAATGAAAGAGGAAAGGCTCAACAATTTAAATAAAATTGATTTTTTATCTATTTGTAAAAAAAGATATGAAAAAGGTCCTTTGAAAATTTTAATCCTTTATATCCTTGAAAATTTATGTAGAATTTTCTTGAAAAGTAAGCATGTTAAAACCCAAAATCTCCTTGATCACGTGTCAAAATTTCATTACTCTAACTTTATTGGTTCGAAAGTTATTAAAAAAAAGGCGGAAACTGCAAGTCTAATGAAGTACAAAAATTCTAATTTATTTGAGTATCAGTATTTTAAATAATAAATAGATACAAAATCAATGAAGCGAGAATAATGAAATTTTGACACGTGATCAAGGAGATTTTGGGTTTTAACATACTTACTTTTCAAGAAAATTCTACACAAAATTTCAAGGATATAAAGGATTAACATTTTCAAAGGACCTTTTTCATATCCTTTTTTACAAATAGATAAATTAATTTTTTTTTAATTCTTGAGCCTTTTCTCTTTCATTTGATATACATATCGCCATATTCTAATGAGGTTAAGTATTTTTTATATGTTTTATCCGTTTCAAAATTCCGTTTCAAAAGTCCTTTTAAAAGGACAAAGGATGTAGAAATGAAAAACTGAGTACGCAGTATTACTATGTTTGGTCTCATGTTTCACGCACATATGGATTTTTTCCGGTGTGAAAAATTTTTTTAATTTTTGTCGCACGGTGGAATCAGTAGGAATCAATACTGGGAAAACCAACCAGGCTTGGAACATTCCAAGGCGGTTATTGGGTTATATACCTTTTTCGTAAGAAAAGATTCGAGGTATGTATGAGTGTTTCAAAGAATAATCCAAGGATTATTACAGCTTACATGCTGACAGGGCCTTGCAGATTGAATTATCATCTAACTAAACTAGGAATTCGTGAAAACGAATATGGCAGGTTCTGCTAGCAGGAAAATGAAACTGCAATAGACATACTAGGAAAACTTAGAAAACTAATACTTATGCATAATCGAAAGAACCACCTAAGAGAGTGTCTCATACCAGGTGCAGATTGGGTTTTCAGAGGTTTATGTAAGATACTAAAATTCCTCTCGGATGCTGGACTCACTGATGTACTGCGAGTCTATAAAGGGGGCACAGTAGATCTTGTAGGTCGCAGTGCACTATCCCGAATAATCCGAAATTTCAACGGAGATTAGTAACAAGGAAGAGTGTCAATTCTTTCTTGTGGAGCTACAAAGGCATTTTTCATGCCCAGTATGTCTTGCGGCCCATTTGGCTCCCCAGAAAGCTATTTCAGTTAACCTTTAATAACAATTCTAATTCTACAACCTTGGAGAGTATTCCTGAAGGAGAACATTTTTGCTGATTTCAATGAAATATCACAGGGAGGCTTTAAGTTGTTTCTATTATATTTCTAAACATATTTTAATGTCTTAATGCATGTTTTAGGCTCAGAAAAACTAACAAAAGAAAACAAAATTCAAGAAGCTGTAAGTCCATGTGTGTCATCTCAATGAAAAAAGTCTCGCAGAAGAGCCCACAACTGAAACTGTTCTATTCATGGAAAACAAATGAACCAAATTTAACTTTTTTTAATTGGTATGGGTATTGGTATTGATAAAAAAAAATATTGAAATTTTTAAAACTGATGGTGGTTTTATTTTAATCTTTTTTGATTCTAGTAGGGACTAAAGATTGCATTGAAGATATAAACATTTAAATTAAACGTAAATTTTAGCAGATTAGCAGGTCTGCAGTGATCCTAGTCGCCTTTTTGAAAAATATAGTTTCGAAAAAAAATGCTTTTAAATTTTTGCTTGTCGATTTGACGCACCGAGCGTCACCTTATTCAACCTCCTATAACTGTGTCAATTTTTTAAATTTTAGTTGAATATTTCTAAAATCTATTTGCAAAATTATAATCGATAAAAAAAAATTCTCTTAAAATAATGATTTTTCAAAACTTGTAACCCATTAAGCCCTGAGCGTTGCGTTTGCGCAACGTTTGGGAATTTCGCTATATTAAGTAATTCATAAAGACATACGACTTGAAAATGGGTAGAATTGGATTAGAATTGATCGTTTTAGATTCTGCCATACTCAAATTTCAAAATTATTTAAATACTCATACGTTTTTTTCGATCCAAAGTCAAAGGTTTTTTTTTTGGGAATTTTTGAAATTCAATCAAAAATACTTATTCTTCAAACCTATCAAAATCCCTTAATGGGATGCATTTTGCAATGCTAAACTATTTAAAAATAATTTTTGAAAAATTTTTTTTTTTTTTTTTTAAACAAAAAATATGCTTTAAGTTTTGTGTTGCGCGAATGCAACGTTGGGCCTAAACACTGCCAATTTCCATACAACGCAACGCGTGAAAATGTCAAAATCCAAGCAGCTGATATTTTATTGGCACATTTTATTTTCCGCAAATGTTTGATTTTGTTTATTTGTGTAATGTTTGCGAAAAACATTACAAAAAAAAACATGGTATGCATTTTTTGCTTGATTTTTTTTCTTGATTAGGTCAATTAATAAGATTGTGTAAAATTTTATGGAAATCGCACAAGCCTTTCTGGGGTCAGGTTTTAATGGGTTAAACCAGAAAACTCCTTCTTTGTATTGTTTAACACTAGAAAGACCATTGCGGTCATTTTGACGGTTTTTCATTTTACAATATCTGTACTTTCTTTAGTATTTCTATCAACTTTTGCTTTGATGAATTTTATCTTTTTTATAGGGTTCTACAATTAAGGTTCTACAATTAGGGTTCTACAATTACAATTAGCCAAATTCGATGTGTACTCTTCGAGATATCAGCGGATATAATATGTAGTCTTTGTAGGTACGGAAAACTTTCGGTCTTTCTAGTGTTAAGCCACCAAAATCCCCAAATCTTAGTGTGTTTTTACTCCTCAAGAACCGGGGCAGAGGGATTATTCCAGGAAACTGTGGTACAGCTGAGCAGTTATGTCAAGACATGGCAGCGCTTGGTGTTTCTCTCTTAACCTGTAAGCTTCGTACCCATACGATCTCTATACACGATACTCATGTAAGATGGGCTGAGGGCAACAAGTTTTCTTGACGACAAATTTGGCCAACCTTAAACCTTCGGCGTTCTAAAGAACTCCTTTCACTAAACAGAGCCCAGATTTGAACCATAATAGGTGTTCTAATGGGTCACAGCATAATTGGCTGAGGCTGCTTTTAACGATTTTTGTCGCAGCTGCTTGGACGAGGAAGAGGAGGAAAATACTCTTCAACTAAATACTAGGCACCTATCCTGCTTTATGCAGAAGAAGTATGAACTATTTAGGCAACTTTTTCTTCAACAGTCTGGGCATTCTGCTGATAAGACTATACGCTGTCTTCTAAGCTTCGTAAGAAACTCTAACTGGTTCAATAAGTGTGCGGCTATATGTTTGTCTGCATGTGGTATGACAAAGGGCCGTCATGGCTTAAGTGTGCTCCACTTGGGGCAGCCACACCTACCTACTCCTTAAGAAAACCGCCTGAATAAAATCGATATTCATTTCACTTTTTGTTTAAAAGCTTACTGCAAATACTGTACAGCTTCATCGGCAATTTTTCTATTTGGATCTGCAGTTTGGACGATGAGTTTTGTTCTTACTCCATTCAGTATCTTTGCACACAATTCATGACACCTTCAACCAATAAACAGGCATTCCGTCCAACAGCGATGGATCAACATGTTCTGCCGTTAAAATTCAACATTGACTCAATTGGAACGACGGTAATGTGCGCAATTTATGTATCAACGGTCGCAGAGATATTGTCCGAAAATGGACAGCGCACTCACGCAGCCAGCAGCGAGATCGGCCGTTCGGGCCATAAATCAGACGTTCAATTAGCGCGAACATTAGCGCAGCACAGCACATTTGCTGCATTCAAATTGCAGCAAATTTATGATAATCGCCGCAGTCGGACTTTTTGATTAATGCCAACAATTCGCAAGTTGGCCACAAGCCGATCCGACGTCCGATAGGCGCCGTTTTCGGTACTCACCTCGTCCACCCAGCTCTTGTATTTTTCGGTCAGAGTGATCTGCTCGAGCATCGCCGAGCCTTGATTAGTTTTCCAGTTGCCGGTGATCGATTTGCGCCTGCGAAGAGAGAGCGAGAGAGAGAGAGAAATATGCAAAGTCAAATTGCGGCGTAAATCACAGCGAAACGAGCGGCACGTTTGAGCGCGCGCGTGCACTTTAAAAACCATTATTAAATTATTGTCGGCGCGGGAGAGATAAAAAGGCGCTTTCGCAGTGCGGGTCTTTGACTGCGATTCAATATCGCAATTGGTCACGACGCAGACGCGAATGCGAACGCTTAAGCGGCCGCAAAGTGCCATTCGAGTGCAGCGAGTGAATGTTGGCGACGCAGCTGCGGCAGAAACTCGTACTTGATGCGCGTCTGGAGTGGGCAATGCAACGGCACTGCTGTGCTGCGTCCGCCAAGGTCAGCAGCTATTTTCGCGCACAAACAACTCAATTGGCGCGTCTGCCGTCGCCGTGTTGACGGCTCGCATTGGCCGGTTCGCTTACTTACATGAACGCCTTGTAATTGTTGCCGATCTTCTGGATGTGCACGTCGAACTTCGCATCGATGTAGGGCTCGATGGTGCAGTAGCAGTGCGCGTCGTTGCCGGAGCCGGTGACAAGGCCGGCGGCGTCTTGCAGCGCGCTCTGATTCTCCAGGCGCGCGGTCGCCATGCCGCCATGGCAGTGGCCCGCCTTCAGCACGCACGGGAACTTGGCCCAGCCGAACTGCAAATAGAGAAAAACAAAAGCCCGGTCAGGAAATGTTCAATAAATATTCACGACGGCATTTATTTTCGCTTTTTGGTTTTGTTTCGTTTTGTTATTTAGTTATTTTGGCGATTGTTTTTGTTGCTGGCTTTTAATAAGTTCGAGCGTACTAGCACGCGGCCCCAAATGGATTTATGTATTTACGTTGATTAAGTTGCTGGCTGGCGGCCAACAGTTGCTGCACGCTACACACTGCTGGCAATCGTATTTGGCGCGCACATTCGCCAGCGAGTGCGCCAAGTGCAACGCCAAAGCGTTCAATTTCATTCAAGCAAATATAAAAAAAGAAATTAAAAATAAAGAAATTATCTTTACGAATTTCCGTGGAATTTCGCGCATTTATTAGCCAGTTTTCGGCAGCTAATAAGCTCTGGCGAATTTTCAAATTTAGCTGTTAGTCATTTAGGTGTTGAGCTGTGTACCTTGGCATTGAAAAGTCGAAAGAGACGGAATGAGTTTCGGCGGAAATCGGCGTGGGATTCTTAGCAAAAGCAAAAATATATGAATAAATGAAATGTTTTGAAAATTATGAAAGTACATTTAAATCGTTAACGTGTGCTTCAAACATTTTCTGCAGAATTTGTCTGACTTAGCGCTGGCGCTAGCTTATTAAAATATATATTTTATTATATATTTAGAACTTTGTTGACAATTTTTTTTAATGTGAAAACAATTTCTATTATGAATGAAATTTATTTTCAATTTTTTCTTGTGTAATTTGGTTCTATTTTTGGCTGAATAATTATTTAAACATTCGCATTCATACACACACACTGAACTTGAAAAGGCAGCAAATGTGAAAGATTTGCATAGAAAAACCATTTAGTTACACAACAATGCCAACGCTTTCTCGATAGCAAATATTTACTGACCACACCATAAACAAAAAAAAAAAAAAAACATAGAGTTTGTTTAAATAATATTTAAAATTGTTTAACAAAACAATGAAAGGGCAAATGAACTGGTTTGAAAGGGACTGGAGCTTGCAGACGCGAAAATGGGGACAGGTATCTGCCGCCACTTCAGGAATTTTACAGTGACAGGTAGACAATTAAGCGACCAACGAATAATGGAGCTTACGGCCTGATTGTCTCATGGGCGTTGTGGCCGAAAAAACTCCGTACTGTCAAATCTATTTTAACCTAAAATCTTGGCCCAGACACAGGCAGGAATGGGTGCGGAACGTGGTGTGCATTCTTCTTCAAGCTGAATGGAAGGTTAGGAAGTGGTACGACAGTATCCTTCACCCACGGAAGATAGTATACGCCTTTGGAACTAGTACAGTGTCTTCCAAGCGACAGACCTTATTCAGTCTTATTCAAAGTTGTATCTTTCTTGAAACAACAAATACTCCCTAGATGGTATTTTACAAATTGTTAGTTTGCAATCAAAGCTTTCAAAAAAGTATTAGAGATATTAAAAGTGGTCTCTATCTTTTCTTGTTTGCTAATAAGTATACTGAAAAACCTTACAACTCTGTTCAGATGTGGCTAGAACAACATTAAACAATCAACAATTGTGTTGCTGTTAAGCTTCCACGATGTGACAATATCTAATTGAATCTAAACTTCAAACTACAACAGTTGAGAAGATGAAAAAGTTAAATAAGGGACGCTCAAACACAAAACTACATACACAATCAATGAAAAATATGGCCAAGTCCGGTGCAGCAGAAGTAGGAAGAACATTAGTACAAAGTATTATAACGGTTTGAATTAGTTAAGAAATCGATAGAGCACTTCCAGTGCTACTCATGAGGCCCTTAAACATTCTCCTTGCTACCATGAAACCGATCATCTGCTCTACTTTCCACAACGAAGCTCACAAAAGGTGTCAGGATGAGAGTACTTGCGCTATAATAGAGTATCTTTGGTCCAAGGATACTCGTGTCCAATCAAATACACTACTCGACACGAAAAAAGTGACAAGAAAATTTAGAAAATTTAGTTAAAAGGAGACAATTTTCCTCTTTCATTTGATATCCATATCTTCATCATTGCACAACCGCAAATATTTAAAAAAAATATTTGAAATGTATATGTCCTTAAAATTTTAAAGTCCTTTAAGAAGGTTTTTGGGTCAGAAAATGAAAAACTGACTATGCTATATAAAGGATACTATAAATGACCTCTAGTTTCACGTCTATATCAACATTTAGATGGTTTTCGGCAAATAAAAAAAATTGTTTCGCACGGTGTAATAAATGTAAAGTTAGTGTTTTCACTCAGTGCATCCTAACTTTGTTATTTTTCTTTCAATTCTATTGATGATAGGCTTAATATTTGATCAAATAATATATCTTTCATCTTAGATTTTAAAACTAGAGGAGATACATTATTTTATCTATAAAAAACATTCGAAAATTTATGATTTTTGAAAATGATCGAAAAATTAACTTTTTTACAACTTTCACCGTCAGTAACTTCCCCAAATCTCATTTGAGTTGGACAATCTGTATAACGCTGGAAAGGCTAAGGTATTATCTTCTGCCAGACGGACAGTTTGTGTTAGTCGGCTGATTCGTTTACGAGATATATGTTCATAGCTGAAACAACAGGGAAAAAACTGGGTTTTCGAAGATTTTTCGAAAATACTTCTTAAAAAAATTTTTTGATTTTCAGTTTCGTGTTCAGCGGCCCAAAGTTAGTCTAGAAAACACTTTTATTTTTAGGTGTACGCGATTGACCGATTTTTTGTCGAGTAGTGATATTCGTGTTCGGCTTCCGTAATCGGCCTATTCGGCCAATTTTAAATCTTCGGCTTCAGCCAAAATACCAAATTATCAAATATCGGGTTTTATCGATATTTCGTACTCAAGATTGCGATTAATAAAAATTTCCTCTAATCAGCTATTTATGTCAAAAGGATTGTTAGATTTTTTTGTTTTCGTTAGAAATGGAACTCTAAGACTGTTTTTGGTTTTGTTTTACTAAAATATATATGTACTTATATATATATACTTTTATTAATTCTTAAGTGGAACAAAGAAGTGAATAGAGAAATGCTAAATGGCAAAATTTGATCAGTTGTTTTTCCTTAAACGATTTTATATTAGTACCGGTTTCGGCTTCCTAATATTTTAGTTATGCCGAATATTCTGCTTCAGCTTTGGCCAAAATCCACCTTCGGTCGGACACTAAGCCTAGGCGTATACGGAGACGCAGGCCGCGCAACACAGCACAAGGCAGCCAGTGTTGCCAGACCTAGCGGAATTCCGCTAGATTTAGCGGATTCTGATGCGTGCTAGCGGAAAAAAATTACGTATGGTGGCTAGCGGAAAATCTAGCGGAATCCTTCTATCTTGACGTATTTTTAAAAATTTAGTGATTCAAACCTGATTCCCGCCTTTATCTTTGTAGTCTCTTGCTTTCTCTCTTTATAAATGCAATAGAAAAGGACGCCACAAGTTGGAGTTCTATGTGCAGGGATACAAAGCACATACTACACATAAATGAAACTAGAAATGGATCGATTATCGATGTTTGTCTTTTGGTATATTTTTGTTTGTGTGGCAGCCTTGCACACCCACATACACCCGGATCAACTTTCTCTGCGCACTTTCATAATTCGTTGATTGTCGTTTGTTTTGAGAACACGTATTGTTATTTTGTTATGGGTTTTACTTGTTTTGCGTTTTGATATGGGGAAAGATCGTCTAAAAAAAAATTATGCTCAAAGGTTTCGTGAGAAATGGTGCAAGGAAGAAATCTTGAAAGAGTGGCTAATGCCCGTCGATGGAGATGCTCTGAAAGCACGATGCCGGTAAAATTTTGTTTATTTTTACATTCTACATACATCTTGTGACAATTATCTCGCATATCAGAGTACCTACAAAAACTGCAAAAAATAATGTGGAAAATCGGGCAAACGTTCTTTCATTGAATATGTTTAATATTCATATCCTACACGGTAAACAGTACGGAACAACGAATCTGTCAAAACTCGCAATGACAGAAAAATGCATTATTTCTTCAAGAATTATTTTTGATGGTATTGAAGTATATTGTTGTGGCACAACGTTTAGAACCATTGAACGTTGATCAAGTTTTTCATCGATTCTCCGTCAAAAAATAAAGTGAAAAATGATGTGTTCAGTGTTTTGGGCTCGCTCTGTAACTAAATCACCTAAAAAATATTGAAAAAAGTTGAAATAATAAATTTTTAATGTTTACAGGTATTGCATTCACAAGATTTTAAATGCAAAACACGACGATCTCGTGTCACACGCAAAATCTGAGAGGCATAAAGCTGCCGCCCGGCCATTTTCATCGCAAAGGCAGCCTGTTTTAAAGTTCACCGAAGAAACCTATGAAGCATCCAAAGCTGAAGCATCGTTGGCTTTATTCACTGCTAATCATTGTGCGATCAACTCAACTGACCACTTGACTGATGTCTGCACATCTTCATTTACCGACAGTAAAATCTCAAAAAGCCTCAAAATGCACAGGACCAAATGTAGTGCAATCATCAAGAACATTTTCTTCCCTCATTTCGAACAGCAGCTCCTGGAGGACATCAACGACAGCCCCTATAGCTTGTTGCTAGACGAGTCAAATGACATCTCGACGACAAAATTTCTTGGAATAGCTATGATATACTTCAGCAAAACACAAGGAAAAACCATTTCAACTTTCCTAAGTCTCACTGAACTAGCAGGTTGCGATGCAGAGGCCATAGTTTCAGCTCTCATAAAAACCCTTGAAGGATTGCGACTTGAAATCGGGAAACTCCGAGGAATCGGGACTGACAATGCAAGCGTAATGACGGGCATCAACAGCGGTGTCTTTGCTAGATTAAAGGAGTACGTCCCTGATCTGATTTTAATAAGATGTACTTGTCATTCCTTACAATTGGCTCTGTCGCACGCTGTTGCTGAAGCGCTGCCTCGCCATCTTGAATCGCTCATCGCAGACACACACTCTTGGTTTTCAAGATCGAGTTATCGGCAACACAAATATAGGGAATTGTATGAAACCATCAATTTCGGCAAAAAACCACTCAAGATACTCCAAATGGCCAACACAAGATGGATTTCTATTGAGCCCGCTAATTCACGAATCATCGATCAATGGGAGGAGTTGAAACTTCATTTTCATCTAGCGAAGGATAATGAAAAATGTTTTTCTGCTGATACCCTGCATAGAATGTATCAAAACGAACTCAACTTGGCTTACTTGCTGTTCTTGAAACCAACCCTTTCCGAAGTTCAAAGAGTGAACAAACTTTTCGAATCAAAAGGAGCGGACCCTACCAAACTTCTGCAGGTTTGAATTTTCTACGAGTATTTCAATTCCATGAGTTAAAGATGATGTTTTAGATATAAAAATGATTAATAAATAAAAATACATGTCATAAAAAGAAATATAAATTTTTTTCAGGATTTGGTGTTGTTGATTCGTTCCATTGCGTTGAAAATAATGCTCCCGACTTGTCGCCGTGATGTGCTGACTTCAAGCATCGATGATTACTTGGCCCCAAAACCCTACTTGGGTCACGCAGTGGAGACGAAACTTGATGAGCTCAGATCGTTGAAAAAACTCAGCACCACCGATGAATCCATTTTTCGCGAAAAATGTCAAAAGTTCCTGCTGAGTTTATTCAAGCAAATTCAACAAAGACTTCCGGACAACATCAAGGTTCTGCAACAGACGTCGCTCTTGTCGGTCTCCACAATTTTGAATGCCTGCAAAGGTAGAATCACCGAATTTCTGAGCTCTTTCAACGTTTCCGTGGATTTGATAACTTCCATCGAAGAGCAATATTCCAAAATTCACTTGATACCGTGGACTGAAAAAGGAGATACGATCGCTTTTTGGAACGATGCTCGTTGCTACACGGACGCATCCGGGCGAAATCCGTTCCAAGAGCTTTCCGACTTCGCCATCGGTATTTTGGTTCTCCCATATTCCAATGCTGATGTGGAAAGAATCTTCAGCCAAATGAACATCGTGAAAACCAAGCAGAGGAATAAAATACAGACGACGATGCTCAATTCCCTGTTGATGACACGGTTCGAGCTCCGCCGTCAGGGAAAATGCTGCCATAACTATCAATTTCCAAAAGAAGTACTGAGCACCATCAAATCCTCCAAAAAATACGAAAAAAATGAAACGGAGGAGTTGAAAGACTTGGAGAACATCATTCTGCAGCTCAACAAGGACGAAGAAGATTTTTAAATGTAAATAATGATAAAATAGTTCTCTCTCTCTCTGTATATATATATATATATATATAAATACTATTATATATCTATGTATATATACTATATTACGCAATAAAGTTTATAAGCATTGAAAATAGATTTTTTGAACCTATTACCCGCTTTTTTTTTATTAGTCAGTGTAAAAAATTCAAATATTCAAATCTGGCGGAATCTAGCGGAATTTCACTAGCGCCTCTAGCGGAAGAATTTTTTCCTATCTGGCAACACTGAAGGCAGCACAGCGAAAATTAAACTTTGTGAG